>JARGCV010000018.1:1200000-1827500 GCA_034064705.1 Bothrops alternatus | reverse complement strand
CTGCAGAATGATGAATATCAGCCTCAAGGCTATGATGCCATGAGAGGCTCCTCCTTAAAAGCTGGCTTTCTCGCATTTCTCTTCCCACCCAATCCACACTCCTCAGAGCCTGTTTTCTGTAGGGAATGTATAAGGATTGCTAGCTAGTTCATTTAATAGCAGGACATTGTAATTTCTACTGATGTGATTAATTTATTTGGTGATTTTTTTTTCCTTGATACTACACAATAAGTCTCAACTGATCTTTTTAAAAATAAAAATCATTTCATCCAGGAGAGATTTGACTGTAATAGACAGCTGATTGCATCATGTATCTTAAGGAAGATTATCTCTTTGGGCTGAACGTATACTTTATGGGTAGAAAAGTGAGATTTAGCCATTGGGCTTTTGAGTGAGCTTGGCAGGTAAAAATTCTATTGTTGTTCAAATTGTTCTGACACTTTTAACTCTTTGTAACCTGCTGGAATTTATTTCACCAAGTTTATCTCATAATATCCCAACAATTTTGCACCTATTGTCCTCTGGAACATCAACACTTCAGACATCAAACTTGCCCCAATCCTGCTAGCTTTGGTTAAGGCCTTAAAGACCTGGTTTTGCCATCAAGTCTGAGGCTCTGATAATGTGGTTGGGCCCATTTCTTGGCTGCATTTATTTGAGACAATTGTTAGTGCTGTTGCTTGGTGGATATTTTATGTTATTTATAATTTTTCTTATTATTTTTATTCTATTTTTATTTGTTAGCAATCCATTTAAAACATCACCATCATCACATCATCATCATATCATCATCAACCTTCCTTAAGACCTACTTCCCTGAAGGAAATGACACTTGAACCTATTGTCTGATCAGGCATCCTGTGTTGCTATGAGATGGAAACCAGATTCACTCAACAAAAGAAATAATCAGTTTGCTAAGTTTTATGCCATATGGTTTAAGGGTTGATAGTCTTATGACTTCTTGATTTTAAGGATTTCGATCACTATGCATTTCTGATAGTAGGACAAATCCCAGGAGATCATGCAAAAAATAGTCTGCCTAGTTCTGATGTGGTTTAATGCTAGAAGCTGCTGTCTTAGGTTTCATTATTCTAAAAGTTTATTCTAGGGGGGAAAAAACTTTGCAAAAGAATGGCAATTGAAGTCTCAATGCTTCTTGCTTCTTTATTCATTTGCAGGTCTTTTACAACCCATACTTTACAGCTAGAGGAAAACAGTGTGAATCTGAGATAATTCTTTTCTTGAATACCTACAAAGACACATACTAAAGCATTCATATCTTGAGATGATTTTCAGAGGCAAACAATTAGATGCTCTTAAATAGAAACAAACTGTTCTCCAAAACGTCTGTGGCTTTGACCATAATAAGATCACTTACATCGACTATGTCATAGTGCAAACATTTGATGATCTTCCTGAGTTATGAAAGGCCAGCAAATGTGCAGTTACAGAAAGAGAGTTTCTAGAAATTACAATTAGATTTATTAGGTTTTATTACAGCATGCAAAATAGTTCATCTTAATAAATGGTGCATTTATCACTTTTGATAGATAAATTCATTCAAGCCCTATATACATTTTGTTTTGCTCATATAACTTTTTTGTTGTACATGCATTAGGCATATATGTCAGGATCAGACAACTTTTCTTTGGTTGGAAGCTGTGCTATTTTAGGGAGGTGAGAGGGATGCTTCAAGGAATATAAGAACAATGACATGTAAATGCCAACAAAGGGGAAAAAATGTGGCATAATTTTTGAACACTCTTTGGAGTATTTTTAAAATAGTTGTTTTCTCAAGATAAATCAGTCTAAGGCTTCAGCCAATTTATTTTATTATTGTATGCCACCATGAATGGTATACAAGTTTTATAAATAAATAAAATTTGGAAAATAATTGGAAATGAAAACACTATTATCTTTTGCTGCATAAAAATGGTTGCCCATTTCTCACTTAATGTGTGCAAACATCCACCAGATGTACAGTAGTCATGCACCATCCAGGATGTATAACCAATGTGTTTTTTTGATGGCTAATGACTGAAGTGTTAAGACATTTCCATCAATCCTTCCTCTGTTTTAGATAGCTAGATGTTAAATAGCAGAGCATAAATTCAGTCAAAGAATACTGAGATATAACTTTTTTTTAGTATTCCATAAATAACATATACTTGCGTAGAATTGAGGTCAACCTTTCATTTTGCAGTGCCAGAAGAGTTTGAGTGCTGATTGAGTGGCCCTTGACTGTCCAATGGCTTTAATAATCCTTCACCAACTATTTGGTATGTTAAGTGCAATTATCTGAAAGCTTGTTTGGTTGTTCATGGGTGGATATTCTGGAAGCACTGTGCCCAACTAATCAAACAGCAAGTGAGACTCAAACTACTTGTAATCATGTCTGATAATTTTCTGATTTCTGATGGTAAAATTGAGGTACAATAGTATGTAGGCACCAGACCTGATTGAACAAGCTCAAGTGAAGAAGGATTAAAGATGCAATAAGATGCAATAAGATGCTTGGCTAAGTAATTGTACAGCTATTTAGGCAAGAAATTGAAATGAAAATGTGATTGCTGAGATACTTTAGAAATGAAAGTTGACTATAGAAGAACAAACTTTTCTGTTCCAGTGTAATGCGTAGTCTTTCAAAACAAAAAAAATAGCCCTTTAAGCTACTGCATTCAAATTCAAAGCATTTTAAAAGATAAATGTGAGAGGATGGAATGATTCTCTATAAATAAATATCACGTAAACAAAAGAATGGCTATTCAATTATTAATATATTTATAAGAAATAAAGCTACATGGTAAGTTGCATATCAGAACAAACTGTGTTTTATAGCATTTTTATGTGAGAAACAAGTTAGTGTAGCAGTTAAAGCTTTAGGCTAGAAACCATGACCTGTACTCCCACTTTGGGTACAAGGCCAGCTGGATGACTTTGCACCAGTCACTCTCTCTCAGCCTTAGGAAGGACGCAATGGCAAACCACTTCTGAAATCCTGCCAAGAAAACTGTAGGGATTTATCCAGGCAGTCTCCAAGAAATAGTCAGAAGAAAAGCTATGGTATTGATTGAAATATCAGTAACTCAGGGGTGAACTGTGGGGTCCTTGGTACCCTCTCAGCTATGTTGCCTTCTTGCAAACATTTCATTACCAAACTAGTAACATCAAGGATCTTACAAAGGAAAGCTGTGTTATCAAAATGTTTTGCAAAGAATATACATTTCTTTTTATCAAAAAATTACTCCATAACTGGTCAGGAACAAAAGTCACACAATAGTAGATATTGCTATTATCTGAAGCTTCTTGGATGAGAAGTGAAACATCTTCGAGCAAAAATAGAGCAAGTCCAGTTACCTTTTGAAAAAGCACCTTTGGGAGAATCATGACCTGGATGACTGAGAATCTCCATAGACCTTTGACAAATTCCAGTTTAGCTTCTGCATAAATAATAATTTAGAAACAGACTAGATCGCCACTACCCATTTAATTCCAATTTTTGATTCTAAATCTGGATTTTAGAATCTCAGCTATAGATTAGAATTTTCAGGGTGTTTTGTTTGTTAGTTTTCTTTATCTAACTATCACTTGCTTATAAAGATAACTACCCTGATAGTTTTTGCTTTAACTTATGGTAACACTGCTGCATGTGAAGCAATCTACATGTGAGCTCATTCAGCTAATGATCATTGGTTGTTTGAGGGATTTTAAAATACAGACCACAGCTCATTAGAGGCAGGCTCCTGTTAATCTTAAGCAACAGAATGGAGTATTGATGCAGCTGATGCTATTGTACACAGAGCATTAAAGAGAACAGAAAAGAAGCATTAATATAGTTGAGTGTATTGTATGTATAGCATTCAACATATGCCTTTGACACAGTTGAGGGGAATAAAATGTATTGGTCCTATAACATTATTTATTTTATGACATTTTGTCTGACACTAAATTGGATACAAGTTTCCAAGTTAAGGTAATTTTTAAAAAGTATGGATCAATTCATCGATTTGCAGACTATATTAGCTTCTTTTGTGCACCTAAATTGTTATGGATCACTAGTAATAATAATTTGTGGTAAAATAAAGCAATACATTTTATTTACATTTTCTCTCCATTTTCTCTCCAGAAGTAGTGATTGTGTATTGGTAGTCACATTTGAGGAGATGACAAAATGGAAGAAACTCAAGTCCAACTTACTTAATTCTTTGAGCAATGTAAATATAAATTGAACATTCATAGAAATATATATAGCCCATCCTTCTACCAAAAGCTTGCTTATATAGACAATAGTGTTTGTAGGGTAACCTGGACTTTCTTTCCATCTGTTTTAATATCAGAAAGGGGAGTCCTTGGTGCTCTCTGAACTTGCTTGTTTTCTTGCAGACGTTTCATTACACTAACATTACATCATCAGTGCTAGTAAGGAGTGCTTAATTCCTTGTGGTATAACAAATGCAGCTTTGTCTTTAAATGTCACTTTCAAGGGAATTTGCCAATATTCATTTGAGAAAGACAAGTAGTCAGGAAATTAGCATTCAAAACATGATCTACAGTTTTTTTTCATTGCTGCTGTAATCCTGGGCTTATCCAACAAGTTACACCTCTCCTAGCCTTTTCCCACTGCTTTGATCTCCCCTATACCTGTACAGCATCCCTGCCTTTATAAGCCAAATAGTTTTTTTTCTACCTATTTTTACCTACTTTTCTCATTTTCAGCAATGGTTCCTCTGAACTAGTCCAATGTGGATTCTTTCCTATGTCTCCTTCCCTCTTTTAATTCAAAGCTTTTCCTCTAGCTTTATCTTTGTGTCTTATCTACTTATTTTTCCAAGAAGGCTTCCTATCCCAAACGGGTTAGGATGAAAAATAAATATATAACGAGATTCTTCCATTTCTTCCTCTTCCTTCTCTGCCTCTTTAGTTTCTGCTCTTGTTAGATCTCCTGGCTTTCACTAAAAAACAAAAAAGTCTAAATTATCTTAACAGATGAAAAATTTAATAGTGTTTCGTGTCACTTCACTTAGGAAAAAGAAATCAAATATACAAGCGTAAGATGAGGAATACCCTCAAGTAATGTCCTGCTTTGATAACAGGATGTGTGAAAAAAGTTTTGAAACTATAACTAAACAAAAGCTGAATTTAAGTCAATACTACAACATGGCTCCTAAAAAGGTAAATATAATTTTAGATTGTATTAATGTATATACAGTATTAGACTTAACATAAAAAAAGTCAGATTATGGCTAACCATTAAGAAAAATGCAGTGACAACAGTAATTTGACAATGGAATAAATTGCTGAGAGGGATGATAAGCTTCACTGGACATTTTTCAAATAGATGCTAAATGCCATTTATCAGAGAAGTTTAAAATAGATTCCTGCTTGAGGAAGTGATTACTCCATGTAAGCTTATGGTGTTATGTTCTTAAATGTTCCTTTGCTTTATCCTATTTTACCTCTCTGTTAAATAAATTCCAGGTCTTATTTTTATTTTTGCTAAAATCCTATAATAAAATGTTTTTCTTACTGCTGTTTTTCAGTTTTAACAATAGAACTTTATGTACTAGAACTATATGCATTACATCTAGCATTTTGGGATGCAGCATTTCCCATAACTCATTATTGTAAGAACCCAGAGTATTATTGACATAGAAAATAGGTTTCTACCATTTGGTTTCTACCATTTGGAAGTAATAAAGAAATAGTGATATTATTGTGCATATGAACATTACAAAACGTCTCTAATATATATATCGTCGCCAAGATACTCTCAATCTTACATGGGAAAAGACCCGAATACGCCAAGACCTGCATATATATATATATATATGATATGGAATAAAAGTTTTACGATCACCAGGAGATTTAAAAGAAATTAATTTTATTATAACCTAGCTTTCATTGGAAACGAAAAAAAGGCAACTGAAGAGATGTTTTAAATAGGGTCAGTTAACGCCTGCGCTCGGCTCCTAGATTACGTCACCGGTCCTGGCCGGTTGGTTTGTATTCTGGATGTTTCTCCTTCTCTGTCATTGCCTCGAACCTTCTCACCTATTCTTTTAATGCTAGTTCCTAAGTTAGTCAGGATCTTTTCCCTCCCTCCAACGGTGTTAACTCGTGTATTACCTTTCCCTCTATTACAGACCTTGGGGGGGTGTTTGGTTTTTCTTTTACATTGTTACACATCCTGTGAGGGCTCCAGGCAGTTCCCCCCACCCCTCCCAGTCATAGGTCGATGGTTTCCCTCAGCTCTACATTTACCCTCCTCCTTCCTCCTCGCACGTGGGCAGTACCCATCCGGATGTCATGTAATCCAGTGTGTGCGCTCCCACACCCCATCTCAGTACCGTCCACATAAGACTCTGTCCACTGCCAGCAGTCATCACTCCCATCCAAGGTAAACGTCCTACTTTTTGCCTGGGAAGACCTCAATCGTGGGCATTCCCCATCCACAATTCCTCGCATGTCCATGGAATGGGAGGGGGGATGCCTCTCTCCTCTGTGCAGCACGGGGGAGCCGTCATTCCACACCTCCTTCCCCTCTGTATCAAATGTCTCTCTTCATTGTCCCGAGCGATGATAGGCTCCAAGGCTTTACTGCTGGATTCCTCAGGTTCCCTACTGGCACAACCATTGTTCCTCCTCCACCTAAAAGGTGGGGGTCCATTGGAGTGCTTCTGATTCGCACTCCATTTCCTTAGTGCCTGTTGTGTTGGACAAAGATCTATATGACAGTTAATGGAGTTTCCGTCTGAGAACCAAGCTTCTTTTAATAGTCGGCCCCCTTTTGTGGCATCGCTGGATACGACTCTAGTATTATCAAAGTTAAAACAATGGCCATGCTGTGCCACATGCGTCCAGATTTGGGAGTATTGTTCACCCCTTTTTATGGCCAGTTTGTGCTCGTGTAATCGAGTTTTTAGCCGTTTAGCTGTTTCACCCACATAATTACTCTGACAGTTCTTGCAGTCAATCTTATAGACTACCGCCGATTTTTCCATGGCAGGAAGTGGGTCCTTTGGGCGCATGATTTTAGAGTGTAGCGTTTGATTTGGTTTGTGGACTACCTCTATATTATGGGGGGACAACAATCTAGCTGTTGCTTCCAAGACATTGTTGATATAAGGTAGGGAGATGCGTGTCTTTTGTTGTAGTGGCTCATTCCCTTGCTGGTGGGCTCGGGGTCTAGATGTTATGCCATGTCGTTTTATAAATTTGGGTGGATACCCATTCTGCTGGCAAACACGGAAAAGATGTTTCCTTTCCTTCTTCTTGAACTCAGTTGTGCTGCAGTGGGAATCAACACATTTAAATAAGGCTTTAATGCAGCTAACCTTATGGGATACTACAGATATATATAACTGTAATTGTAAAGCTGTATGTTAGTGAATTATTGCACCATTGGGAAAAGATTGTAGCCTTAACTATACATTTTGTTATTAGAGACAAGCTGTTGTCACTCATAATAAATTGTAAAATGAGAATGACAGATCTACAAATTGTTACAGCTACCCATTAGCAGAATTAACACTGGTGTATGACATAGCAATACTTTTAATCTATCATCACTTAGATCAATTCAGGCAATCAATAGATCACTTCCAGAATGTGTATGGGTTTCAGAAGTTGTGGTCCTAACCTAATACAATTCTCACGGGTGCTTCAACAGTATGTGGACAATATAAACAGACAGCACAATCAGGCTTAAACTGAAACATGCACACGTCATAGTAATCATGCAAATATTTTTTTGAAGAGTCACCAATTCATGGAATGGGCATGTATATTCAGTTAAATATTACTGAATGACAATCAGTCCAGAAGTTGAACACAATTCTGCAATTGGTAGTCATAAATCAATTAATTGTGGGAATAGACATTCTATTAGTTATATGTATGACACTCATAGATCTGCTCCACAAATGTCTTTCAATAAATAAAACATGTTAATTCTCTTTGAACTTTTGCAACATTGAATGCAATTGCTACCAAATACTGATTTTCTTCTTAAAACAGATTTTCTATTGCAGACAAATGCTGTTTGTAGGGTTATGTTAATTGTGTTTCTTTGGTTTTCTTTTCCTAAAGGACTGCTTTGCATTTCATGTGGTTTCACATCCATAGGTATGTTCTGTTTTTAATGTTTCAGTTAAAGATAAAAGAAAACCTTTCATATTGGTTGTACATGGCATTTGTTTAAATTTAATGTTATAGAATAGCAAAAAAGCTAAAAAATTTGGTCATCACTTGCATTAATGTCATAATTCTTATCTGTGACATACAACCATTTAGCAAATGAATTCCCTTAGTAAAAGGTTGTCTGGATAAGAAATACATCATGTCAGCACAGCTTTTTCTTCTGCCCCATGCTCCTATTTCATTTTGTTTAGTCAAATGTTTAATGCTTATAATCTGCAACCTTCAAAGGCTACCATGAAAAATTAAGCAATTCAATATTTTTTTTCAAAGATATAGTGAGGCACAAGACTTTTAAATGACCAATAGCCCCATAACTCTAATTTTATATCAAGCAATGGAAGAATAACCACAGGGCTGATAGAAATACATTTCAGATAGCTCTTGTATTTATTTATTACAGCTTCACTGTCCTAGAAGGACATTCATTTACAAACAACATATTTATATATTTGTATACTTATGCATATTTGGCTACTCTCAACTACTATGGGGTCATATAATAATGACTAGGCCCAACAATGGCCTTGTTGTTATTTTAGGGCAGGATGAAGCACTTAAGACCACATTGCTAATGTTTGATGGACCATGAAGCAGAAATTTCAAAAGAAAATTAAGGGTAGCAAAGTCTTTGAGTCTGAAAAATTATAGAATAACCAGAAGGTAATGGGCATTCCTGGACATTTGATGCAATTAATAAATTAAACTAATCACTATCAGAAGAAGTCACTATCAGAAGAACTTATGAAGACACATATTGGTTCAGAATTAGAAAAAAGTATGCAACACAGCTGTATAGTGTCCTCATTTCTATTAATTTACATATGGGGCAGCTTTTGGCCATCTGTATGTGAATTAAACCTAGAATAAGAATTGGTGGCAGAAATACTAGCAATTTTAGATATGCAGCAAATAGCATTTCAGTGACAGAAAATAAGGAGAATATGAAAGTCAAGGAAGAAAGTGAAAAAGCTAGATTGCAAATAAAAATCAAGAAAACTAAAGTAATAAGAGCAGCTAAAAATTATTATATCAAGATAATACATAAGAGTGAAGAAACTGAATCAGTTGGGTTTTATTTTCCTGGGTTCCAAAACTGACTGAATGGGAGTTACTGAATCCAAAATTAAATGTAGGATAGCTATGGCTAGCATGGAAAAGATCTAGTAAAACAAGTGCATCAGTTTAAATATCAAGTGTAAAACAATGTTAATGATTTCCCTATAACTCCTGTTGTATAAAAGATGAGCAATCAAAAAGAATGAAAGAAAACAGGTTTCCTTTGAATTATGAATTTGGAGATGCCTACTATAGATAACTTGGTTAAAAAGCATTATGGATGAGAATTTAAACTTCATCAAGTCACAAATATCACTGGAAACTAACATTACCATGTTAAATCGGTTTTGTTTGTGGCATGCCACCAAATTCTATATAAAAATCAGTTATGCTATGAATGATGTACTAGAAAACAAGACTGCCAAAGAACATGTTGGATAGCTGCCATAAACACTTGATAATGATCACAAAACATAAATTAAAATTGTAAAATATAAGGCAGAATGGAGAAAGCTTATCTATAAAATCTTTGAAAATTAGGTGTAATTGAACAGATAAAGGCAGACATTATTTATGGAATAGGTCTAATCTGGAATGCCTATTATGCAATACTATTAAACTCTGTGCCAAAGAAGCCTATCAGTTGACATCAAATGATATATTCCCTTTGAATGTGCTCATGAAAACACTTGTGCAAAATATGAGCAAGGTGAATCCATCTCACTAGCTACTTGTTAAAATTTGTATCCTCCCAATTTCAGACCCACATTAAAAAGAGTTAATAGTTTTTCTACCAATGACTGACATTTGATGGGAAGGCAAATGAAGGCAAATGAACCCACAAATCATGAAATCAACTGTCTGGACTTGTTACTGGGGCAGAGTAATTCCATACTTAATAACAAAGTATGCTGATATACATTTCTGCTGCAGACGGTTTATAGAAAATAAATTTAACTTCTCCCTAGGAGGAGACTCCATAGTATCCCTTGATAATGGATACATTCATGATTACCATTTTTATTCAGATAAATCTGTGAAAGTAGGCTGGCTTCTAATTGAGCCTAACACCTCAGTCTGGTTCAGCTGAACATGGTAATTTGGCTATTTAAGGTTTGTCTTGTTTGTTTGCTTAAAAGATTTGCTTATAGATTGCTGCTAGCCAGAAAACTATTGATAGAAGAAATATTGCAATATTGGTTGAAGACTTTACATATTGACATTCATTGAAAATATAGCTGTCTGATCATGAAGGAAGCCCACAAACATTATCAAGCAGAATTCCTTCTAACAAATAAGATGTCTAGGAATTCTGGAAGAATTTTCAACAGTTTTTTTTAGGTATCACCTATATCATTGCTACTTCTGTTTCAGGAGTCTCATTTGTTGATGGTGCTAATTAGAAATCAAAGGCTTCCTATTCCCTCTTATTTGAGTGGAATCTCCATTCAAAGGAATTCATTAGTTTGCAGTCTTTACTGGTATGGATTGTTTATATCTGAATCAAAGAAAAGGAGGGCAGAAAAGAATAATGACTTTGAAAATGTTGGAGAATATGACATTACTGAAAAAGGAGAAAATGTTATTTTAGTAGCAGAATTATCCTGAACTGATGAAATTATGGAGAAACAGAAGAATATTTCCAGATTCAAGACTAGAACATGCCTTAGGATATTTGCTGCCTGTTTTGTTCATTGCTGTTGTAATACACTGTGTGTTACTAGAAGGTAGACTATCGAGGTAGAATGTATATGTTCATTTTGATGGCTTTTGCTATCTTTATCTAATGCCATTTTAAATATATTCTTACAAGACATTATTTAGGTTCTTGCACCTAGCCAAGCTCTATATCTGCTGTGGTTGATGAAAAAGACCTTGAAAAGAATGATAGGTGTCAATCAATGTGTAAGCCAAGCAAGCTATTTTAATAAGGTGAGTCAGTGGCAACAGCTGACTCAAGATCCATTTTTCTAGTCTATCTGGCAAACTATATTACTCTAATGGCTGATTTTACAAACCTGAGTGTCAGCCAGCAGTATGGTTTACATTCACACTGCCAATCTTTCCATTTCTGGATAGCAATAGGTTTTTCAATAGTCATGACCTTGCTTACTATTTTCCAACAGTTTGTGCTAAAGTTTTTCTCAGTGATAAAAATTGAAAATATTAAAATATAGACATAAAACATAGAATAATAGAATTGCCGGCAGGCCTGGGGCAGCTAACACCTTGCCCCTAGCCAGTGTATGTTTGTGTGTATGTTTGTGGAATGATTGGTTTCTTTTTTAACTTAAGGGTTTTTATATTTATGTATTTTATTGTAATTTCTATCATGTTGTGATCCGCCCTGAGTTCTCCGGAATAGGGCGGCATAGAAATTAAATAAATAATAAATAATAATAATAATTAGATCAGGTTGACAGAATTGCCTGGAGTTTCAGGCAACGTTTACTTGTTCACCAAGGTTCACCAATTATTGTTGGAATTATTTTTCCTCTCATTTTATTGATACATGGTTTTAAAAGAATATAAGAAATGATGCAAATTGAAAAACTACTTACAGGTAGTGAAATATGGAAGGATAAACAACAAATCTGAAATATCATAAAACTATATTCTAATGTATCTTTAGAAGTTTATGATATCATAAGGTATTTCCTGCTTATTATGGAATCAAGTCATACATGTTGCTGCTAAAATTTACATTAAAAACTTCAGTTCAAATCATTAAAAAAGGATTTTTGATAGTAAACAATCCATTAAACTAGTACTATAAATTGTGCTTCAGATTAAGATATGAACTCTAAAACCCAATTTTAAAAGGGTTCATTTCCATTTTCTTTGTTTTTACTTTTTTGTTGGTTGTTTTTACCTAATTATTAATAAATTAAAGGATCATTAAAGGATGGCAACATGTTCTCAGTAACCCATGACATTTCTATAATGAGTCATGTATTAAAGGAGCTGACTGGAGATAGAAGAAAAATCTAGTTAGATTAATCTTTTCAAATGAAGCTATTCCACACATTGAGCATACACCCACAGTTTAATTAGCCATTATTTCTAGGAGGAAATCAAAGATCTGTTCCCTTAAAAAAAATCAACATTAGATTTAACAGACCATATTGGTAGTATCATATAGCCCCAGGATTACTGGAAGCTACAGGAAAATAAACTGACTTAATTTCCCCCTTTATATTTCCTACAGGAATTTTAAAGAGAGGTTCCATTTTTCTATTTATGAAATTTTCAACAGCAATGTTTTTTAAAACAACTGGCTGGACAACCACCATTCTATAAAAGAATATTGCCTAGCCAAATAAGTTAGATCTGAAAATTTATCTTCAGTGGAGAAATTTGCAGGGCAATGAATCTGCAACTGATTTGTTTGTGATGGCTCTGTGCATAGAATAATTTCAGCTTCAAGATTATTCATGAATTTCTCATCAGAATGAGTCATCATGAAACTGCTGCCACTTTTGTTTGCCATCTTAATCCTCTAAAGCAGAAGACCTGGTCTAGAGATAATAAACAATTTTATATGAATATCTTTTTTAAATGCTCCTGGAATGTAAGCAAAGGTGCACAATCTTTATACAACTTTTAAGAGCTAAAAGGAGGATCTGCTTGCAACAGCACGCTGCAAATGCTTTTGGTCTCTGATTCATTTTTAATCTTAATTTATATTATTATAACTTGTTTTTAATATTTTCTTAGTATTTATGATACGAACATAACATTTCAAAAAGAAAAAAAGCAAATAATTAAATATTGGCTAGTATAGTCTTTTTAATTTCTTGTTCCTTATCCTGATATGAGAAATCCATGCACAGCAGTAATTTTTCATATGATGAGTTACTTTTATACACAAGCTTCTGCACAACCTTCCATATATATGTACTTTCTATATATATTTGTTTATACAGTCACCCATCTCATACGTACATGTCTATGATTGTTGTTTATAGCCTTAAATGACATTCTTGAGAGGCAATAAAGAAACACTATAAAGTATTCAGTTTGGAGGTTAGCAACTGACTCATCCTTAGCCCTATTCATCTTTATAGAAAGTTTTCTACAGAAGTTTCTGCTCACATAGGTCCTTCCTCTTGCCCTTCATTTCAAATTTTTATTTGCAACCTTCAGAGTAGGTTGCAAAGCCCATCTGTTTCTGAACTACTTGGAAGGAGATGGGTTGAAGGTTAAGGATGTAGAAGAGGAGAAAGATTTACATTATTATTAATAAGTAGATATGATTACAGCCTTGGTGAGTTGGATAATGAGTTCTCTCACACACTTTCCCTCTTCTTTCCTATTATATTTCATGATCATAAGTTCTTGTAAGTAGCTGTGGCTCAAGATAAACTTAAAAGCAAAAAAAGAAAGGGGGGTCAAATATTGATGATAGAAGATTCAATTCTTTGGGGAACAGAAACAATAGTTTGCAAATTGAACAGTCAATCTAAGCAGGTATGTTGTCTCCCTTGAACAAGAATCAAAGATGAACTGAGAACCTTACTAAAATAATCAACTCCATGGATTACTATCCTTTTCTTCTACACGTGGAGACCAATGACACAACAATGAATCTAAAAACAATAACAAGAGATCAAGTGATGTTTTCAGCTATATTTCCAACAAAAAGCCATCCAATGAGGAAGCAAAAGATTTTAGAAATGAATCACTGGCTTAAAAACTGGTGTCATCAAGAGAACTTTGGTTTACTAGACCATGGTCTGCATTATCTACATGAAGGGCTACTCACAAGGGATGGAGTGAACCTCACAAGAACTAGAAAGCAATATATTTGGAAAATGACTGGTTCATCTTATTAGAAAGGCTTTAAACTAAATTGAAGAGGGAGGGACATTCTTCAAGACCTTTAGAATCTGATTCCATGCAAAAACCACTAGATAACCAATCATATAAGGAGGTAGTTTGTCATTGTTTGACAAAGTGACTAAATTAGTAGACCAGCAAAATGCTGTGGACATAGTATACTGAGACTTCAGCTAGGCATTCAACAAAATTTATTTCTTGGTAAAGTAGAAAGATGTGGGATTGACAGCATCATCACTAGATGGTTTTGTAACTGGCTGACAAACTGTACTCAATGAGTTATACTTAATGGTACTACATATACATGGAGGGAAGTAAGCAGTGAGGTACTACAAGATTCTGTCTTAGGCCCAGTACTCTTCAATATCTTTATAAATGACTTAGATAAGGGAATAGAAGGGAACTCATCAAATTTGCAGACAGAAAGCTGGCAGGAATAGCTAATAAACCAGAAAACAAGCATAAGATCCAAAAAGATCTTGACAGACTTGAACAATGGCTCCTATCCAACAACATGAAATTTAATGTGGAGAAAAGCAAGGTCTTATACCTAGGCAGAAAAAATCAAAGGTACAAATACAGATTAAGTGAAACCTGGGTCAAAAACAGTAACTGTGAGAGGGACCTTGGAGTCCTAGTGGATGATCACTTAAACGTGAGCCAGCAGTGTGTAGTAGCAGCCAAAAAAGCTAATGCAATCCTTAGTTTTATAAACAGAGGCATAGAATCAAAATCACATGAAGTATTACTGGTAGAACCGTTTTATAAAATCTTAGTAAGATTGCATCTGAATACTGCATCCAGTCTTGGTCACCACTTTATAAAAGAGAAGTTGAGACTTTGGAAAAAGTGCAAAGAGCAACTAAGATGATTAAAGGCCTGGAGACCAAAGCATATAAAGAATGGTTGCAGGATTTGGATTTGGCTAGTCTAGAGAAAAGAAGAAATAGGGGTGACATGATAGCAGTGTTCTAGTATTTGAGAGGTTGGCACAAAGATGAGGAGTCAACTTATTTACCAAAGTACCTGTAGACAGGACAAGAAACTAATGGATGGAAACTAATCAAGGAGAGAAGCAACCTGGAACTAAGGAGAAACTTCCTATCAGTCAGGACAATTAACCAGTAGAATGGCTTCCCCCCAGAATTTGTAGGGGCTTCATCACTGGAGGTTTTTAAGAAGAGACTGGACAGTCACTTGTCTGAAATGGTAGGGTCTTCTGCTTGAGCAGAGAGTTGGGTTATTCTTCCAGCTCTATTCTGATTGATTGAAACAAATGCTTAATTTTTTTTCTCTAACTCTTTCAGGGTTATACCTAAGCTTCTTCATATATACTGGCAATAATATAGTCAGTATACTATTTCTTCAATTTAAATATTGTCAAAATTCATGAAATATACATGCATTTAACTTCATGTCATAGCTATCCAGCATGCCAAATCAGTATATTTTAATGTACTTATTGACTGATTTGATTTATATTCTGTCTTTTATCCAAAAGTCCAATTTATTGTCCATGTATCTCTTAATCCTATCCTGTCCCCTCAAGCCTCTTGTTAGATTGGTTGGGCCAAGAAAAGTGCCTGGCTCATAATCCCCTAATTCTTTTCTTTCCCCACTTTACACTTTTTTTCCCTCTTCCCTCCTCCTCCTCCTCCTCCTCCTCCTCCTCCTCCTCCTCCTCCTCCTCCTCCTCTTCCTCCTAATTTTCTATTACTTTTTTGATTTTCTCTTTGTATTTTATATGTAAACCAATAAAACTATGATAAATAAATTTCCTACTGCAGGGGTCCCCAACCCCTGGTCTGTGGACCAGTACCGGGCCACGGCATGCCAGCAACTGGTATCCACAAAGAAGCAAAGTCCCATCCACGAGATGCAGGCAGCACACAAAACCATGCACCCGCCTATCCACAGAAAAACCTCTCTCCAAAAAACCAGTCCCTGGTGCCCAAAAGGTTGGGGACCTCTTTCCATGGCTGAGGTGAACTAGAACTTGAGCCCTCAAACTCCTAATTCACAGACTTTCAACACTATACACTGCTTTCTAGTAATAGATAACACAAATGCACTACTACTCTTTTGTAATGCAGTTTTAAAGAAAAGCAAAGAAGCAGTAGATTTGCATGTCATTTCTAATAATCAAAGAGCTCATTCATCCAGTATCTTTTTAGTCACTTCAGAGCAGATAAATCATCAGAAAGATACCCTGGCATTGTCTTGCTTATGACTGTAACCGCTTACTCTGTGGCTTCTTGTGTAAATATAGTATAACTGAACTGTGATAAGAAAGCTTACATCTTATAAAATCCATCATAACTTCTACTGTTGCTATTTCCACAAGATCAGTTGAAACTGCAGAAACACTGCTGCTTTATGGAATATTCATGACAACTATTTTTTTAAATCAAAGGAAATAAAACAACCTGTCAGTAAGTGATTATAACTAGATATTACCAAATTTTATCTTTCCTTGTGTTGGGGGAAAGGAGATGAAGATGCTTAAACTCTAAAAAGGCAAAGAAAATTTATTAAGGAAGTTACTTTTCTCAATAGAGCACATCCTACATCAGTTAGGGTTTTTTTTTTGTTCTATTGATGCCAGAAAGAAGAAAGAAAAAGTGTTCTCTTTTTGTAAGAAGCAACCTGATGTGGGAGTCTCAAGATATTAGTCTTCTAACCATAGGAAAGCAATGCAGAAAGAAAGAGGGGAATTAAAAGTTCCCTTCCTTGCTAGTTTCACATCTAATGCCCCTAATGGCCAATAGAATAAAAAATGCAAAATGTCAATGCTTTCCAAGCTATTGCTTCAACATAAATAATTGCTTTTCACTGTCTCAGATCAATTGTTGTTTCCCTTTAAAAAAAATTATTGAGAAATCTTGTATTTTCCAAAATCTAGTAGAGTTTTCTATCTAAGTCTGAGACACTATCTTATTAGAGTTCGTGGACTGAGCAATGAGACCACTAGGTCTCCATGTATCATATGTAGTGAACTGTAGTTCATGAAAGCTTATGCATTTTAATAATGTTTCTGGTCTGAGAAGCTGCTACTAGAATCCTAATTTTCAACATGGGACCATCTGGGTTTAGGCTGCTGCCTGGAGATATTCTGTTAGTGATTAACTGATGAATTGAGGTTGGGGAAATGAGTGCTAACAATTTCTTTCTATATGTGTGGGAAGCTACAGAGAATTTTAATTAATCTAGGACTATTTCTTTCTCCTCCTTTACTTATATGCACCTTTCAGTATCCTATTTGCGATGTCTGTCTGTAGACATTATTTGCAGCATACTTTTCCCTTTCCTGTGCTCCAGCTGCCACAGCAACTTGCAACCATGGTTACAGTTACTGGGGAAAACATCTGATTTTAAAATTGCCAATGTACTATTCTTTCATCATCACAGCTAATGATAAGCTTTTAAAAGCAATAGAACAATGGTTGCTTGATGCTTTACTGATGCTTCTTTATGGCAATTTCTTATAATGCAAATGGCCGGACAAGTGTTCTGGGCTATTGATTGATCAATTGGACTGGTAGGCAAAGATAGTTTTGTTTTTCCTGGACCTACAGTAGCTTAGAGTAGGAAGCTTACTGAATGATTTGCTTGAAATATTTTATTCCAAGATTGAACAGTATATGAAAATGTTAAAAGTATAACATGTATGCCTATCAGTTGTGGTCTATAAAACAAAACACAAATAAAACAAATGTACTTTGTACTGTCATTTTATCTCTGATGATTTTAATGTTTTATGGTGTAAACCATCAAGAGTGGCTTCAAAATGAGATGGGCAGAAAATAAGCTTAATAATGATAAATAATAAATCCATAAATCCACTAGAGTGCAGGACTAGAGATGGGTAGCCCTATAATCACTGCAGGTTGAATTCCAAGCAAACCATGGGGAATAATTGGGGAGAGGGAGTTGGTAAGTTTGGGAAATCTGTGCCCTCCAAATAGTAGTAAGCTACAAGTTTCAATACTACAATCAATGGTCATAAAGAGTAAAACTGTATTTCATCATCTGGAGGAGCATAACTTCTTCAACCCTATTCCATAGTTTTCTTTTGGTAGAAAAATATAAAGGCAAAATCAGAACAAATAGCATTGATATGACATATATTGAACCCAGCTCAGGAAATAGAGGGCTTGTTATATCTCAGGTCCAAAAGGAGCTCCCCATGTTAGAATATCCTTGGATTTTCTATGTACTAATGTTCAGAATCATATCATAATTTGAATTTGTACATACTTGTGACATACTCTAATCCATAGAACTGTGACTTAAAGCTGCTTTTGTTCTTTTTTCCTCCTATTTTATTTAACATGATTTAAACGTGTGTTGACTGCTTTGTAAGTTGTTATGACTATCCAAATCCTTCAATTACATTACATTTAATGTTTTTCATTAGCTACTTTTGAACAAATCTAAATATTTGCTTCTTTTAAAAGTGTGTCCTTTCTTTGTAATTACACATACATGTGACTAGAACTACAAGTGCTAGGATGTATCTCCTAATTTAATTTGCATGTTTCATTACAAAATTCTTACTCTGTTTATTTTGCCATCTAGCATAAATGTTTGAAAGCATAAAAGCTAAAGCATTACACAAACCTCTCTGCATCCAATATAGTACTTTGCCTCTGCATAAAGGTAAAGTATACATGGATGGAAAGGATATTTGTAGACATATGGAAATAAAAATCTCTTTTGTTGATAATGTAAAATAATGTAAAATAAAAAAAGAAGTACAGCTGCACAAAGCTGTTTCTTGAATCTGTTACTTCACAGGACACGTTTCTGTATGAACACATATAGCCTTGCAAATTTGGCTTTGGCATTAAGTCATTGTGAGTGGATTTTCTTTTATGTTTATCTAATAAATAGCACTTAAAAAGGGTCAAATGAAGCAAATGTGAGCTTTCTATTCATAGGGTTTAATTAACAATATAAAATGGCTAACTCTGTCATTTTCTTTTTTTAAAAAAAATCTCACTTTCTAAGTCATGAAAAATGTATTATATAAAAAATGTATTTCAGAGTCTCTAGAATGTATGTGAGAAGCAGTTTAGTGTAATGATTCAGGCATCAGGTTAGAAACTGGAAGACCGTGAGTTCTAGTCCTGTCTTAGGCATAAAGCCAGCTAAGTGACCTTGGGCCAGTCACATACTCTCAGTCCTAAGATGGAGGCAATGGCAAACCACTTCTGAAACACCTTGCCAAGAAAAGTGCAGCAACCTGTCTTGAAAGTTTCTGAAAACTGAAGCTGATTGAACTGAAAGAAACAAACAAAGGGCATTTATCTATGATTTTTATTTTTATTTTTAAACATTTTATGCAGGATGAAGTCATCATTATCAGTATTACCATAACGAAGGAATGTCAAAACATTTTTCTTTCTCTTCATATTTGTCTAAAATATGTATATAATTGATATTATTCTAGTAAATAAATCAGATGTAAATGAGATGAGGTTTTAGGACAGTAATAAGAATTGATCTTGAAAGAAATGTTTGCATTTGAAACTAATATGAACAGATTCAAACTCATACCTCTCTTTCTCCTTTCCATTTATGTAATATCTTAAATAAATTTGGCCTACCTAGTACAAACAATTGTCAATAGAAATATCAAAGCCTTGCTTTTCATAAAAATGGTTTCCTCGCTAGTCATTTATCCTTCAGTTAGTGAGAAAACAAAAATAAAACAAGGTGCCATATAATCTCAGATCTGTGTTGCATTTCTCCCATATCCATTTGTTCTATATGTTTTTTATGATAATTTTTAACATTTATTTGTAACTTACTCAGAGTTTTTTGTACTTTACATTTTATTTATTTATCTTATGAATTGGGCAGCCACCCAAGTCAAATGAATCTAAAAACAAATAACTTGCATTAAGCTCACATGGTCTTGATCTTTACTTAATTAGTGAAGTGCAAGTTTCTAAAAAGAACTATTTGAAAATAATGGGGGTCATATTGGAAATACTGGAACTTGCAACTCAAAACGTATAGGTGGTATTTGTTTGGAAAAAGGGTAAAATCAGCTAAGAGATACAAGATGGCTAAGCTTGGTATCATGGTATTGGTATTATGATTTCTGGCCTACATGGCTACATGGCTATTTTGTCTGTTTTTGATTTTGATAGTCATTACTTATTGCCATCCCAAAAGGTTCCCTGTCTTGCTGCTATGCTTCGTATGAATGACCATACACAGATCAAAATAAACTGAAAGATGATACACTTATGGTTAAGTTGCCAGGTCAAGTTGAATAGGAAGACAAAGAACTTTGACTTTGAGTAGACAATGCTCAAGATCCCATGAGGCATGAAACACACAATATCTTTTGTATTGTAATTTATTCTTTATAACACTCTGTCCCGTCAAAAACCTATACAAAAATACAATCCTAGGTGGCATCATGTAAAATACAATCCTAGGTGGCATCATGAAGCTCTCCATGTAGTTTTCATGGCAACTGTATAGATATGTTTGACACAGCCTTTTCTTCAAATTCTTGTTTCTTGAGTTCCTAATCTAATTGACAGCCTTGAGATTCCCTTGTAATCATACATCCAATAACTTATTCTATCTAGCTTCTGAGCTTAGAACAGATCTTAGTATATAGTTAAAATATTCAGTATCCTTGTAGGTCTCAAAGATGTCCAAGTCTAGAATCCACAGGGAAACATACAGGGGCAAATGATGATATAGCCATAATTATCTCATCATATAAATGGGGCATTATATATTTATATACAATTATATTTATGTACTTGCACCTGGTGTTATGGCATAATTATATAACTTTACTATTTGTTCACTAATTTCAAGAGATATGACAGTTAGATGTTTTTGTGGCTTGTCACATATTGCTACATATACATATAATTGTTACACTGATTGTTCATATTATTACATTAAATTCTGTAATATAAGCTACAGAGCCTCATGTCTTTTTGGAAAAAAACATTTTTGAAATGTGTGTAACTGAGCTAGTTTTTAAAAGCTAATTAAAACTTTCAGCAGATCAATTATATAAATTTTTAAACAGGTCTGATAAAAACGTATTGGAGACCATGGTTTTGTTGGGAAAATGTTTTTTTTTATACCTCTGAAATGCAATCTTGAACTCAATTCTGTCTTCATTTTTAGTGGGCATTGGGTCAAAAGCAATACTAATCAAGCAGCTGTGCACAGCATAGCACACAACAGACCAATAACGTTATTATCATCTCTTCTTACACTGAGGGACCACAAAAAAAGACTAGGAAAAAGTTAAAGGTTAAGGATTTGTTATAATCTGTCTTGGGAGAAGGTATCACTCTTTTGAATGATAACTCCAGAATCTAACATAGCAGCTAAGTGACCATTTTCTTCTGAGCCATTTTTTTTCTTCAGTACTTTAAAATGTTGTTTTTAAACTGGGTTAAATGAGTTCAAGAATTATTCCAAAAGTTTTTTTTCTTCTGCTTTTAAAAATATGACATTTGTTATAAATAATGTGAGTAATCAGTAGTTATGAAATATAATTTTTTGAGTTCAAACAATTTGAAGCTTTATGGAAAAAGAATAATCTGAAATAGAATCACTGCTCAACACTATCCTTTCAAAGATCCTGGAGCACTAAGGAACTACTGGAGGACTGGAAAAGAGCTGATGTAGTTCCCATCTTTAAAAAAGGAAAAAAAATGGACCCAGGAAATTACAGACCTATCAGCCTGACCTCAATACCTGGGAAGATTCTGGAAAATTATTATTATTATTATTATTATTATTATTATTATTATTATTATTATTATTATTATTATTATTATTATTATTATTATTATTATTATTATTATTATTATTATTATTATTATTATTATTATTATTATTATTTATTAAATTTCTATACCGCCCCTCTCCCGAAGGACTCGGGGCGGTTTACAGCCTTAAAATTTAAAAAACATATAAATATACAAAATTAAAATATTTAAAAATAAATTAAACAAATTAGGCCATAAAATCTATAAAACCCAATATATACAAATCCTAAAATCCTAAAAATTACAAAAATCCTAAAAATTAGACAATCCCCCTAAAACATTTTCACCCGGTTGGAGCCGGAGCTTCTATGCCAGGCCGGCCTGTTGAAAAAGGAAAGTTTTCAGTTCCCGACGGAAGGTGCGTAAGTCCGTCATCGTACGGAGTTCGGGGGGGGAGCTCATTCCAAAATGTTGGAGCTCCCACAGAGAAGGCTCTCCCCCTGGGGGTCGCCAGTCGACATTGTCTGGCCGATGGCACCCTGAGGAGGCCCTCTCTGTGGGAGCGTACCGGACGGCGGGAGGTATTTGCTAGCAGTAAGCGGTCCTGTAAGTATCCGGGTCCGATGCCATGGAGCGCTTTAAAGGTGGTCACTAACACCTTGAACCGCACCCGGAAGACCACCGGCAACCAGTGCAGCTCGCGCAGGAGCGGTGTTACATGGGAGCGCCACGACGCTCCTGTCACTACCCGCGCGGCCGCATTCTGGGCCAGCTGAAGCCTCCGGGTGCACCTCAAGGGGAGCCCCATGTAGAGAGCATTACAATAGTCCAGCCTGGAAGTGACGAAGGCATGAGTAACTGTGCATAGCAAGTCCCGGTCTAGGAAGGGACGCAACTGGCGTACCAGGCGAACCTGATAGAACATCCTCCCGGCCACGGCCACCAGATGGTCCTCTAAAGATAGCCGTGAATCCAGGAGGACTCCCAAATTGCGAACCCTTTCTGCGGGGGCCACTGTTTCGCCCCCAACAGACAACAAAGGAGTCAATTGACTAAACCGGGACGACGGTAGCCACAGCCACTCGGTCTTGGAAGGGTTGAGCTTGAGTCCGTTCTTCCCCATCCAGATCCGCACGGCCTCCAGGCATTGGGTCAGCACGGCAAGAGCATCGTTGGGGTGGTTTGGCATGGAAATGTACAGCTGAGTATCATCAGCGTACAGATGGTACTCCACACCAAAACCACGGATGATCTCACCCAGCGGTTTTACATAAATGTTGAACAGTAGGGGCGAGAGGACCGACCCCTGAGGTACCCCACATACAAGGGGTCTCGGGGTCGACCTCTGACCCCCTGTCAACACAGACTGCATCCGGCCGGAGAGGAAGGAGGCGAACCACAGCAAAACAGTGCCCCCTATACCTAACCCCTCCAACCGTTGCAGCATGATACCATGATCGATGGTATCAAAAGCCGCCGAGAGGTCCAATAGCACCAGAGCAGAGGAACAACCTCTGTCCCCGGCCCGCCAGAGGTCATCCACCAACGCGACCAATGCTGTTTCCGTGCTATAGCCAGGCCTGAAGCCCGGCTGGTGTGGATCCAAGTATAACGATTCCTCCAGGTGTCGTGGGAACTGTCTGGCAACCATGCTCTCGACAACCTTCGTAAGAAAGCGAAGGTTGGAGACAGGACGATAATTTGATAAAACAGCTGGATCCAGGGTAGGCTTCTTAAGGAGGGGCCTCACTACCGCCTCTTTCAAGGCGGTAGGGAAGACACCCTCACTTAAAGAAGCATTAATAATTACCTGGAACCAGCCTCGTACCACCTCCCGGGATGCCAGCACCAGCCAGGAGGGGCACGGGTCCAATGAACAAGTGGTCGCCCTAAGTCCCCCAAATAACCTGTCCACGTCCTCGGAAGTCACGGGATCAAACTCAGCCCAGATAACAGTCTCAAGACCGGACTCCGTCTCTCCCACCGGACACACCCAGTTGAAATCAAAGCCTTCCCGTATCTGAGCGATTTTATCATGCAGATATTTTCCGAAATCCTCAGCTCTACCCTCTAAGGGGTCTCCTCTCACCTCCTGATGAAGGAGGGAGCGGGTCACCCTAAACAAGGAGGCTGGGCGGTTATCTGATGACGCGATAAGAGCAGTGAAGTAAGAACACTTCAATAAATACCCACAGGCAAACAAAGTCATTACTAAAAACCAACATGGGTTTGTCAAAAACAGATCATGCCATTCTTTCACCAAGTGACCAAATTTGTTGATCAGAGGAATGCTGCGGATATAATTTACTTGGACTTCAATAAGGCATTTGAAAAAGTAGATCACAACCTACTACTTGATAAGATAGAAAAATGCGGGTTAGACAGCATCACCACCAGATGGATCCATAGCTGGCTGACCAGCCATACTCAGTGTGTGGTCCTCAATGGAACCTCATCTACATGGAGGGAAGTATGTAGTGGGGTGCCCCAGGGCTTTGTTCTGGGCCCAGTGTTCTTCAACATCTTCATCAATAATTTGGACAAGGGGATAGATGACACCAAGCTGGCAGGAATAGCCAATACTCTAAGACAGGCTTAAGATACAGGAGGATCTGGACAGACTTGAACACTGGGCGCTATCTAACAAAATGAAATTCAATGGTGAAAAAAGCAAGGTTCTACATTTAGGCAAGAAAAACCAAATGCACAGGTATAGTATAGGGGGTACCTTGTTGAATAGTAGTAACTGTGAGAGGGACCTCGGGGTCCTAGACAATCACTTAAATATGAGCCAGCAGTGTGCTGCAGCTTCAAAAAAGCCAACATAGTGCTGGGCTGAATTAACAGAGGGATAGAATCAAGATCACATGAAATATTAATACCACTTTACAATGCCTTGGTAAGGCCACATGGAATACTGCATCCAGTTTTGGTCACCACGATGTAAAAAAGATGTTGAGACTCTAGAAAGAGTTCAGAGAAGAACAACAAAGATGATTAGGGGACTGGAGGCTAAAACATATAAGGAATGGTTGCTGGAATTGGGTATGTCTAGTTTAACTAAAAGAAGGACGAGGGGGGGACATGATAGCAGTGTTCCAATATCTCAGGGGCTGCCACAAAGAAGAGGGAGTGAAGCTATTCTCCAAAGCACCTGAAGGCAGGACAAGAAGCAACGGATGGAAACTAATCAAGGAGAGAAGCAACCTAGAACTAAGGAGAAACTTCCTGACAGTTAGAACAATTAACCAGTGGAACAACCTGCCTCCAGAAGTGGTGAATGTTCCAATACTTTATTACTATTACTATTACTATTACTATTACTATTACTATTACTATTACTATTACTATTACTATTACTATTACTATTACTATTACTATTACTATTACTATTACTATTACTATTACTATTACTATTACTATTACTATTACTATTACTATTACTATTACTATTACTATTACTATTACTATTACTATTACTATTACTATTACTATTATTATTACTATTATTATTATTACTGCTGTTGTTGTTCTTGTTCTTGTTGTTCTTACAATGAGTGTGTGAAGGAAGAGAGGGATTATATCCACAGTCCCCTTCCTATGCAGGAGTATGAAAGAGGCTTAATGTGACTGTATAAACTCAGCATTATCAGAATTCTTGCTCAACCATCAAAATCTGACTGGTGAATATAGATTCAATGACATGGCCATTTTCTAGATTGCTATTGTGATTGCTACAGTGGAATGTGATAGTCCAGCAGCAATCAAGTTTTAAAGATGTGGAAATATGTGAGTCTTACTAAATGATAAACAAGATTTATTTCTAATTACAATTGGGACTGCAGCTGTATCCCTAATTCACACAAGCAGTATTGTGACAGCTGCATTAAAAAGCAATTATATGAAATAGTTCCATTTGACTACTTTATACATACCAGTTTACTATCACTGGGTAATTTAGTTTTTGTGGTATAACTAAATCTTTCAGAATAGATTCTTTGAAATCATGACTGCCACTACTGTTAAATCTGTTTGCATATTATTTATAATATATAAAGTAATCTAGTGACAAAGTTTTTAGCAGTATTTCAAGAGGGGTTTTGTTTCATTTAACAGAACTATTTCAAAAAAAATAGTTGTCTAATTAATCAAAAGAAAAATCAACTATCAGAGGTACTGCCAACTGACATAGCAGTTAAAAGCACCTATGAAAGCAAACACAAGTGTTAGAAATTAAAAAGCATATTGGACTATAATACACCAAGGACCACTTAGGTATAATGAAACCATAAACCAAGTCTTTTGTTCACTTTGTGCCTTTTAATGAAAAATTTAATTGTGGCACAAATAACAGGTGCTTGAAGCACTTACTGCATTTTCCTAATCATCAGCAGAAACTACAAATGTATGTGCATGCACTGCCCATCAACCCCCCCCCCTTACACAACATGTTCTCCCAGCTATCATCTGGCTGCAATTGAAGTTTTCAGAATGTCTGGATGAATAATATCTTTAAGAGGGTTTTTTTGTTCATGGAGGACAATTCTGGAAATATTTGTGTAGGACATGCAGAATTAAACATCATTGAGGGCTTCAAATGAATCAGTTATATCTGGCAACTATAAATTATGATATAACATTCTATAGTCAAACTAGGGGACTGGAAGCTAAAACATATAAGGAATGGTTGCTGGAATTGGGTATGTTTAGTTTAATGAAGAGAAGGACAAGGGGAGACATGATAGCAGTGTTCCAATATTTCAGGGGCTGCCACAAAGAAGAGAGAGTCAAGCTATTCTCCAAAGCACCTGAAGACAAGACAAGAAGCAACGAATGGATACTAACCAAAGAGAGAAGCAACCTAGAACTAAGGAGAAATTTCCTGACAGTTAGAACAATTAAGCAGTGGAACAACCTGCCTCCAGAAGCAGTGAATGCTCCAACACTGGAAATTTTTAAAAAGAGATTGGAAACCATTTGTCTGAAATGGTATAGGGTTTCCTGCCTGAACAGGGGGTTAGACTACATGACCTCCAAGGTCCCTTCCAACATTAATATTATTATTAATATAGTATGTTTTTCCCTTTTTTGTTCTCTTTCTTGATATGAATAATATAAAATGACTTAGATAAAGGAAATGTTTTAGATATTTAAATGTGATTGAATTTAAGAAAATTATAATGGATAAAGATGACTAGATGAATTAAATGGAATGTTTAAAGATTAAACATATTTTTAATTATGGTTAAAACAATAAAAAATAGGAAATAAATACATATTAGCTTAGGAGAGATATACTGTATATTTTAAGTAGTATATTATTTTTATGCTTCTGTACTCTTGCTTTTCTTTTTCTTTTTTTACTGTTTTATCTATTTCTTCTTTTTATTATTATTGTTATTATTATTATTGTTGTTGTTGTTGTTGTTGTCCTAAAATCTTTGTTATTGTGACAACTCTACAGGATTTGAGATAACCGAGGATCCTGAAAACTTTCACAAAAGAATAGCTTTTTCTACTCTACGAAAAGGCCATATGTTGAATGTAACTTTTACTTCTTAGAGAATGGACATAATGCTCAGAATTTCATCAAGGTAGAATTCTCTCTCTCTCTCTCTCTCTCTCTCTCTCTCTCTCTCTCTCTCTCTCTCTCTCTCTCTCTCTCTCTCTCTCTCTCTCTCTCTCTCTCTCTCTCTCCTCCCTCTCTCTCTCTCTCCCTCCCTCCCTCCCTCCCTCCCTGTCTCTCTCTCTCTCTCTTGTTGAGTCCATCTACTTACCTTGCTGAGCCCATCCACCCTCTCTTTCATTCTATCTTTCCAAGCCTTATAGACTTCTCTAGACAACTAGGTTTTTGCATAATGTATCTAAATTCTTTTCAATAAAGATGGATAAAATAAAGCCAAGGTCCAGGATCTGTCCACTGATGGTATATTGATACTTGGTACTTTTAGACTTCTATGTGGTGCCCCTCCATTTGGGAACAAAATGAGAATTAGCATAGTGCTATGCTCATTAGCCTGTAAAATGCAGAAAGTCACTAAAGTGAGCCATGTAAATAATTAGAAATTACTTAGTATCTTTAAAGGGCATGCAAAATCAGTGAAGTACAGTTGTAACTATATTTCCTGCTATTAACTGGAATTAATCTATTATAGATGATATATTTAATATATGAAAGGATACACTAATAGCTGCCATAGGACAGTCTCTTTGTTTGGTTTGTTTGTTATTTTTTAAATTGATAAATAAATAGCTTCTTAGTTCAAGGATAATGTACCACTTCATACATGGTGAGGTATCTTTTGTTTTTGTTATAGATAACATGTACAAAATTAAGTTGGTTATCTTTGCAGTTACCTGAGGCAATTCAGAAAGAATTTCCTGGAGAAGGAATAAATGGATTTGTTAGAAACTGAATTGGGGTCCAATGGCCTTTTGAATTTTTTTCAGATTTCTGGGCAGAAAATTAAAGTTAACAACTTATCTACATGTCTCCAGGTTAGGTAGAGAAAATCCTCCAAAGAATTTCAAGGGATAACTCCAACTTTACAACTGAAACATCCAAATAGGAACATTTTCCTCACCATTTAATTTAAGAGAGATTATTATAAACCGGAAAACATTTGAAAATATTATGGACTTAATCTCAAGATAATTTTCCTGTAATGATACTTTCTCTTGAGTATTAGTCCAAAACTTCCCCTTTAAATGATTGCTATCAAAAGAAATGTATGACTGTTCTCATACACAGAAGACAGGTGAAGGATAGACTTAAGAGGCTCTATTTGATCAATGCACATGCTGATATAGCTGCATTTTGGTCTCACTGAGCTGACAATAGCCTCATCTTCATGGGAAAATTTTGGATGGGAAGTATCCAAAGTTTTGTTATGCAACCAACTTTGTTTGTAGTTACTTGTCATTGGAATAATGTATAGGTGCACACATTGATATGGATCTTTGTGCTTTCAGTAAAATATGCAATTACAGATGGAAATAAAATACGAAAGAAAGACAAATTAATAATATGGCTCAGAAATTGAAATAATTACCTTCCACATTTCAGAAGGGGTGGGGGAAAAGAATAGGATCTGCAGTAACCACCAGAAACTAAAGGTGTCAGAGTATTACATGGGAGCATAATGCTAATTAAAGCTGTTACAAATATTAAAGATTATGGGTATGAGTAGAAATGTTTAATGTAGCTATTTGGTTCACTTCACAATCATTCTTTTTTAATTCCCCCTGTAACACACTGAAAGAATTTAATCATAAAGCTGTCAGACATATTACTTTATAAGAAGCAGGAAATGTTATTAGTTATGGTGCTGCACAATCCATGATTATGCTTTTATCTAAAAGGCTGCTAATGTATCTTCCAGTAGCCTGATGTTTATTTCTCTACTGTATCTCATACCTAATTAATTTCAACTTACATTTTCACTACAATTGGAGGGGGGAGCATGCAACAGTCCAGAAAGGCGATATTAAGGCTGATAGCCAAACACAATGCAATTGTCACGATTTGTCCTCCTTATTAACAACTTTATTCAGTAGATCCTCAGTGGACAAATGACTCAATAGAGACAATTGTCTTTCAATCATTTAATACCTGAATAAATTGTTGTAAGTACTGAATAATACTAGACTATGTTAAATATAGTACAGTAATTTTAAAATTATTGTGCCTATATATTGGTGCCATCACAGAAAATAGAAAATAGAGACCAAGACACCACCAGTATTTTATTCACAGTGCTAATGCACTCACACTGTTAAGGGTGATGCTGGCAGACCCTTTCCAAGCTTGGTGTGACCTTTCTTGCTGATTAATTAGCAAGAACATGGTGAAGCAGTATTTAAATCTCTAGTTCTAATTATTATATTTGCATTGCTTTTAGGTTACATTTTTCAAGTTATAATTCATCCATTTCTAATTGCTTATGTGATATTATATTGTGGTTAATGGTTTCTGCAAAATAATCATTGTGATATATTCAGTACTTAGTGAATCTAAAGGTTCACTTGGGTCAAAGGTGACTAACTATTGAGTTTTGTAATTCAATAGAGGTGATATTAATTGCATGGTTCTTATTGCAAAGTACTTATTCATTTAGCCTCATGTGGGCAATTGTACTATTCTGTAGTTCTAGCTAAAGCATTCCAATAGTTTTATTTTGCTAAATCCATGGAATATACACAAATTAAGTAGGAATGAAGGTTTCTATAGTTTATGTTAGGAATGTTTTCAAAACTCTATGCTGTAATTAAAATGTATTTATTCAGTAGTAAGTGTCTTAGAACGAATGTTTCAGTTCTTGATTTATTATACCATAGGAGGTGTTATAGAACAAGTTTCAAACAATAATTTTTTTGTTTAATCCTGAATATTGGATTAAATATCTCTTACTATTTGCAAGGATATCATATGCTGCAAAGTCAGTCTGTCTGTTCTGTTCTCCTTTTAAATAATTAACCTGAGAAAACTGAAAAGAAAGGTAAAAATTCATTTCCTTCAGTCAACTTTCACCTGTTGCTGATGCTTCAAACCAACATTTAGCTTTTGGAATACAGATATAGAAATGTTGTTCCTTCTTTTTCAACTATCAGCATCTTTATGAAGCAAATATTCCATCCCATATAAATATCTAAGTTTTTAACATTTACATTCATTAAAGAAGGGAACTGTGTGGAAACTAAGGAGGAGTGACTGACTGATATTTAACTTTATATGAAGTAAATATCATATCTACCAAGATGAATGAATGGTTGGAGGGAAATGCAATTGAACCATACTGCAATATTTTGGGAAGATAAGTCACATTAGAGCCAGGTTGATGTAGAGGTTAACTACCAAGCTATAAAACATGGGAAAACAGAGTTCCAGTCCCACCCTAAGCACAAAGTCAGCTGGGTGAACTTGGGCCAGTCACTCTTTCTTAGCCTGAGGAAGGGGGCAATGGCAAAACACTTCTCAGAAACCTTCCCAAGGAAACATCAGGGACTAGGCAGTCAAAAACTAATTCAAAGGCATACACATGCAAAAAAAAAAAGTCACATTATCCAAGCTTCATGGAGAGAAAATCACAAGAATAACATCATGAAATTCTACTCATTGTGTCTTGTTACTCTTTACCATCTCAAGGCTACATTTCTCTGTCCATTTAGTGGACATTTTGCTAACATGGTGGCATGACAGTGGACCACATTTAGGAAAAATGCCAGTATGACTTGTAAATCAATATCTGAATTAACAATGGAGTTATGAAGTCCCAAGTCATTTGAATTTCAAAACATGAACTTTGTTAATGGGGTCACCAATTTTGCTTTGATGTCAAACATGTGATACTTTTGAATGCATTTTTTAAAAAATGTTTTCTCTAGTACTAATCTAGCTCAAATGTTTTTCAATAGAATCAGAAAAACATATAAGGCCAGAATTATAAAGCTATTTTTGTATCTGAATATTATTAATATATTCATGATAATATTGCCAGAATAAATGGACTGGGTGCAGTCTTCAAGCACCTTCCATTCTATGTAAGTTCTTGCAAAAAAGGGTCAGTAACAATGCTAAAATGGCTTTTGAAATCTGGGTCAACCAGCTTCATACTATTTGTCTGGTTATTGGGAATCTCTTTAGGATCAAAGCAAGCCCAGCAATGCATGATATTATTATTATCATTATATTGTGCAAGTCACATGCTTTTATGGCACCCAGCTATTAAATGGGGCAAGCAGTTATAGTCAGCCAAGTGTAAAATAATAAGCCTGAGAGCAATGAACCAAAAGTAGAAACACATTGTTTTTTCCTTCATAAAACCTTAGTATACTGGCTTCAAAAGAAAGTTGCTGCATAAATGGGTTCAAAGCTTTCAAATAAGCTTTGTCTGTAGTGAAATATGCATTAGAAAGTTTGCATTAGAGATCTTACCAATTACAGAACTGTTATTCAAGCTTACTTTAATATAATGCAGTGATTTCAATAATGTTTATATTTTTCCCAAGTAAAAACAAATTATAAAATAAATTGATCAATTGTTGGAAGAATTATTGTAAATAAAGTGAAGGCTGTTTGTTAAATATGTGTTGTTTACAACATTTTTCAATCATTACTGCCAGTCTTAAACACAGCTCCTGTACTAAGGTTTGTGAATCTGGATTTAGCAATCTATCAGATTTCATATTCTTATATTATATATTATATTTATATATATTTATATTTATTAAATTTCTATACCGCCCCTCTTCTGTAGGACTCGGGGCGGTTTACAACCCAATAAAAACATATAAAACAATAAATATTTAAAATTAAATTAAATTAAATAAATACAAGGCTGTTACTAAAAACCTGTTAAAAAACCCAATTCTAAAACCCGAACAGCCTTGTTTAAAAATTTAAAACCCGAGGAGATCTAGGCCAGGCCGGCTTGATTGAAGAGATGAGTCTTCAACTCTCTTCTGAAGGTGCGGAGATCATGACACGTCCGGAGTTCTGAATGTTTTAACAAAATTCATTACTTAATTAATGTACCAAGATACATGTAAAAATATTTGCCTTTAACCCAGAGTATGCAAGACTAATTGCTACAGTCTCAGATTAAAGAAAAATGTGTAGATCTATCATGGTCAACCATATACATACAGGTGTGTAAATCTGTTCTGTCCGTTTTACCCAGAGTTTTTTAAATTCAGGATTTTATTCTAATTTTTAAAAGAAGAATCATTGTCTATAATTGATAAAGAAAAATAGGGTTTGCATTTTTTTAAATCAAGATAATAAAAATTTGTTCCATTAAAAAAAAACAACTTAGAAGCCTGGTGAATGTAGAGCAGTGATGAGCTCCCTGAATAGAGATATCTTCCCATATTCATTATATCCTAGACTTATCAATACACAATATCATATGACAGATGATATTCCAGGAAGCACCATCAATGTGAGATGTATTTTTTTTAAAATGGGATGAGTGCAGGAAGCGCTTGATAAAGAAAGAAGAGGCCAGCTAAAGAAGAATTCTTGGCCACCGGAGATATTTGAAAAAGTGAGTCCAATCTCCCAACCCATGTACAGATAATGATAATATCGATCATGGTGATTGCTTTGGGGTATATTTTAGTTTGTAATAAATTATGCTAGATGAAAACTCTGTTCCCAGAGGAATTCATACTAAAATCATTTTACATTACACATTGCCCGCATATAAATTATGGGTTTATGGAAGTCCAAACTCTGTATGCCAGTTCCAATAGTTCATCTCCCTACTGTCACCTGATAGGGACTGACGCAGTCCTTGGATCTGTAAATGAGTTTTGACAACTTGCAGCAAGCAAAAATGGTTTGTAGTTTCAGAAAGGACTGTTACATATAGCTAATGTTTACCAAATGACTGAAATTGGCTGTCACTGACCAAAAAGTGTGATAGATATGGTTAGGTTAGATAAAAGGAGAACCAGATTATTTTAAAAGTATTTAAATATTTAATTACAGACAGACCATGGTTCCTCCAACAAGTTTCCATTCAGAAAAGAGCTCCATGTACAAATGAAAGGGCTAACTAAAGAACCCACTACAAAAATCTAAGCTCTTTCTTCTGTGAAGAGGTTTTGTGGGACACAATTACGTAGCTTAAAGATAGTAGCATTTGCATGAACCTTAGCTAATTAACTTTAAGCTTGGATCTTGTTCCAAAGGATAAAAGAATAATTATGTAACAAGACTGAAAAAGCAAATAATTGAAAGATTGTTGCACAGAAGAGGGAGTGATCTTTTATTTGTTTATCTATTTAAGAAAATTTATACATGGACCTTCATTCCCAGTGATTCTGGATACTAACAAAAATAAAAATCCAATATACAAACAATAAAAAGCAATAACCCCCCACCCTTCTGGCAACAATAGCACTTAGACTTATATACTTCTTCACAGTGCTTTACAGCCCTCTCTAAGTGGTTTACAGAGTCAGCCTATTGCCCCCAACAATCTGACTCCTCATTTTACCAACCTTGGAAGGATAGAAGGCTGAGTCAACCATGAGCCAATGACAATCAAACAGCCAAAAGGCTGACAGTTGTCAGTCAGCAGAAGTAGCCTACAGTACTGCAATCTAACCACTGAACTACCACAGCTGCACCACCATGGCTCTTCAACAATCAAGTAAGCAAGCTACCGGTACTTGATGGGGGCTATCCCATTCTGGGTTCCCCAGGCCTATTGACAAAACCAGGTCTTCAAGGCCTTATGAAAGAGTGTCACTTAAGAGTGTCTCTTACTCTCTATTGTTCCAAAGCAATTAGATTAAAGCTTTAAGGAAGGAGATTCAGGCCAAACATCAGAAACTCTACTAGGTCCTCCTGAGCAGAATATTGGATTTACTACAGCCTTTAAGGTCAGCTTCAGTGTTAAATGGCCATGATTCTGTGAATTTCACTGCTCTTTTTTAAAAGCTAAAGAGTGGGTGATTTTCTACCTCAATTTTCTCTCCTCTACAACCACCCTATCTTTCCCAGTCCCCATCTTTCAGTTGTTTTGCTACTTGTCTGCATAATGTCCAACGTTTTTTTCTCTTTATCTTTCGGTATGAAGAGAAAAATTAGGAATTATGTTTTTCCATCTTCCTTTTATCCATCTAAACAGAATGCTGCTAGATCAATAGCAGTCTGCAGTGTAGTACTCAGTTGAGAGCTGAAATTTCTCTCTTTTTGATCTTATTTAGTTTTTAAATATTTTAAAATAATGTGTCAGTGCAATACAGTTAATGATCATCAGATTGTAGTGAACTAATGATAGTTCTGCAATAAGTGGTCAATATGTGGTTGAAATTGATTTCTAGACAAACTAATTGTTATTTATATTATTTATTTATAATAAATGTCAGTCTTCTTAAATTTCCCTGTTAATTCCATTCACAACACTTATATCTAGAGACATCTAGCCCTATTTGAACCATATTCAGACTTATCACACTCGTACATGAAGAAACTGCAAATCAATTACCATGTTTATGTGAAATAAGTTTTAAGTTAAGGGAATAGGCATGTCTGTCTTTGATGTTACATTTTTCATGTTACATTTTATGCAGTTAGGATCTTTAATTTCTCCAGCATTTTATTCTAATTGGAATAGGAAGAGAAAAGTCTATTGAATAATTTCTAATACTATGTATAAATCAGCTGCTTCTCCTCTTTAAATACTTTTAAGATAAATTGTAACAGAGTAATCTGGCAATTTCAGAAATAAATCCACATTATAACTGGATTACACTAATGAGTCCTGTTACATAATTATTCTTCCACGCCTCTGTTGCTAAACTTCCATGGCATGAGTTCAAACCAGAGCTTATCCATTGCAAACTTTCTAAAACTTGGCAAATCAGCCTTTCTTCCATTCCCCTCCCCCTTGCTCATTCCAGCATTTGTTTTCTCTTTCAAGAGATCGTCTGCCTCTTCTCCATCCTGGTTTAAATTTCACTTTGCTTACATATAATATCAGCTCCCTTCTCTTTTTTTGTGGTCTTCAAAAATATCAGCTCATAATGCACAGTACTGGATGCAATTTGAGCAATGACTGACCTGCAAAGAGGTCAGTATGGGCACAAGAGGTCAGCAGTGTGAATCAATTTGAAGTCAACAGAATGTTTACCAGGGGATAGAATCACCAACGTGTGGCAAAGCTCATTATTACCACCTTGGAAATGTCCATGGCTATGTGATAAAACGTGTTTTGCATGCAGGAAAATCCCTGTTCCAATTCTTGAAATGGCCAGGCAGAGATTGAAATCAACTGCTTGAGATCCTGGATAGCCTTTGCCAAAATTCCAATGCTAAATGAGATTGAATGGCTCAGTATAAAGCAACCTCCTACGTATAATTTGCAAACTCACAAGAGTTTAAGATATATTGAACTTCCACTGCTTCTTTAAAACAAAAAGCAAAATCTTTTCTCCCTCCCTGGTAATTTAAATGAAAACACACATTGCAAGTTGCCTAGTTATTTAAGGGTTTGCTTCAACTTTGGTTTCAGCTTAAATCTGGTCAAAAGAAATACAATGGTTCTGTAAGGTTAAAACTACAGAACGAATCCATCCACCTAGTCTAAAGGGTAATTTCACAACTTCTACAAGGAGTTGTAAAATTTCATGAGTTTATCATAAATATCCAGTGCTTTCACAAACTTCTTCAATCTATATGTTTGGAAAATAAAAGAGATATAATCTACTGAGAACTCTTCTAAAATACAAAATCTTCTGCAACAAATGACAGCTGAATAAGATCACATTTCATATCTTGCATAAATCCTATTCATTTGAGCTGCCTTCACAGTAGATTTGTGTGCATGGTTCTTGAAAGCAAACAGATTGTATTCTGAACATTGACTGTAAACTTACTCAAAGTCACATATAAGAAATGAATACAATGTGTAAGATGCACAATGGATTAAAATCTTGATTGGTAAACATAATCATTATTAAAATCTTGATAAAATCTTAAAATCACTATTCTTGTCTTCATGAAAGGTTAAAGATTTGCATAAGAAATATTGTCCACTCATCTTTCTTAGTCAGGTAGCTGGTAATGTACATCAGCAACAGTAGTGCTTTTAGTCCTTCTTATTCTTTCTTCCATTTGTTTTCATCCAAGTGGTGCCACCAAGATCATTGTCCTGGCTGGAAACCTTTGGAGTCTGTAATTCACTTCAAAAGCTCTGGCTGCAGAGGAATGCTACTCACCTCCTCTGAGGTACTGGCCAAAATCTTGGATGATGTGCTGCTTTCTTCCTCCCAAACTTGCCAAAATATCAAGTGACAGAGAGAAAGACTAATCTGGAAGGAAGCTCTAGGCTAAATTATCTGAGTGTGTGTTTCGGGACTGTCGACATTTGCTGAAGCTGTTGGAGTCATAGTTGTATCATGGTGGGAGTGATACTAAGAAAATTATTTTGAAAAATTGTAAAAGTAATAATATTCTGGATATTAAGGATTGGATTTTAGAAAGGTATGATCTTCACTTTGGAAAAGGTAATTTTAACAGAACAAAATGGAATGGTATGGAATAACAGAGTTCGACAGGACCTTGGAGATCTTCTAGTCCAACCCCCTGCTCAAACAGGAGACCCATTTCAGACAAATGGCTGTCCAATTTCTTCTTAAACATCTCCAGTGACAGAGCACCCACAACTTCTGAAGGCAAGCTGTTCCACTGATTAATTGTTCTGTCAAGAACCATCACGAACTAACTATTAATCAAGAATGACTCAATATATTTGTTTTTCTCTTTATGAAATAAATTTTACAATATTTGGGTTGTTAGAAAAACATTCCTTCCCACCTCCCCAGTAGATTTAGAAATCTGTTTGACTCTTGATTAATATATGACACATACCTGTATAGACAAACTGATCCTCCCTCCCTCCCTATCCCCCCCTCTCTCCCTCCCTTCCTCCTTATCCCCCTCTCTCTCCCCTCTTTCTCATATTTTAAAAAGACTTCCTTTACTTCATTATTGCTTTAAAAGTCTCATCTTACTTCGATTTCTAGGTTTCTAGAGCTTTTCAAATAAAATTTAAACTGGGCCAGTAATCTCCTCTCTATGCATCCTTAGAATGCTCACCAAGCTATGTTATCTAATTTATCTAAATGTCCATAACATTTGTTAGTTGTGACCTGAATTAAAGCACAATATGGAATCAATACCATCGTCCTTCCTTGCCTCCAGGAAGATCTTTAGCATCTATGCATATCTGAAGAACGGCAGCAAGCAGAGTTGGTAACAAGGAAAAAATAAATAAAAGGAAACATGGAAAGGGAAGAACTTTCTACCAAATAAAACTATATCTCTCAAAACTGTGTATTAAACCATATTTGCCTAAATGATAGCCCAGTTGGAAACAACAATTGAAAAATATTTGAAACAGAGAACAAAGGGATGAAACCAGGTGTATGTTAGTAAAATCAAGAACACTGGGATTTTTCCATTGTGGAAAAAAAATGTTAATAACATCCAAATATATCTTGTTTTCTCAGTTCAAGAAAAGAGGGGGGCAAGAACTGAAAAGGTCTGCTTTCATCCAAGTAAAAGATGTTTGCATATTTTCAGAAAAGTACAATCATTTGCAAATGGTCCTATCTAAACCTCTTACACTATGAGATAAGATTTTCACAGTAAGACCCTATGTTCTTATCATATCCAGGAGTAAATAATGAATACCTAAGGTAAGCCCTCTTAATTTGCTCTTTATACATTTCCAATGATGCTAAGATTGCTTGAATTTTCTTCAAGCCTATTTTTTTCTAGTTTAGTTCACAGGAAATCTGTTTCACTAGATACTCCAAACTCAGTAGCCAACCTATAAAGCTATTTATCTCCTACCTGTTCTATGAATTGCTATAGTTATCACCTGGAAAGATATAAAACCAACAGATTGCCCTATTATCATATCAAATATCATAATAACAAAAAATAACAAGATAGCACTAGAGGGAAGAGACACATTCACTTCTGAGTACTGTATTTGATTTGTGCTTATTTCTTTTAATGAATTCAGCCCCTAAATTATCAATCTTTGCCAGAAACTATAACATGCTGCGGCGTATATTATTTCCAATCCTCTTACTCTAAAAATATTTAATGAAACAAGCTATTTTAAAAAAGCTATATGGGAAAAACTTTTACTACCCAAGGTTGTTTTTTTCCTTTTTTTCTTTTGTTTTAACAGTGCAAAACATTTTAGAAATCATCCCAGAATTAAAGCAGCCAAGGAAGTGGTATTAAAATAATACGCTGATTCAATCAACAGATTCATGAACTAGGAAAATAGGATTGCTCCATGGCTATCTACTGAAATGCATTTATTTGTCTGATTAGTATTTAAATTTGCTGCACACAGTGCTTCAGCAATATTGTCTAATGTGCAGAATAATAGTTGGATGTAGCCTTTGGGGGTACTCTATAGTATATTAAAATTACAGCACCCCTTAGGTAGGAAGAGGCATATGATGATCCTAGGGCTTTTGGAATGTTACTTCAAATTGGAAGCTTACGGAAAATTAATGAGGGATTTATACTGGGGAATAAACAAATAGCCGTTGTAAATATGAAGCCTCTGGTGGTAAGAGCCAGGTTAATCTTTACCTGCTAGGCCTCTTTGACTATAATTAAATAATCTTTGTGGAATTATATTGAATGGTATTACAATGCAAAAACAGCCTGAAATAGTGCACTCAAATGTTGCAGAAATTTTCATGCCTATACTTAAAGCTGTAGTCCTATGCACACTCTCCTGGAATTAAGTTGCACTGCACTGAGTAGACACATTGAAGATTGCCCAATAAATATCTTAGTGTTCTTCCTCTTCCTCTTCATCATCATTTAACCAGGCAGTTTTGCACAATCCTTGGAAAGAAAAGGAAATACTGGAAGCAGATTTGATTTTGCTACGTTATTATTTTATTTAATAATTTAACCTTGATTTTAAAACCTGATAATCTAATTACATTTTGCTACCTTTTCCTTTTCTGAGGAGCTGATAAGAAAACCAAATTGCAGTAGCAGATATCCACAATTATTTCTTTATCAATTTATCTCCACAAGTTATTTCATGTTGTAAAGATATACATAATATATATTGAAAAATGTGGAGAATCACTTATCAATATATGTAGTAAATATTGGAACTACTTGCTACGTAACAATGTTTATCTTGCATCTATGCCCTATTCAAATTATTCACCAAGTGGTGTGTAGTCTATAATCCTGCTATAGACTTTGGATGACTTTGGTCCAGTCACTTTCTTTTAGCCTAACTTACCTCACAGGGTTATTATTTTGAAAATCAAAGAGGAAAATGTATGATGTATATTCACTGTCTTGAGTTACTTATAAAAGTAATGAAGATAGGATAAAAATCTTAAAAAAATCTAATAAACTAAAATAAATAAATTGAAAGCTCCTGTTTTGAAGTTTCTAAGTTTCCAACAAACTTTTTAAAACTGGCATTTCACTTGTTTATATGCTTATCTTATCTATCTCTCTATTAATCATTTATGGTTTCTTGTTTTTCATGTTGGCTACAATTCTACTTGTATATTAATATACAAGAATTAATATATTAATATACAAGAATTAATATATTAATTCTACTTTTTTATATTAAAAACACCTATGCAGTTAATTTAAGCACAATGGGATTAGGGCACAGAAGTTCAGATATAGCAGTTTCTCACCCACTTAGTACTTAAAAACCTTCAATTAAGCAATTCTATAGTAGTGACTCATAAGGGTGAGAGAAAAGAGTCAGTTCAAATTGGGATTGCTGCTCCAGATAATCTTGATCTGAGGATGACCTTTTTAGTTAACTATACTGTCATAAAGAAAAGACCTTAGGAGAGACAATGACATGGTCAGCCATGAAGCAGCTAGATTAGAATAGTCGCAATATTTAATTCTAATAAGCACATTTCTCACTGATTTCTAAATGCAGTTGGCGTTCACAGCTCACAAGTCACCATTAAAGATTGTATACAAATACATGTAAGTATAAAATTTGAAAGGAGAGGGCTGGAAATGACAATTAGTTTGGAGTGCTTACACTATAGGTCAGGGATCTACAAACTTGGCAAATTTAAGACTTGTGGACTTCAGCTCCCAGAATTCCTCAGCTAGTCATTCTGAATTCTGGGAGTTGAAGTCCATAAGTCTTAAACTTGCCAAGTTTGGAGATCCTTGACTTATAGGAGTAACACTGAGCCTGACTTTTGGTAGCCAATAAAATGTCATATGCTTTTCTTGATTCTAACATGATAGTGGTGTGACACTGCCATTTTCTGGGATTTTTTTTCCTTTCCTGCAGCCCAGATTACAACACATAGAGTTGTAGAAGATCTTTAAACAGACTTAACAATCTCCGAGGAACATTGTATTTGATAAATACTTCTTTGTCCTGTCCCAAAAACCTGAAAGTAAAAATTCCATTCAAGCTGTTTCCTGGTTGGATTTCATGACATCTCTTTTGAATCCCACCTCTTGGGTCTGTTGATAATGCTTTATGGGGAATTTGTGATTTAGTAGTTCCAAAATGTATCAAATTGGCCATAGTAACTCACAATAAATACTGTTCACCTCAATACCTCCTAAAATTCAGGATCATCCAATTTTGATTTGGATTACTTTATTAAGGTCATTCTATTTCAGAAGATGGCTATCTTTTAAATTTGAAGTTATTCATAGATGGAATTACATACAGAGATACCTAGCTATATCTCATAGAGTAATATCAATTTTGATCTTCAGAAGTACAGTAGATTACTAAGTTAAGTGGATAAATTGTCACACTTCAAATACATGGCAATGCTGAAAGAGAAACATGTCCTATATTTTGGTCTGGTAACTCTTTAGTATGAAAGTATCGCTGTGGCCATTTTAATGTTAGCTACATTTTACAAGAGTACAATAAAATGCATCTATTTATTACATAGATAACAATGATTCCAGAGGGTAAAATGCATATAAACATACTGGAGCTATGAACCACTGAATTCAGTAGAACATACTTCTGAGTAGCTATCTATATACTTGCACTTTGTGTAACTCATATATTCTGTTATTTAGTTTTATCTCAGAATACATTGTAGTATTTTCATCTATGGAGAGTTATTTTTATAGACAACTTCAATGCAGCATTTAACTGACTCAGAATGGGGAATTTGTCCCTAAAATCATTGAAGCACATCTCATAGCAATCCCAATCTTCATAGTCATTGGTGAAGATAATGAAACATAATGATGGTGTTAAGCACCATCTGGAATGTTGTGTCCTGAGCCTGCAAAAGCAGGCTCAGGATGTTGCATTGGTCCTAGCAATCCAAAAGCAGACAGAGTGGCACCAGCCTTGTGTGCATGCAGGCAGAAAACGCTCTGTTTGCATTGGCTGACATTGTCTGGGTTTCTGGCCATATAAAAAGGCCTGCGTGCCTTTTGTTTGTGTTCGGGTGTTGTTAGAAGAAGAATAAAGAGCTGTTTAAGACTCCGGTTCCGGATCGCGGTGCCTCTAGCCACACGGGGAAACTTGTCTCCTTGTTTGGCTAGCTTCCCTCAGCCGGTAGACCCTTATGTGGGTCGAAGTCGCCCTGGAGGGCGCGACTACTGTCGAGGAGGCTGTGCTCGGCTGCAGAGGAGCGGCGGCTCCTCCAGCTGTCCGAGCTAACTCTGAGGGCCGACGGAGAAGAAGATCGGCCGTAAAATGGCCGATCACCTAGCCGCACCAACCGCAAGTCAAAAGAACAATTAAGCATGAAGAACCACCGTGGTGAATCCGGGTGAGACCTTTCCTTCTCTCACTATCCTGACTTTTCCTGTAAAGAGTTTCTATTTTCCTTTATTAAGAAAGCGGTGGCTCCGGTAGACCCCCTAGGGGGTCAAAAGTCGCCCTGGAGGAGCGACCACCGAGGAGGAGGCCAGCTGGTAGATAGGGGAAGGCGGCAGCTTCCCCTGAGTCTCCAGCTTCTCCTTAGGGCCGACGGAGGCTTGCCGATCACCCTGCTTCATCAGCCGAAGTCACATTGTCATCTAAGCGTTAATGACTCACCGCGGATGATCCGGGTGAGATCCCCTTTGTTCCTCTTCACACCCCTGCTGCTTTTGCCTATAGAAGCTGTTTGTGCTATTATTTCCCCGTCTGGAGAAAGCGGTTTTAGTAATCGTGGGAACAAACGCGTTTTACAAAAAGGACAGAAAAAATAAATAAATATTCATTTAAAGACTATATTCTATTCCTACTTACATTGTGAGGTAGAAAAAAACTTTTTGGGGCTTTTTGGAGTGGTATTATATCGGCAGAGTATTTCTTTTTCTATTCTCCCTTTAAAGATAGAAAAAAGGAAAAAATGGTGTTTGAAGAAGTCTTTGTAGCTCACTGAGGACACCTACTGGTCAAAATTTAATATTAGATTGTTTATTTGGAGATGAGACAGCTCTGGCCTTCAAACTGTTTTTCAAGAAAAAAATATAATTTGAGCCAGCTGTGTGATCTGTGGGGGGTGGATAATGTTCAACTGTTCAACTGTAACCTTCACTAAAAAGGAAAAGGATTTTTCTTCAACTATTGCTAAAATGGAGAAGCCTCAATCACATTTAAACTGTAAAATACTGGAAAAGATCTATGAGGCTAAAGAAGAAATGTGTACTACAATAAAAGAGGCTACTACAGAATTAAGAGCCAGAATTTCTATTTTAAAAGTTAAAACTGACTCCCTGATTACACTTGACTACTCTACAAAACAGATTATACAAGAAGAGGTTTTAACTGAGCATAAGGAGAATCTTATTTTGCCTTACAAGCAAGACCAGGAAAAGCAAAGACCGAACTTTGGACTTCTGAAGCAACGAGGCTTTACAGACAAGAGAAACAGAGGATTAAATTGGAGATCAAGATGGTTTATATCAAATCAAGTGATACTACAAGCAATAAAAAGAGACCTATTATCTGGAAGGGAAGTCCTGTTATGGAAACCCACTTGGCAAAAGAGAAAAGCTAGAATAAGATTTAAAAATGAAAATTAATTTTTTTTAATTGAATTAAAGGCAACCTAGAACTATGGACTGATCTAAGGACTGAGATTATGAGTTTGAAGTAAAAAGATGTCTTACAGTTGGTCTGAATTAATAATTAATTGAATGTTAATTACATATTGAAATGATTTAAGATCTGATATTAATTTGTTAATTTAAAGAGATTGATTAAGCGAAGGATTAGATATTTAGAGAACAGTTTGATAAATATATACATTTAGATGTGTCTAGGATAGACTAATATGTTTGTTTAATGACGAGATATTTTTCTGTATAAGCGATTAAAGACAATTTAGAATACTAGGAATGTTCCTTTTAGAATGATAGGTTAATTTCTATGAAAATTATGATGTAATGGAATGATGAAAACTGAAGAAAGGCTTCAGATTTGAAGTACTAATAGTTAATTGAAATTTAATACGATGATATGATTTTCTGATGATATGAATGTTATTAGTTATGATAATTAACTGGAGACTTAAACTTTGCTTAATGGAATGACATGATTTAAGGTATGATATTATTTTTTTTCTTTAGCTTGAAGCGATGGATCAGCTGATAGACTTGATAGGTATAGGATAGATTAATATTTTACTCTAAATAAGGGAGATTAATGGAAGAAGAAACAAATAAGATTTTGATAAAATTAAAAAAGTAGAACGTACGTGGAAGGGATATTTGAACTGAAAATGTTTTTATTTAAAGTTAATTGATTATGGTAGAAATTGATGAAGCTTAAAAACAGGCTCAGGTTGAATACAATTAAGCTAGAATTGGATATTCTAAATATACTATGCTATTTGAGGGAAAAAGAGAGGGAATATTTGACGTATTGATTATATTATGTATATATGTCTTGTTTTAAGATGTTTGATTACCCCAGCACCACGGTGTGTCCTGAATATGTTCCTTTAAGAATTTTAAAAAACCAATAAAATTTGTTTAAAAAAAAAAAGAAAAGAAAGAAAGCAGCGGCTGCCTATATGGAAAGAAGAGCTAAAAAGAAAAAGATTATTTTTTTTGTGCGTGATTTTTTTTTTTACTATTGGACTTCTGTTGGGTGAATTTCAGGGGAAAAGAAGAAAAAAGGGACATTGTTACTTTGTTTTTTTAATTTGGTAATGTTGGAGATACTTTTCTTATTGATTTTTTTAAAAAAAATCTTTTTTCTTTTTTAAAAAAAGAAAAGAGAAACAAGAAAAAAAGAAAAGAAGACATCTGGTGGCGAAAAGTGAAATTTTAACTGTACTTCTCCCTGTTATTTGAAGAGGGATTGGATTTTATGTGATAATAAAAAAGAAAAGATAACTTGACAGCTGGGCGGTGAAGCTGGCTATTAGACCTTTGGAGGTGGACATTTGTGGATCTTTTTCAAGTAGCCTCTGATAAAGGAATAGGCAAATCCACCACCAAAATGACTGAAAGTTATTCACATCTTGACTATGATTTAATACTGGAAAAAATATTAGAATTTACAGAAGATTTCAAAACTTATTGGAAATCTTGGAGAAAATCTAAAGATGCCACCTTGGAACCTCACATTGACCCTCCAATATTGAACCAAGTTATGGAACAAGGAACAATAGAAGATGAACAGAGTAATCCTGAACAGGCCTACATACAACTTAAAGAGACAGAGACACTATACTTACAACCCAATTGTGAATCTACACTGAGAGAAAATGTGGAAACCGCTGAATCAACTAGTGTTACATAACGTCACCTACAACTGATGGACAACTTTGATGACCAAGAAGTAACTGTAATTGACTCAGTTCAACTACCAAAAATAACAAAGATTGACATTCAGACACAATCTTTTGGAAATTACAATAAAGCAGAAAGGGAAAGAAAATTTGTTCAGTTTGAACTGGTTAGAAATTTTTGTAATCAAATCTTGAGGTTTGATAACCGAAAAGCCTTATTATGGGAACCAAATTGACATAGAAAGAAAGCTAGAGTCAGGTTTAAATGTGACATAAAATGTTACTTGACAGGTTAAAAAGGCTTTAGAAATTTTGTCTGATTTAATAACGAATGAAGGATGTAAATTTACTGTTATCATGGTTGATAATTATTTGAGGGAGTAAATCTTTTTAGAGGACAAAAAGACCTTATAGATGTAGATTGATGAAATGATTGAATATATATATATATTTAAAAAAAATAGAAATGTATTTTTTCTCTCTCTCTTTTTTTCTTTTTTGACTTACATTGTAATTTTAAATATGAGAATTATGTTGTAATAGAGAAAGAGAGTATGTCTGATCTAATTAGGAATGAAAGATGAGAATTTTCTGATATTATAGTTGATAAGTATTTGAAGATATAAACTTTATCAAGGGTTTAAAAAGATTTTCTATAGATGTAGACTGATGAAATGATAGAATATATTCTTAAAAATAGAACTGTATTTGTTGGACTTATATTATTATTTTAAATATGATAACTATGTTGTAATAGAGAGAGAGGAAGAGCTATTCGTGATAAGGAAGAAAAAAAATCAGTCTCAATGAATGATCTTTTATTAAGGATACCTGAAATCCCAACTATATACTTACTAAAATGTAATTGGAGTATGACAACTGTAATTAGTAAAGCTTAAAAACAGAATATAGATTATAATTGCATGTGATTGATGATTTTTGTTTGATTGAACTTTACTTAAAACTGTATTAATTTTAATAAGCAATACTATATATAAGAAACAGAGAGGAAATTTTTGACAATTAATTTGAGCTATATTTATGTGATTTTGTCTTTGAATGATTGGACACCCTGACCACCACGTTGTGTCCTAAGCTTTTGGGAAGAAAATGGAAAAAACCAATAAAACTTTTTATAAAAAAAAAGAGCTGTTTAACATCGCCATGTGTCTTCATCATTCGCATGCGAACAAAGTACTTAACACTGGCAACAAAGGTGGGATCCTTTGCAAGCTGAAGAAAAAGTTTTAAGGACTTATCCAGGAAGTCCTGAAGAGGGAAAGATGGCGTCTGAATCAGCGTCCCAGCCTGCCAGTATACCGTCGTTGAAGGGTGAGCTCAGCTAAAGGACCCTTTCCCCAATAGCAGTTTGCAGAGGAGCGAGTAGTGAAGGTCATAATAGTATGATGGCGAAGATTGGCCGTTTGTCTGATTTTGATATCTCACACCCAGACAGATGGAATTCCTACATTGCAAGGGTGGAGAAGTACTTCAGAGTAAATCAAATTAGAGAAGATGGCTTTAAGGCTTCAACTCTTTTGTCTGTCTGTGTGTCAGGAAGCTTTTGAAATCGCAGAGAATCTGGTGGCCCCTGCACCTCTGGAGTCAGTAACATATACTGACTTGAAGAAAATGTTAAAGGAACACTTCCAGCCAAAGTTATCTGTTATTGCTTGGAGGCACGCATTCAAGCAGAGAGACCAGAGGCTGCAGATTTTATTGTGGCCTTAAGGCAAGCAGCCAGACCTTGTGAGTTCAAGGATCTGTAAAAAAGGCTACGAGATCGCTTCGTATGCAGTTTAAGGAACAGAGACTTACAACAGAAGATTTTTGCAAAAGAAGATGTTTCTTTCCAAGACGCGCTATGAGACGTGACAGCTGAGGAAGCAGCAGGCGGAGCTGTGAAGGCCTTACGGCTCACCAAGAATCCTCCAGACACAGCCACCATCCATCAAGAGGACGCTCAAGAAAGATCGGAAGCGGATCCTGAGGAAGAGGTGGATAGGCTTCACCAGCGAGCTGAAAGGAGGCAGAAGGAATGCCCGGACAAGGCCCAATATCTTTTCAATGCTTCGGGTGCGGAGGATGCCACAAGCGAGCTGATTGCAGGTTCTGCTCCACCATTTGCAGAGCATGTGGCAGGCAAGGCCACATCGCATCCATATGTTTGAGTCACCAGAAGGTCCAACCTCATAAAGAATTGTGTCTGAAAGGTACCAGGGTCCCCAGCCAACATAGGGTGGGTTTCTGCGCATCGCACAGGACTATTTTGAGGAAAGGGACACATAAGCCCCTTAAGAAGAAACTGTCCATTAACATAAGGTTGCAAGAGGTTCCCTTATCAATGGAGTTGGACACTGGGTCCGCTCTCTCCATTATTTCTATTAACACATTCAAAAGGATATGCAGCAGCAGTGGCTTTCAAGTTAAACTCAGGCCATCCAATCTAATACTTACAGATTTTCAGAATTCTATGGTGTGTGTTAAGGGGGAGGCCACCCTTAGAGTACAGCATAAGGATTTTGAGGGTACCCTAGATGTGGTGGCTGTTGGGGGTGAACGTACGAGTCTTATTGGACTCGATTGGTTTGAGGCTCTGAGAATCCAGGTAACTGGGCTGCACCATTTGCAAATGTTGAGCCTTGCAGAAGTCTGCAAGGAGTTTGCAGATGTGTTTAGTTCAGAGCTAGGATCCTACAAGGGGCCTCCAATTTTGCTACAGTTAGACCCAACCATTTCGCCCAGCAGGGTTAAGTCTAGGAGGGTACCTTTTGCCCTCATATTATATATATTTATATATATTATATTTTATTATATTTATTAAATTTCTATACTGCCCCTCTCCCGTAGGACTCGGGGCGGTTTACAACCCAATAAAAACATATAAAACAATAAATATTTAAAATTAAATTAAATTAAATAAATACAAGGCTGTTACTAAAAACCTGTTAAAAAACCCAATTCTAAAACCCGAACAGCCTTGTTTAAAAATTTAAAACCCGAGGAGATCTAGGCCAGGCCGGCTTGATTGAAGAGATGAGTCTTCAACTCTCTTCTGAAGGTGCGGAGATCATGACACGTCCGGAGTTCAGGGGGGAGCTCGTTCCACATCGTCGGTGCCCCCACAGAAAAGGCTCTCCCCCTGGGCACCACCAGCCGACACTGCTTAGCCGATGGCACCCTGAGGAGGCCCTCTCTGTGGGAGCGAACTGGTCGATGGGAGGTATTTACTGGCAGAAGGCGGTCTTGTAAATAACTGGGTCCTATGCCATGGAGCGCTTTAAAAGTGGTAACCAGTACCTTGAAGCACACCCAGAAAGCCACCGGCAACCAGTGCAGCTCGCGCAGGATGGGGGTCATTCGTGCCCGCCAGGGTGCCCCCACTACCACCCGCGCAGCCGCATTCTGTGCCAGTTGAAGCCTCCGCGTGCACTTCAAGGGGAGCCCCATGTAGAGAGCATTACAATAGTCCAGTCTGGAAGTGACGAAGGCATGGGTGACCGTGCATAGCGCGTCCTTATCTAGGAAGGGGCGCAACTGGCGTACCAGACGAATCTGGTAAAACATCCTCCCGGCCACGGCCGTCAGATGGTCCTCAAGGGACAGCCGTGAATATAGGAGGACTCCCAAGTTGCAAGCCCTTCCTGTGGGGGCCACTGACTCGCCCCCAATAGACAGCGATGGAGTCAGTTGGTTGTACCGGGACGACGGTAACCACAGCCACTCGGTCTTGGAGGGGTTGAGCTTGAGACCGTTCTTCCCCATCCAGATACGCACGGCCTCCAGGCACTGTGTCAGCACGTCAAGGGCTTCATTTGGGTGGTTCGGGGTGGAAATGTACAGCTGAGTATCATCAGTGTACTGATGGAATTCCACCCCAAAACCTCGGATGATCTCACCCAGTGGCTTCACATAAATGTTGAACAACAAGGGTGAGAGGACGGACCCCTGAGGTACCCCACAATCAAGGGGCCTTGGGGTCGACCTCTGACCCCCTGTCAACACAAACTGCGTCCGGCCAGAGAGGAAGGAAGAGAACCACCGAAACACAGTGCCCCCTATACCCAGCCCCGCCAGCCGGCACAGCATGATACCATGGTCGATGGTATCAAAAGCCGCTGAGAGGTTCAATAGCACCAGGATAGAGGAGCAACCCCTGTCCTGGGCCCGCCAGAGATTATCCACCAATGCAACCAAAGCTGTTTCCGTGCTGTAACCTGGCCTGAAGCCTGACTGGAACGGGTCCAGGTACGACGATTCCTCCAGGTGCTGAGGGAACTGTCGAGCAACCACACTCTCAACAACCTTCGCAACAAAGCGAAGGTTGGAGACAGGACGGTAATTAGATAGAACAGCCGGGTCCAAGGCAGGCTTCTTGAGGAGGGGTCGCATCACCGCCTCTTTCAGGGCGGCGGGGAAGACACCCTCACTCAACGAGGCATTGATAATTGCCTGGAGCCAGCCTCGCGTCACCTGACTGGAGGCCAGTACCAACCAGGAGGGACATGGGTCCAATAAACATGTGGTTGCTCTAAGACCTCCCAGCAACCTGTCCACGTCATCAGGTGTCACGTAGTTAAACTCAGCCCAGATAGCAGTCTCAAGACCGGCCTCAGCCACTTCTGCTGGATCGCCTTCGTTGAAGTTAAAGCCTTCCCAAATCTGAGCGATTTTGTCATGCAGGTATTGCACAAAATCCTCAGCTCTTCCCTCCAAGGGGTCCCCCCTCACCTCCCGATGAAGGAGGGAGCGGGTTACCCTAAACAGGGAGGCTGGGCGGTTATCTGATGACACAATAAGGGCAGTGACATAAGAACACTTCTCTGCCCTTATTGCCACTAAGTAAGTCCTAATATGGTCTCTTACTCGTGTTCGGTCAGACTCAGAGTGACTCGCCCTCCAACTGCTCTCTAGGCGTCTTTTCTGGTGCTTCATCTCCTTCAGCTCCCCGTTAAACCAGGGAGCCGATCGAGAACCACGCCGGTTCAGAGGCCGCAAAGGCACAACCCTATCCAAGGCATCAGCAGCTGCCCTATCCCAGGCAGCTACCAGCGCCCCGACCGAGTTGTGTGTTATATGTGTCAGAGCCTCCGGTATTGGCCCAAGCTCCGTCTGGAACCTCTCGGGTTCCATCAGTCGCCTGGGGCGGTACCAAACAATTGGTTCCGCCTCCCTGCAATGGGGTGTAGTGGTCCGAAAGTCCAAGCGTAGGAGAGAGTGATCTGACCATGACAAAGGTGTAATAACTATATTTCTCGTATCCAGATCACTCAGACACTAACCAGAGACAAAAACCAGGTCAAGCGTGTTTCCCCCCATGTGTGTGGGACCTTGAATTACCTGCGTCAGGTCCATGGCTGTCATGGAAGCCATGAACTCCCGAACCTCCCCAGACGCCTCGCACGCAGACGGCAGATTGAAGTCGCCCATGACTACTAGCCTGGGGACCTCAACCGCCACCGCAGCGATGACGCCCAAGAGTTCGGGCAGGGCGGTTGACATGTGGCAGGGAGCCAGGTACGTGAGCAACACAGCCCTCAGACCCCCGAGGTCCCACCTCACAAGGAGGGATTCACAGCCTGCCGTCTGAGGAACAGTGACTTCCCTTGGCCTGAGACCTTCCCTAATCACAACCACCACTCCCCCACCCCTGCCCTGAGTTCTCGGCTGGTGAAATGCAAGGAAGCCTGGAGGGCACATTTCCACCAGAGGGACACCACCCTCTGGTCCCAACCCGGTCTCCGTAATACCCGCCAGGTCTACAGCCCCCTCTGTAATTAAATCTTGTATCAGGGGGGCCTTATTAACCACAGATCTGGCGTTGCACAGCATCAGCCTACAACCCGGGCCCTTTGGCTCTAAACAACCCAGGCAAGATTGATGCTGAGCTGGACAAATTGCTCCAGCAGGCTGAATAAGGCGCTGCAACAGTATGCTTATCTAGTGCCTGTGGTAAGTCACATTCTGGCCTCCCTCAAGGGGGGGCACATTTTTGCAAAGCTTGACCTGTTGATGAGGCAGCTGCAGAGGCCCAGACTATTATAACTCACAGGGGGGCCTTCAAGGTCAAGAGACTGCAATTTGGGGTAAATGTAGCCCCTGGCATATTCCAAAGTGTCATGGAGAGCACACTTCGAGGTATTCCTGGGGTATGTCCCTACTTTGATGATGTCCTCATTGCTGGGGAGTCATCTCAAAATTTAGCAGAGAGATTAAGGGCTGTCTTGCTTCGTTTTCGAAAAGCAGGCCTTAAACTAAAGAAGAATAAATGTAAGATTGGAGTCACTTCTACTGACTTCTTAGGATTCAGGATAGATGCTCAAGGCATTCACCCTGCTGAAACTAAATTGCAAGCTATCCAGCAGGCCCCAAGCCCTAAGTCTAAGAGTGAGCTGCAAGCCTTCTTGGGACTATTTAAATTTTTACCATGCATTTCTCCCACATAAAGCTGCAGTGGCAGAGCCATTACACAGGCTCTTAGACAAGCAGGCTCCTTGGCAGTGGACTAAAGTCCTTGGACAAGAGTTTCAATGAGGTTAAGTCCTTGCTTACTTCTAATGCTGTTTTAGCGCATTTCAATGAGCAACTGCCTGTTTGCATTGCATGCGATGCATCTCCTTATGGGGTGGGAGCTGTACTCAGCCATCTGAAGGCTGATGGGACACAGGTTGCTGTGGCCTATTATTCAAGAACTCTGTCTTCTGCAAAGCGGAATTACGCTCAGATTGACAGAGAAGCCTTGGCCATAGTGGCTGGCATTAAGAAATTTCATGATTTCTTATATGGCCGCCATTTTACGGTCTATACTGACCATAAGCCTCTGCTGGGTTTGTTTACCACTAACAAACAGACCCCACATATCATTTCTCCTCATATGCTGAGATGGTCCATTTTCCTGTCAGCATATGACTATACTTTAGTTCACAAACCAGAAAAAGAAATGGGTCATGCAGATGGCCTGAGCAGACTACCACTGAACGAATTAGAGCCAGTTCCTGCTCCAGCCATTAATATTCTGTCCATTCAGGAGTTGCCTGAATCTCCCCTCAATGCTAGGGGTGTGGCTGCAGAAACTGCCACTGATCACACGCTTACATGCGTGCTGAAATGGGTGTTGTCAGGATGGCCTGACAAATGCCAAGATACTGAGTTCCAAAGCTTCTGGTACAAGAAGCATGAATTTTCCACTTTCAAGGGTTGCCTGTTATGGGATAGCAGGGTAGTGATCCCAGTCTCATTGAGGTCTAGAATCTTGATCTCTCTGCATGAGGGACATCCTGGTATAGTTAGGATGAAAGCGCTTGCACGCAGCCTTCTTTGGTGGCCTGGTCTCGATAAAGCCATCGAAGCCCAGGTGCACGGGTGCCAAGTGTGCCAACAGTCCTGGCCTGAAATGCATCAGGCCCCAGTACATAGGTGGGAGGAAACTCAAACCCCATGGTCTAGGTACATATAGATTATGCTGGGCACTTTCAGGGGCAATTCTTCCTGGTTGTTGTTGATAGCTATTTCAAATGGCTAGAGGTTGTTCCTGTTTCGTCCACTACTACTGCCAGAACCATCCAGGTGTTGAGAGGAATTTTTGCATCACACGGTCTTCCAGATGTTCTGGTTTCAGATAATGGCCCTCAATTTACTTCTTCTGAGTTCCAGGCTTTTCTTCAGGCCAACCTGATCCGCCATGCAACTTTGGCTCCCTTCCATCCATCCTCCAACGGACTGGCAGAGAGGATGGTGCAAACTACCAAATATGCCCTCAAGAAACTGACTTACGGTAACTGGCATCACAGGTTAGCAAATTTCCTTCTTGCACACCGCACCACACCATGCTCAGCCACAGGGAAGAGCCCTGCTGAACTCCGCTGGAGTCGCCACCTCATCACTAAACTGGACATGCTGCACCCTGACTGGGTGGCTTCAGAGGTGTCACAACCACAGGCACCTAGGAGACTCCAGGTGGGTGATCCGGTTTGGGCAAGAAACTATGGGCCTGGTCATCTCTGGGTCACAGCTGTGGTCTGCAAGGTCTCTGGGCTGTTGTCATATGAAGTTGCCTTGGGACAAGACCTAGACACATAGACCAACTGCGTTGGAGACTGGATTCTCACCCTTCCGCTCCTGGCTGTGCTCTGGGGGGGGGAGGACCATATCATGCATTCTGGCTCAAAGTTTCCCAGGCCGAACAGGCCATCACTAGGTGCTACTGAGGCTATTTGGGATTCATCCCAAGGTTCTGCAAGTGCTCCTAACAAGAATTCATGGGATAGGGGATCATCCCACACATCCATAATCACTCCAGACAGGGAGTCACACCGGGGGTATCCACAGTATTCATATATGTCAGATAGTGCTCCAGACAGGGAGACTTCCCAGGGGTATCCACACAAAGCACAAGCAGCAAGAGAAAAAGAATTCCATCAGAGACGCTTGCCAAATTCCGCAGTTGCTCCCGAAAGGAGGTCACCAGCAAGGGGGGTTGCCATGGAGGTGACTCCTGAATCTGGCACCTTGGGCACATGCTTGGGGGCCACAGAGTATTGGGGCACTTCCACTACCCAGTCCTCTCCATCTGCTGGCCTTGGGCTCGAGGGACAGTGTTCCCAAGAGGAGTCCATTGTGGACTCGGAGAATGCCAGGATATGTTGGCCTGGACTTAGAGGGTCCAGCCAGCCAGCAATGGGGCAGGTCAACCGGGTATTTGGGGCAGCAAAGTCCTGGCCTGCCTAGCCTGGTAGGCGAGCAGGTTGGCCAGGCAATCTCTCCAGCCCTTAGAAGGTCGCAGCTGGCCAAGTGCCCACCCAAACATCTGAGAGACTTTGTGAAGTTGCTGTCATGTCATGAGGGTTCTGTTCAGGAGGCTCCTGAATAACGGAAGTAACTAGTGGTAGATTATTTTGTATTATATTTTTTATTTCGGATACATTTATTGTATTAATAAAGTTTGAAGGGGTTTTGCCTGAGGGCAGAGTCGAGTATTCCACACTCCTTCCATTTGATTAATGAAAATGTATAACACTCTTCCCAATGTATGACGTACATGTGTGTGTGTCCATCTAGGGGGGAGGGGTGTTGTGTCTTGAGCCTGCAAAAGCAGGCTCGGGACGTTGAATTGGTCCTGGGCATTCCAAAAGTTGCCCAGGACCAGACAGAGTGGCGCCAACCTTGTGCACAAGTGCAAGGCACAAAAACGCTCTGTTCGCATTGGCTGACATTGTCCAGGTTTCTGGCCATATAAAAAGGCCTGCATACCTTTTGTTTGTGTTCGGGTGTTGTTAGAAGAAGAATAAAGAGCTGTTTAACATCGCCTTCATTCGCACACAAACAAAGTACTTAACATGGAGGACCACGGGTTCTGTATTCCTGTTATTGTTTATTGTCATTAATTTCTAGTAATTTTACATTCCCTTTTCCATAAAGAAAATACTGTTCAGCTTGTCCTCTCTTCTCACAAAGACAGCTACTTCTACCAACTGTTGTGTTATACAGCACACAAAGGATTAACTCAGTCAGCAGCTTATCTCAGTCATCCATATGTGTACTGAGCAGAATTCAGTAGCTCAGCTTTCCAATTCAAAAGAAAAAAATTACACTGTTCTGTACCTTTGATCTGCAGATCACAGACCAAAACCAGTCAAAATCAAGTGGTTTGGGTCTTATCCAAGGTGCTACAAGCAGAAGTTGTAGTGATAGTGGACTATTTAAAAGAAGAATTGGAAATGTAATGATTCTTCCCAAGTAGTTGAAACTATATTTTTCAGCATTGGCTTTTTGCGTTTTTTCAACTGTATTGCTTGTCTTTCTAGATGTCTCATCAAAATTAAGTTTGACTCTGGATTATATCCTTTTAGCTATTCAATTATTATACAATGACTATAGTAAGTCTTAACATTGCCATTATATGTATTATATAAAACTGGAAATGTTGACCACAGAGATGGACAAAGGACAAGATCTTAAGATACTTGATTGCTTTAAAGCACAGGCAAACAATACAAATCATTGGAGACTTCCGGTTTTGCACAGTAGCAACCGGTTGTGGGCTTGTGGATTCTCCACACTCCCATAGCTAATTTCGCCCTGCCAGGGACCCTAAATGGGTCTAAGTTGTCCTGGAGAGGTGACTAAGAAAGAAGGGTGCTCCAGTGATTCTGGAATGGGGGTGGCCATTCTGTTCGACTTGAGGAAAGCCTTCTAACCAACAGGAGAAAGGCTGGCTGTATTGCATCGACCAGGCAAAGCTATTTGTAATCGAAGTCCAAAAGCACTAACCAGCACAACTGTGAACAGCATACTTGAAACTGGGTGAGGAATTTTATCTTCTCTTTTCTATTTTACATTTAATTTCCTGGAAAAGATCCCCAAGAAGCAAAATACCTCCAAAAAGGAAGGAGGAGGATTTCTGCCCCACCTTATACTAATGGAAACGGCAGATTAAGCTTTTTATGGAGGATCAAAATATATGGATGTGAAATAAATATAAAACCTGAAACTTAAAACTTAAACTTGGATAAATCTAAAATTGTTTTAATGGTTAAGACTCTCATTTCAGAGATAATTGTTCATTTTGGAAATTGAAAAATAAATAGTTGCTGACACCTTGTAGCAGATGAAGACTATGACAAAGACTATGACTATGACTTTAATATTAGACTTGGCAAAATCTAGGAAAAGCTAATCTATGTCTCCGATCTTCAAAGTTTTAACAATAAAGAACAGCTGTGACAAAAAAGACAATAATCTGGGCTGTAGACAAAGATAAAATTATAAATTTCAGGAAAAAATATCTTTTTTGAACTATTTGGATTACGAATATCTACCTAATTGGGATTCTAATGCTATTTACAGAGAAAAGAAAGGAAGAGGAAAATTCAAATTCGTGGCTATCATGGATCAGAGACATGTAGAAAGAACATATCAAGAAAACATAAATATGTCACAGGATGAGACATATAGTATACTGCAACTAATTCAAACAACAATGACTTTAAACCACAAAGAAATCCAAAACAATTTTAAAAATATAAATCAATCTATTTCCAAATTAACTCTACAACAAAAATTTTTTTCCAGAAAACAACAACAGAGAAGGAGCAGATAAAACAGGTAAATGGATATAGAATTGAGAATAGAGACTTAAAGATGGAACTTAACAAATCAAGGAAACATGATTTAATCCTAGTGGAAAAAAATTCACAAGAATTGGAAAAAACAACTTATCCCTTAAGACTACAAAATACATCTGAGGACAAGAAAACAGATCAGATAAAATGGACTGTAGAGATGTCAGAAACACTGGAGAGAAAGGAAATGATAAGAGAAGTGGAGAGAAAAAAAAGAAAAAGATTTTCAACAAACATGGAAAGGCAGAAGTCGCGTACAAAGACACTTCTCCTGATTTACTTTTTATATCTACAGCAACATTTATGAACATACATAAAAACTTTTTGATTCAGCAAAATACATTGATTAAGAAAGACACTGGGCAAAAGAAAAAGACTAAAGTGGAAACTAAGAAAATAGATGATGGGACTTACCAGAGAGAATACTTAAAAAAGAAAAAAAATGTTTGAATATGGTTAAAGAAATAGAAAGGTTTTGGAATATATATGTCACTCTAAGAGGGATGAATAGAGAAGGCTTGGGAAGGATTCCATGGATGAGAATCCTCAAGGGGGAAAACAACTCAAAAAGCTTGGAAAATTTTGAAAAGTGAGATAATAAAAGCCCAGTCTAGCACAATACAAACAAAGAGGAAAAATAACAGCCCTCAAAAGAAACCAGCATAGCTGCATAAAGAACTCTCTGATCAATTGAAAGATAAAAAGGACAAGTATAAAAAGTGGAAAGAGGGGCATATAACTAAATCAGAATATCAACAAATAGCCCAAGTCTGCAAAGATGAAGTGAGGAAAGCTAAGGCTCATAATGAATTAAGGCTTGCAACCAAAGTCAAAAATAACAAAAAATCTTCTTTCTACATGTAAAAAACAAGAAAAAAGTGAAGGAACTGATTGGTCCATTAGTGGGGGAAAGTGGCAAGGAGCTGACAACCAATAGGGAGAAAGCAGAACTATTTAACTTGTTTTTTGCATCTGTCTTTATACAAAGGGAAAAAACAGACCAACCTATCAAAAATAATGCCATAAAAAACAGAATAGAAACACAAGTTAAGATAGGCAAGAAAATGGTAAGTGAGCACCTGTCCAGCCTAGACAAGTTCAAATCACCAGGACCAGATGGATTAAACTCCAAGGTTCTCAAGGAACTGGCAGATGTGATCTCAGAACCACTGAACTATATTTTTCAAAGATCCTGGAGCACTGGGGAACTACCAGAGGACTGAAAAAGAGCTGATGTAGTTCCCATCTTCAAAAAAGGAAAAAAATGGATCCAGGAAATTACAGATCTATCAGCCTGACCTCAATATCTGGGAAGATTCTGGAAAAGATAATCAAACAATGAATCAACAAACACCTAAAGGCAAACAAAGTAATTACTAAAAGCCAACATGGGTTTATCAAAAACAGATCATGCCAGACAAATCTTACTGCATTCTTTGACCAAGTGACAAAATTAGTGGATCAGAGGAATGTTGTAGATATAATTTACTTGGACTTCAGTAAGGCATTTGATAAAGTAGATCACAACACACTACTCGATAAGATAGAAAAATGTGGGTTAGACAGCATCACCACTAGATGGATTAGTAGCTGGCTGACCAGCCATACTCAGTGTGTGGTCCTCAATGGAACCGCATCTACATGGAGGGAAGTATGTAGTGGGGTGCCCCAGGGCTTTGTTCTGGGCCCAGTGCTCTTCAACATCTTCATCAACGATTTGGATGAGGGGATAGATGACACAAAGCTGGCAGGAATAGCCAATACTCTAAGACAGGCTTAAGATACAGGAGGATCTGGACAGACTTGAACACTAGGCACTATCTAACAAAATGAAATTCAATGGTGAAAAAAGCAAGGTTCTACATTTAGGCAAGAAAAACCAAATGCACAGGTATAGTATAGGGGGTACCTTGTTGAATAGTAGTAACTGTGAGAGGGACCTCGGGGTCCTAGACAATCACTTAAATATGAGCCAGCAGTGTGCTGCAGCTTCAAAAAAGCCAACACAGTGCTGGGCTGAATTAACAGAGGGATAGAATCAAGATCACATGAAGTATTTATTTATTTATTTATTTATTTGGGTTTGTATGCCGCTCCTTTCCGGACACTGGGAGCGGCTAACAACATATAAACAACAAGAAAGTACAATATAAAAAAAACCCAAACAAAGCTATCTAAAAAGTCAATAAAAAACACACATTCAATACAACAATCAACTACAATCATCCCCAGGCCTGCCGGCAAAGATGAGTTTTTAAATTTTTCCGGAAGGCCGGGAGAGTCGGAGAGACGCAGACTTCAGGAGGTAGTTGGTTCCAGAAAGCGGGCGCCACAACAGAGAAAACCCTCCCCCTAGGGCCCACCAGACGACATTGTTTCACTGACGGGACCCGGAGGAGGCCGACCCTGTGCGCTCTCACCGGTCGTAGGGAAGTATGTGGCAGAAGGCGGTCCCGTAAGTATCCTGGTCCCATGCCATGAAGGGCTTTATAGGTAATAACCAACACCTTGAATTGGGCTCGGAGACCAATAGGCAACCAATGCAGCATGCGGAGAGTTGATGAAATGTGGGCACAACGAGGAAGGCCCACAACTGCTCGCGCAGCTGCATTTTGCACTAATTGTAGTCTCCGAACACTCTTCAAGGGTAGCCCCATGTAGAGATCCTCGAGGTGACAAGGGCATGTGTGACTGTGAGGAGAGACTCCCAATCCAAGTAAGGACGCAACTGGTGCACCAGGCGAACCTGGGCAAATGCCCCCCCTCGCCACTGCCGACAAATGATGATCCAATGTCAGCTGTGGATCGAGGAGGACTCCCAAGTTGCGAACCTTCTCTGAGGGGTTTATAGATTCACCCCCCAGGGTAATGGAAGGACAGATAGAAGTGTCCTTGGGAGGCATCACCCACAGCCATTCTGTCTTATCGGGGTTGAGCCTTAATCTCCTAACACCCATCCAAACCCTCAAAGCCTCCAGACACCGGCACATCACCTCAACCGCTTCACTGATATGGCCAGGAGTGGAAATGTACAGCTGAGTATCATCAGCGTACTGATGGTATCTCACTCCGTGGCGGTGGATGATCTCACCCAGTGGCTTCATGTAAATGTTAAAAAGTAGGGGGGAGAGCACAGACCCCTGAGGCACCCCACATGGGAGTAACCTAGAGGTGGACCTCTGACCCCCCACAAACACCAACTGCGACCGACCAGTGAATTAGGAGGAGAACCACCGCAATACGGTGTCCCCCACTCCCAATCCCTCCAGCCGGCGCAGAAGGATACCATGGTCAATGATATCGAAGGCCGCTGAGAGGTCAAGAAGCACCAGGACAGAGGACTGGCCTCTATCCCGGGCTCGCCAGAGATCATCCATCAGAGCGACCAAAGCAGTTTCGGTGCTGTAGCCGGGCCTGAACCCCAACTGCAGAGGGCCTAAGATAATCGGCTTCCTCCAGAGACCGCTGGAGCTGATGCGCCACCACTTTCTCAACAACCTTCCCCACAAAGGGAAGGTTGGAGACCAGACAATAGTTGGTCAAAATTACTGGATCCAGGAAAGGCTTCTTGAGGAGGGGGTGCACAAGTGCCTCCTTTAAGGGAGCCAGAAAGGACCCCTCCCTCAAAGAAGCGTTGACAATCTCCTGGATCCAGGTACGTGTCACCACCCTACTGGCCGAAACCAGCCAGGAGGGACATGGGTCCAACAAACAGGTGGCAGAACTTACAGCTCCAATGGCCCTGTCCACTTCCTCAGGCGTAACAGCCTCAAACTCACCCCAGATGACTGGACAAGAACATGCCCTTGTTCCCTCGACTGAATCACTATCAGTCGACTCTGCTACATAATTGGAGTCTAGGTCAGCCCGGATCTGAGCCACTTTGTCTGCGAAACAGTTATTAAAGTCCTCGGCACTACCCTGCAAGGGAGGCCCCAGACCCCTTGGGTTAATGAGGGATCGGGTCACCCTAAACAGGGCGGCCGGACGAGATTCTGCAGAAACGATCAAAGCAGAAAGATACAAAGATCTTGCCGCCTTAATCACCTTCAGATAGGCTTTAATAAATGAACTCAATCTGGTTCGGTCAGATCCGGACTTACTTCGTCTCCATCGCTTCTCTAGATGTCTCTTATGGCGCTTCATCCCCCTGAGTTCCTCGGTAAACCAAGGAGACCTCCTGGGGCCAGCACCATGGAGAGGTCGCAAAGCACAATCCGGTCAATAGCCCCCTTCGTGGCCATATTCCATGCCGCTACCAGGGACTCCGCAGGACTGTGAATGAGGGAGCTCGGTAATTCCCCAAGTGCCGTCTGAAAACCATTTGGATCCATCAGGCGTCTGGGGCGGAACCACCTAATCGGTTCCGCCTCCCTGCGGGGAAGGATTGGGGCCGTAAAATTCAGTCGAAGCAGGAAATGATCGGTCCATGACAAAGGCTAGATATCTAAGCCCCTTAAAACCAGATCATTACCCAACTGCTCCGAAAGGAAAATCATATCCGGGGCGTGTCCACCTTCATGCGTCGGACCCTGCACTACTTGGGTCAGGTCCATGGTTGTCATGGCGGCCATGAACTCCTGTGCCAATCCCGAGGACTCATCAAGCGACGGCAGATTGAAGTCCCCCAAAACCATAAGCCTGGGGAACTCCACCGCCAATCCAGCAACCTCCTCGAGTAGCACAGGCAGGGCTGATGCTACGCAGCTGGGAGGCAGGTATGTAAGCAATAAGCCCACCTGGACCCCTAGGTCCAGCGTCATAAGGATGGACTTGCAACCCGGAATTTCAGAAACAGTGAGCCTACGTAGACTGAGGTTCTCCCGGGCCAAAATAGCCACTCCTCCACCCCTTCCCTGGGGTCACAGCTGATGCCAAACCTGATAACCTGATGGGCATATACCCGTGAGGGGAACTCCCCCCTCAGGGCCCAACCAGGTCTCAGTCACACACGCCAAGTCGGTCTCCTCATCCATGAGAAGATCATGAATGAGGGGGGCCTTATTGTTAACCGACCTGGCGTTAAGCATCAACAGCCTGAGCCCAGGGCCCGAGCTACACCCATCACCAGAATCATGGGGAGAGCAAGATTTTTCAGAAGGGCCAGAACAAGGAACTGCTACGAGACAGCAGGACCGAGTTCCCCGCGTGCGGCCTACCCTCCTGCTCCCGCCATACCTGCCTCTTCCCTGAATGACCAGTGTACTCCAGCCCTCATTGACTCCAAAGTCCGCATCCCCCCAATCCCCGGCCTCCCTTAAGCCCGGCAGGCCTGTCCATTCATCAAATCCACAACCACCCATCCATTCAACCCGATTCATTCCACAAGCATTCCCCCCCACATTAATTCATAAATTAAGATAAAAACTAAACAATATTAAAAATAACAGTATTAAAACATTAATAATATTAAAACATTAAAAATTCAAATTTACATAAAATTACAAACGTATCCCTCCTAAACTAGTCCGGGCTCCCCTCAATACCCTTAATACCACTTTACAATGCCTTGGTAAGGCCACATGGAATACTGCATCCAGTTTTAGTCACCACGATGTAAAAAAGATGTTGAGACTCTAGAAAGAGTACAGAGAAGAACAGCAAAGATGATTAGCAGACTGGAGGCTAAAACATATAAGGAATGGTTGCTGGAATTGGGTATGTCTAGTTTAACTAAAAGAAGGACGAGGGGGGACATGATAGCAGTGTTCCAATATCTCAAGGGCTGCCTCAAAGAAGAGGGAGTCAAGCTATTCTCCAAAGCACCTGAAGGCAGGACAAGAAGCAACAGATGGAAGCTAATCAAGGAGAGAAGCAACCTAGAACTAAGGAGAAACTTCCTGACAGTTAGAACAATGAACCAGTGGAACAACCTGCCTCCAGAAGCGGTGAATGCTCCAACACTGGAAGTTTTTAAGAAGAGACTGGACAGCCATTTGTCCAAAATGGTATAGGGTTTCCTGCCTGAGTATGGGGTTGGACTAGATGGTCTCCAAGGTCCCCTCCAACTTTATTATTATTAATACTACTACTACTACTACTACTACTACTACTACTACTACTAATAATAATAATAATAATAATAATAATGTTATTATTATTAATATTAATATAGTATGTTTTTTTCCCTTTTTTGATATGAGTAATATGAAAAAGTTGAAATGACTGAGATAAAGGAAATGTTTTAGATATTTAAATGTGATTGAATTTAAGAAAATTATAATGGATAAAGATGACTAGATGTATTAAATGGACTGTTTTTAATTATGGTTAAAAGAATAAAAAATTAGGAAATAAATACATATTAGCTTAGGAGGGATATATATTTTAAGTAATATGTTATTTTTGATGCTTCTTTACTCTTGCTTTTCTTTTTCTTTTTTTACTATTTTATCTATTCCTTAAGAAATGTAAAAGTATGAGATGGTTCATATGGAAAAATAGTGTTAAATTCTTAAACGTAATTAACTTTTGAGAAAAACTTAACCATTAAGAATATCTAGAATTTGGTGGGAGAAACAAATTAAAATAAGGACTGTAACAGGATCTATGATAAGGCAACCAGAATGATTGGATAGAAAAGAAATATCATATTGATGTGATTGTTATTTTTTGAAATACTGGGAAAATTATATATTTAATTGTTATCTATCAAAACAATAAGAATTGTATTAACTCAATGTTTGCAAAAGAGGATATTTTGGGAAAAGAGGAAATCAACTAAAACTATTATGTGGATTATGAATTATAGAAATCAATTGTTAGTGAATGTTTTACAAATGTAATCCAGACAACACACCACCAATTATTAAGTGATTTTTGTTTAATAATAATAATAAAATATATTACAAAAAAGCAAAACAAAAACAAGTCATTGTAATGTGAACAATGTACATTGCATCAGTCATCTGAATGTCACAAATTATACAATTGGTGTTATGTACTAGCTATGTTAGGATACTTGTAATGTCACTTGCTCCTCTTATTGGATGTATGCCCAGAGTCAATAGACTACTGTATGTCTCAAGATCCATTGCTCTGTCAAATCTTGCTCAGTGTTAGTCTCCAAGTATTTTAAGAAGCATGGACCATACTGAGAGAAATTTCAGCAGCTTCTGGAAAACATTGATCACCCAATATCAGTTAGAGCAGGAGTCAACCAGCTCTTCAGCTCGAGTTCTTTATGAAGTTTCAGATTGTTCATTAACTCTCCTCCAAATAGTTGCTTTATGGAAATGATGTAATAAATACCACCTCACTATTAGCACCATGAATAATATAGTAATTCTGTGACAATAACTTTAATGTCACCAAATAACAACATCTAACCATACCAGGCCATTGAGGTGGACCCAATTGAAACATCTGACTGGCTGTGCAACAAATCAATCAGCATAATACCTGCAAATAGAAATAGAATGACAGTGGCAAAAGAAAGCAAAGGTATGGCAGTAACAATCCCAGAACAAGTGGAGCACCATTTGAACACCATCAGTATTGACAAAAATCACCACTGGTCAATTTCAAAGGCAGCTTTACCTGGAACAGTTTACATCCTGCAAGGATACATTTAACACCATAAAACAACAACATCTGCCTATCCCAGGTCATTGAGAAGAACTTGGTAGGTGGATAAATGCCAAATCCAATCTAAACATCTGGCTGATTGCACAATGAACAACAACAAAACAAAAATATAGTGGATGTTATAAAACCTGGAGACAGCATTTGCTTAGGGACAACAATTACAGCAATCTTATTTTCTATAACCCACGGATAGTGTTGGTCATTACATGAGAAGAGGCAGAGGTCCCAGGCAAGCTGCATGGGAGGCACACATGTGCCATGGGAGGTGCCAAGAGTAGGCACTATAGAGGGCAAGGGTGTGCAAGTGCCCGGGGTGATTAGGGTCTTGCAAGCAGATTCCAGAGAAGGCTGGAAGGCTGTTGAGAGCTATGGGTAGGTGCTTTGAAATACAGGTGGGTTGTCAGGGGCTGCGGATGGGTGCTAGTGAGCATGAGCATGCAGGGAAATTCTTAGAGTGGTTTTGGAGTGTACGTGGGTGAGGTAAAGCTATGAATTTCTGGAATCTTGTACTCCATAGCGGGGTTTCTCAGGAGAAAAAGTTGCAGCAACAATTTACTTGCAGCCTTATTTGCTGGCTTCTCCATTGACTTTGTTTGTGGACAGCCAGTAGGAAAGGTCACAAGTGATCATGTGACCATGGCTCACTGTGATGTTATAACTGTAAGCCAGGGACCTGAGTACAGATTGCAATCATAGTACTGTGGGGATTCTGGAATGGCTGCAACTTCATGGATCAGTCCTAAGTCCCACTCGTTTGATGCCATAATAATTTTGAATGGTCACTGAACAAAGGAGGAGTACCTGTACTGACCTCCTTTTGACCCCAGCCATCTATTGATTCCATAGATAATCCCATCAATCCTTGGGGGTCAGTATTGACCATGTGGGCAACTTTGCTTTAGAACGTATTCATTTCTATTAAGAGGGATTTTATACCTTCTTAAAAGAGTTGCAAGCAAGTTAACATTTTACTTGCATAATATGATAGAGCTTTTATTGTCTTCTATATCCTATCATATTGCATGATTCCCAGAGTATAACATTGTAAACCAACAAGTTATGCTTTTCCTTCTGCTGATTTATGTTTTCAGCAGTGGTCCTGCCCCCTTTTGTGACTACTTATTTGACTGAAAAATTCTGAAAGATAAAATATTCCTGAAGGTTTAATTAGGATAGCCAACATATCTTTGGATAAAAAAATATTGCAGAAGTTTTACATTTCTTGGTGTGCAACCAAAAGAGCCATTGTACTGCTGTAATATTCAATGAAATGTATGGCATTAGAATAAATATGTAAAACTTCAAGAAAGTGATTTGATCGTATACTAAGGAGACTGCTGTGAACATTTCAAAAACAATTCAGAAGTGCTTTGGAAGTCAGGGGCAACTTTTTTCCACTGCTTGTTAGTGCATTTTATTAATAGAAAATATGGTTGTGCTTGCATTCATCAAAACTAAAACATTTCTTTCATAATACTTTTAAAATTATATATAGTGCAACTGGCCAAAAATAGTGGTGGGTACTTAATTGTTAAACCATTTAATTTAATCGATGCAATTGGGGTCATTTTCTAAACATATGGCAACAACAACAACAACAAAAAAAACCTCTGGCACAATTCATATAGCAGTAGCATATGCTGCAAACCAACAGGATGTTTGCCAGGATAGGATTCAGGACAAACAATGGCCTAAAGACAGTCCAACAGTAGTGCCTCTCAGCCCTTCCATTGTTTTACCAAGAAGATATTAAGACTCAATAAGTGATGAAAACTAAAGTTGAGTGAGGCAGTGAAAGAGTTAAGGGCATGCTAGCTAGGGGGAAAACCTCTGTGGTGACCCTTTTCCCCTTTTGCCCGAAACACATGCTTATTTTTCTTAATAGTTAATCCAAGGCTACTCTGTGTATCCCTGTATTTTAAAGAGGCAGGATGAAGGTTAGAGTTTCCTCAAATCCTCTCCGCCCAGTGTTCGAACACATGCAATCTCCTATCCAGTGTCTCCCATCCAGTATTCAAATAGATGCATTATTTTCTTTGCAATTTTGCATAAAAATGGAGAAAAGATCTTAACAATAACCAAAGAATATAGTTAGAATGAGTATTCCTGTCAATGATCAAGGATCAGTTTTATGAAATTTCTGGCGGATTACACCACTATTTCTAAGCACATTTTGTGAATTATTTAAAAGTTTTTGGCTTCTAAATTAAACTGTGCTATAGCTATGAAAACTCCCAATATATATCATTTAATTGGCACACTATTGAAATTAATTCCACCAATGGAATTACATACTATGGAGTATAGGTTTAGTGTCTATACTCAATGAATTTGCTATATGTTATAATAATCAGCTTGTTCTTTTATTGATATAGCTTGATTTGCAACTAACATATCTATGGATCACATTGAATCAGTATGTTTTTGCATGTGTTTATATGTGCATTTACCTACCCACCCACACAAATATTTCCTGTACCCATTTTCAACCCCTTAGTATATTCAGTGCAGACATATAAGGCTGACCAGGATGTGCATGATCGATAATGATTTTATAAAGGTAAACCAATTTTCCTTCTTAAAATCTAGATATGGTAAATCTACATATATATATATATATATATATATATATATATATATATATATATATATATATATATATATATATATATATATATATATATATATATATATATATATATATATATATATATATATATATATATATATATATATATATATATATATATATATATATATATATATATATATATATATATATATATATATATATATATATATATATGTTAAATCCATTAACAATACTGTAACTATCTCATGCATTACAGACAAATTCATTTAAACTACCCTACTTTTTCTTAGGGGCAACTGCCTTCTGGAACAAGTTCTTTGACTTGTATTGGACATAGAAACTTTCCACCCCTCTAAGGAGCAAGGGTTACACACTTAGTCCATGCTCCATGGATTCTGCAAAGTTTATGTTCTGAATTTTTCCCCGAAACCAGTTAACAATGAAGAAATCAAAGTTTTTTTTGTCCTCCAAAATGGTCCTCACAAACAGATCTAACATGAATGTTGTATAGGTTTCTTTAGGCAAACAGACAGTTGAAGCTTGGAGAATAATACTGGTTTTAATGGCAAGCAGGAGTAAATCAGGGTAGGCCAAAACTTTTATAAAAAACTTGTATTTAGGCTATCTTTTTTATACTGAATGGATAAAGAATTTCATGATAGTAATAGTAAGCATGTCTTCCCATTCCATAGATATAAAATGTTAAATCTTTATGTTTTTGTATGATCCTTAATTAACTTGTTCTTGTTCCATAGAAAGTCTTTGCTCATGGTATTTAGTCAGTCTTTTTTTTTTCTGTAAAAATAAGTCAAGTGATTTAAGCAGCAGGGAGCTCAGCATTAATGAGTATTCTGGTAAGCAAAAAGCAAAAAGAGAGAAGCAAGATGCCATCTCAGGGCTTTGTGTCATCAGCCTTGTGCTGCTAGAAATGTTCCACTTATGTTATTTGTTGCAATAAATAAAACAGTTCCCAGAATTCTCTCGGTCTGCTTACTATATATTCATTACTGGAAATGTAATAAACTTGGATATATTTAAGAAATTTAACACACATGCAATCAGTGGAGGTTTAAATATTAAATGCTCACCAAATCCATTATGAAAGTATTGGGTGCTCGCTTTAATTTTCATTATAGACATTACCCTACTTATAAACAGATTATGTACCAAGAGGCTGTTCATAAATCTATTTTGTTCACAGGTTTAATAAGCATAACAACTATGCACAGTGCAAATCTTGCCTTACATGGGTAGAAGTCCAGTGGGCTTTGGATAGTGGCAGGACACGGCATGGTGGGTAAGTCAAAAAAGGGTGGGTTTCTGGTGTTCTGCAATATGTATATGGCATGCTGGAAGCTGTTCCTTCCTACCTTCTCCCAACTTTCTTTCCTGCTTTTCTTCACTGGACCCATCAGGTTTTGTTATAATGCTACTGCTTGTGTGGGATGAAAAGTGTGTTGCCTGTCAATATGAACAAAACTGGTAGACTTCACCTGATTTCCGAGTGCAGATAGGTTTGTTCATGTTGGCAAAGTTCACAACACAAAAATTTGTCAGTAATGTCTGTAATGGCAAGAAAAGAAAATTGGAATATCAAAATATGATTAGAACTGTATTGTGAATATCCAAATTGCCAGCAGGAAAACCAAATGTTTTAAGAAAGAGAATTAACATCTGACAGTAAGCCTTGACATGACTAAGGCTGTTTGTCTACTACCTTTTCCAGTAAGATAGTTTATTACTGACACTTATTAACATGAAATTTAATAACATTGTTTGATATAATTGGGTAATGATCTTTCCTTCCTCACCTAACAGCTTCTACTTTTCATCCAAATCTCTGGTAATTGCAATTCCACCCAATAGCTCCAACCCAAATGCTAATGAAGAATATTAACAGCACAGGACTCCCTAAAAATCTTTTTGTCATACACGAAGCTTTGAAATATGACCGATCAAATCTGTTTTACATGTACATTCTTACTGCATAGAAGTCTTTACAAAACAGGTGCACCAACCTATGTTGAAAGCAAAGTTTAGGATTGATGCTATGAAAAAAACATACATTGCCACCACATTTTTACTTTTTACAGAGCTACTGTTCTCATTAAATGACTACCTCAGACAGAGAGCATTTGTAAACATAACAATTATGAAAGTTAATTGCAACAAGTGTCCACATTTACCACCTACATAGCATCTCTCTCTGTTATGTGTTCAGTATTATAGTTAATATAAACTGTTCTAAGTCAGACTCATTTTTTCTCTCTCCACCCCCCTGGCAGAGCAGAGAGAAGCCTAAACAAGCTGTCCTTTCTTGACATGCTTTTCTCTGCTGTACAATACTTCATAAATGTGCTACTGCAAGTTAACAAGCTCAGTTCTACTACTATTATTATTATTATTATTATTATTATTATTATTATTATTATTATTATTATTATTATTATTATTATTATTATTATTATTATTATTATTATTATTATTATTATTATTATTATTATTATTATTATTATTATTATTATTATTTAATTTCTATGCTGCCCTATTCCGGAGAACTCAGGGCGGCTCACAACATGAGCCTTAATTAGTTGGTCAGAATCTTCCACTGGCTCACAGCTGCTACTTAAAATTGATAAGACTCTAATCGGTTTCACACTATGTGGCCTCTAGCTCACAACTGGGAGAACTGTACACCAACAGTCAGCACTAGTGTACTTCCTTTGATGCATACTCCCCATTGTGTGCCTGCTTACTCTCTTGCTCTCCAATGAATGCAAATATAAACATTAATTCTCTCTTTGCTAATTATCCCAACACTGGGGTGAGCATTCCTAAGGGCTGGGAAGGGGGAAGGGGGTATATAGGATTTTCCATTTTACCTGACTTTCTCATTAGTCAAATTCCAGAAATCCCGACCACTTGGGCTTATCTGGCTATTTGGGATTGCATCTGTTTGATGCTGTAAAGCACCTGTGTCAAACTCAATCATGTCCCGTGACATATCATGGTGTATCACAATGTTTTTTTTGCCTTTCCGGAGTCAGGGTGGGCATGTGACGCATCCAGCCCATGGGCCACCAGTTTGATACCCCTGCTGTAAAGCAAAGGAAAGCTGAAGTAATAAGCAGACACATGGTCTTTTTAGTAATTGCTTTGTTAATCACTGAATTGCTGGAACCAGCTTGCTGTTGCTAAACAAGGACTACTTGTCTTGCTAAATCACAGTGACTGAATGTGAATAGTAAATAGTAAAAGGAGTGCACCTTATATTTAGCCCTGATCTGTGCTTAAGAAGACATCAAGGGTTTTTTGCAGAATTATCATCGTGCATGGAGGAGTAATATAGTATATACATATTATTCTATATCTACTGAAAATCACTTGAAATGTATTCTATATGTTTCCAGCATACTCTCTTCCCCAAGAATTTAGCCATTGATATTTATGAGAGATGAATATAGCTAAGTGGCATTATCTGATAAAGTCTTCAAAAGTAAAATCATTCCAAAATCAACTCTTATAAGGTGTGACTTACTCCTTGTACACCTTCTCAGCTTCTTCTACCTTTATTCCTAATTTCTCTGAGTTTGCAATCAATTCACAGCCCTATTAATGAAATAATGTAGTAAACTATGTGGATCCCTACAGAAGTCACCTTTCTTGACTTCTCCAGTGAACAAACTCTAATCAACTTGGCTGTTGGAGTTGAGACACAGGAGCTGAATAGTCAAGTTGAAATTAAATGTCAAACTGTTTTACTGTTTTAATTAATTTAATTCTTCCCCATCTTTACTATGGGACCAAGTGTAGCATTTTCTCATTTGCTGTCTAACAAGTAAAATTGAAGATAACACTGCAATGTATGATTCTCAGTTCTGTTGTCAGTCAGCAACATTTTCTTCAAGCTTAAAATTCATAAAATGGTCAAATTACCATCACATTCTACATCTAGACCTTCTAATAAATGACAATATGCTATGATTTTTGTCTCTGTCTAATTTCCATTCTCATAGTTGTCTTCTGATTACACTGGAAATATCACTGTCTGGAAATATGATTCATCATGTGAAGATATGGCTCTACAATTGAATGTGGATAATGCTAATATTTGAGTATTGTACCTCCTGATGCTGAAATGAACATACCTTCTTAACTTTTGCAGGACTACTTTAGAGGGATGAAATCCAAAGAACTTTCAGGAATAGGATATGGGTAATACATTTCAAGAGAAGGGGCCAAATATTTTCCCATTTTTTTTCTTTCTGTAACTTAAAAATTGATGTCAAAAGATAAGTTTATTGTTTCCATGCAACATTGTCTCCAGCAGAAAGGTAAAGATTGGAACAAAAAATAAAATAAAATAACTTGGTATTTTGGAACATAGAATTTTGTCATCATATTCTGACAAATATTTTGAAATCTAGAATTCTACTCTCTAGCTGCCAGTCTCAAATACTATTAAGAGAAGTTAGAACAATACTAATCTTGCTTGGAGCTTACCATAATTTTTTTTAAACTAGTCTATTTTGAACTGATACAGTAAACTATGAGGGTAAAGGTTCATTCTCCCAGCTTCTGGGTTGGTTTTTGAACATTTTGTTACCAGGCTAGGTAATATCTTCAGCAGAGTTTAGAGCAGTGTTTCTCAACCTTGTCAATTTTAAGGCATGTGGACTTCAACTCCCAGAATTCCACAGCCAGCAACGCTGGCTGTGGAATTCTGGGAGTTGAAGTCCACATGCCTTAAAATTGACAAGGTTGAGAAACACTGGTTTAGAGGATGTCAGTGTTCCTCTGTCTATAAGGGCTTCAAGTGTGGGTGTGTCAAGTAAGGTCTTGTGATGTGTCAGGTGTGAGTCATCAGTGAGAGGCTTGTGATGACTCACACCTGACCCATCACAAGACCCTCACTTGACACACCCACATCTGAAGCCCTTATAAACAGAAGAACACTGACATCCCCTAAACTCTGCTGAAGATGTTATCTAGCCTGGTACCAAAATGTTCAGAAACCAACCCACAAGCTCAGAGAATGAACCTTCATCCTCATCCTACACCTGAGTCTCAGATATTTGTCACTATTGCAAACATTTTCTGTTTAAGAAAATGGCTTAAAGCAATCTGGCAAAATGGTTTAAGTAGGATTTCTAGACATCTGGCAAAAAGGAGGACATGTCCTACTTTTGATCTTCATATACTCCTTGAACTGCTTGAGCTGATGCTTGAAATTTACAAGACCTAAATCAGTTACTTGTTGAAGGCTTTTGGTCTCTTAGCCAGCTCTAGCTGAAGCTAAAGCTCAAATACTTAGACTTAGACATAGGAGAAGAGAAGACTTATTGTGGATAATAAACTGATGTTGAGAAAGATTGAAGGTAACAAGAAAAAGGGCTGACAGGAGATGAGATGTTATATAGTGTTGTTGATTCAGTGGGCCAGAGTTTGGCAGACTCTGGGAATAAGTAGAGGACAACAGGCGTATATTGTGATCCACAGGGTTGCAGAAGTTGGACATGACTTAGTGAACAAAACAACAACCAGGTCTAGCACATTCCTGCTATTGAAAACCAGTCTTTCTGTGGCTGGAAGCAATTAATTTCATATATAGGTAGGACTAAGTATATTTCTTTTTATTCTAGTAATTTTTGTCTCAGATGCCGAGAAAATTAGTGTGGCCTCCTTTTCTCCCCATTTGTCCTCTTCTCAATTGCCCGTGTTCTCCTTTGCCTATTTAGATATCTGGGGAGCCTAAAGTAGGTCTCTTTCTACTTATATAAGACATTAGAAGACTCTTATTAAAAAAAACCCCAAGATGATAGTCATGACTTCACAAAGCCCTGCCACTTTCTTCTCTCTCAGGCATGTAAAAAAGAGGGTGGGGCATTGATCACGACAGACATAACTGTCATCTTGACTTTTTTTCATATCCATTCTGTCCTTCATGACAACCTGGAAATCATTCAGTTTTTTCTAAAATGGATTTTTAAATATTTTAATCACTATTTTTTTCTAAGAACTCTGATGCATAAAAAATAATGGTAATTCTATTTAAGGCCTTGCTTTTAATGCCAAAATATATGATTTAATTACAAGTAATGTATAAATATTTTATTGCTGCTAAAATTAAACTCACATATTTTATTTTCTATATTCTATTGAATATTGAATCTGCAATGCAGCTTGAAGTAGTTTTGAGTGACGTTCCCATTTTGTCTTATTTTTCAAATAAGTATTTCCATTTTAGCATTTAGTCTGCTTCTCTTTTGCAGAAGACAATAAGTCAGCTTTCTATTTTCATCCCACAAAATAAAAGAAAAATGGGGCTTGGAATGACAATATAAAACAGAACATGTCAGGATATTGAATATGAATGTTATCCCTAATGAAAATTCTGTTTAAACAGGTCAAACAATGATTTAAAAGATGTTACATTTGGAAACTTGCTATAAATGATCTTCTCAACAAAATTCACAGTATATAAACTTGCAAGTCCATGTTAGTTAAATAGGCAGTTGACTGTGAAATAAAATAATGTATAAGTTGGAAAAAGAATTGCATAATTTGTTTTTATACTTTGTTCATGCCTGCCAAAAAAATATGCAAGGCAGTGCATGGGGCAAAAAAATCCTAAAACAGATATAGAGATTCAGAATCAATAAGATTTAAAATAAAGCATTGGAAATTGTCTCCCACTCAAATAATTCTGTGACACTTGGTAAATATGGTGTAAGTTTAAAAGTCATATCTTTTGTAATAAATAACAGTTTTTAATATATTTGCGGATATATTAATTTATTTGGTGTTAATGTACGATGACAGCTCCTTAGCAGGTTCTGCCTGATATTATACTGATTTGGTTCTAATGCAAGGAAAAATATATGTTCCATGATAACATAAGTTCTGTAAAACAGCCTAGAAAACAAGAATGAAAACTGATGAAAAACTGAATCTTTTCACATCCATCTTCATCTGACTTATTTACCAATGTCAACATCAAGCAATGTTATGGTCCCACAGCATTCTCAATTAATTCAGGGTATCTCCATGTGAATCAATGTGCAAATATCAAATGGTAATGACCCAATTAACATATACCAAGGTCATTAAATTAATCCTATAGTGTATCTAGTTTTTAATTATGGCACATCAAGTTGCTTTCTACTCCTAGAAATAGACAGATTTTCTCCATAACAATCTATCCTTAGCCTATTCTTTCAAGTATCCCAGTGGTGCACCTATCACCACAGTAACTAAGTCATCTTCATGTCATCATCTTTTTATTTCTACCTTTCTCACCATTAGAGCCTTTCCAGAGATCCTACATAATGCGCCTGAAGTAGATTAATTGATGTGAATGAAAGTAAATATACATGTCCCAGAATAAGGTTGCAGAAATTCAACCTGAGCTAGTCATAAAACCAAAGGTTTATTATTCCAAGATTTCAGGCTTGTATTGATCATCAGGGAACTTCTCTCTCTCCAGAATATGAGCATTGAATTGTTCTTCATATTGTATTTATATAGTTCCTGGTTATATGTAGTTTTTAATTGTTGATTAAGATGTTAAAGGCTATTAAATTGTTAATTGTTATTACCTTGTGCAACCTCTGTCTTCTGCTCCTAAGTACTGATAGTCTGGTGGTAAATCAACACCCCTATTGATTGACAAAGGGCACGTTTCCCAGGTTTCAATCATTTCCCTGGCTATATTTGTTCCTGCTCAGCCAACAATCATTGTAGCAACAAGATTGAATACATTCCTTTTTCATTGCAATATGAGGTTACCAATGAGTTTGGCAGTTTGAGCTTGATCATCTGTTTCTCAAGTGAGAATTCTGGGTTGATTTGTTCAATGATCCATTGGTTTGTTTCTTGGCTGTCCATGGTATTTGCAGGAATCTTCTTCAAGACCACTTCTTTAAAGTCCAATTTCCATCTCTGTTGAGTATCACAGAGAATACCATGACTATCATGAGCCTGATCTTTGTAGGCATACCTGCATTGTGGTTTTGAATATCTTTTACAATGCTGTCATGGCTGCCATACCAAGTCCTAGCCAGTGGTGTATTTCCTGACTGCTTCTTCCTTTGTTGATGATGGGGTTAAACTAATCCAGTCCTATCAATTGTATATATCTATGATAATTGGGAAATGATTTAGTATTACAATAAGTCTTGTTAACATTTTTCTGGTCCAAGGGGTCATGGGATACCAGATCCTTCCTGGAAATCTACCCCAATAATATCTTGTAAATTCAGTCAGTGTGACTGTGTGTTGCAGAAATGTTAATAAAGACATTTGGTAAGTTTTTGGTCAGTTTTTGACTATATGTGGTAGGCTCAAAGACCATGAGTGATGTGAAGTTACCCTGTTACATGTTTGTGTACTCCTACAAGTAGCAGTCAAAGTTTGTAGAGCAGAAAAAAGAAATTCCCTGCAGAGTAATGAATGCCATGTTGTGTCATGTCATGGCATGGTATGTCATGTTGTGTCACATGCTTTTCATTTATAGATGTTACTGTGGAAAGAAAAAGAAGAATGACAGCTTTTTTTAGTTTTCATCTCAACCATATTGTAGTTTTTAATACATTATTTTGATTCACCATTATTCCTAACTAATTGAGCCATTAGTTTTATAGGTATAAAGAGCACTTTAACAACTTATGAATAGGAATGAGAGCAAAGTTCCCTTCACATTTAATGTAAAGTTATCCATTTCACATATTCAGCCTTATTTGTGAAGTAGGTGTAAGTTATTTGAAGAAATCCACACATTTCCACATTTGCAATAGTTTTCTTAACTCAAAATGCACTGAGAAATGATACATTGGGGAATTGTGAATATGAACACAGAATATACGCTATATTAGGAAGAAAAAACTTTAAAATGTATATATAACAAAAATTTAAATGTTTTGTATAAATACAAATGTACTCTGTTTCTTTGTGTGCATTTCACCCCCCCCCACATAGACACACATACAAAAAGACACAATGATTTGGAAATGGAATAGAACAAAGTTTTAAGGTTGGAAAAATAGCAAAGGAAAAAGAGGTTTCATAAATAGCCATGTAAAGCTTCATAGGTGTTGTGAGTGTCTCTAGACCGGCTGGGGACATATCAGAGGATGACGAAGCACAACCAGGCCCCTCTGGGTATTTTCCCCTCCCGGCAGCCGAGCTAGACAATGAGGAGATTTGTATGCAATCTGAGTCAGACTCTCAAAGTGATGAGTCAGATTTGGAACAGGAAGATAGATGGCTTGATCCGAGATTCCGAAGGTTTGATAGGCGGAGGTGTCAGTTAAGTGGAAAAAGGAAGTGACGTATTGAAAACTATATTAGAAGAGGAAGAAGGGACTAATTCTTTGTCACGAGCAACGTTAATATCAAGAGGCAGTCTGATGCATCACCGAGTTCATTTGAACTCAGTTTTCTGGTGTTTTTGAAATCTACGGAAGATTAATGAAGTCTTGGACAATGTGAGAGATAAAGAGTGAGTTAATTGGAAGGTGGGAGAATGTTTAAACTAAATGTACATAAATCAGACTTGGCCGTTCCGGCCAACAAACTGCCAGCAGCTTGCTTTGAAGTGAAGCTTTTGAAATGTGTTAAATAAAACTCTTAAAGAAATATTTATGTGGATTTTACTAAGCTGAGAAGGGCCAGATACAACAGATTGCTCGTGACCCAGAAAAGACGAAAATTAGTCCGAGCTTTCAGTACTGCGCCAGTTCAGTGACGTCATGGAGCAGCTTCTCGCTGATAATCCTGCTCTGTATCAACTAATTCAAACTCTCCAGCAACAAATTGGACATTTGCAACAGCAGATTCAGCAAGCTGCCGGAGCCCCAGCCCCAGCTCCAGCCCCTCCACCCAGACAAAGCAGATGTTATTTAGCATTGCCTGATAAGTGTACTGGAGAGCGTAGTAAATTTCCAGCTTTTTTAAACCAATGCAAAACATTCATTGCTTCCACTCCAGAAGATTTCCAGCTTGATGAAACTAAAGTGGCTTTCATTTTAAGTTTACTCTCTGGTACAGCTGCTGATTGGTCATCTCCTCTGATAGATGGACCAGATCCTGTTCTGCGCAATTATGCAGGATTCTGCCAGTTGATGGAAAGAGAATTTGCTGACCCCCTTCGTAGACAAAATGCCACCAGGCGGATACGAGAGCTACGTCAAGGATCACGCTGCGTAGCGGAATATATATCAGATTTTCGCCGCCTAGCTCAAGAAATTAATTGGAATGAAGAAGCTCTCATGGAAATCTTTCAAGATGGCCTGTCTTCCCAGATCTTGAATGGATTGAGACATACTGTAATACCCGCGACCCTGGATGCATTATACCAACATTGTTTGGCTATTGAGGCGCAAACGCAAGCCACAGATGCCCGCCTGGTCAAACAGATGGTTCTAGTCACCGGAAGTGCCAAGCCAGTTCCTGCACCACGCAGAGGATTCCAGACCCTACCTATCACTCCACCCATCCCGGCACCCAGACGTATTTTCCAACCATTGCCGGCTTACACTGAGAGGCGTCCTGTACCCATGGCCAGAGATGAGCCCATGGATCTTGGTGCAGCCAGATCTCGCTTGACCGAGGCTGAGAAGGAGACGGAGAGCTGAGGGATTGTGCCTGTACTGTGGAGAGATGGGTCACTTCGTCATGGCCTGCGCCCAGAAACGACGTGGTATGGCAGGTCCTACTCCTGTTCCAGCTCGGCCTCCCATTCAGCAGTTTCAAGCCACCTTGCCGGGAAACGGCCAGAGCCCGGCCTAATGGAAACATTGGGTCGGGCAGGCGCCAAACCCAGTCCCAGTTCCGCAGACGAAGACTCCGGTCCTCCGAGACATCTGATCCTAGCAACCAATATACTTCTGGGAAATCATGCCCAGGGCATTCCGGCACACGCCTTGTTGGATTCTGGAGCCACCACTAATTTCATGGATGAAGCTTTCGCTCGTCAGCATGCCATACCTTTGTGCTCCGTGAAGCCGCCTATGTTGGTTGAGACGATCGATGGTCGTGAGTTGTTGTCTGGACCGATCAAGTTCATGACCCAGCCCATACGCCTGGTCATAGGACAACATGAAGAAGCCATACAATTATATATTACCAAGGGACTTCATTTCCCCGTAGTTCTCGGCCTAGCCTGGTTGAGAACCCATGATCCTTGTGTGGTGTGGTCCCAGAACTTTGTTTCATTTCCCAGTTTGCAATGCGTAGACCACGTACGCCAAGTTTGCGCAGCCCAGCTACCATCCCACCCTGACATCACCTTGCCGGCCGACCTAGCGGACTTTGCAGATATATTCAGTGAGAAAGAGGCAGACCAATTGCCTCCGCATAGACCATATGACTGTGCCATTGATTTGCTGCCAAATGCCAAACTTCCAGGGGGACGCCTTTACTCCATGACAGAACCCGAGTTGGCCGCATTAAAATACTTTGTGGACAAAAACCTGGCCAGGGGTTTCATTCGTCCCTCTTCCTCGCCTTTGTCAGCTCCTGTGTTATTCGTGAAGAAGAAAACCGGAGATTTACGCCTATGCTGTGACTATCGCAAGCTCAATGCCATCACGGTGCGCAACCGGTACCCTCTGCCTTTGATTCCTGATCTCATGGACCATCTCCGATCAGCGACCATCTTCACCAAGATAGATCTACGGGGTGCTTACAACCTGGTTCGCATCCGAGAGGGGGACGAGTGGAAAACCGTGTTTGGGACCAGGTATGGTCATTTTGAATATACCGTCATGCCCTTTGGACTCACCAATGCTCCGGCCGTCTTTCAACATTTCATGAATGACATCTTCCGGGATTTATTAGATCAATTTGTGGTGGTTTACCTCGATGACATCCTGATTTACTCCCCGTCACGAGCAACTCATCTCCAGCATCTCCGTCAAGTTCTGCAACGCTTGAGAGAGCATCACCTTTACGCCAAGTTAGAGAAATGTCAATTCTATCAAACCACCATTGAGTTTCTGGGACATGTGATTTCTCCACAGGGCATCGCCATGGATCCTGGCAAGGTTGAGGCCTTGCAAACCTGGCAACCACCATGTAAAGCAAAAGATGTCCAAAGACTTTTGGGATTTGCGAACTATTACAGGATATTCATTCCGAGATTTTCTGCCTTGACTGCGCCCCTTACTCGACTGTTACGGAAAGGCATTAAGTTCCAGTGGGGCGATGCTGAGCAACAGGCGTTTCAGACCCTCAAAAAGGCTTTTGTTCAGGAACCCATTCTCAAGTATCCAGATCCTTGTCGTCCCTTTGTAGTGGAGGCCGACGCCTCAGATGTTGCGGTAGGGGCCGTGCTTCTTCAAACACGCCAAGATGGCGGCCCCCTGTTCCCATGTGCTTATTATTCCAGGAAACTGAGTCCCTCCGAACGCCATTATACCATTTGGGAAAAGGAACTATTGGCCATCAAGACTGCTTTTGAGACCTGGAGACACCACCTGGAAGGAGCCCGCTATCAAGTTGAAGTTCGGACTGACCATAAAAACTTGGAATTTTTGCAATCTGCCAGGAAATTGAATCAACGTCAGATCCGTTGGTCTTTGTTCTTCGCTCGATTCAACTTCAAAGTCACCTACATTCCGAAAGGGTACAACAAAAGAGCAGATGCCTTGTCCCGTAAACCTGAGTATCTACAGATCAAGGACCCCTTGCCGCTTCGAACCGTTCTGCCTATCAAATCGATCGCAGCCGTGCACGATCCGGTAGATCTACGACGACAGATTCGGGAAGCGCAACAACTAGATGACTTTGCGGCACAGAGGAAGCAAGAGGTGGGTCCCGGCTCACCTTGGACCTTGTCCGAGGGTCTATTACGCTTCCGCAACCTGTTATATGTTCCAGCAGGCCCACTCCGTGGTCTCATCCTGAATCAATGCCATGATAACCCTGCGGCAGGTCATTTTGGTTTCTTTAAGACTCTCCACTTAGTGTCTCGGACTTTTTGGTGGCCCAGACTTTGCCATGATGTTCAGTCTTATGTGAATTCCTGTGTACGGTGCCGTCAGGCAAAACATGCCACAGGAGCCCCTCCGGGATTATTACAGCCTTTGCCCATGCCGGAGAGACCCTGGGGGGCTATTTCCATGGACTTCTTGACTTGTCTACCTGTTTCTGCCAGCTACACCGTTGTCTTTGTAGTGGTGGACATGTTGACCAAGATGGCACATTTCATTCCTTGCCGAAGAATACCGACAGCCAAGGTCACTGCTCAGCTGTTCATTCAACATATCTTCCGGCTACACGGTTTGCCTGACAAAATAGTGTCCGACCGAGGAACCCAGTTCACCTCGGAGTTCTGGAGAGAACTCATGTCTGCGCTTCAAGTCCAAGTTAATCTAGCCTCCACGCATCACCCAGAGACTGATGGGGGTACAGAGAAAGTGATTGGCATCCTGGAGCAGTATTTGCGTTGTTTCATCAACGACCAACAGAACGATTGGTCCATATATCTCTCCGTGGCCGAATTCACTTTCAACAACTCTCAGCACACTTCCACTCAGACCACTCCGTTTTTTTGCCAACTACGGCTATCATCCCAGATTTTTCCCGCTCACGCTCCTCGATTCTCCAGTTCCAGTTGCAGAGGACTATTTAACCGAACTCCAGTCAGTCCAAGAGATGGTTAAGCAGCACTTGACTAAAGCCAAGGAAGACTACAAGAGGGTTGCAGACCGCTCTCGTCGCGACACGCCGCCGTTAGCTGTTGGAGATCGGGTTTGGCTCTCCACCAAGTACTTGTTTCCAGGGAGAATTCACCGCAAGCTTGATCAACGTTTCCTGGGTCCTTTTCCTGTGGAGACGGTCATCAATCCGGTGACCTATCGTTTGACTTTGCCTAGGTCTCTTCGTGTACATCCCGTGTTTCATCGCTCCTTGCTTGTTCCTGTCAACCCTGATTCTCCGCTTCGACCTCCTGATCCGGGCCCGACAGCTTGCCGTGCTCAAGTTCCTGTTTCCCGGTTGGAGGTGTCCGGCATCCGAGATTCCCGATGGCTCAACGACCGCTTCCAATATTTGGTTGATTGGACCGGGGGTGGGCCAGCCGCTGGCTGTTGGGTAGATGCTCATGATATTGAGGCTCCTGAGTTAATGTGGGCTTTTCATACTGCGTTTCCCTCCAAACCACATCCCATACGACGGACCCAGGGGGAGGGGCCTGCGGGGGGGATAGTGTTGTGAGTGTCTCTAGACCGGCTGGGGACATATCAGAGGATGACGAAGCACAACCAGGCCCCTCTGGGTATTTTCCCCTCCCGGCAGCCGAGCTAGACAATGAGGAGATTTGTATGCAATCTGAGTCAGACTCTCAAAGTGATGAGTCAGATTTGGAACAGGAAGATAGATGGCTTGATCCGAGATTCCGAAGGTTTGATAGGCGGAGGTGTCAGTTAAGTGGAAAAAGGAAGTGACGTATTGAAAACTATATTAGAAGAGGAAGAAGGGACTAATTCTTTGTCACGAGCAACGTTAATATCAAGAGGCAGTCTGATGCATCACCGAGTTCGTTTGAACTCAGTTTTCTGGTGTTTTTGAAATCTACGGAAGATTAATGAAGTCTTGGACAATGTGAGAGATAAAGAGTGAGTTAATTGGAAGGTGGAAGAATGTTTAAACTAAATGTACATAAATCAGACTTGGCCGTTCCGGCCAACAAACTGCCAGCAGCTTGCTTTGAAGTGAAGCTTTTGAAATGTGTTAAATAAAACTCTTAAAGAAATATTTATGTGGATTTTACTAAGCTGAGAAGGGCCAGATACAACAATAGGTGACAACCAGAAGCTTGAATTGCACCTGGCTGTCTATTGAGACTTACTGCAGCTGCACAGAGGAATGGTTTAATATGGATGTTCTAAAAAGCACTCAAAAGTCCCAGTGCCTCTTATTCTGGACCAACTGCAGCTTTTCAATGGTCTTCAAATTTCATAAAGAGTACATGATAGGAATCCATTTGGAAGATAACTAAGGATAAGTGACCATGATTAGGGCCTCCTGATTTAGCAAAGGGCACAACTGCATACATGATGAATCTATCAAAGATTCTGCTGGCCATGGCTGTCACCTGCTTCTTGAACAGGAGCTACAGTCCAGGAGGACTCCTAAGTTATAAGTTGTTCTTTTGGGGGCAATTGTGCCCTTTGCTAGACACAACTTTGAGAACTTAAAAGAATTGAGCAAGAATCTGTCCTTCTCCATCAAGACTTTGACAGCTTCCAGATACTGAGATAGAGGTTCAGTAATATCACTTGTTTGGTCTCTGGTAGAGATATATATCTGATGATGGTACTTAATCTTGTGCCTGCAGATGATCTCACCTGGTCGTTTCATGTAGATGTTTAAAAAGAATCAAGAGAGACAATCCCTGAGGAATGGAGAATGGAGTATTGAGACAGATCTTTTCCTCTTTATTGCCATCAACTATAATTAGTCCTGGAAAAAAATGAATGGAGGGAGGGAGGGAGGAAGGAAAGAAAGAAGGAAAGAAGGAAAGACGGAAAATGCACAGCAATGTTGTATCCATCCCTTCCAAAACAGTTCAGAAGCATACCACTTCATGGACACATTTTTGTATGTGGAGTTTGAGCCAAATGCTACTTTTCCATATCAGAGTAAGAGCATAGTCCAAATGGAATCAAGAAAATGATAGAAAGAAAAAATAGAAAGAAAATGTCTTTGACAGTCCTTGTTTTGAAATATGATAGGTTAATCTCATTCATTCAATTCTTTTTCTTCCCCTTTGTTAATATTTCTCTTTAAATCATTGTTTTGAGATTTTTTTTACATTCAATAGCATGATTATCATAATTATAGTTAATACACAATTATGGACTGAATTAGGGAAATTTCTGTATTTATGCATCATTTTAGAAAAAATGCTGCTTCTATTTAAATAGTAAACATTTACAATTTACACCAGTTTCACTACTTATTTAACTACTTATTCACCTGCTGTTCATATGCCAAAGTTCTACAAAATATTTTATATTACAGTGTTGTAAAATCTGTGACATGGTAGGCATGTAGGTAAGTAGATATGGTATGTGGCTAACTAGGTTTGGAGAGAGAGCGAGAGAGGGAGAGAGGGAGGGAAGAAGGAAGGGAGGGAGGGAGGGAGGAATGGAAAGGAAAGCGGACACCTGGACGGGCAGGCAATAAATATTAACACTTAACTTTCCATGCTCTGATCTTCTGCATCTATATACTAATTATTAATAGCAATAAATCTAGTGATAATTAGCAAAAGGCTCTATATTTTTACCTCCTTATGTAAAAATATTTTTAATAATTTCAGGTAATATGCTTTCTGTTTTAGAGTGATATTTTCAGCATGGCTATTGAACAGTTGTTCCTTTCTTTCTTTCCTTCTTTCTTTTCTTTTCTTTTCTTTTCTTCTTCTGTACAATTCAAGTAGTTCCCTATAGGGTGGTTTCCCCATAATGAAGAAGTGATAATGATAGCGAGAAAGCAGAATGGAGGCTTCCCCATTACCAGTTGTTTCATAATTATGGCTTATTATTTTTCTTTCATGTCAACATCAGCCAAGAATACTTGTTTAAAAATTATAAGGTAAAATTTAGCATTTCTGTCTCCACACATTCTTTCTGGTACATAAAGCTATCTGCAATCCAACCAAAAAGAAGTAATCCTATTATTGATTCTAAAAAGCTTTGGTTATTACTTTCCACCATCCCAGCTTTTATGTTACAGTACAATAAGTATTCAAATATTCAACTGGTTTGCCCCAACTTTTGAAGCATAGATTTTCAGAAACATATCACTCAAAGCATCTGGAGACAATGAATTGATGAATTGGATTTTTGCTGCATTTTCCCATCTTACCTAGAAAAAGGCTAAAAATATCAGCTTTCCACATAGAAGTATATAATACATTCCTGTGTTGCATTTTACATTTGATAGCTCATGGTAGATTACTTTTAACAAGATGGTTGTAACTTCCTCTTCTAGCAAGGCACACTTGCTTTTAAAAAGAAGAGGAGAAGAACAAATGTAAGAAGTATAATAATTGTTTATGTGGATCAACAAATATTCCACTATAAGCTGCTCATGATGTGAGTTAAACATAGAAAGAAGTTTGTATTATTCTGATATGGCTGCTTACATAAAGCAGCCATTGAATCGACCGCTGCAATCCAAAACATCTCTGCAAGGAGAGCATGTTGTTGTATATATACACAAAATCTCTTGTGAAGATAACATAATATACTGCCTAGGGACTGATGACATGATTTTGAAACTAATGGTGTGGTTTTAATTGGCTGTAATTCAAATGTAGAACACATATTTGATGTGGGATAATTATACATGTAGGGACCAGTATTATCCAACTATCCCTTGGACTCCCCTTTTTTTTTAGGAAACTAGAATTGGTCAGTTCTACTAAGGCTGGGTTGTGCAATATTTTCTGTACAAATTACTAGATATGCAAATAGCATTTATAAGCAATTCTCTAGAAGACAGATAAACTAAACATTTTAATGAACACATCTTTTTATAAAGATAATCCCAGCTGGCTTTTCAAAAATATACTGGGCATTATCTTAATATAATTTTTACATCATGACTAACCCCTTAAACTTTCTTTAAGAATGTTTAATTAAAATTTATACCAATGTTTCTGAAACGTAGCAAGTTTAAGTTGTGTGGATTTCATGGCTGGCTGGGGAATTCTTGGAGTTAAAGTTCACACATCTTATAATTGCTGAGTTTAAACAAAGATTACAATAACCACAGAACCGTTACAACTAATGTATATATCATAATATACTTGTAAGGAAATCTCTTTATGCCAAATAACCATATTTTATTCAGGCAGATACAAAAGAGCTGCAAAGAATTCCATGTATTTATTCAAAACATGCAGTAATTTCTTTTCACATGTAGAAGGAAACACATAACACATGACTATTAGCTGAAGAAAGGAAACATGAAGCAATCACCAGTCCCTAAACCTCATTTTGGTACACTGAAATTATAGTATGATTTTTCCCAGACACAACTCTGCTGATTTATATGCATACATGGTTTAAAATTTATAACAAAGTTGCAAATGATTTCACTGTATATTAATAGAGATCAATAAGAGGCTTATGGCAGCTTTTGTAGATGTGCATCTGATCTATAATTTGAATCTTTTTGTGTGTTTTAGTTACAATCCCTGTGACTATGGTAATTGTGTAAAATTCAAGTAAATTCTTCTTCCAAATAAGTTTGTAATCTGGTTGTTTCTCAAAACTTATTTTTTTTTAATTTTTCTTGTAATGTGGAATTCAATATTCATTCAAAATTCATGCTTTAAAATTGTATACTACTGAGTTCCATTGAAGATCTCCCAACATTACATGATCAGCCCTTCTGCCTTCCTTCATGAAAAGACTAACAAAGGAGTCTCCCTCCCCCCCCCATTATCAGCTTGTAAGACTTGGCTTTTCCAGATTAGATGCAGAAATTCAGCAGGAAGAGTCAAATCTATGCAATTAAGGAGATACTATGTCGCATTGTAATTGTTTTTATGGTATTATTTGCATTGTACTTTGTATAATTTCTAGAGGTTTTAATAAACTGAAATAAATAAATAAGAGTGTCCCGCCATCTGTGGCTGTGAATTGATTGTGTTTGTATGTGGTATGAGTGTGGTTAATTTTAAAATTGTTGTTGTATCTTGTTGTGAGCCGCTCTGGGTCTTCCGAGAAGGGCGGCATATAAATGTGAATATTAAATTAAATTAAATTAAATTAAATTAAATATATAAATATTTTCAAAAGCAAATTCTTTTGAAAGAATATGGGTGTAGAACATGTAGACTGTTCTACACCCATATTGAGTGTGAAGTTCTACAAAGAGTTCATTTACTGACTGCCACACAATCATAAATCTGTAAAGTCAGGGTTTGCAAGCATATCTGTGTTTCTAACATAATTTTCACACTGAGATATGCCTAGGAATACAGAATGTTAAAATTCAATCCTGCCTCATTTGCATAGCATGATTGAATGGTCAGTGTACACCCACGAACAGCCATTTAGTCCATTCCATCAACAGAAGTATCACTGATATTGCATTATTCCTTTCAAAAGTTTATTAAATTGAATTATTTGAGAACTAAGTGAGAATAAATGCTTCATTAAGGATTAATTACTATGGGTGGTAGCTTGTAGCATTTCTTGTAGCCGCCCTGAGTTCTTCGGAATAGGTAGTTCATTATCAACTGCAGGGGAGGATTATCCGGGATAAATGGAGGGTAAAAGGCTAGTTTAGAAGTTCTGGGCAGAGGGTTTTTTATTCTTGCCCCTACAAAATAAATCCTAAGAACTAAGAAGAAACAACTTAGGAGCTCTCACAGAGGCACTTAGTGTACATTGCCCAGCAGGAAGGCCATGTCTGAAAATTCAGTTCAAGAGTATTTACCATTTTATCCAGTATTGAGAATCTTCAGGATAAAAATTCTGAAGTATTCTGATGTAAATTTGGAGCATTCTGAATCATACTACTGATATAATTCCTCAATGTCAATCTACTTTGTTTTATTTTCATGTTCTGCTTATTTCTTAGTGAAGGTTAAGTCTCATAAAACCATAGCTTATTTCTCCCAAAATAAGAATTGGTCTTATATTAATTTTTGCTCCAAAAAATGCACTAGGATTTATTTTCAGGTGGTGTCTTATTCTGGAGAAAATATGGTACTAAATGCATCCACTGGGCTGACGATCTTAACTGGGCCTTATTTTTGGGGTAGGGCTTCTATTACGACCATCCTGAAAAATCTTGCTCGTGCTTATTTTCCTATTAGGTCTTATTTTGGGGAAAATACAGTAAATATCATTTGTAAAATAATATAAGAGGATGCACAGTTTTCTTAAGCATTTCTATCACACAGTAGCCTGGGTCAAAAGTTACTCCTCTGACATGAACTTCATAGGTTCCCTTAAGCAAGTCTTAAGCAAGTTTCTATCCCTGATTCTCATCTCTGAAATGTTGTCTCACAAGGCTATCGGACTCTGCTGAGAAGGAAATTAATAACGAGGTGCACAATCAAATTTATAGCTGGAGATAATACCAAGATGCCTAGTGTGGTTTTAGCCACATTTGTATCTTCATCATCAAACTGCAGGGTTTGATGTCTGTAAACCAGTCTGTAAACATGGTAACCTAATATTTATTTTTATATAAACAAATTAAAAATGTTAAGGATCATAATGTTTTTTTTCTGAATCCAAAGCTATTCTGTTCTGAAATAAATCAGTTGCATGAGTTTTATATTACTGTCTGCAGGACTTGCTTTGCTGGAATTTTATATATGAAGCACACTCAATATTTGACATGTGTTGCACATGTGTTCCTATTGCCATTGATATTACTGCAAAAGTTAAAATGAAGGAGCCAGTTTGCAATATATTACTTACTATAAATTCGAGAGAAGGGATAACTTTGTCCTACTGAACCAGCTTTATTTTACTATTTTATTTTATTTTTCTAACTGATCTTCCCTCAGACACCCCCCCTCAAATAATAAAAGAATGATGCTTGGGAAATTGAGTCTCCATTGTTTGTTCACCTGTAGAGTTTTATTTCTAAGACAGTCATTTATTTATCACAGTTCTGGTCTCGTTATGTATTTGATTTATTTTAAATAAAGAACTCAAGAGAGAAAATAGAGAACATTTTTTAAAAAAAAATCAATGTTAAAAAGTATTGTTTAAAATTAGAAATTCAAATAAATTATAGGACAGCTTGTCAGACTTCTTAAATGCTCATGTTTTGTGTGTCATCTACAGGGTGAGAATCTTCTCAAGTCTCTGTGTTTTGAAAAATTTACAAAACAAGAAAATATCAAAAAGGTACTAGATCTTATGGGTTCCCTACTTTCTGGGGGACTGGACTATCAACAGGATGCTTATGAGTCTACAGGTGGTGATTCTACATTACATTGCCACAGGAGTTTTATGTCAATGTTGAAAAGAAGAGGGGGACAAATTTGAGTTGTAACTTATACTCACCACCTAAATGGCCACCTTACCCCTGGATATGTGTAGTAGGATGTTATTTTTGATTAGGACTTCTCCAACTTTAAATTTAATTGTTAGAGAAAATTTCCAATTCCAAATTAATAGGACATTGTGGGGAAAAAACCCTACAAACCTACTCCATGAGGTAAAAAAAGATGTTAAGATTCTAGAAAAAGTGCAGAGAAGAGCAACAAAGAAATTGGGTATGTCTAGTTTAAGGAAGAGAAGGACTAGGGGTGACATGATAGCAGTGTTCTGATATCTCAAGGGTTGCCACAAAGAAGAGGGAGTCAAGCTATTCTCCAAGGCATCTGAAGGCAGGACAAGAAGCAATGGTTGAAAACTAATCAAGGAGAGAAGCAACCTAGAACTAAGGAGAAATTTCCTGACAGTTAGAACAATTAATTAATGGAACAACCTGCTCCAGAAGTTCTGAATGCTCGAACACTGGAAGTTTTTAAGAAGAGTTTGGACAACCATTTGTCTGAAATTGTATAGGGTTTTCAGCCTGAGCAGAGGGTTGGACTAGAAGATCTCCAAATTCCCTTCCAACTCTGTTATTCTATTATATTATATTCAGTCTAGCCAGCATACGTTCGTGGAAGAAAGATTATAAATTTGCTTCCTGGTGTTTGCATCCAGATTACAGACACAGGGTTAATGGAAGTCTGTTTATAATAACAGGTTTGCCACATTAATATTATTATTGCTAATAATAATAACAACAAATGGATATGCTTAGTGATACATTAAAAATGTCTAGATAAAATTCTTGGACACAATACATCAGGATATTAACTAATCATTTATTAAAAAATCAGATTACTTGGAACAGCACATATACAGTACTATAATCATATATTTAACTATCCTTGATCCTTCAGAAGAATTTGATAGTCAAAAGTATCAGTCCAATCAGAACTATGTAGCAAATTGCATGACAACAGCAACAAAATAAATATGACATGTTGGTTGATCTATTCCTCTATATTTATGGATAAATCTCTCCATGTTTGCCAGTAACTTTATTCCTTATGAGCATAAACAGATAGAATACCAGTTTCTAAAATTTCATCCATTGAAGGCATGCATGCATGCCCACACACATTCATAGATACACTTCACCACACAAAAAAAGTGATATAGCTGAACAAATTTGCCTCTCCTTAAAAGAGAAAAGAAAATTACTTCAAACATGGGCATTTGGTGAGAAAAAGAATTAAACTGATGTCAAACCTTGTTCACTGCATTAGTATTTGATGGGCTAAGAGAAGTTGCCTCTACATTCTAATATCAGCAACCTGACATTCTGAGATATTACCAACCATTTGAAGTGCAAACAGCATGCTGTAAATACTTTCACTCTGTTTGGCTATATCTATGATGTAGGTTAAGTTGCATTCATTTTAAATGAACCAACCTTGATGTATTATATCTGACATGCTCCAAATTCTTTATATAACACTTCAGTGGCTGGAAGAAGAAATACCTTGCAATATACCATATTTTCTAAAAACTACCTATAGGATAGTAGACATCTCAAATATTATGCTAGTCATTTTCTGATGAGAGCATAAATATCAGTATAGTATCACGATTATTAAGAATTAATATGAAGCAGATTACTTCAATTTAAAAACTTCACATAATTAATTATATAGCTTTCTGGCAGTATCACATAATTAAACCTACTGACTATCATATGATTTAGTGATGGCCATGGCAACCAATTTAGATGGCTTTAAAAAGAGATTAGTCAAATCATGGATGATGAATCAATCTCGAACTGAATAATGTGTGTATATGTGTAATTTTTCTTTCCTTCCTCTTGAAGCAGGAAATGAAGAAGGTTAGCGAGTAGGTAGTTTAGCTTGTGTGTCCCCAAAATTTGAACTCTCTCACGGTTTTAATAAAACAGAATCTTTTGAGAAAGAATCTGTAGTGTGTTTTTGAAAAGCACACATTCAGGATGAATTGTAAGGAGAGACTTTGTTTAAGACATCTGCATCAGGAGTAAGTTTTTTTGAAGCTTACTTTGCTGAAATGTCTAGAACAGGGATGTCAAACTGCCGGCCCGCGGCATGCCAAAACCATGCTCATCCCATTGCCGGCAATGGAAAAAAAGTCACAATATGTCACGACACATCACATGACATTGTGAGTTTGACACCCCTGGTCTAGAAGAACTATTCCCACTGAATTGCAAAGAAGACAATAAAACTTGATCACAGACATGCTTATAGTAATTAATCAACAATAGTCAATAAAATAAAATAAAAACCAAATATACTACAGTATGCTTCAATTAATTGGGCCAAAGTTCATCATTCTGGCTATCAGTATGATGTGGCCAGTTCTAAGGTTGGAATGGTACTTGGCCTTTGAGTAGCGTGTTGAGAGATATACTTCAAAACATGAAGGTAACAGAGACAAAACCCAAATCAAAGAAAGGTATGTTTTCAAAAACTTCCCAGGAAAAGTCATACTTCCATCAACAAATGATCTCTTCAGATTGGATAAGGAAGATAATTCAATCATGGTTTATTGATATATCTATCTTAACCATCATGCTTAAAGAATGGGCTATGTTTTTTAATGGATCAATTGATAAATTAATGGCAAGTAATTTGGAATCCACATGCTATCTATTTTAAAATGATGGATTATAAAAACAATGCAGTTTACAAAAGAACTTTGGAAAATGTCTTACTTAAATCCACTGTTACAGATGTACAAGAGTCATACTATATATTTAGGAATCTTTTCTCTCCTACCCAAAAAAGGGAAAACATTTTTTATATTATCATTTTGGCAAAAAAATTGTGTATGGGGGGGGTTTGTCTGAAGCACTAGCAGAAAGCAATGATGCATTAGATAAAATAGTCAATTTTATCTATTTTTTTTTTCAAAGTTGGCATGCCCACATTAGTTATTTTATCATATGCTCACATATATTTAAAATACTTTTTGCAATTTTCTTCAGATTCTATTACATCAATAAATGTCTGCCCAATAATGAGTACATGGATATTGGGCCATATAATTTATAAATAAATTGTTTCATTTAAGAAATCTTGTTAATTCTAAAATAAGAGTAAAAGTTTACTGTTATATCATAAATCCAAGAAAATATGGCATTATAACAGAAATACTGCATGGTCTTAAATATATCAGTGACCATGACAATGATAAAAACTACTTCCGTACAATAAAACAGGAAGGTATGAATCATGTCAGGTAATTCAAAAACATCCTAGCATTACAGGACAAAGTACAGAGTTTATGACAGCAAATTGCAATTATCTGACTTTCAGTCTACTGAATAGTCTTCCAAATAAAGCAAATCCATAACAGCCTTTGAAATACCAACTTATGTCCAAATTTGTTTTTAGAAATCATCAGTGTTCCAATTAGTTAGAACCTCTGATGATGTATTAGCAAGGAAGTTGCTGGCCTAAGTTGTTCTTCACACACGCCTACCTATTAAAATGCAAGACTTGATCAAATCTGAAAGGATAACATTTCTGAACAAAGATAGGCAATTTTCCTATCAAGAGTCACTTTGTTCTATAATTTTCTCCAGTGAAATGTTATGAATCTCATATCTTTGTTATTTTTTTTTGTCCTGGGAAAATTTAGCTACATCACAATGCTTGACCTAATTTGGAGTGACTGAGAGTTTTAACTGGCTCTGTAACAAGATGAGAATTGTGCAAAAATTCAATTTGACGATTTAGATTCAAAGTGATATAATCCAATCTCCAAATAAAATCAACTTTCTGAATTTAAATTAAAAGCCAAATCAAATATTTGAATTGCATAGTACACTTCTGAATGGGTTCAATTTATTTAGATACTAGTGGGCCTGCACAGAAATCCAAATTGAAATAATCAAATTCAACTTTTTGAGACAAACATTCAGATCAAATTGCAATGATTTTCTCAATCAAATTAATAGTTCAAACAATAGTTTACCTGATTCATATAAGTGAATACAGAAACTAACATTGCATGTTTAGAAAACATGGATGAGTCTGAACAGGCTTAAGGAAAAACTATGATTCCTAAAAGGACTACGGGACACATGATATCAGTGTTCCAATATTTGACGGTTCTCTACAAAGACGAGGGGGTCAAACTATTTTCTAAAACACCAAAAGGCAAAGCAAGAAACAATGGATGGAAACTAACCAATGGATGGAAGCAACCTAGAACTAAAGAGAAAATTCCTAATGGTTAGAACAATTAACCAATGGAATATTTGCCTTCATAAGTTGTGGGTGCTCCATCACTGGAGACTGGACAACCATTTGTCTGAATGGTATAGGATCTCCTGCTTGAGCTGGGTGTGTGTGTTCCAACTCTATTATTCTACATTCTATATTCTAACTTCCATTTCTATTTGTTCATTGATAAAAGGAATCCATTCTTGCATAAAAGAAATCTATTCATGTATCTATTTAACTTTGTCTCCATCCAGCACTTGATATTTCAATATACCTCAAGCAAAATAACAGTAATTGACTAACAGTAAAAACATATTTTTATATAAAGTAAGAAATCATTCATATACTGTAAAGTTGGGTTGCAAAATATCCTCGAGCTTTTGGCATAATTTTGTATTACAATTGGTTTAATTTTCCCATAACACATATATTTAGACCATATAAAGGTTCTGGGGAAAAATAGTCTAATTCAAAAGCAGCACTTACTTGAATAGTATGTCTGGAATAAAACTGAGCTTATTTAAGATGCTTTTTCCACTATGGCAAATAGGTGGCCTCAATTAGCAAACAGGTGACATGCTGAGAGTCTTCCTCAGTTTCTCTCTCCTTTTAACTGGCATTTTGTAATAGACTGCTTCTAAAGATTAAGTAACATTTAGCCATTTAACTATTCTTCATATCTTTAAAATTAAAATCAAACTGGCCATGAGTGTTGCCATAGAAGAAAGTGTTTTGAACACTATTTAGTAGATTGTTTCTTTCATTGAAGAGAATTGAAGGCTTCAACTGATGCTCTGGCTCTTGATATCAGCTGACAGGTGGACTATAGGGCTTCTTTCTCTTTGCTAGGCAACAAGGTCAAGGAATAGCAAAGGATTGGAAGGTACACAGAATTGGAAATGCTGGTCTACTGCTGAATTTGTTATGGAGAAGATTGCTATGAACTGCAATAAGTCAGAAGTACATTTAGAACTGTTTTGTAAATGTTGATTTCAATCTATTTGAATATTTGGAAAAGAAAATGAGAAATGTTAAGGCTCTATTCTTCCAAAAAAAATCAAAATCTGTAACCAGATCCAATTCTGTTTAACAAAAAAGCCACTCCTGAAATTATTTTCAACTTAATTCTGAATAATTTCAATTACCAAGTTTTATTGGCCAGGTCACAAGCTGTATAATACCCTGTTCGGGGACTCACTGTAACTTGTTATTAATTGCTTAATAAAATTTAATACCCAAATATGGAACTAGATGCTTTAATCTCCTAAAGAATAATCCCCTTTCTCCTAAATTTAAGGAGAAAGAAGTATAAGATAAACTGGGAAGCTTTTTTTTTTTTTAAAAAAAGAAAGACATTCTGGTAAAAGGTGGGGAAAAACAGCCAATGGCCACTAGCTAACTGGGTGCGGGAACCAGAAGGAGATAAGAAAGAAGGTGGGGATTTGTTGTCTCTTTTCTTGTGCCACAAAACCTGCAGGTTTTTGGGAATTATAGTTGGAGGTCATGGTGGCACTGAAACAGCCACAGCTTTCTCAAATTTCATTTCCATGAGAGTAATTGGTTCAACATTTAGTAGGTTGGGTCATTTGAGTTACCTTGGTTCAATAATTTTTGACATGAGAGTTTTAGTTAGTATATAGATGGTGAATCTGCCTTGCTTTCCCTTCCCTTTCCTTTCCCTTTTCCCTTTTCCTTTTTCCCTTTTCCTTTTTGCCTTTCCCTTGCCTCCCCACTTTCCCTTTTCCCATTTCTGTTTTTCACTCCATTCTTACTTGAAAACAAGAAGTGGATTAAACATTAGTTTCAAAGACACATGTTGAATCAGTTCATGCTAGAGTTATTGAATATTGAATTTCTCACATTTCTTGACTGCTGTTCCTTTTCTTGATAAATACTGCCTAAATTCATGCTGCAGTGCCTTTACTTAAATAAATTTTACACTCACTGAAGTGCTTGCATCATCATAATGGAATAACCATTTCATTGAAATACATATTAGTAGTCACCAAAGGATTACATGTTTATTGTAGATAGAAGATACTGCAAAACAAAGAAGCACAATTTAGTTGTTTTAAATGGCTAGTTAACCTGCGAAGAAAAACTGTTGAGACTGTTACAGAAATTCCAATGTTTTATCATTCCTCTAATTTATTTTGTATTATAAATGATTGTAAAACATAGCAATATGTCCTGCATAAGATGTACTTTGGTTATTGCTTTCCTATTAGTCTTTTTTATAGTTCCCATAATACATCCAAGAATTTCTTCAGTAACAAAACTTAGTTGTGCAATACTTTGGGTGAGAATTAAAAGTAAATTTAGTGAATAGAATGAATTTTAATAAAGATCCATTTATAGGCCATGATTCATGATCAGAACACTCAGGCATCAGAGGCAGGAGTAGATATTTCTATATCTCCTTTCTATTTCAGATTTTTAAAAATGTTTTTTCTCATTTTGCAAATAGATTTAATTAGCCCAGATTCTTCTGTGCTGCTTTGTAAGAGTATTGGAGGATTGAAGACTATTTGATTCTATAAAAACCATCAGTCCTTCTTGGACAAAATTCTCATTAGAGTGCTTCCCTACATCAGAAAGTGGAAGACCTCTAACATCAAATTCTCTCCATCCAAGATCAGAAGTTGATTTGTAACCTTTGGGTAGGATGGTTAAATCCTTAATGTTCTTGGATGCTATTCCCAATATTAAAATATTATGCACAATAAACACAACTTAAGCACCTTTAACAAAAATTAATTCAACAGATTTAATGTGATCAATAATAACATCTCCTTTGAAATGATCTTGAGCCATGCGGATCATGTAGGTTTTTTGGCAACAGTATGACAGTGGTTTGTCACTGCTTTCCTGCAAGAAGCTTTTCCACTTTTCCTGTCTAGCCAACAGACTGGGAATTTCCTGATGGTCTCTTATCTGTAAATTAATTAGGTCTCATTCTGTTTCACTTTACTGAAGATCAGCCAAAGTCAGCAGGATATTGCCACGCTAGTTGAAACTACACCATTTTAAATTCAAATACTCTGGTTTAACTGATTGTGGATAAGGTTCTAAAAGTATGATGTTTGTTCCTTATTGACCTGTCACTCAAAGTAACCCTGGCCACATCACACTGCTCTAGAGATGGTAGATAAACAAAGATTATAATAATTGATTGCTGCATATTCATTGCTTCAGTTAGCACAAAATAATTATTTGCAAAGTTTCAGAATTGTGCTAATGCAAACGTAACCTTTCCATAAAAAAAATCCTAGTAAAACAAAAATATAACTTCAACAAGTTCTAAAATAGCTTCAGAAAGACCTGGTTTTTTTTTAAATAACAAAGATGTTGCTTTACCAAATCAATTGTTTCTAGGGCATAAGGAATATCTTGCTAAAAGAGTAGCAAGGTGGAAAATTTATAATCATTTATACTGATTACTTAAGCATTCAGAAATGAAGACACAATACCAAGAGAATTAATAAATCTCCTGCTAATAATATTATATTTCATCAGTTCATTTGAATGTGAGAAGAACTCTTTGCCTGGAGATAAGAAGAGCTGACAAAACTGGTATGGTTAAAAACAAAAGTAAAAATAAAACAAGCAAACAAGCAGCACATTTTGGTTTGAAGGTCAACAAATTGCTTTGCTCTAAAGAGAGCCTGAAAGTACAAGGCGATTTCATCTTGGGAAAATAAGTGTGGATTTTGGAGGCTTCTTGAATTCATGTTGTACAGGCAAACCAATTTCTCTGTTATCAATTTTTACAGAAAACACTGGCTGACAGATTCATAGGGAAACCATGCTTGTTCAAACCATTCACAATTGATAGATATCTGAAATCTTATATCCATCCATCTTACTATTTCCAGAATAGCCATTTTAGCCAGTTGAAACAAAAACAACTCTTGTACTATCATAAATAAACAATACCTTTATTATAGAACAATTGTTTTTTTAGATCTAATCTTGACAAATCTTTTAAATTCTATCTCCAGCTATAAATTGATTGAGTTAATATGATTCTTAGTATAGCAAAAGTCTAATAATACTTTCAAAAACACTCAATACAACAGCCACCATTAAAAGCAAAGAGAAAATAAGCAGCTGCTAGACTAACTACAGAAATATAAGAATGATATTTTCATATCTTTTAATCAGTGTTAGCCTTTGATTTTAAACACTGCCAAAAACATATATAAGGTTTTAAAATAATAAATATGTATAATTCCTATGAAAAGACATACATGTGAACAGGACATACATGGAGGTATTAAAAAAATCAAGATGGCAACCATGATCTTCCCCCTTTTCCCTGCATTGCATGTTTGACACATGTAAAAGGGGTTTGACCACATAGGAGCAGCTACCATCTTGATCTTTTAAAATCATACTTGAGAATTCCTCTCCATATGTAATAATATGAAAATTAATATATATAAAAAGATTGCTGTAAAAATTTAAATTACAGCCACGTTTATATTTGTACTTTAAAAATTTAAATTTTGTGTTGGACATGTTTTCCTCGAGTTATTTTTAAAAATAATAAAAGCAGGATATAAATAAAATAAATAAATTTTACAGGATAGATTGAAAGAAACCTTCTCTAGGGATTTCAAAGGATAAGTGAGAATCATACTTTGTTTTGGGCAAACATTACAGGTAGAAACAGAAGAGAATCAATCCTCTATAGCATGAGTGTCAAACTTGCTGCATCACATGACTTGTCATGACGTATTGCGAATTTTTTTGCATTGCCAGAGCTGGGGTGGGCATGGTCTCTGTATGATGTAACCGGCCCATGGGCTGGCAGTTTGACACACTTGCTGTATAGTATCCTTGTAGAGAATTTCAGACACTAGTTCATAGAAAGTGTTTCACTGGATTTTCATTCATGAGTTTCATATAAAAAGAGAAATGGGTAATATCTGAAATAACCCATTCAGAGTCCACAACTATTGCAACTAAGGTTAACAGCAAAAATAGAGCTTCTATCCAAAGACTCCATACTTATAAAGTCAATGAAACTTCAAAATAATTTTTTATTTTAAAGTAAGAATTGGAGGAAAATAGAATAATATGGTTTTCTCCTTCATAATCCCAAATTACTGTCATATTACTGTGACATATTTTATAGGCTAACAATAAAGGTTTGATAAGATTCTGAACTGATCTGTTGCATTTAGAAAATGATTTTTAATTAATAGAGAAAAGATAGAAAATAGGTTGCTAGGACCAAATTATGTAGTGTTTAATCACAATGATGGACAATTTTGAATTATCCTATTGATCGGGTGTGATACTATCCTTTATTAAAGAAAATAAGTACCCTAATAGACTGAGAAAGTTAGACTGATAAAAGGCAATCATAATAAGCATAACAAAAAAAAAACCAAGTAAAGAAATAAATCCCTACACCAAAATCTATAGGTAGTTTTAAAACTTCAGGATAACACATGCATTATAGAGTAAAGCTGTTTCAAAGGTTTGGCCATTACATTGAATCTTAGAGTCTTAGAATCAACTATATTCCTCAGGCATGATTGTAAAGATGGGCAGAGATTATATTGTAAATTGATGATATTCAAAACTTGTTGAATACAAACATGAAAGTATATGAACTAGAGCACTCTCTTTTATTTGATAGTTCTGGGCAAAATTTGGACTTTGGTTTGCAGTTATGACATTTTCAGAGCAATGTGTCCAATGCATCTTTTTTAAAACATGTGGTTCTGTAAATATTGATTTATGATATTCGTATTCCATCAGTGGTGGATGAATTGAATCCAATGGACTGTTGTAATGTACTCATTGTATGTTCTTTGCTAACAAAACTATTATCATTGCCTGTTTTATTCCTCCAGTTTTTATATTTCTTTTCATGAAGACATATAGCACACATTGGATCAAATATTAATTTAGTATAACAGATGCAATAAAAATGAACCCTGATATACCATCATTATCTGGGTGGTGTTTCTAATTTGACAAAGATCTTTAAAGCTAATGGATTATATTAGCAGTTTCATTCTATGTAGTTCCAATGTTGTAAAGAAAATAAAAGCAAATACATAATCAGTCAGGCATTTAAATGCTAATGATTTTACTGATTGTTTGATATGAGACTTTAAAAATACCCTGATTTTTAAAAGAACTGTGTAAGAGGCATTAACAAGTTACAAGCAACTAAGATGATCAAAGGTCTGGAGACTAAAACATATGAAGAATGGCTGCAGGACATATGTTTGGCTAGGTAAAGAAAAGAAGAAATAGGGGAGACATGATAGCAGTATTTCAGTATCTGAGGAGCTGCTATGAAGAAGATGGGGGTCACGTTGTTCACAAGAGCTCCAGAGGGAAGGACGAGAAACAATGGTGGGAAACTGATCAAAGAGAGAAGCAACCTGGAATTAAGGAAAAACTTCCTGACAGTAAGGACAATCAACCAGTGGAACGCTTGCCTCCAGAAGCCTCATGGGCTTGCCTCATGGGCACTCCATCACTGGAAATTTTTAAGAAGAGACTAGACAATCACCTATCTGAGCTGGTTAAGATTCTCCTACTTGAGCAGGGAGCTGGTCTAGAAGACCTCCAAGGTCCCTTCTATTCTATTCTATTCTATTCTATTCTATTCTATTCTATTCTATTCTATTCTATTCTATTCTATTCTATTCTATTCTATTCTATTCTATTCTCTCTATACCACAGAACTCATTTACCACTAAATTGTGGTTGGTACAACATTTCTGTGAGATTCCTGGAGGTTAACATCAGTAAAACTAAAACTTTTAACAATGCAAAGGTTATAAAAATAAAAATATTACAATAAAGCACCAATGCTTTTTTTGATTAAAAAAAGATTAAATTTAGCCATCAGTGTATGTACCAGCCTGGCTTCAGAGAGAGATTCGTGTGTAGATTAATTTATGAACTAGCATTATGGCTTAATTTGTAATTTATGACTAGTTTCTTAATGTTTTAGATTTGTAGCAACCAAGTCTTTGTATGTTATCCAAACCAGAATTAGTAAATTAATGTGGGTAATTTTGGGTTCTGCCTTCCAGTTTTAGAGCCAACAGGAAGAGATGGTCACAAACTAAGGGTGCAACATCTCATTTGCTTCCAGAAATGTTTTAAACTAGAAGTAGTATACAAGTTCAGATATGAATTATAATATGAGGAGCTTCATGTGTAAAAACTCCAAGCTTTGTTAGAAACCATAGCTAAATTTGTTTTCTTTTTTAATCAGCTGTAACGTTATCTAGTCCAGGTTAGTCAGCCAGTCAACAAAAGAAGCTAAGAAACTAGATGGATAGAAAAGGCTAACAAATTACCACCAGGATTAGTTTCTCTGATCCTTTGTGATTCAGGTTGTGGTGCATCACAGGTCACTAAGCACGAATAGACATCTTCCCAATGGCAAATGGTAATCAGGTTTTAACATGTGAACCTACAATAGATATATAAGTAGCAAAAAGCATCATCTAGATCTCTTATGTTATCTCCAGCTATAGCCACATATTTGTTGCACTTTCATGCTATTACAATGCGTATAAATAAAGCAGTCTTCAGTGGAAATGACATTTGAGAAAGCTGCACAATTCATGCACAATTCAATTAGAGTGAATTAAAAGCAACCAAAAGAGAATAATACAACATTTGTTTATGGTCATTCTAAAGACCTTACGCATGCTTCAAATTAACAACACTGTTGTATACTGACCCTTTCTTACTAAGCAAGCAGGAAATTGGAGTCAAGAAAACATTTTTTTTCCCCTGAAACTCATGGATAACTTTGTACTGCTACTGGCCTGCAGCAGCAGTATCAGCTGTTTGAAAACAAATATGTCTAGTTTTTTTGTTCTTTTTTCTCCATTGGAAAGCGGTGAGTTGTCCTTTCCTTCATTCTCAGCCTTGCACTTTTATGTTTCCTGGTTGTCTCTGGCCATTAAGCAAAATGTCAATAAAACTGGTTGGTTAACTCCTGGAGCTCCTTCAGTTGTTTGAAAGTCTTCTAATCAATTGTAGAAAGGCCCTTTGAGCTTATTAGCAACAATCCACCCATCTCTGGATGTCTGGCAGTACTGCAGTTAGCATAAGGCTCTTGGGCATACAGGTTGAGTTTTTATGCACAGGGCAATTCCTTTGTATTCATGTCTTCACCTTGATCACTAAGTAAAATGCCATGTAATCATAACTGTCAACTTATAACATCATTCATTCTCAGGATATAGGCCTTGTTGCTTTCATCTAGGCACAACAATGCTTTGTTGAATAGAAAGCATAATATATGGTGCATTAAAAAATATAGTTCTGAAGCCAGTAAAAGAGAATATATTTATAATTCGGGGATTAAACTGTGGAGTTCTTGGTGCTGTCTGAGTTTGATAGTTGTTTGTTTGCAGATGTTTATTATCCAACTAGTAAAATATCAGTTATGGTACCCTTATGATGTTACTTTGTTTTGTAATGAAACAGCCAAGCTCAGGCAGAACCAAGGGCTCCATGTTTCTGAAGCTTTGTAGCAAATGAAATATGTCTTGTATAAACTGGGCTTTTGTAGTTATTATAAAACATCCCAATTATTTTAATTAATGCCTTTTCAGAAGCCTTAAAATATTCATTGTTCATGTTATAGATTGTCTTCAATATTTTTGGCATTTAGTGTGCAGGATATATCATAATTCACTGCTAATCTTACATCTTTGAAGTGTTTTTATATAGTATATTACTGCTGTTATATTGAATTAGATATTGTCTGTAAATTAGCAATCAGGAAAAAAGCAAAATACTTAGATGCTTTTGGTTTTTAAAATAATTGCAAACAAGCATTAAGTATTCAAAATACTCTGAGCTTTGATGATGTTTAGTAAAATGGACAACAATAAAAACTTTCAGTTGTTGTGGATTTTGAAACTGTTTTGAAAGTAAAACAATCTTTCATTTTTCCTATTTGGGAATTTAGTCACATAGGAAACATCTTTATAAGATCATATGACAAAATGTACTCTAACAGTCTACAGAGTAAACTTTCTGCTATAGAACTTTTCCTCTAGATGACTCAGCAGTCCTGGGCACGATATAATTTATGAATTCTTACTATCTCCCTTTCTGCACTTCACCTTTTATCTTCCTTTGCTTTATATATATTTTTAGGAGTGAAAATCATAGAAAGATCAAAGCCAATAAAACATAAAAATATGATAGATATATGGTTAACTTCTCTATGTTTGCTTGCTTGCTTCTTTCAGGATAATATCTCTGTGTCTCATTTGGGAACGGAGTGGATATAAGAATTTCACTGGGCAATGCACAAGCCAAAGCTCTGTTCTGCCCTTCTAACATATTGAGCTGATTAAAGCAAATACTTTGAGTTATACTGTATTCAACATAAGAATCTAACTAAAAAAGGCCAAGATTTACGCAGTGTTAGAGAATTTTAATTTCTCTGTTGGTAAAAATAAATCAGAAGCACTCACAGTTGACTGCATTTAGTTGATTCAAATAACCTCTTTATATTGATATCAAAATATGTTAGAAAATTTTAATTTCTCTGTTGGTGAAAAAATAAATCAGAAGCTCTCACAATTGACTGCAATTAGCTGATTCAAATAAATTTCTTTATATTCTTCTTTACAGCAACATAGCTGTAATGAAGACTTCTTACAGAGAGATACAGAGACAAAACTGAGACTGAAAATTCAGCTCCTAACTCAATACCTTTTTTGCACAGACTCAGTAGCACTTTCTTCACATTGGCTGACTGAGTTACCACATGACTCTTCCTGCTCATGAATATTCCAACACTCCTCCCTTCATGACAGGAAGAGACATCAGATCTATTGACTTAATACATTCTCCATTGTGAACACCACCCAATGGTTTAGTCATCATGTCTGCCAAATTATCCTCAGAAGAACAATTCCTTTTACAGCTTCCCTGACATTATCATCATCATCATCATCATCATCATCATCATCATCATCATCATCATCATCATTATTATTATTATTATTATTATTTAATTACAATACTTAATGTCTACATGATTACTTCTGTTCTTTACCCTGTCACCAGTTGCCATTTTTATACAGGCAGCATTGTCTTCAAATACCTATACAGATTCTTTTACATTAATATTTAAATCTTGCAACAACTGTACATACCATGTTACTTCAGAACACAATTCAGATAAAGCAATAAACTCTGCTTCTGCTGTTGAAATAGCAACAGTTGTTTGTTTTCTGGACTTCCATCCAATCACAGTCCCTCCAAACAATATTATAATCCCAGAATTTGATTTCCTTGTGTTTATGTCATTTGCATAGTCACTATCGTCATAACACTTTAATTTTAATTCCTCAGTAATCTGTATTTGAAGACCCAAATTTATAGTTCCCTTTAAATATCTGAGAACCCTTTTTACACCCATCCAATGTAACTTTGTAGGTGCAGCAGTAAAACGACTCAAAATGCTTACTGCGCAAGCTATGTATGGTCTGGACCACTGTGATAGATATAACAAACTCCCTATTGCTGAGTGATATATCTCTTGACCACAGGTTTCACCTTTGTCCGCACTTAAACTATTATAAAAATCCATACTGATGGGTGTGGGAGCAGTATTGCTATCTTTCATATTATATTTTTCCAATAACTGCTCAATTTTTCTCCTTTGACTGAGAATATAACCACCTTTTTCATTTTTCTGTATCTCTACACCAAGATAATTTTTTATTTCTCCCAAATTCTTTAATTTGAATTTCTTTCCTAATTTATCAGCAAATTCCTTGACTTGTGATGCATCCTTTGCGATGAAGCAAAGATCATCCACAAATGATAACAGTAGACAATTCCCTCCTTGTAACTGTCCAGTATATATACAATTATCAGCTGTGCAACTTTTAAATCCAAGACCCTTTAAAGCAGTATCTAAACAGATATTCCAGTTTCTGGCTGACTGCTTCAGCCCATAAATAGCCTTGTTTAATTTATACACCATGTTAGGTTTTGCAATTTCATATCCTGGTGCTTGGATCATATAAATTTCTTCCTCTAACTCAGCATTGAGTAATGCAGTTGTGATATCAAAGTACCAGATTTTATGCTTATATGCCGCTGCCAATGCCAGTGCTAATCTTATACTCTCACTTTTCACAGTTGGCGCAAATACTTCAGCGTAGTGCACATTCTTTAATTGTGGAAAACCTTGTGCCACTAACCTGGCCTTATACTGCACATCATTATTTGGCAATACCTTTTTCTTATATACCCACTTACAACCCACAGCTTTGGTTCCTTGTGGCAAAGTCACTGATTTAAATACTTCATGGTCTCCCATGGATTTCATCTCTTTATCCATGGTCTCCTTCCATCTTTCTTGTTGAGCCTTTGGTAATGCCAACACCTCTTTATAACTTCTTGGCTCATACCACACATTGCAAACTTTTACCTTGCTGGCAGAATAACTGTCAGGCGGAATTCCTTTGTTACATCACTCTGACCTACGTGGTATTAACTGCTCCTGTGTCTGAAATCTTTCTGCCTTCATGTCTTGTTCAGCTTTTCCTCCCTGAACATTGAAAGTGATATCCTTTTGATCCTGGCTCATAGCCCACAAACCTGAGCTTTCTTGCCTTTTGCTGTCCCTTTCTTCTAATTGCTTTCGGAATATGTACCCATGCAGTACTTCCAAAAATTCTCAAATGTGCCAGTGATGGCTTTCTCCCATATAGAATGGCATATGGAGTATTATTAATGGAGGAACTCCACAGCCTATTAACTATGTAATTGGCAGCCAATATGGCTTCTCCCCAATATGACCTGCTCATACCAGAATCCTCTAATAATGAATCTTTCATTGTTTGCAAAACACCATTCCTTCTTTCAGCTACACCATTCTCTGCTGCTGTGTAAGGATTTGTACATATGTGTCTTATCCCCAACTGCCCCAACCATTGTTGGAATTTAGTTGACATAAATTCAGTACCTCTGTCAGTTTGCAACTGATACACTTGTTGTCTGTACCTTCTGTCTACAAAACTTACCCACTGTTTGAATTGTTGTAGCACCTCTGTCTTTCCTCTAAGCAGGTAACAAAAACCATATCTGCTGTAATCATCAACAATTACCAGTGCATACTTTGCTCCTCCCAAACTGGCTTGCATAGGTCCCACCAGATCTGCATGGACCAGCTCTAAAGCTCTTTTTGTTTGTCTTGTGCTATATTTACTAACTGGGAATGCCTTTGACTTCGATGCTTTGCATACTGCACAGTCCAAATATGTTTTGCATCCCTTCAAATTTAGCCCTTCTGCAAACTTTTGCATTTGCTGCAAAACTTTAAAGCTTGCATGGCCAAGTCTTCTATGTAACAGATGAACACATGAATTGTGCTCTGCAACATTCTTAAATATATGGGAACATTGAACCTTTTTTCCCTGCAATACATATAGATTATCTTCCTTTATGCCTTCTGCACAAATATCCCGATTCCTCTTGATGAGACACTTTCCATTTACAAAAATGGTCTCAAAACCTTGTTTGTCTAAATTAGACACACTTAACAAATTATGTTCCATCTCAGGTACACAAAGCACATTGGTAAACTTTGATTCCAAATATGGAATTTTTACATCGCCTCTTCCAATGACTTTTGCTTTCTGGCCATTTGCCAAAGCCACAGCTTCTTGTGCTACTGGAACAAACCTGCAAAATAATTCAGAGTCATTAACAATTGTTTGACTTGCCCCACTATCTATTAGCCACTTGTCTCTGTTGTTGCTATAGCAAACTTTTGCAACACCCAAATGTTCCTTTTGCAAATCAGTCTTCTTTGCTTGCACAGATGTCCTTCGCTGCAAATTGTTCCTCTGCAAACAGTTCCTTTTCATATGTGTGCTTGCACCACAAATGTAACACTTTTTCTCTTGCTAAGCCCTCTGCTTGCACAATCTTTCCTTTGTTGCCACTTGGTCCCATCTGCTGCTTGTTCCTTCTCTGGAGACTTGCAGTCTGGACTCCCTACTCAGGAATTTCACCTCCTCATGGCTGTTTCTAAAATGGCGCTTTTCTTCTTCATTAAGCAAACATGCCTTTAAAGCCTCAAAATTTAAGTCTTGCTCTTTACACTCAAATATCGCAGAAACTGTGTCCCAGGTTTTATCTAAACTGTTTAACACCAATAAAACCTTCTGGGACTCAGGGAATTTAATCCCACATTGTTCTAAGTCCAAAAATAAACTTTGCATTTTATTTAAATGCTGTTACACAGATTCACTTGGTTGCAAACAGGCCCTGTAAAATTTTCTTGACAATTGCACTATATTGCATGCAGAAACATTCACGTTCACAGCTCTCAACTTCAACCAAATCTCCTTTGCAGTCTTTAAATTTGCAACATTTAGAAATTGTTCATCATTTAAATTCAAGATGAGATAAGCCATTGCTCTATCATGACTTTTCTGATCAGCAGCTGCAAACACTTGTGGTGGATTTTCTATGATATACCACAGCTCTTTAGCTTTCAGCAAACATTCCATTTTTGCAGCCCACACAATGTAATTTTTCTGACCCAAACGAGGCACAGAGCTTTCCTTAAATTCCATTGCAGCCATTCTGCTAATTCTGCCTTGTTCTTATACTTTCTAAACACAGGCAATTTCTTCCAGCTTTAAATTACAATGCAGTCCTTAGTAAGCTCTGGGCCCATAATCTGTTAGAGAATTTTAATTTCTCTGTTAGTAAAAATAAATCAGAAGCTCTCACAGTTGACTGTATTTAGCTGATTCAAATAACCTCTTTATATTCATATAAAAATATTTATAATATCATACATTCTTCTTTACAGCAACATAGCACAATGAAGACTTCTTACAGAGAGATACAGAGACAGACCTGACACTGAAAATCCAGCTCCTAACATAATACCTTTTTTGCACAGACTCAGTAGCACTTTTCTCACATTGGCTGACTGAGTTACCACATGACTCTTCCTGCTCATGAATATTCCAACATGAAGTGATATTCCAATTTAATCAGATTTATCATTGTTCCAGTTTTTATCAGACATACATGATTCTGCAAGTTTTTCAATGCATGCTACCAGATATCAAATACACGTTTATACTAATCTGTAATGTGCTTAATAGATACTATTTTTCAATCCATGTTGCAATTTTGTCCAGTAATATGTATTGAAATTTAGATTTCACTTTTTTACAATCAGCATAAGTATTTTTTTTTCTATTTGGCCACTGCTTTTGTTGCTTTGATATCAGAGATTCATCAAAATTCTTAGTGCAAATGTAAAGTTCAGAGCTTGATTATCTGATGTTGAATTATTTAATGGAGACCCTATGTCTCTGAATATAAATTTCCTGAATATCTGTTCTGCAGTTATGGGAAAAAGATGGTATTATGGGTATCTTATAGAAGTTAATGTCACAACTTCCCTTCATATATTTGAATCACAAACGTAACTATTAATAGCATGCTTTCATGTACCAGGCAGGTGGTCCTCAATTTAGGATCATACCTGAGACCATAATTTTGGTCATAAGTCATGACAGCTATAAACTGAGGCACCCATCTGACTGGACCTAATTTTTTACTAGGTCACTAAATGAATTATAGAGCTGTAAGTCCGAATCACATAATAATTTAGTAGTTTTTAAGTGCAAACCAATTCTTCTGAATGGATATTTTTGCCAGAAATTGGCAAAAAAAATATGAATTACTGTCACATGACCATGGAACATTACATCCAGTCACAATGAGCTGATTGCCAAATGTCCAAAATGCAGTCATTGACCACAAGGGAATCAACACTGTACAATAGCTGAAAGTGCTTTATGTACTGTAAATCACCCTTTCTGAGGCAGTCATAATTCCAAACAGTCATTAAACAATCAGTTGTAAGTTAAGGACTACCTGTAATTGAAAGAAGAACAGCATGTAGCTTAAACAAGATTCTACATATCTTTTTCTTGGCTGAATCTCTCAGAATGATTGCTTTTAAATAAGTGTTGTCAAGCCAGAAGTAATTCTCTTTACATACTGTAATTGCCTAGAATTTTTACTAAAAAACAGCACAAAATGTCATAGGAAAACAAAGGAGCCCTGAATGACATTGTTTGGGATGAATCTTTGAAAGTAATTTTCAAAGTATTTTACATTACCTAGTGTTAACACTTCACTGCTTCAGCTTACTCATAAAATACTACCAGTGCTTCTGAAATTTTAGGCTCTGATAAGCAGATATGCTGAATTATTTCAGATGGAGAAGTTATAGTTAATCAAAACTGTTTTATTTAATGAGATTATATTTGTTGAGATGCAAACATTTTGGTTTGTATTTTATTTGATGCTTTATATCAGCCAAGTTATTTCAGAATAAGAGTCAAGATATTCTTACAATTAATTGAGATCTGGCTGCAGTTCAAGAATATGAATAATCATATCCTCAGTTAAAATATCACTTTGGCCATACATTCACTGGGCAAACTTATTATATGAGATATAATCAGTCTAAAATGTCTTAAAAATCTGACCTATATTATTAAATTTGGTACCGCTTATAAGAAGAATTATCATATTTTTCCATGTATAAGATGCTATTTTTTTCCTGCAAAAACCCTGTTAAAAAATCAAGTATGTCTTATACAAGTTCAGCATCTTATACATGAAAAAACATTGGTAACATCCACAACCCACGGCATGCCTGTGTGGGTTCTTTACACGCCACTGCCATGCCACCTGGTGTTGGAAGATCGCGCTGCCCCAAGGATGCCACATGACCCTGGAATAATTTTATGGTTGGGGGTCACCACAACATGAGGAACTGTATTAAAGGGTCACGGCATTAGGAAGGTTGAGAACCACTGCTCTATAATGTAAAGCAGGAACGGGGTTGCTAAAGATATTGAAGAGAGTTTTGATTAATATTTGATGGTTTCTTTAAGTTTGTGCATTTTTAAATAGTAGAATATGTTCCATACTGATATCAGTTACTTTTTGAATTCATTAAGAATGCATTTGAAAATAGCAGTGATCCATGTTTCAGGCAATTAGTCCTCTAAAAATCATATTCAAATCATAAAGCTTTTTGAGAGCAGATAATAATTAAAGTGCTGATCTTAGCAATTAAAATGCTCTCTAAAACTTGCATCTTTGTTATTAATGGGATGAAAAACTCAAGCAAGCCCAAAAAAGGAATTGTGCTTCGTTGTCTTCCAGCAATTGATATTTCTATTTCTCTTGATATTTTTTCCAACCTTCTCCTAATCTTACCTTTCCTACCTCACTGTGGTATGTGATTGTCTCACACGCTATGTCATTAAACATAGTCTGCTTTTGTTTGCTGCTGCTATATATTTCATAACCCCAAATGAGAACTCTTGGTACCATTTCTTTAGAGAATCATGGCACTGCCTGCTAAAACCCAATATTAGTGCATGTTCAGTGTATTACAAAACATATGCTAGTGCAAGCAATATATTAAAGTTCATTTTCCACCAGAAATTGTTCTCATCAATGGAATACATTGCTATTTTATTCCATCAACTGTCCATGATATACTGTCCATGCATTCACATGCAAGGAGAGATGTCTGGAGACAGTTTTTGAAAAGATATTACTGGCTAATTTTATCACACTATTGTATTTTCTGAAGTGCCTCTTCTAAATGCTTTAAAATAATGTTAAACACTAAATAATAATGAGGTGTAAAAAGAGATGGTATCTACCACACTGAAGCAGCAAAAAAATGATATATATGGCAAAACTGTAACAAAAGAAAAAAAATGAACACAAGTGATCCTCATAGCTTTTTTGAATTAGAGTGGCTTTTCTTATGCAAAAGAAAATTTCCTTTATCCCCTTACAAATTTCTTTAAGAAAGGCAGCAGGGTGAACATGCTGAGTTTCTGAATTTGATCCTGATTGATTGACTAGATCTACTCGAATATTGAGTGTTTGTCATGAACAGACTTTAGGACAGTTTGTTCTAAAATTAATTGCTCCATTCCCCACATGCCTATAGTTATGTTAACTAAATAACCATTGGGTTTAGTTCTTAGTGAACACTCTACCAATTCAATTGAGGTAAAAAAGAATTCACCTTTTTTAAAAAAAAGTTGCCTTTTTTACTTTCACCTAGCTACAATGGGAAATTGCATAATACTGTAGCTAATACACAGAAAAAAAGGTGTCTGATTCCACCAGCATCCTCTCAACTCCCTGACATCAACTGAAGGAAAATGTATTTGGGGACAAATATAATTATTACTTTCATGTTTTAGAACCTTATTCTAGTGCCTATGTAAAATGTTCTTATATAATAACCTAGAGCAATGAAAGGAACTTGCTCCTACGTGTCAGCCACTGGCAATAAGTGGTAGAGATAGACAGATAGATATATAGATAAACATACTTCATTCATTCATTCATTCAGTTTTTATTGTCCAACTCAATCCTAAAATTATTATAAAACAATTAAAAACATTAGGATAATAAAAACATTCACAAAATAAATAAGTTCAAACAGCAGCTGTGATGATTAATCAACTAACAGCAAAGCCAAGCAATGAGATCCTTTAACACCCTCCAAGCCCTAGGGCTGGGTACACTGCCACATTTTTAAAGCTTTGCAAAAGGCCAACAGGGCTGGAGTATTCAAATCTATGAAGGGAGAATATTCCATATAAGGTAGAAGCTACAGCAGAAAAAGCCCATAATCTAATTCCCGCCAGTCGACAATTTTTGGCTGATGCAACCTGCCCAATATTGGATTGAGTTGGATGGGTAAGTTGGACTGAGTTGGAAAAAGACAGCAGGTGACCAAGTCGCAAGCCATATGGTGCTTTAAAAATGAAATCAACAATTTGAAACACACTAGAGCCCAGTGCAGCTCACAAAGTAGTGGTGTTACATGTGCCATGTACTACATTTAATAGCTGTGCCCTGGTGTTGAATGAAGATACAATTTTAAGACAACAATACAACTTTTTTCTCCTTTAGAACTGTCACTTCTATAAACAATGGAGTCTGAAGCTAATTGATTATCTCATACAATAAATGCCCTATTCTTTTTCAGTCATATTCTCATCCTGTTAACTTCTGTAAATGAGTAATTAATATTATCTCCATTCCGATGAGTGAATCAAAAAAGGATGCTTAGGATGTCCTTTTTAGCTTCTTTATATGTGGGCATTAATTGGAAGAATTGAAATTATAATAAATGTCCACATTTTAATGTAAATGATTAGAAAAAATGTAGTAGAAAATGTAAATAGATCAGTCAAATAGACAATATAATGTAAGAGCCCAATGTAAATATATTCCAGTATTTTGCTCTTTATTGCACAACACTAGGATATGTCAGTCAACATTTTGCTATGAAAGAATCTGCCAATCCCGTCTGATACTTGGAAAGGGCTGGTTGAAAGTCACTGCCCAACGTTGTAGAACTGCATTCCTCTTTGCCCACCCTTCCAATATTACATGTTCCTCCCTTATTAATATATTAAAAGCAAGTTGTTTATTATTGTTATCATAAAATATTGTTTCAGCCACTGTTTGGCTCCTAGTCCTCCAAATAATGTATGCAATTTTTGAATTTTACAATGGTATATTTGTTTATTGTTATTCAGCGCCCAGAATCTTTTTAGCTTAGGGTAAATTATGGAAAATCAGGGAAAATAATTTCATTCAGAATAATTCATAGGATTCATAGGATCAGGTTGATGATGATTATCATCATCCATGGTTCTCTGTTGTCCAAGGGCTTATTTGATACCCTTTAAGTAGCTCCATGTGAGGGTTAGCAATTTTACACTAATATCACAAGCATTACTATTACTTATCAATGATTCCTGCAATGACAGGATTATTTGAAAATTGGGTTCATAGTAATGTGGGGAGAAGGCCACATAAATTTTCAGTGCTGAAAAAATTCATTTGGGAAATTAATGACTCCTCCTCCTCCTCTTCCTCCTCTTCCTTCTCCTTCTCTTCTTCCTCTTTCAGAAAATTATTGAAATTTAGGTAGACTCCATATACTTTATACAATTTTACTCAAATTTTAATGATTACAGCTTTATTTATTTGTAGGGCTTATAATGCTCCAATAAACCATGAATATCAGACAATTTGCAAAATCCATAATTAAAATTAAAAACTGATGGTTACATCATTTTCAACCACCAAATTGTTTCTTTCATGGTGCAGAACAGAAAAGGTTCATCTTTCTGTCCTCCTTTCTCTCCTTTCTGATGATATTATGTAATAAAAGGCTTAAAATAAATAATCAGTCATGCTAATTACTCACAGTATTGTTTTGATCTGGAGATACAATGTGAATTGTTGCCTGGTATTCATGTTTTTGTGTTTCTCTGCTTTTGCCTGCTTTAACCTTTTTTTTTTGCCAATTAAGTATTGCTATGTTTGTGAGCTTTCATAATAAATATCAAGGCATATTTTTGCTAGTTGAATCCTGTGGCATGCTCTGATTGGATTATGGAAAGTATCTAAGTAATTTTCAGCAACACAGCAACAATAGATAATGTAATAGAAATACCTGTTATTCAAATAAACTTGAAAATTAAACTTTATTATAGCAAAAGGCTAGTGTAGAACAAAACAATATAAAAAAGTTTTTTTTAAAAAAAAATACTTAACCAAGAAGGGAAAATCTATAAAATCAATCAGATTTTAGTACTGATAACCAAAATGATATTATAAAATACATTACAGGCAAACCAGTCCTTGCATAAATATAAAATGAAAAAGAAATAAGTTAAAGCTAGAATTATTATAAAATTACTATTACATTAGACAATCCATAAAAAAAGGAAAATATCTGTTTATTAAAAAGTAAATCTAAAAATTGGAAAAAAAATTAGCAACCATGTTATTCAAGTATAGTGCTGTGAAGCTAAGTATAATGCCTGTCAGGCAACTCGGGCTTAGCACAATTTGCTTACTAATAATTAGTGAACAATCAATAAACTAGACTTTTATAAACTTATGAAAATTGCAAGCAATTCATAAGACACAGTTCTCTGACTTGATAACTGGATCATAATCAAAATAATTTCAGTCCAGTAGAAGGTAGAAGTAGCTTGCATGCACTTTCCTGAAAGAAGATCACAGACCATTAATAAATTCAGTCTTCTTCATTTTCTCACTTCACTTCTTTCCCAAGCCCTATTATTTTAAATGTTCAAATAACTTTGAACTTTGAAATGGTTATTTATTTGTGTGAAATAGTGAAAATAGCCTTGAAGTATGAACAAGAATTTTAGCTTTAGATCTACAGACAGTGGTCTTAGCCTTCTTTAGAATAATGTTTGTTTGAATCATTTATACATTTTTTTCTCCTTTCCTTTCTTTGTTCACATTACAGGATGATTAGAAAAAAAATCTTTAGTCCACTGCTTCTCAACGGATGGCGACAGCCCCAATTGATTTTATAATGGGCTTTATGCAAACCAAAATAAATGGAGTAGTTAATTGGAAGAAGAATTCTCCTTTCAGTGCACTGTAGATGTTTTAAGAACTTTCAGTCCTGATTTATATCTGAGAGAATAAAAGCATAGAAGAGAATGCTATCTAGTTTGAGGAAAGTGATTTCTGTTCATTAAGAAGCACTTTGGTATTTTGGTCTGCAATTTCAATGTGTGACTGACAGTTCTGCCATAAAACACACATACATACAGCAGCACTTCCATTAATGCCTCACAATTTATTTTCATGAAACTTAATTGACCATTTTAGAAAAGGAAAAGCCTGTTTTGATAACAATATAATGAAAGCTTGTAATTGACAGAAATACACAGGCTTTGGCAAGCTGAATCAACTTTTGGGCTAAAGACCTTACAAGACGATAGGAAAGTTTTGAACAGTTGTGACAAAGGTTGCCAAACTTTTTTTTTTATTTAGCAAGACAAGTAAAAGAGGAAGATAGATGCAAATTAAAGACTTGTTGAGTTTGAACAGCTCTGAGATAAAGAAGAATTGCAACATTTCAAAACTGTTTTCCAATTATTCCAAGTTGCTCATGATATATTGGGGAAAATGATATTATTTGAAAGCTTTCTAGGATAATATTACACTGTCAGGATAAGGTTATTGGATGCCCACCTAGTCAGTGGGTATTTTCAGGAGAGGATATCTATCAGATGAGATCTGCAAGTGAATGTGGCTAGACTGAAGCCAGGCTAAAGAAATCAGTTTCCTAGAAGCTAAATTTGAGCAAGCAGCATATTAAAAGATGTTCTTGTTAGGAAAAAAAATTGCTAGACATTAGCCCACATGGAAAGAGCTGAAACAGTTAAGGCAAAAGGTTTTTTTAAAAAAAGGTAAGGACAAGAAAAGAAATATGAAGAACAATATCTAATGTCTATGTGACTGGAAGGCTATGTGCTCAGAGACACTGTAGAAAACATAATATAATATTGTTGGAGCTGTCTATCAACTGCACAGAGCATGAAAGCAATATTTCTTATAATGCATTCATTAAATGTACTTATATAAAGTAGTACATTCAATTCTCTTTATTGTTGTCTAGCACTATACAGTAGTCCTTTACAGAGTCTTTTTTAAATGCAGAATATATTTCCCTTTGACCAATTTATTTCAAAAGATGTAGTCATTTTTCTTCTTTAACCAACTCCAAGTACATTTATACAAGCTTAACATATTGCACACTTGAGGCCATTATCACATCTGCTTACTCTTTTTAACCCAGGATTGTTTAGCGTGAAACTGTTTCTTAACCAGCTGAGCTTATGTGAGGGAACAGGGAGTGAGGCCATGGCAAAAACAGCAGATCCATTTGTCTTCTCTGTGAACTAACACACTTAATGCCTAGCTCTGGAACAATTGAGAAGTGAAAAACAGGAACATGATAAAGTAATTGCTCCCTGCTGAGCTACCCATGGAGAGAAACAGTTCATGGACCAGGCACTATAAGTTGATATTTCATGGACTTATCTATCATGATTCTATAACTTTCTAGATCAATCATTGTTAGCTCAGAGATCACAAATATATAGATTGAAATTTGGATATCAATAAGCATCATTTCGCAATTGCTTGCATTTTCAATTTAAAAGCCCACTCATTCACTTGGAAAGATTGTGCACTTCTCCATCACTTTTACATTTTACTATCTAACCAGATGGGATCATCTTCAAAACAAACAAACAAAACATCAATCCAATCATGAATTAGTTTTGCACATCTCTCCTCATAAAACTGTATTCCCACTTTGTTTATCAAGTTCCACTTCCTAAGAACACTTTTTTTTTATCCACAGTTGCTACATTTGCCTAAAACCTTTGATAAAGTATATTGTACCTTGCATTTTAGTATTTATTGGAATTTTAAGCTGATTTGCATTGAATACAAAATCTTTGTGGAGGTCACGCCAGTAAGAATGAAAGTCTATTTTCCAAGGCTGGAACAGTATTAAAAGATATTTATCCTCATTTCTTTTCATTAGGTATAATAGTTACATAGTACATAATGTTTTTCTTAATTATTTCTTTATCTATAAATGTGGTTTGTGTTGTATATTTTTGCACTTGTTTAAAAATGCATTCCCTTTTTTAATGAATTAATCTAACTTCCTGTTACTGCCAAATTAGAGAGAAAGATATAGAGCAGTGTGTCAAACTCACAACATCACGTGACATGTCATGATGTATCGTGACTTTTTTTCTATTGCTGGCAATAGGGTGGGTGTGGTTTCGGCATGATGCATCCAGCCCATGTGATGGCAGTTTGACACCCCTGATGTAGAGAGAGCTAGTTTGGTGCAGTAATTAAAGCATCAGACAAAGACCCAGGACTCTTGTTTCTAGTCTTGCCTTAGGCACAAAGTCAGTTGGGTGACCTTGGTCCAGTTACTCTCTTTAGTCCCTAAAAAGGATGCAATGGCAAACCCCTTCTGAAAACTTCAGGGACTTGTAAATGCAGTCACCAGGAGTCAATACTGACAAGACAAATATTAAAAGTATACAATAAAACTAATTTAAGAATGAAACCAGAAGCAGTTGGCAAACTGGGAGTATGTGTGTGTGTGTGTGTGTGTGTGTGTGTGTGTGTGTGTGTGTGTGTGTGTGTGTGAACACAAATATATTTGATCTTAAAAAGAAACACAAAAACCCATAGTTGGTACTCTGCCCAGAATAAGATGAGGAAAGTCTAACAGAAAAGTTTAATAAGTTATGGCCAAAATTTTATTTCCTATGAAATACAACAGAAATATTTTGATTTTTCAATTTACCATTAAAATCTATCAGCAGAGTAGGATTGAATTAATTTATTATATTGCATCATGTATACGCTTTATGAATAATGAACTGAGATCAGAACTAATTATATTAAAAATGATGAATTTCCATGCTCTTTAAAAAAGGACTGGGTAATTGAATATTTCTGTCAAAAATAGCACTCATACTTCAGCTACACAATCTAGAAAGATTACAATTGATAGTATGGTTAGAAATTATTTTCCTGGTTAATTCCTGGTAATTTGCTAAAAGTAATTTAAAATGAATTCTATGCCACAAAGAGTATCCATGAAATACAACAAGTTCAGATCCCAAATTACCTTGCTAGAATTTTGAAGATTTCATGAAAACCTGTCCTGCTTAACAACAGTCATAGACAACATGAATTAGCTTCCCTTGCTATTAAATGAAGCAGATATACATTCTGCTTTAAATTATATTAATAATTTTAATTACTGAATATTTGATATTTTATGAAAGAATGACTGAACATGGTTCTTTCACTTCTAAGCTATTTTCTGTATGTCACTCCTAAGTTGTATTGCTTTATCTTTTTAAATTTATTTTAAAGATAAAGATTGTAGTGTGTAGATTGGTAAAATACATGGATGAAAAGAATTGTGTTAACTTTTTGACTTGACAAGGAAAATTGCATTACCTCTATGATTATTATTATTATTATTATTATTATTATTATTATTATTATTATTATTATTATTATTATTATTATTATTATTATTATTATTATTATTATTATTATTATTATTATTATTTAATTTCTATGCCGCCCTATTCCGGAGAACTCAGGGTGGCTTACAACATGATAGAAATTACAATAAAATACATAAATATAAAAACCCTTAAGTTAAAAAAGAAACCAATCATTCAACAAACATACACACAAACATATACTGGCTAGGGGCAAGGTGTTAGCTGCCCCAGGCCTGCCGGCAAAAGTATATTTTAAGCAATTTACGAAAGGCGGAGAGGGTGGGGGCAACACGGATCTCCGGGGGAAGTTGGTTCCAGAGGGCCGGGGCCGCAACAGAGAAGGCTCTTCCCCTAGGCCCTGCCAGGCGACACTGTCTGGCTGATGGGACCTGGAGAAGGCCCACTCTGTGGGCCCTAACCGGCCGCTGGGATTAATGAGGCAGCAGACGGTCCCGTAAATAACCTGGTCCGATGCCATGTAGGGCTTTATAGGTCATAACCAACACTTTGAATTGGGTTCGGAGACCAATTGGCAGCCAATGCAGCTCGCAGAGTGATGCCGAAATGTGGGCATTTCTAGGCAAGCCCAACACTGCTCGCGCGGCTGCATTCTGCATTACCTGAAGTCTCCGAACATTTTTCAAAGGTAGCCCCATGTAGAGAGCATTGCAGTAGTCGAGCCTCGAGGTGATAAGGGCATGAGTGACTGTGAGCAGAGACTCCCGGTCCAAATAGGGCCGCAACTGGTGCACCAGGCGAACCTGGGCAAATGTCCTCCTTGCCACAGCCGAAAGATGATGTTCCAAATTTAGTTGTGGATCAAGGAGGACACCCAAGTTGCGGACCTTCTCCGAGGGGGTCAAAAGCTCCCCCCCAGGCTAATGGACAGATAGATTGAAATATCTTTGGGAGGCAGAACCCATAGCCACTTCGTCTTGTCGGGGTTGAGTTTGAGCCTGTTGGCACCCATCCAAACCCTAACAGCCTCCAGACATTGGCACATCACTTCCGCTGCTTCACTGAAATGACACGGGGTGGAGATGTAAAGCTGGGTATCATCAGCATACTGATGATATCTCACCCCGTGTTGTCGGATGATCTCACCCAGCGGTTTCATGTAGATATTAAACAGCAGAGGGGAGAGGACCGATCCCTGAGGGACCCCACAAGGGAGGAACCTAGGGGTCGACCTCTGACCCCCTGCCAACACCGACTGCGACCGACCAGTGAGGTAGGAGGTGAACCACTGCAAAACAGTGCCCCCAACCCCCAACCCCTCCAGTTGGTGCAGAAGGATACCATGGTCAATGGTATCGAAAGCCAATGAGAGGTCAAGTAGCACCAGGATAGTGGATAATCCCTTATCCCGGGCCCGCCAGAGATCATCCGTCAGCGCGACCAAAGCAGTTTCCATGGAGTAGCCGAGCCTGAATCCTGACTGTTGAGGGCCCAGATAATCGGCCTCATCCAAGGACCATTGGAGCTGGAGTGACACCACCTTCTCAACAACCTTCCCTATAAAGGGAAGATTGGAGACAGGACGGTAGTTGTTTAAAACAGCTGGGTCCAGGGAAGGCTTCTTGAGGAGGGGGTGCACAATTGCCTCCTTGCAGGGAGCCGGAAAGGACCCCTCCCTCAAAGAAGCATTGACAATCTCCTGAACCCAGCCCCGCGTCACCTCCCTGCTGGCCAAAACCAGCCAGGAGGGGCACGGGTCCAATAAACAGGTGGCGGAGCTCACAGCTCCAATGGCCTTGTCGACTTCATCAGGTGCTACCGGGTCAAACTCCTCCCATACAACAGGATCAAGACGAGTCCCTGTCATCTCGACTGAATCATTATCAGCTGATACTGCATTCCAATTGGAGTCAAGGTCCATCCGAATCTGGGTGATTTTATCCTTAAAAAACTTATTAAAGTCCTCAGCACTACCCTGCAAGGGTGCATCAACCCCCTCCTGATTAAGGAGGGAGCAAGTTACCCTGAACAGGGCGGCTGGGCGGGATTCCGCAGATGCAATCAAGGCGGAATGATACGCGCATCTTGCCGCCTTGAGCGCCACCTGATAAGTCTTGATATAAGATCTTACAAGTGTTCGGTCAGATACGGATTTGCTTTTCCTCCATCGCTTCTCTAGGCATCTCTTCTGGCGCTTCATCCCCCTGAGTTCCTCAGTAAACCAAGGAGATCACCTGGGTCTGCTACTACAGAGAGGTCGCAGCGGCGCAATCCGGTCAAGAGCCCCCTTCGCAGCCATATTCCAGGACGTAACCAGGGACTCTGCCGAACTGTGAATGAGAGAATCTGGTATTTCCCCAAGCGTCCTCTGAAAACTCTCTGGATCCATCAGACGTCTGGGGCGTAACCACCTAATAGGTTCCGCCTCCCTGCAGGGGAGGAGTGGAGCCTTAAAAACAAGCCGTAGCAGAAAATGATCTGACCATGACATAGGCAAAATATCTAAGCCCCTTAAATTCAGATCATTGCTCAACTGTTCTGAGAGGAATACCATGTCGGGAGTGTGTCCCCTCTCGTGAGTCGGACCCTGAACTACCTGAGTCAGGTTCATGGTTGCCATGGTGGCCATGAACTCCTGCGCCAACCCAGAGGATTCGCCGAGCGACGGAAGATTTAAGTCCCCCAAGACAATAAGCCTGGGGAACTCAACCGCCAGCCCAGCAACCTCCTCAAGTAGCGCAGGCAGGACTGTTGACACGCAGCTGGGAGGCAGGTACGCGAGCAACAAGCCCACCTGAACCCCTAGGTCCAACTTCACAAGGAGCAACTCACAACCCGCAATCTCAGAAACAGCAAGCCTGCGTAGGCTAAAGGTCTTCTTGGCTATAATAGCCACTCCTCCCCCCCCTTCCCTGGGGTCGTGGCTGATGCCATACCTGAAACCCGACTGGACACATCTCAGAGAGAGGATGCACAGCATCTTGCCAAGAATAAGGTAAATTGTACTGAAAAGATCTGAAGTTTCATTGTAATTGAGTTTCCAGCTGAAATTAATTTTATAAATTCTTCAGTCATTTTATTCTTAATAATAAAATCTTTATCTTCATGCTTAAAAGGAAAACAGTCTAGGAATTGTAAGAAGAGAAAAATCAAGATCCAAAACTTGTCTCCATCTTTTCCAAACGTTTGAAGTTAGTTTTAAATATGGATTTACCATTATACATAATAATTTTTTACATTAGAAAGAATGTTTCCACCCCAAATGATGGAAAATTCAACCTTAAACCATTCATTTCCTAAGGATATGAAAATTAAAAAAATGTGAATTGGTTAAAAAGCATCAAAATAATCCTTAAGTATTTGAAATACCTAGCAAAAGCATTCCTCATGAGATTGTTTTTACTGTATAGTTTACTTAATTCTAGGCATCTCTGATTTATGTTAAAAAAGAAAATATATTCTTTGCATGTAGAAAATCCAATGATACAAAATGCAATTTCAAGTGTTTGGAATAAAATAGAATTTTAGGACGAATATGCATTAAAAATAGAAACTATACATTATTAATCAAAGTTATTCTATCATTTAAGCTCCTTTTAATCTTTTGTGTGAGAGAAAGACTGTTATATTAAATAATATCAACCTCTTGTAATAATTGTTTGTTAATATCTAATCTATCTAAGCTTAAATTTGTTTCATTGTTATCAGTTTTCATTAACATATCAGATTTATCATAGGTAACATCTGAACAGGCTACTGGATAAAATTTATATAATTCTTCTTGAAATTGAAGTACATCTTTAAGAAAAATGAGCACGCTGTTTGCAAGCAATCTTTGAATATTCTTATTCTTCATAATAACATGTGCCAATATCTGTATGATGATTGAATAAAAAAATGAAAGAAGGCATCCTTGTTTGCTGCCTCTATTTATTTGAAAAACATCTGTATCTAATTCATTGGTGCTAATTACTGCTTGTGCCAGCAAGTAGAGCTGATTAATTATAGAAATGAATTTATACCCACATTCTAGTTCCAACATTTTTTTAAAAAGCTCTACCAAATTAGTAAATGCTTTGAAAGCATATGAAAAATAACAAAATTTTGGCATAGTTAGTAAAATGGTCCATGTATGTGTGTATTTGATTTAACTTGATGGTGTTGATTGAAGGTCTTCATTTGGTTTACAATATTTAGACTTTCAATTTGCTTCCAAGGATCAAGCATTGCTGCACCTATGGGAGTCACATACGAGGGCAATTCAGAAATAAATTTCCATTTGATTATCAATGCACACACTCATAGATACAGAACTTTTAAAATACACATTAGAAAACTATGTTACATTACTTTTCAAGGAGAAACTTCCTGACAGTTAGAACAATTAACCAGTGGAACAACCTGCCGCCAGAAGTGGTAAATGCTCCAACATTGGAAGTTTTTAAGAAGAAACTGGACAGCCATTTGTCCGAAATGGTATAGGGTTACCTGGCTGAGCAGGGGCTTGGACTAGATGATCTCCAAGGTCCCTTCCAACTTTATTATTATTATTATTATTATTATTATTATTATTATTGTTGTTGTTGTTGTTGTTGTTGTTGTTGTTTGTTTTTTTTAAAAAAATTTTATTGGTTTTTTAATTTTTAACAGAAAAAGAAAAATGCTCAAATCAAATCATAATGTTAAAATAAACAATAAACATAATCACAACATAAATACATATTTCAAAATCATCCATAAACAAAACATAAGTACTTATTTCAATACATCTAATAATAATAACTCAACTGAAAATAATCATAGACCATATTTACCAAACAATTAACATTACTGCTCGGTACCCCCACCACCACATCCCCCTAACCCTAACCTTCCCCCCTCACTTGCCAACTAACTACCTACTCTGCTCCCTCCTTCTCTATCTCCCTCCTTCTACTCCACCCAACTATCCCTACTCTTCCCCTTTCTTATCAACTTTCTACTTACATAAGCCTTCACTCCTCCTTCCTCTTTCCATCAGATGTGGTGCCCAGAGGCCACCCGAGCAACCCCTTAATAACAATAATTACATATCCTTGCATAAACCCCATTGCAGTTGAGAAAACATAGTATATAAAATTATAAACCCTCCCTACCCCCCCCCCTGACTTCCCAGAGTGAGTACAGGGTAAAACAAAAGAAAACCCCCTACTTCAAACAAAATTATTATATAATCCTAACAAGAATTTTAAACTATATACTAAATACAATCTCTACTTAACATTTATTCAACCTTATCAATTCTAATACATATCTAATCCCTCAATCAGTCCATCTAATATCAAACCTTAAATCATTTCAATCCACTAAACAAAACAGACAAATCATCTTGTTAAGAGTATTAATTTTCATTTACATATCTAAACCATCAATCTAACGATCAGTCCATCATATATGCATATAGGTCTTCATTTGGTTTACAATATTTAGACTTTCAATTTGCTTCCAAGGATCAAGCATTGCTGCACCTATGGGAGTCACATACGAGGGCAATTCAGAAATAAATTTCCATTTGATTATCAATGCACACACTCACAGATACAGAACTTTTAAAATACACATTAGAAAACTATGTTACATTACTTTTCAAGGAGAAACTTCCTGACAGTTAGAACAATTAACCAGTGGAACAACCTGCCACCAGAAGTGGTAAATGCTCCAACATTGGAAGTTTTTAAGAAGAAACTGGACAGCCATTTGTCCGAAATGGTATAGGGTTACCTGGCTGAGCAGGGGCTTGGACTAGATGATCTCCAAGGTCCCTTCCAACTTTATTATTATTATTATTATTATTATTATTATTATTATTATTATTATTATTGTTGTTGTTGTTGTTGTTGTTGTTGTTGTTGTTGTTATCACCATTCAAACTGAGGCACTTATCATAATGTCTTACAAGGTTTGAAATTCTTTAGTGGCAGTCGCTCGGCGCCAAATCTGGGCTATAGGCAGTGGTGGGGTTCAGCAGATTCGCATCACTTCGGCAGAACCAGTAGCTCATTTTTTGTTGCCCAGGCCCAGAACGGACTTCTGGAAGCAGCATCCACACAAAGACACTAGTTGTTCACATATTTTAATCCCACCACTGGCTATAGGGGGAGGGTTAAAAACATCCCAGTGGAACTGCTTCAAAAGTTCTTGGGTGCATCTAGCAGTGTGCAGGCAAGCATTATCATGAATGAACACCACACTGGAAGTGGTGCCATAGAAAATCCTGCCAAATGTGAAGATGCCAAAGGAGCACTGCTAGTGAAGTTCATGGAGCATGATTTGGACATCAATTCAGAAGTCTACTGTGAAACATTACAAAAACTCAGACGAGCCATCGATAACAAATATCGGGGCATGCTGACTTCCAGTGTTGGTTCATGATAATGCTCACCCACACACTTCTAGATGTACCCAAGAACTTTTGAAGCAGTTCCATTGGGATATTTTTGATCACCCTCCCCCCATAGCCTAGATTAGGCACCAAGTGACTACTACTAAGGAATTTCAAACCTTGTAAGACATTATGACAAGTGCCTCAATTTGAATGGCGATTACGTCGAAAAGTAATGTAATGTTGTACTTTTCTAATGTGCATAATAAAAGTTCTGCATCTGTGAGTGTCTGTTATTGATAACCAAATGGAGGTTTATTTCCAAATTGCCCTCGTAGATTAAAAGTGATTAACATCTGGAGACTTAATATTTATGGAGATTCCCAGAGATCCAGTTCATAGCTGTCTCAAAGGTGCTTTTTTCAAAAGGAAATTAGACTTATTTTTCCTTGACAACGAAGAAAATTGCTAGCAACCAGATGACTACAGAAAGTATGAACCTTCCAACCCCACCCCCTTCCTGTCAGAACTAATCATTCTATCATCCCCACCATCCTGCCCAGAATCAATGAAGCTTCTTGGATGAGAAGCAAAAGGTCTTCTTCTTCCTCAGGAAAAAAAACAGTCCAGTTGCCTTTTGAAAAAGAAAACGACCTTTGAGACACCTGGAGACTTCTTCACTTTTATTTTCTGTACCCCAATAAAATATAGAAAATAAATTATATAGACATAGCACTCTATGTATTTCTCAGCAGGTTAAGTCTCCAAAAAACAGAACAGAACCAAGTTTAATGTGGCAGGAGAAGCTAGCAAAAGAGAAACTAAGTTTGAAAAATGGGTGGATTTATTTTATTCAGTGTATTACTTTCTGAACCCCCAATAGCTGAAGCAATCTGGGAAGTTTATAGTGAATTGATCCTAATGGGGGCTGGGAGAGAGAGAGATCAGGAAAAAACACCTCCTGCATTTCTTAGAAAGAGGCAGTTGGGCAGGAGCATTATCCACTTAACTGCTCCATAGTTTGAAATTGCTCTGTTCTAAAACGTCCTCCTTGTTCTGTGCTTCCCAGTACATACATGCACACAAAAGTAAATGAGGAGAGCACGCATACACAAAAGCAACACATATCTATCTAACATGATAAGACTCTCAGACAATAAATATGTACATAATCTAATTTGTCCTAAAGGTGAAAATCAATATACATACCTACATGTAATATCCTACTTATAAACTACCTGGAAGAGTGGGGGAACTGGAGGCACTGTTCTGCAGTAGTTCTACTTCATAGGAGAGAACCATAATGCATATGTTGAGCAGGACTCACAAACCATGTTTGGATGGGGAATTAAAAAGCTTGACCATGAGTGGTAGTAAGATGCTAAGTTTAATTCTGCTAAAATACAGTTCGTCCTTGACTGGCAACAGTTCATTTAGTGATTGTTCAAAGTTATAGTGGCACTGAAAAAAGTGACTTATTACAATTTTTTCACACTTTTAACCATTGCAGTATCCCTACCCTCACGTGATCAAAATTCAGACACTTGGCAACTGAATCATGTCCCAGGGTCATGCAATCATCTTTTGCAATTTTGTGACAAGCAAAGTCACTGGGGAAACCAGATTCACTTAACAAGTGTGTTAGTAACTTAGCAACTGCAGTGATTCACTTAAAAATTATGTCATGGAAAAAAAAAGGTCAGGAAATGGCAAACTCAATAACTGTCTCACTTAGCAATTGTGGTCATAAGTCAAGAACTATCTGTACTACTAAGATGTATAGTATATACACACGTCCTGAGTAGCCATAATTTCTAGGAACTAAGATTCCATATAATTTAATCCAATTAGAATAATATTTTATAAATCAGAAAGGAAAACCCTTGTATCATGGCTATTAAACATATTTCAAATGCACTAACTTCACAATTTACAAAAAGTTTGGGCTAGCACAATTCATAAAACCATGGCTTTATGGTTTCCATTGTTTATAGAATAACCCACATTTGATTGGATCTACCGCTAACTTGTACACTGTGATTTATAAAGCTCTGTGTTGATTCACACCATGTGTTACATTTCCCATTCCCCACAAAAAAACAACAACAAGACTTCAATATGGAATCCTACCAGGATCTGTTAGATTTGTATGCAATTCTACTCTGCATTTTTATGAAGATACAATCATGGAACTAACAAATTTCTGTTGTACGGTACATTATCTATTCCTTGTCTTGACTGATCCCAAGTCTTATATGAAAAAGCAGATAGGGAAGTCATGCATACTGGAATTTCAGTTGCTTACTCAAACAACTGAAATTCCAGTATGCATGACTTCCCTATCTACTTTTTCATGTTAATTGACAAGGGTCATTAATTGGCCATTTAAATGTCACATTGCTTATAGCAATAGCATTTAGACTTATATACTGCTTCACAGTGCTTTACAGCCCTCTCTAAGCAGTTTACAGAGTCAGCATATTGCCCAACAATCTGGGTCATCATTTTAACAACCTCAGAAGGATGGAAGTCTGAGTCAACTTTGAGCCAGTGAGAATCAAACTGCTAGCAGCCAGGAGTCAGTAGAAGTAGCCTGCAGTACTGCATTCTTATGTGTATGCAAATATCATGATGAGGACATGATGAAGACATATTGCTTACTACAAATTGTCCCCTGAAACTGTTGGACAATATTATGTCTTTTAGATCAGAATGTTTATATACGTGGAACAATAAAAAAATTGCACAAATAGAGAATGAAACAGGATGGTTAATGTTTTTTAGACTTGTGTTTATATTAATCTAATTGCAGATGGAAAAATGCATTTATAAGCAACTTTGCTTAGAACAGCTTATATCTTACCACAATACCTTGTCATGACAACACCATCAAACAACATTTACTATCCCAGGTCCTTGAGAAAGACGAAATAGATGGATAAGAATCCAGGTGAAAATCTGGCTGAGTGTGCACCAACTTTAATAATAATAAAATGCTTGGAGAATTTTCAAATGTTTATATTCAAAAATCATATTAGGTAGAAATATTAACAGTAATAGACTTGTAGAGGTTTAGGTAAATGAGGAAATTCCATTTACAAGCAACCAAGGCTAGCTATTCTTCTCTATCTTCATCAAATTAGATTACATTTTGAATTGCAATATAAAAAACAACATTGATTCTGCAATTTAAAACCCCATTGTATATCCAGTCTTGAATAGATTCAAAATATTTTTCTTTTCCAAGGAACCCATTATCTACTATAACTGTATCCTTCTTTTTTTCCTAATCTGATAGAGGTAGCAGAAAGGAAAATAAAAATAAAATTATCCTCTTGAGCGTTTTGTCTCTCCCACAATTCTTTGTACTTTAAAAAGCACATTGTATCTGTTAATTGCTTCTGCAATATTCTCTATACTTTCTATGCCAGTTTCCTGAAATCCCAATTGAATAATGTCTGTAGCTTCATAAAATGTACATGAGATAGGAGAGAGAGGAGATCACAGATATAATACAGATAGTCCTCACTTAACAATAATTGGCCTGAATTAATGTTCTTGTTAAGTGCAACATCACATGGTCATCATTTGCCACCTCCTATTAACTTCCCTACTGATTTTGCTTGTGAGAACCCAGCAGTAAAGGTCATAAATGTTACTGCACAATGTTGTAATTGTGAGTTGGTCACCAAATACCAAGATTGCAATCACATGACCATGGAGATGCTGTAATGGCTACAACTATGAGGACTGGTCTTAAAGACTACTCATTCAGCAAATCTTCAAACAAGCCCTGAATTAGTTGTTATTAAGTGAGGTCTACATGAAGGTATCCATCCTAATTCAGTTGCTATTGTCAGATGGTTTATATTAATGAATGAACTTGGGACATTTTTCTCCAAAGTTCTTTTGTATATTTTGTTAGATAGGTGAGCTATCACAGTTTATATGTACAGTATAATTAAAGCACAAAGACATTGAAAATATTATTTAATTTATACATAAAGTGTATTTGAATAAGAAGTAATATAAGTTATGCTTATCCTCAGAATATTGATTTTTGAAATTTCCTGATCTGAATTTTTTTTGTTGGGCATGGCATGTTTTTTGTGTTTCACAATTATTCATATTTATTTTATTTCAATAGCAAGATATATCAACAGAGCCTGAAAATTAATATGTATTTTAAATAGACTATATTCCAGAGAAGGGATGTGTTTGGGAGTGACTGCAAGGTTGAATCCTTTGAATTCTGTTTGTGCAATTCTGTTTGTCTTGATGTTGTGTTTGTGGAGCATCTTGCTGATTCTGTCTGTGGTGCCTTTTATGTATAGGAGGAGGACTTTGCCATTTGGAAACCTGCCCTTATTGACAAACAAGTCCCTAACACAAAGAATGACACCAGGCCCATACTCACAAAAACCACACAGGATGTCACCACCACATATCCACGCAAAAAGCAAACCCAAACCCACACCGATGATGAGGCACGACCACAAACCAGAAGCCAGACCACAGCTGCATCATTAGCCACTTTAAACCCCTCCAATCCATACATGAAGCAAACTGACACCCACCATGAAGATGAAGCACGACCACGTATGTGAAGCCAAACAACAGTAATGCAGCTCTCCATCTCAAATCCCCCTGCAACTCAGACTAACCCAAGCCCCCACCCAAACAGAACACTCCCCAGCCAATCAGAGCACAGCCAACCCCCCCATCCAATCAGAGCACAGCCAAGCCCCTAACCAATCAGAACACACCTTCACCCAATCAGAACACAGTCAAGCTCCCACCCAATCAGTTCATACCCCCACTGGCAGTTAAAAGGAAGAAACAGTTACGATCACACATTGCTCCTAGAAGCACGAAGCCAAAAACACCAGCCTGAAGATGACGAATGGGACTTCGTCGAAACATCGCCAAGACACTTCCAATTTTACGTGGGAGAAAACCCGAATAACCAAAGACTTAGATACAAACACCCGTGAAAACCTCAGAAAACAAATATATACGTTGATAACTCACTCATTACAGTTTTTCACAGCTCAAAATGGAAAAAAATAATCTTAATGCAAGCAGGTGTTCTAATATATATGGGATATTTTAGGGGAAAAAATTCCACAATCCTTTTGCAAAAGTGGCCACAACACTAGCCCTTGAAATCTAAGTGTAACTGTGGACTGAAACAGCACGACAATTCCTCAGGGTATATATCTTTGGGGACTCATTATAATCAAGAATTACTCTATTTACACATGACATAATTATTTCCAATTTAAAAGTCTTGCTATAATTGGTAACTGAGGATTAAACAACTACCAACTATTTTATACAGAAGCAGGTGTCAAAGTAGACCTCAACAGTTTTGCAATCAAATTGCTGGCAATTAGAACAGATGTTCTAGAAACTCTCAACCAATTTTTTTGTCTGCCTCACAAAATGCTGCCAGAAATGCTCAATTTTATCCTGCCTGAAGTTCAAGTTCACTTGTAAATTCTGCAACTACCTACTTGTGGTAATAGTCATAGATTTCCTAATTCCATGAATCCATTCCCACATTGCTCATTTTCTCTCTCATCTCTCTCAATCAAGCCACCTTGTCAAGTCACATAATCCTCTAACTGGTGCATCTGCTATAAAGTCGAAAGCAATGTTTCTCAATCTTGGCAACTTTAAGATGGGTGGACTTCAATTCTCAGAATTCTTCAGCATGCTGAATGGAAGAAACACTGATCTAATATAATAGCATGGTGTAGGAAACCAGTTGAAAATGGAGGCACTGGGAATAGATTAACCAGGCATAATACATGGAGGGATGTCTCACATACGTATATGAGATTTCTTTGACTTTGTTGATGTAAATAGAGTACTATATATGCATTTTATATATGTATATATGCATGTATGTGTGAGCGGCACAGTGGCCTAGATGTGAAAACACTTGCCTCCCACTTGGAATGTTGACAGTTCGATCCTAGGCAGTGACAGATTTTTCTCTATCAGGGCACAGAGAAAATATCTGCTGCGAACTCCACATAGGCATCAGGAAGGGCATCTGGCCAGTAAATGCTCAGCTACATTGAATTGCCCCAACTCACCCCAGTATAAAGGGATTACAGGTTTGTAAAAAAAAAAATGCATGTATGCATGTGTGTGCATGTGTATATCATGCTACTTAGTGATGCATCCAGCCAAATGTGGCTTATAATTGGTTTTTGATAGTTTTAAGACACTCTTTCTAGCTCTGTTTCTGTTCCATACTGGTTCTTTGATCTGATCCATTTTCCACTACCTGCATCTTTGGCTAATCCTAACTAAAGATGGATCTGCTTTAATGAGATGCAGGCAGAGGGTAGCTTTTGCGTTCCCATGTATTTTGAGGGATTTATGAACTGAATCTGAAGTCTAAAGCAGAGAATACTTTTGGTAAGATGACCTAAGTAGATTTTAAAAACTGAAGGCTATTGCTTTCACATTGTTAGTAAATTTGCTCATGTATTCCTGTCTTGCTGAGGTTCTCTTCAGTGCAACTTTGTTGATACATGTTCTCTGTGTGTGATTGCTCTTCTTCTGTTGTGAGCTTTTTAAGATGCGTTCTGCTCCTGGTTGTAATACGCTTCTTGCCTTTATTTTTTTGCTGTTGTGTAGTATTCTGTCATATATAGATACAGAGAGAGAGAGAGAGAGAGAGAGAGAGAGAGAGAGAGAGAGAGAGAGAGAGAGAGAGAGAGAGAGAGAGAGAGAGAGAGAGAGAGAGAGAGAGAGAGAGATGGAATAAATAATAGGCAGAGTGCTTGGCTGCTGTGTGTTGATTTTAACAATATTTTGGTAAATAGTTAAAAAAAAAGAATAGATTTTGTACTGACCAGCCACCTTTTCTTATTTTTGCCAACAGCTTGGTAAAACTGTTGTTGTTAAAGTGCTAAGCCTGTAATATGCTAAACTGGATGCTAATGAAAATGATATGAAAATGCTAATAAAAATGTTCATATGAGTTCAAGGCTGAACACTTCAAGGGATTGATTGAAACAGGCTGAATATTCACTGTATTAGAAATTGGAGAAGAATCAAAATTTGATACAAGCTCCTGCAAGTCTGCTCTATGATCAACAGGATTTAAAGAGGTGATTTATTTATTTTTTAGTTTTCAGAAGAAAAATAAATAATCACTTTAGTGCGGGGGTATCAAACTGCTGGCCCCTGGGCTGAATGCATCATGCAGAAGCCACATCCAACCCAATTCCGGCAAGGGGAACAAAGTAAAGATACGTCGCGACATGTCACATAACATGGCGAGTTTGACACTCCTGCTTTAGTGGTATTTTTTTACAAGTTGTCTGCCACCTTAAGTATCTTTAAAGCACCAAGATAAAAACAAAGCATTCACATTGTTTCCTAAAACTAGAATACAGCTAGTTATTTTGTTTTGTTTTTAAAGTTTTATTCTTTAGGGAGTATAAACATTTGAGCTGTTTTAAATTTTGCTTTATAAGAATCTTGCCAGTTTGGAATGTTCTAATAAAATGCTTTTATTTCCTGCATACTATAGAAATTCATATATCAAAATATTTTATGTTGTTTTCAGTTTGATTGAATGAACTTTTCTTCTTAACTGAATTCTGGCATGCAGAAAAATATGATTTTCAATTTAAATATTGATGCTTAAATATGGAACTATTCTTAGATTTTATTGGAAAAAATCTTCTTTGGCAGAATTTTTTTTAAAAAAACTTATTTTGCTCAGATCACGATTTACCTATATTGATTTCAAATTTTCAGAAAGGGTATATCTTGTAAAGAGTACCTAAAATTAGAAAAACCGTAGATTTGCCTTGACCCATCTTCCCCAAGACTTACCACACTTTTCATCTTTGAGTTAGCTGTCAGGGCTGGTTTATGGACAGCTATCAAATGTGATAGAAGGTAGCACCAGAGAATGAGACAAGGCTGAATAAAATTAACATTCTGGAGCAACATCTTTGATTTGTGGTAGATATCTGCATCCTTCCCATAATCTGAATTACTGAGAAGGGGAAGGGGAAGAATAAGGGGAGGGGCAAGTGGAGGAGGAGGAGGAGGAGGAAGAGAAGGGGGAAAAGAGAGAAAAAGGCCAGCTGAGAATGAATGCCACAATAGGTCAGTTGCAATGGGAAGCCTGGGGTGAAGTGGCAATGTCGCTTCAGTCAATTGTCCCATTCTAGATTCAGTTACAGCACAGTTGTCATCAGAGGCAAGAGTGAATTAAATAATAATAATAATAATAATAATAATAATAATAATAATAATAATAATAATAATAATAATAATAATAATAATAATAAAGTTGGAAGGAACCTTGGAGGTCATCCAGTCCAACCCCCTGCTCAGGCACGGAACTCTATACCATTTCAGACAAATGGCTGTCATTTATTTCTGATAATTCCTGTTTTGGAATTATCAGAAATATGGTTTTGCAGCAATACATTAATTTGGCTATCCCTCACACTGATGAATCTATTTTGATTCACCAGTTTGTTTTATCCACAATCATTTACGCACATTTTTAATTAAAAGTCTGCATACAAAACTTGTGCATATTTTCTTACTGATTTTCCCAAAATATGTATATATTTGGAATGCAATATTTCTTATAAACATGCATTGTGCAAGCAATTTCCATTTTCCCCTATTAGGTTATTCATTTATGCATTTTCCTATTGCACACATTTTAATCTACAATTTCTTTAAAATGTACATTGTCCTGTGCATTTTTAATAGCAAAACTCCATCATAAAATCTGGAGTTGTAAACTGAATAAATAAATGATTCATTTTCATTAATGTATTAATTCAGAAAGTATAAGTTTAATAGGCTTATATTTAAAATGCAAACCACACATTTTTCTCCTTCGATTCCTAATGTAATTAATTATTTTTTAGGTAGATATCCTTTTCCATAGGAGCTCAAGTGACACATATAACATTCCTTCTCTTCCCATTTCCTTTAAGACTATAACCCTGTGAAGTAAATTGAGTGAGATTTTATGATTAGCCAAATGTTATCCCATCACTTTTCATGGTTCCAGCATGCTAACCGTTACTCCACTCTGGCTGTTTTATACAACTGCAAATAAGCAACCAAGAACATGTATTACACCAACTTCTAAACTATATATTTAATACAATTCACACATATCTTACTGATATAAATGGCTATTTAATAGCAATAGTGCACAATGTGGTTCAGGTAAGTTATTAATGTATTTAGCCTGCAGTCCTATACCTAGTTTATTGCAAATAAAATATGCTGCTTTGAGTGAGACATATTTTTACTGAATATCTCTAGGAATGTGCTATTGCATTCAAGGAAACTTGGCAAGGAATACTGTATACATTTAGCTGACAAAAGTAAAGATAAATGTTCTAGTATATTGTGTTCCTTTTTGCCCAGTACCTTTCCACTTATACCATATTGTTGTCTTTTAGTTATCTTGTTCAGGAAGAAGTCTGAAATCAATAAAGGAACTAATTATATGGATCTTAGAGCCCTCAGCCACATTGTGTAGGATTCCCAACATGAAATTAAATAATTCATAAAAAGTTGAAGAAGATTAAGTAATATATAAACAAAATGTTTTTGAACAAGTTGAAATTATCCTCACTGAAGTTTTTAGTTGAAGTGCTACATTCCTTTAACACAGGGGTTCTCAACCTTGGCAACTTTAAGACTTGTGGACTTCAACTCCCAGAATTCCTCAGCCAGGAATTCTAAGAGTTGAAGTCCACAAGTCTTAAAGTTGCCAAGGTTGAGAACCCCTGCTTTAACAGAAGCAACATCCATTGCACTTTAGGCATAAGCATTATTTTAATTTCATTCATTTTCATCCCTTTGTTGCTCTGTTTAATATTTTTTTACAAAAACCATTCTCGGCCATGTGCCAGAAACAACTTTATCAAAAAGGCTCCTTCACAGCAGCCTTACATCAGTGTCAGCCATGATTCCTGCTAGATTAAATTACTGTAAGCAAGGCAACTGTGTAAGAAATTGGCTTTTTTATGCCTGATTTAATTATAATCCTGCCCAAAGGATTTAATGACACAAGAATTCATTTTTATTACTGTGCATCATTCTTTGACTTTGAGAATATTTTTTAAAAGGTGGGATGTTAAATAAAATAAAGTTTTATTAATCATAAAGCCAAATTATTATGATATCATGTAATACACAACATCTTAGTAGATAGCAGTTGAAGAACCTAAGCATCTGATTGATGTTCACAATCAATGCATATCATAGTGATGCTGAAATTGTATTTATTTACTTAATTGAAAATTTTTATATGCTGACTTGTAACTAACTAATTTCGCCATAGTTCACCAGAATTTGGGGCCTGATGGCTGACAGCCCAGGTTTGAGACTTGAGTGCTTCGAAATGGGATAAGCTTCCATTCCTTATCTCAGCTCCTGCTCATTTAGCAGCTCGAAAGAATGAAAATATGAGTAGATTAATAAATATCACTTTGGTAGGAAGGTAAGACATATGTGCACCTTTGGCATATAGCCATGCTGGCCCAAAGACCACAGACAATATTTTTGGATAATGATGGGTCCTTCAGCCAAGAAATGGAGATGAGCATTGCACCCTAGATTCCAGCACGACTGATGGGAAAATCTTTACCTTACTTTTTTTTAACTTTTCACCAGATTTCAAAATTTAAAAATAAAATCAGTAAAATGAAATAATAGATAAAATTGAAAAGTACATAAAACTTAAAATATTTAGGTAAATAAATAGTTCTTAGCCTGATAACTAAAAGATCACAATACTATTGCCAAGAAGGCTTCTATTCCCATGGTTGACATATGTCTCCATGTTGAAGAGGATCAAGAGGCACTCTTCAAGTTCAAGCAGATGGGTATGGGAATTGTGCATTCCTTCTAGGGAGATAAATCCCAAGTTTTTTATGACTCTCTGGATAAGAACTAGCACTTTGAATTGGCTCCAAAATGAACAGCCCGCCACTGCAATTCTTCTCGAAGTGGCAAGTTATAATTCAAAGTTGGACAATTCTGGTAGACATATTTTTTCAGATGTTCAAAGGAAGCCCCTCATATTGTCAAGTTATGTTTACTCCATTAGATTTCCAAACAAATGTAACAAAAGCAATTTTTGTGCATATACAGAAATATACAGATCATCCAAATAAGCATAAAGGCATTCACTTTGACTACTTGATTCACTATTTTTTTTTTGCTTAATGTTGACTTTGAATCTGACTGACTTGCCACAAATTCCTTTGTTGAATTTTTTCATAAAGAGATAGCAAATATATGCATAGTTATAGTTTTTATATAACTAAAAAGGGAAAAAGTAAATCTCAGCTTTTTTGTAGAAAACTGAAGGTTTTGTAGAGGTCACCTCTTAAAATAGACTGAGTAAATTTATTTTTATTATCCAGACACTGAAAGTAAATAATTAATATCAAGAATAATTGTTAGTGCTGCTTATCAATTATTTAACATAAGCAGAGTAATACAGCCTGTTAAGAAACTGGAAGTTATGTTCATTATATGCTATTAATTAACTATCTACTGTATGTATTATTTTTTGCCAAATAGAAGTCAGGGTAATGAGCTACAAATCTCATGACATTTCAGAAAATGATAGTGTAATAAGGAACATTTCTACCTATTCATTAATGTTCCTTATTCATTTGTTTATTTAGTCCACTTAGCACCGAATTTATCCTCAAATTCCCTGAACAAGCAACTGCCACTATCTACTCAGTTATAGAATGCAGTAGGATACTAGTTGTTATAAATTGGTATATATTGTATGCTGAGTTATGGCAGCCTTTGAATTCAAGCTCATGGGAGTTGAATAACAGAAAAAAAATGGTGTTGGTATTTAAAAAAAATGTTATGCAGCAATCTCTCAAAAGTTTTGTTCTTGAAAACTGCTTCCATTCTTCTGGCTCATTTTAGAATATCTTCAGAATTTGTATAAATAGTATGTATAACTGAGGTCAAGCTCAAAACCAAAAATGATACATGGCAAGTCTTCCAAACAGAGGGCTTTATATATATAAAAGAATATGTACATAAAGAATAAAGGGACTATATACAAAGAATAAAGGGAGAACTAGAATAGCTATTTCGAGCTTCTTAACTCTCTTCAGCCAGACATACCCTTCTGAGATTCGAACCTGAGCTGTATTAGATATAAATATCTAGCATGTGTTTAATAAACTAATAGGCATATAACTTGTAAGGTCAGGTACGTTTTTTTCTTTGGTATGTCAGCACAATGGTGGTATGATTTTAGTTATATGGAAACTGTCCTGTGTTAGTAATGTGTTTAAATAAGGTAGCCAAAACGGGTACCTAACAATCCTTTATTTTCTCTTATTAATTCTGAGGGGATGAAATAACCTCCAGATGTTCTCACTGGCTTTAATTGGGCAATACAATCTTTAACCTCAACTGTGGACATTCTGGGAGTTCATTACAAGAGGGAATCACATCTGAAATTACAACAGGTTCCTTTTGAAGATGTTATAGAAATGATGTTTCCTTTTATCTGCAGATATTAATGCATGTGTGTATATACACAGACACAGACACACACACTCACACACCTCCATACACTAATATCTCAGATAAAAGGAAGGATCATTTCTATAACATCTTTGTATACACACAAAAAACCACTCAGAGAATTTTCCTGGTAAAAGGAGGATATTGCAGTTAAGAGAGGTTTTTTTAGCCTTAATGCAGTCATTATCATATGCAGTCCATACCAAGATTTGGACCTGGACCTGGCAATTCACAATAATTGACTGCTACAGTGACACTGCTTGTTCATATGAATCAGCTGAACAAATCTAGGTATGCATTTGAAATGGACTCTAGGTCAAAAGTCTAGACATCACCTTTTGGCCTTTTGGCTAAGATCAAGTGTAACATCAATATGTATTACAGCTTACAAATTTCTGAAAATTGGATAAAATCAAATCTTTATTAGGGCTGTGAGATTAGCAATCAGACAAAATATAAAGCAAGTAAAAACTGGGAATACATAAGACTAAAAAGAAAGAAAATTAATATAAATCTTATAGCTGAAGGAGAGATGGATACTACATAAGGAAACATAAAAACAGGCAAGGAGAAGGCCAAATAGAAGTCATGTTCTTTTCCAGGAAAAGAAATATACAAGATAGGACAAATAAGAGTTGTCTGTGATTTCCTGTAAAGAGAACAGTCAAAGAACATGCAAGGACTGAAATTCCCCACAAGGACATGTTTTATATATATTATGTAATATTTATGTTATGCTCCAACAAGAACAAGAAAGCAATTTGACCAAAGTGCAGACAGAAAGATAGAGAAATCAACAGGGGGGAGGGATAGAATAAGCATTATAAGGTAGCTAAGCTATTGCTTTCCTCCCTTCTGAAAATATACTGCCATTACCTTGTAACTTCTAAAAACTATGTGGTAGAACTTGACAGTTAACTGAAACATAGGATGTGGTTGCTGTTCAGTTGAAACTCCTATGGAGGAGTTCCTTCATAAGGCCTTCAGTTGGGTTTAAATTAAGAAGTGTTAAGCCTGCCATATAACAATTATGGTATTCTATACTGTAAGTAACTAATTTTTAAACTACTACATAGAATAGCACAGATAGAATTCCACCAGAAAACTGGGCAAGATGGAGAACTAAACTCTACTTCCTTACTGTGGATAGTTCTACCAATGTCATACAGAACAACTGGGAAGGAATATATGGCAAAACTGCAGGACAATAGGTAGGGCCTGGAAGAAAACAAAAGCAGAATTCAGACACAGATTGAAATACAACTCATCCTAGGTCAGCATTTAGCTTTCCCTTTTTCCTTTAGCTACTTTGCTTTGAATATTCTCTATTATGTTTTTTTCTGGCATGTGGAATGGTTGAGCAATAGTCTTGGCAGTCAAAGCATTTTCCCCATATTTTTAATGATATGATTATAGAAGACCATTCCCTGTTCATTAAAAATATGAAAAAAATGCTTTGACTCCCAAGATAATTGTGTAAGCATAACATATGCTGGAAAAATATATAGTTGAATATATCCAAAGAAAAGTAGCCAAAGGAACAAAATAAAAGCTAAATGCACAGATACAGGAAATGATCACAGCATCAAGTTTTTTAAATGTTCCCATGGAAGTCTTATAAAAAAACAAACATCACCAAGATTAATAGCAGTGAAAGAATATTCTATGAAATACTGCAAAGTGTTTGTCAAAAGGGCTGAGTGCTTTAGTTCATTGCCAAGTTTAGCCTTTGCACCTAACTATAAAGGTTTGCCTTTTTAAAAAATACTACTACTACTACTACTACTATTACTACTACGGTACTACTACAAATAATTTATAGGAGCACATATGGAAAACTCTAAGATGTCTCTGAAATTTCTTATATTTCTCACATTTCTAGTGGTTTTATCACATGTTTATTTCATACTTTGTTAAAAAAGTAACAGCCATATGTTGTTTTCCCACATCATATTTTATATTACAGAATATATTTGATTAGATGAATGATACTTAAATGTTTTGACACATAATGGTTAAAAGCCACTAATTAAAAAATAATTTTGTGTGTGTGTGTATATATATAAATCATATTTTGGGAAAGATATACTTAAACATTTAAAATAAGTGCAACAGATATTTTAAAAAGTAGAGGATCAGGTTGGAATAGAATAAAACCAGAAATAACTTGATTTGTTAATCCTTATGTAGCTTTCTTCTCTCTCTTTCTTTCTTTATTCTGGGAGAAAAAATTGAGATAGATTTTAATCTAACTGTGTGTCATGGTTCCGATAGATGAAATACATTAAAGAACTTCAAGGCAAGAATTCTTCCTTAAAGAACATTTTGTTCAGGAAACAAAGTATCAGCACTACATAGTTGAACCCAAAACTAGATTCCCTTCCCCTAGATACAAAGTAACAAAGTCCCACTCCCACAAAGCAGACATAAATCACATTCTCCAATTAGCCAGGAGTGTGGGCTCTCTCACCAGCTCCTCAGCCCGCCAAAATGTTATTGGTTTGTGTCCTTGAGTTCCCATGGAGCTGCATTGTTATTATGGCTAGCTGAGCCCATTCCCCCCTTCAACACCTGTTGTGGGTGTCTCACGACTGGATGATGACATATCAGAGGGGGAGGAAGCACAAGCAGGCCCCTCTGGGTATTTCCCCCCCGGCAGCCGAATCAGATAATGAGGAGTTTTGTATGCATTCTGAATCAGACTCTCCAAATGATGAGTCAGATTTAGAGCAAGAAGAGAAATGGATTGATCCGAGGTTCCGAAGGTTTGATAAGCGAAGGTGTCAGTTAACTGGAAAAAGGAAGTAATGGGGGGAAGTGACGTATCGGACACTATATTAGAGGGGGGAAGTAGACTACGCCCTTGTTACGAGCAACGTTTATCAATGAGAGGTTTGGAAACTTTTGCAATGCTTTGAAAGTCTGATGTTTTGAAAACCTAGCGAAGGATAATGAGGTCTCGGACAATGTGATAAAGACAGAGTGAGTAATTGGGAGGTTTGGAAGGAGTTTGTTGTAATCTAAATGTAAATAATTAGTCTTGAATGTTTTTGCCAGCAAAATGTCAGCAGTTTGCTTTGAAATGAATCCTTTTGAAATGTGTTTAATAAATCTCTTAAAGACATTTACGTAGCTTTTAATGAGCTGAGAGAGACCAGACATAACAACACCTAATTTCTAAACAAAAGAAAAAGCATGTTAAAAGCAAAGTAAAAATGGCTGCAATTTCCATCAGTTGTCAGAGCAGGCACATCCAATGTTACAGTGTTGACATCCGGCACCCCTTTACAAAAAAAGGATAAATCTTCCAATTCAAACAAAACCATAGATTAGGGGTTCTGTCTCAGTTTATTAAGGTGTTTATCATAGAATTTACAAATGAGCCTGTCGGCTTTTACATTGCTAGATTTTACCCAAGTGGCCTCAGATAAGGGGTATCTTTTCCACTGTACTAAATACTGCAACTTTCCCTTGTAAAGTCTAGAATCATGAATATGCTTCACTTCATAATGTGTCTGTCTGGCTACCACCAGTGAGCCAGGTGCCTTCTTAGGGGGAGGCCGTAGAATAGAACCCCAAAAAGGTTTCAATAGGCTACAATGGAACAAAGGGTGGACTTTCCCTAAGAGTCTGGGAAGCTTTAACTCCACCGTAACTGGATTTATGATCTTTACGAGGTATTTTGGTCCCAATTTCTTACTAGGCAACTTGAGTCGTAAATATTTTGTGGATAAGTAAACTTTTCCCCCAACCTGGAACGACCTTTGGAGAGCCCTCTTTTTATCCACTTTATCCACACTTTTTGTATGTCTCAGAAGCCTTTTTCAGAGTGAGTTTAGTTTGTCCCAAATCTCTCCCCACCCCTTCACCCACTGGTCAAGAGTTTGGGAAGCAGAGTTGTTCCTGAGGATACTCAGGTATTGGGTTGAATTCTTTTCCCATGGCGATCTTAAAAGTCATAAAATTGGTGCTGCTGTGAACAGTGTTATTATAAGCCACCTCTGAGAAAGGGAGGAGGTCAGTCCAATTTGTTTGCTGATAATCCACATAGCATCTGAGGTACTGCTCCACCATTGAGTCCACTTTTTCAGCCGCCCCATTCATAGACAAGTGAAAAGCCACCAATGAGCCAATTAGTTTGAAAAAAGCCCTGCAATGAGCCAATTAGTTTGAGAAAACTCCTCCAGAATTTGGTCGTAAATTGCACTTTTCTGTCAGAAATTATTTGCTTTGGCGTACCATGTAGCCTGTGAATGTGATTAAGAAACATCTTAGCTAGTTTCTGGGCTGACGGGAATCCTTTGCAGGAAATGAAATGAGCCTGCTTCAAAAAAGATCAATCACAGTCCAAATCCCGTATTTCCTCTACTCTCAGGTAACTCAGCTATAAAATCCATAGCAAATTCTTCCCATGACTGGGACCATGACTGGGTCAAGATTGAACTCATGCCTGTGGGCAGAGTTAGCCTGCAATACTGCATTCTAACTACTGTGCCTCAATGGCTCTTGGCACATAATCTTTTTACTTTTTACTTTCTCTGATCCTAATCAGATACAGATCCAGTAAATGTTTGGTTAGAAGACTACTAGGTTATATTTAATTTTGATTAATGAGTTTTTTTTAATTTTGATATTGGTTATTCATCAATCAGATTGATACATTTAAGATGGGCAGCCATATGCATGTTCTAAATAACTAAATAGATTTATATTACACTCAAATATTTAAGCCCTAGTTGTATTAATTGTGAAGAAGTAAAGAAAAAAATCACTCCCAGGTTATACTTGAACAATGACATAATTTTAAAAAAGAAAAGGATAGTTAGGATAATAATAATAATAATAATAATAATAATAATAATAATAATAATGATGATGATGATGATGATGATGATGATGATGATGATGATTATGATGTTAGAAGGAACCTTGGAGGTCATCTAGTCCAATCCCCTACTCAGGCAGGAAACCCTATATCATTTCAAACAAATGGCTGTCCAGCCTCTTCTTAAAAACTTCCAGTGTTGGAGCATTCACCACTTCTGGAGGCAGGTTGTTCCACTGGTTAATTATTCTAACTGTCAGGAAGTTTCTCCTTAGTTCTAGGTTGCTTCTCTCCTTGATTAGTTTCCATCTATTGCTTCTTGTCCTGCCTTCAGGTGCCTTGGAAAATAGCTTGACTCCCTCTTCTTTGTGGCAGCCCCTGAGATATTGGAACACCGTTATCATGTCCCCCCTTGTCCTTCTTTTTGATTTTTTTTTGGTATAAGAGGGTGAGAGGTAGCTACCTTGGTTCATACATTAAAGGAATGACCCATTGGGAACCACATATTAAAACAACGTATTTTATGTGTGGCCAGTATCTGAAAATAATACTTAACACAGCACAGTACCTGAGCAAAATGGTCCAGATAAGATTAGCATATTTGGGACTGATTGGGGTAGATTATAGGAGTGATACCAAAATATAATTTTATCTTATTTTACTTGTCTACATATTAAATTATTGTATTTTGCCCCAGTTTTATTTTAAATTGTTTTTATAGGATTTTATTAATATTTTATGTTTGGAGCTCTGTATTTTAATATGGCCTATGGATTAATCAATAATAAAAAATAAAATTAAAATTAAAACAGGAGGTGGCAATAGTGATTGTATACCATTAAAATTAGTTAAAAGTAGAGGGGACGCCTTTCAGGTGATTAACCAGCCCCATGGCTGCATGCTCCTCTGGGGTCCCCACATGAGGCTGTAGAGCCATGTTTTAACTCATTTTTGGAAGGCCAGAAGAAGAATATTCCATAGGGTGAAGGCCAGAGCAGAGAAGGGTTTCCTCCTAGACTCTGCCAGTTGGAATTTTTTAACTGATGGGGTCTGCAACATAGCCTCCTGCTATCAGTGGGATGGACTGATGTAATGGGACAAAGTTGGTTCTGTAAGTAGCCTGGCCCCATGCGATGTAGGGCTTTGTAGGTCACAACCAACATCTTGAATTGGATCCAGAAGCAAACTGGCATCCAATGCAGCTCATGGAACAGAGGTGTTACATGAACCTTTCTTTGGATGCTGAAGCTGCTGAATACTTTGCAAGGGTAACCCATATACGGTACATTGCAACTTTCCAAACGCAAGATGACCAAGACATGAGTGACTGAGGGAACAGCTTTTCTATTTAGGAAAGAGGATAATTGGAGCACAATATGAAGCTGACCAAAGGTCCTCCGAGCCATGGCTGCAATCTGATCCTTGAGAAACAAGCTTATCAGCTTTGGCTCAGAGAGATCTGCAGGTTTGCTAAAACTGACAGATCTGTTCACAGACAGAAGAGATACTGATTCAGAAAGAGGAGACTCATCTTTGCCAAAAGATAGTCATATCAGAAGGAACAGGCTTGGCTTGGCAATGGTACAGGTAAAAGGGATCTGCGTATTGTTGCAGATCACAAGTTGAATGTTAGCTAACAGTGTAAAGCAGCTTCTAAAAAGGCAAATGCTGCTCTGGGATATATTAACAGAATGATTCTATGAAAGGACAGAATTATAGGAGCAGGAAAATGGTTTATAGAACCTTAACAGGTGGTCAAATATTACTCTTCAGTTATCTTGGGTGCAATAGTGAGAAGGGTAAACTAATAGGGGCACTATTTACATTATTTCAGCCAAACTGAAGGAGCCATATTTCAAACTAGGTTCGTATAATTGGTATGCAATAGCAGCACTAATTAATTTTAGTTCCCACTGCTTTTGTTGATAAATGTTTGCATTCTTGGCTCTTGCATATGAATACTATTAAAAGATACATGACATGGATTTTAAAATGACAAATAAATCTAACAAATAACTTTTAGCAAGTGGCAGTGATTGTTAAGAAGTGATTTTAATGCTGTGATAAGACCAGTGATGTAGCCTTTTATCTTAAATTCCAGCCCTAACACCCAGAGCATACATATTTAAATATATGTTCAGTAAATTTGCAGCACTTTGGCTTGATTTTCAGTGAGGGACTGTCCTGGAAAATTTACACACTAGTCAGAAGCCGCTCTAAGTACTAGAGATAATATTACAATGTCTCATTGCTTCCTACATTAATTGGACAACCTCAGGATTGATTACTGCCCAGATCATGATCACTTCCTACTAGCTTTAAATCTTCAACTGTTGGCTTGGGATTTATATGTGAAGAACCTGTCCCAGACAAATTTAGATGTGATATTGGATCTTCTTGTATAAGGTGATCAAGAAAAAAATATCCCCTTCTGGATTATTTTAATTTACATTGCAATGAACAAGGACACATATTCCACAGCTACTAAGACCATTGGTCAAACAGGTGCAAACATAGTCAGGGAAATGATTGAAGCCTAGGAAATGGGCCCCTTGTCAGTTAACAGGAGTGCTGATTTACCACCAGCTTATCAAGTACTTAGGAGCTGAGGGCTTGGTAGCACAAGGAAACAGCCAATTGCCATCAATACCCAATCAACCAAAAGGAAGGCATTCATATATATATATATATATATATATATATATATATATATATATATATATATATATATATATATATATATATATATATATATATATATATATATATATATATATATATATATATATATATATATATATATATATATATATATATATATATATATATATATATATATATATATATATATATATATATATATATATATATATATATATATATATATATATATATATATATATATATATATTCAAAAGTGGTTTGGCCATGAAAGTGTTAAAGCAAAGAAAGACCAGGCTGCTACCTATTATCCAAATAATAGGGATCCCAAATGTCATCTATACTTCCTACCAGCAACTCATGCAAAAATTTTAAAAAAGGAAATAAATATATGATAGCAACAGAAAGAAGATATTATCAGCAATTATTTTTGGCAACCAAATTCAATGACTGCCTTTTTCTAGCGAGTGGGTTGTACAAACACTGAGCCACCATGGTTACATGCCATATCCCAGGAGCAACACAGGATGTACATTTCCACAAACCCTGTGAACAATAGAAGACTCTAAACTCTTAGCAGCCATTACACTGTAGCCCCCACTTAAATCCATCTCAAAGGCATTTAACCTGAAGTCAGCTTAAAACCTGGTGAGACACTTAGAGTGAAATCCATTCCTTCTGGATTGAGCAAAAGAGCACAGAGGGATGGGCCCTAATTCTTTTTAATGTATCTTTGCTAGAATTCCAAATGGATGGGGCCTGGCAATCATTATTTCTATTTTTAAGAAGAGCAACAGAGACCACCCTGCCAATTATAGTGCAATCAATCTACTAAGCACAATCAATAAAATCTATGCCAGGCAACTGTACAGGAAGCAGCTAAATTGATTGGACTCAAAAAACATCTTGGCAAGCTGGATGTAGAGTCTGTCATAGTACAATTGATTAGTGTCACATGTTAAATAATCTAGTAGAAAAATAGAACCCAGAGCTCTTTATATGGATTTTGTTCGTTTAAGAAAATCTTCCATCATATCCCAGAGTTGATGGGATAAATTTAAAGCTATTGCAATCAATTATTACTTCCTTGCTCTCATATCACAACTTTATGAAGAATAAGATGTAACTCAGAAGCTCATATATCAAGGGTTGAACCCACTGTAACAGGAATTTCAAAACAATTTACCTATCCTATTCAGATTTTATATCAACTTGATGGTGGCTTAACTAAAATGGAAATTTATCCACTTAACGTTGTGCATGGTCACAGAAAATTATTGTTAACATTAATGACACAAATATTATCAACAGGACTAGGGAGAATATTGCAATTCCTAATGATTTATTGCAAGAAGGAAGAGTTGTTAATGAATTTGGTAAAAACAAGAGTATGCTTTTCTCTAAAATGACTTACGTTGATTGTTAGTGACAATATGTATCACATGTGATGTGCTTTATTTCTGTGGTGGTGAGTTTTCATTCTGTGGGCTGGAAAAAATGTCTATGCCACTTACATTTCTCAGACTGACTTAAAGGGAATTATAGCTATCATGTCACTTTTTAAAAAGCAGGAGAGTCAATTATGATTGCAATTATATTCTTCATTGTTATCCCTCTAGTACAAATTTTATATAGTGCAGAACTTGGAGTAGGCTATGTATTAGCCATCTTTGAATATCAACATATATTCTGTTTTATTGGTTCTTTTATAAAGATGATCATAGCAGCGTAATATTGCCTCTAACTAGGAATGTTCCTGGACAGCTTGATGAATTTTATGCTATCTTTGGGACAATCAAAACTCAGACACCATATTCCAAATTGTGAAGTTTTGTGACTGTACCTATAATCCCAGTTGCCAATTTATGTTTGCACATCTGCTAGATATCAAATTTTCCTGCTCATTGAGTTTTGACTGTAACATTTATTACAAATGTTGGATGGCATGGCATTCTGTTGTTTTCATATATGACCTATTGTCCAGATATCATTGTCCATGCTATTCCTTCCCCCTAAACATTGGCCAGATACAAAATATCTCCTTTGGTTGGGGCATTTTGTCTGATGAAAGGATTTATTCTATTGGAGGAAGTTTTTCTAAATTTAATTTATCACAGGTGTTGACCATATCACTTGCGATAGTATTAATAAAGGAAAGTGAACCATAAGAGCAACTATTTTGTATTTAGGGGGGAAAAGTACAAACCTAGTAAGGTAATATAAAATAGTAATGCAAATGTTTGCCGTATATTTCTATTTACTATTGGATATATCATCTGTGTCCTTCAAATTGTTTCATTCTTAGTACAGAATAAAGGAAGATCATCTGGTAATGTACTTCCCATCACTCTTCTGCCACTGCCTTGTACATAAAAGAATTACATCTCAAATAAAGAAAGACCCTTCCCTTTGTGATTATTTATATTAGTGTTTCTCAACCTTAGAATTTTTTGTGGCCTTCAACTTCCAGATGAATTTAATTAAATTTAAATTCAGGTAGTTGAAGTTTACAAATATTAATGTTGCCAAGTTTTAGAAACACTGATCTATACTTATTTCCCATTGTAGTGTTTCCAGTGACTCTAGAAAGTTCTCTCTCTCTTGATATATAGTCATAGGCAGTGCTTTTTTTGTAAAAAAAAGAAATGGTGCCAGAACTCACACATGTCATACAACCCGCTTGCCTACCCTACAAGATTCCATCCAAAAAAGGTGCCGGAACTCCGTTCTGGGCGTTCTATAAAGAAAAAAAGCCCTGGTCATAGGTAAAATAAGTTATTGATATCAAACTCCATGCTTGTTTTAATTTCTTACCTGTTGTGCATGTTCTGTTTTTCTGCTTTTGTCTGTCTTTTGTCCTGTTTTGCCAGGCAACTGTTTTTCACGTTTATTGATGTTTTCTAAATAAACATCCAGCTATGTTTTTGCTAGCAGAACTGAGTGGAGTATGTACTTGACCTGACCTCAATATAGGCATTGACTGACAATTTGTTGAATGCAAATTAACTTCACCATTTTTGGTTTTGGTACAAACTAAACCCACAATAATTGTCGACACACAGTTCCAGTAGAAGTTTCATTTGGAGATTTCTACTCAGTATAAAAGGTATTCTTGTCCTCATGTGAATAGATTGAATGTCTGAATCACCACCAAATTGGTTGGTTATATGTTTATAAAGGACAAGATTGAATGCTTATGATAGAATGCACTTTGAATGATGTTACTAATTAGGAGCTATTGCCAATATTAAATTGTTTTTAAAAGATTAGACAAATTGATGAATGTAAGTTATCCAGGATTGTAATTTGATGGTATATTTTTCTGCTTTGGACAATGTAAAATCAAGTAGTAAAACAAAAATCTCCCTCCCATCTGAAGCACAATAGGAATAGTCAACTAGAAAGAGGGTAAAATAGTCTTCTAATAAGACTATAACTTGATCGAATCGACTCTTTCCTGGCATTTTGGTGTAATTGCATTCTTTAGATATTCTGTTCTCTATTAAAAGCTTGGGTGGCATGCTGTCATATAATATTTATCCAGGGATTTGTATCTCAGTTGTTTCTTCCTATGAAGTCTTTTAACATTTATGAAATATCACTTTTCAAATACTGTTGCAGGGGATCTAGAAATGGAAAAGAAATGTCCTTGCTTTGACAAGGTTACAGAAGCGGTACCTGTTGAGACACATTCTTTCTGCAAAATTATTATGTAAATTGCAGTTTTGCCCACTCGAGCCTGCACAGGGGTCAGCAATTTCTTCTGAGGAAATTTAAACCTAAATTCAAGTATTCATACAATGGAATAAATCTCAGTCTTCTGAAAATGACCTTTAAAAGCAGAAACTCTTTTGTACAAATTATGTACAAGTATTGATATGAGATGGAATCTTGGTACCAATGTTGAGTTCAAGTTTTAAAAATAGGTATTAACATCCCTAGCCCAATAGCTCAGTAAAATCCATTGTTACTAAGTATGACATATAGTTAGAAAAAGAAAAAGAAAAGAGGCCTTACATTTTCTCTGGAGTTACAAGGATGAGGAATTTATGGTGCTCCAGATGTTGCTAATATATTGCTCCCAGCATTCATTATTAGATGTATCGGTTGTCTGAGGGGGGTGGGCAATTAAGAAGTATGAAATATAAATATATACACTTGTCATTCTTCAGCATGTAGTTCTGTATCGCTAAGATAGATCTTTGCTACTTTTCATTATGACAAAGACTCAATTTGTAGTCATTGGACAAAATTTTCTTTCTTTTTTACCAATTATCTTATTTTAAGCTTTTTAAGTTTGTTATTGTTTAATCACTAGTAACACTGATAGCATGTATGCATTTACTCAGCATTTCTAAAACATACATCTGTAAATTCTGAAACCTCATAATACCTACTGGCATTTTAATTAAAAATATAATTTAATAATCTGGTGGCTTATCTATATTCATATAATGTTGATTTATAATGATCACATAAAGACACTGCATATTTCAATCAGTAGCCAATAAGAATGTTCCACAGATTTAAAAAATGCTTAATGTGATTATATCTATTAGGTCCTGTCTAGGAATTACACCACCCAGACTGTACAATTTTTACAATTTTAAGCTCCAATGGACCTGACAATGGACCTTAACCCCTGACAAAACAAAAATCTCACCAGAAAAAAAATAACATGATGAAAAATGGGCTTCCCATTGTGTAAAATAGTATGAAATACATTTTACATATCTGTGCAAAGATTATCTGACTAGCTTCATAGCCAGAAACATCAGCCTCCAGTTCTTATTCTAACCTTTTTCTTATTCAGGACTTTGAGGCAAGACAAATTGGGCCCCTGCTATTAGGGGCACCAGTGAGTTAAAACTACCTCAAGCCTATTCCAGTCCAAACTTAGCTGAGCTGGATAAGGTGATAATTTAGTTGTTACTCAAAGAACGTCCATAGATGTTTCCTCATGAAATTGGAGAAGGCCAAGTTCGGTGCCACAAGGTTCCATCCTGAGTGTTTTGTATTCTACTACATTTTCTTTTGGACTTGAATAAGGAACTGGAAGGAATGTTTATCAGATTTGCAGATGATCCCAACTCTGCTGTAACAATACAGCAGAAGGAAGAAATAAAATACAGAACAATGTTGATTGTTAGAGAGAAAAGGTGAAAATAATAGGGTGAATTTAGCAGAGACAGATTTCTAAATTTAACACCTAAGAAACTGGAGTTAAATGCAATATACTTGACAATTTTGCTATGAAGAAATACTTGGAACAGTAACTGATTACAAATTGAATATAAGTCTATGAGTCAGCAGTGAGAGATGCTGCAATAAAAGAAGGAAGGAAGAAGTAATTCTAGGCTGCATTAACAGAAATATAGTTTCCAAATCACAGGAAGCAATAATTCCACTTTATTCTGTGTTGGTTTGTGTATTGTCCAGGTGTGGATAACCCTGTTTAAAAAGATTTCTGAAGCTGTACCAATTTCAGAAAATATTCAGAAGGATCAGGAAGCACTTCTCTAATACTTAAAATTATATCTCAAAGGTCAACACATGTTCTCTATTATGGGGTATAGAATAATGAATATATTTATTTATTTTTTATTTATTTATTTTATTTATTATTTATTTTTAAGACTTTTATACCGCCCCTCTCCCGTAGGACTCGGGGCGGTTTACAGCCAAATTTAAAAACGTAACAATAATAAATATTTAAAACAGAATTAAATAACTAGGCTGTACTAAAACCAAATTAAAATCCCACACTAAAACCCTAACTACTTAATTTAAAATTACATAAAAAAAACCCGAGGAGCTCTAGGCCAGGCCGGCTTGATTGAAGAGATAGGTCTTCAATTCTCTTCTGAAGGTGCGGAGATCATGACATGTCCGGAGTTTTGGAGGGAGCTCGTTCCACATCGTCGGAGCCCCCACAGAAAAGGCTCTCCCCCTGGGCGCCACCAGCTGACATTGCTTAGCCGATGGCACCCTGAGGAGGCCCTCTCTGTGGGAGCGAACTGGTCGGTGGGAGGTATTTACTGGCAGTAGGTGGTCCTGTAAATAACTGGGTCCTATGCCATGGAGCGCTTTAAAGGTGATAACCAACACCTTGAAGCGCACCCGGAAGACCACCGGCAACCAGTGCAGCAGGAAAGCTGTTGAATGAATGTTAGAAAATGAATGTTAGAAAAATATTTGTAAGAGAAGAATGACTTGATAGTGAACCGAAGTGGCAAACTTTTCTTCATTGGATGTGGTCAAGTATAGTCTTATGGTACTTGACAGCCTTATGGTATGGATGTTTAAATTTATATTCCATTACAAAGTCAGAGTTGGACTTAGTAACATCATTGGCACCCTCTAACTCTGTGATTTATCCTCAATTGAAACACATCCCAAATATTTAAATGAATTTGTTGTATGATCCAAAATTCCAGCCAAATTGAAAATGTGATGGTTTATTGAGAAAATTATAAATTTTATATACATTTCATGTTACCTACACTTTGGCTGACCTTTTCTGTCAGACATGGAAGTTTTGATCAGATGAACATTGCTGAATGATTAGAAGCCATCCCCTTCTGGGGAACTAGTTTTAACTGGTGATTGCCTGATGTTGTTCCCATATGAAAATGGTATATTTTTCCTTGAGCTTTGTGAATTTGCAGATGGATTGATCAAAACTACTTGTGTGCTAGAAAACAACAAAAGCAAGTATCTGCTTTCTCTTTTAATCAGAAGCAGAATAGATACATTTCAAATCTATAAATAAATTTGGGAATGGGGAAATGAAGAAATAAAATACTGCAGCTGAAAGTAGTTCAATGAAAAAAAAGTAGTTATGAAAATGAAGCAAAAACTAAACACTGAGTGCTCCTGAAATATACAGGTCTGTTCTTTTCAGGAAATTTATGCATTTTATATCCACCATTATTAAATTTGTAAATTTTTAAATATATCTAGATATTTCAAAAATATGGTAATCAACCCAAGATCTCCTTGAAAGAGAAGTCAGAACTAAACTTTATGGGGGGAAAAAGTATTTGGGTAGCATTGGACTGATATAACCTAAAATCCCAACCTAAAATCTTGGGGCAGGAGAGAGAATGATATGGTCCTATGGTTATTTATTATGGGTTAACTTACATATGTGATAATATAGGTGTCAGGCACATAATTTTTAAATTTATTTTTTACTCAGTATAAGTACAAGGATCCTTATCTGGAAAAGGGCCATCCTGTACAATTTGGGAATGTTTAAATGTTTTTTATTCATATCATAATTCTTCATAACACAGCCAGTTTTTTTTAAAGAAAGAAAGGAAGGAATCAAAGAAGGAAGGAAGGAAGGAAGGAAGGAAGGAAGGAAGGAAGAAAGAAAGAAAGAAAGAAAGAAAGAAAGAAAGAAATGATTTCTGAATGGAGGTTCCTATATATTCAAATCATGCTCAGTGAAATGGGATTTTGAAATGAAGCAGATAATAGTATAAAGTTTAAGCATTAGTATAATGTAATATAAAATCTGACTTCTATATAGAGATATTCATTGAAGGTGATCCCCAGGTAAATGCTAAATGCAATTCTAAACACAATAGGCCTGTGGAATAGAGTATATAAGATTATGATTTGTACTATGTAAATCTAGCAGACCCACTTCAAAATGTCCTTTTTATATTACTAGAATAAATTTAACTTAGCTTTCTAATCCCAAAAACTGCAGGGTAAATTCACGTATAACCTTCAAGATACTTAATAAATCAGACTTCATTATGGACATATTTCTGAGAGTCTTCATCATAATGGACAACATTTTCATTATCCTAAGATAAGACAAAGAACTGCTTCAAGCCCTTTACAACACTCCACTAAAGAGCCATTTAGTCATAATAACAATAATTGCAGAAGAAAGGTCACTCTTCATAATGTTCCTCTAGGAAGAAACAAAAGAAATGGGCTGAAATCTATATCTTTTCCTTTCTTTTTGCCTTCAGTCATAATCCATGTCTTAAATGATTTAGTCAGAAGGCTAAATGCAATGGGTTTCATTGATTTAGACTATTTTTTGTCTGCTGAACTATATGCAATAATTTGTTAAGATTCCTTGGCTATTTTAAATTCAGACTGATTCAAATTGCATAACGCAAAAAGAAACTGAACATAAAATAAAACAATAAAATAAAACTATTAAAGCCCACTGCGGCTAAATACTGAATTAGTCTACATGGCAAAGTAAACAGACAGAAAAAAAAGATGAGTTATAAACTCATTGATCATTATTTTTCTGCAGGATCACTTACTTTAAAATCTCCCTAAAACCAACAATGAGGAATGAAAATACTAAATTAACAATCAACATTACTTGTTAGAAACATTACTTGTTTTTTTATAATATATTTGAACTAGAGGATTTTCTCTAAAATGCAAAATATTGTTCTGTCAACCTTTCTGCATATTGTAATATTACATATAGTAACATTTAGTGATTATCTTGAAATTGTTTAATGCAATTATCATTGTAGATGCAAAAAAGCCACAAATTCCATGTTGTATGAAACTGAAGTATAACAAGAAATCAATTACATTTGAAAAGGAAAGAAAAGTGTCTGAAGACAGACAGGAGAAAAAACCAGGATCAGAGCGCTTTGATGAACAAACATCAACTATTTTGTTGTGATATCCCAACTATCTTATTTAGATAGTTCTTTTCAATGTTTGCTTTTGGACCTCAGTGTTAAGAATGACATAGGTGGCTATACAGTATATGTGAGAGCCAGTTTCGATCAGCCTTAGACTTATTCATCCTGTCCAGACCCTGATAGCCTCTATACAATAAGATACTGGTCACATCCCTTTTTTGAACTGCTATCTGCCAATGTTGATGTTACCACATTCCAAACAACACATCACCTCCCCAAGCAGTTTCATATTGATGTTTAAAAGCAGAGATAAAACCCCACAAAACTCTGTGTTATGCCACATAAGAGTGAGCATTTGGCATATCTCTCCTCTTTTGCTACTATCAACTGTTAAGGGACAAAGGGCAGAACCACTGCAAAAAAAACCAACCTTCTTTAAAAGTTACATGTATCCTAAAAGGACACCATGGTTATTAGTAACAAAAGCCACCAAGAAGTCTAAAGAAAATTGGCAACCTATAGTCTGCATATTATGCCAGACCTAAACTGAGTAAAAAAGTGTCTAGATATTACACTTCTTCCAGCATACTCAGTAGCTTTCCAACAACCATCATCCTAATAAACTATCCCAAGAAATAAAAATTAGAAATAGGATTACAGTTATAAAAAATGGCTGAGTTCAGGGAGAACCTTTTAATAAGAGGGCATTCATTTAAGGCAGCATTTCTGTAATGAGGAATTGCTAATCTCCCATAGCCTGGCCATAATGCATCTCCTAAACTCCAGGAATGCAGTCTGTAGTTCATGAAATAACTGATTTGCACCTATGAAGAATCAAACTGGCAAAACTGAGAGAATCTGTTGGCAAAGAATTGTGAAATTATTCGTAAAGTGTGAAAGTACTTCTACTTGATGTCCTAACAGTTCACCCACATGATATGAGAGAAGTGATGGCTACTTGCCTCTTTTGTAGCTATGACATAAGGCTGAATTTGACTTGATACTTGTTCTTGATGAGATTTGCTTTTCATCTTCTGATACTGGCATTCCAGCACTGCTTCTGTTGATTTATCTCCAGAACATTTTAGTAAATAAAAAGCCATCCAGGATCAGCAAACATTGAGAGGCTACTTGGGAGTAATTTCATCAGGAACCTGGGCATAAATATAGTTTCTTTTCAACGTGTTAAGCTTGAGAAATATAAAGAGTGGATTAGATATAAGGCTATAGAGGTCCGCTCACCTGTATTATCAACCAATTTATTGGATTATACTTTAATAACATCATGTGTAGGCTGCGTACACATATTAAATTATAATTCTCTCACTGTAAAGCAATCCATTCAGTTTTTCTTTAATTACAAGTAAATATTCATTTTTCATCTAGATATAGCCTTCCACCCAAACTCCTTTTCCCACTCATATGGCCAGTCAAATATACCACATTTTATAAAATTTTCTCAATTGATGCCAATATAGCTTTTCTATAGTTTCCTCATGTAGGGAGCAACACTGGAAGGCAATATGAAATCAATGTTCCCTGTAGAATGAAGCCCTAATCCAAGTTTTCAAAAAACTAAAAACTAAAAAAACTACACACAATGAAAGTGCGTTTGTCTAATGTACATATAAGTAGCAGAACCATTTTAGTTCTATATTATTTGTTCCTCCCAATGGACCATAGAATGAAAAAGGAATAGAAAGTTTGCTTTAGAACTGTACTACTTAGAGTACTGAATTATAAGTTCTTTTAATTTATCTAAGTTCTAAATTACTCCTGAGTCTTGAAAAATTACTTCTTTAAATTGATTCTCCTATATAATATAAACTGTTTCAGAAAATGAGTTTATGTTAATAAACAGATCTTCACCCAACTGTTGTATTGAAAATTGGGGATGTGGGAATACTAAAATGGCTAGAGGAGGTACAAAGGCCTGCGTTGCCAAATCCAGTTTTCTTAATGGACTGTAAGCAGGCCCTAATATGGAGTCACTAAGCATTTTTGCCACACATTTCATTTTATGTCATGGAAAGATATTCATATTGAAATATAGCTAGAGGTTATATTCTACTGTTTTGTCAAATCACATGCGTGGCTGTGTACAGTAGCAAGCTCACAGAGAAAGTAATGGATTGTACCCTCCAGGTAGGATCATTTACTAAAAAGGGCTTTGTTTATTGTTTAATAAGCATAAGTGAAGCCTGATATCCTTGATTGAGGCTGTACATTCCCTGAAAGCCCAAAACTGACTCCGTTCTTTAAAATATGCCTTATCATGATGTAAACACATATTGTAAGTGTTTCAGCTCACTGAGCTCGGGAGAATGCCCTATTAGAACTGAATGCAGATTTGGCATTTTGTTTATAATGAATACAAGTGCATCTTCCTGTATTTATTTATTTGAGAATAGATGCTGTTTTTAAAATAGCAATTCTTGCTTTCTGTTCATCAACTTGTTATGGCTTGTTCAGGCTTATTTTACTTTTTCTTTGCGTGCCACCTTGTATATATCATTTTCTTCTTCTCGGTAGTATTTTTTCCTGACGTATTTCAGCAAAGGAATATGATCAGAATAAATACAGATTGTGGAGCTGATTTAAAATCAGATGATATCCTTTCCCAGTGTTGTACAGAAGTCTGGACTTCCAGAATATGATATGGTATCTGGGAAATTCTATCAGGATGTCCACATGTAGAAGATACCCAAGTCAGGAAAACTAGGTTAAAGTAATGTAATTCATTGCTAACCACTTCTTTTTTATCCTAGAGAACTTTTCAGATGAAAGTTCTGAATACAGTAATAAAATATGGAACGGCTAAATATCTCATTTCCTATTCATGAAGAAAATAAACATTCTGACAGTGACTGCTGCCCCAAAATGATGGATGTCTATAAATATTGTATGTATGTATGTATGTATTTTTAAAATTGTTGACAAAGAAATAAGGGATTTCTGAGATAGCTATTTCGAGTTATTTAACTCTCTTCAGTCAGAACTCACCCTTCCGGGATTCGAACCTGGGCAGTCTGCACACTAGGCAGATGCTTAAACCTCTAAGCCACAGGCTCTCTCCCGCTTTGTCAGTAATCAGGGAGGGAAGATGTGTATATAGTGTTTCTTTTTATATATATATATATATATATATATATATATATATATATATATATATATATATATATATATATATATATATATATATATATATATATATATATATATATATATATATATATATATATATATATATAGTCTTAGTATCAATTTGCCTATTTTATTCTATTATGCTACTCACCCCTCACCATTATTTACTATTAACCATTACATTATTTACTATTAACCATTATTTACATTGTGGGCATTTCAACTTTTATATATATATGTTTTTAAAATTGTTGACAAAGAAATAAGGGATTTCTGAGATAGCTATTTCGAGTTATTTAACTCTCTTCAGTCAGAACTCACCCTTCCGGGATTCGAACCTGGGCAGTCTGCACACTAGGCAGATGCTTAAACCTCTAAGCCACAGGCTCTCTCCCGCTTTGTCAGTAATCAGGGAGGGAAGATGTGTATATAGTGTTTCTTTTTATATATATATATATATATATATATATATATATATATATATATATATATATATATATATATATATATATATATATATATATATATATATATATATATATATATATATATATATATATATATATATATATATATATATATGTTTTCTGAGGTTTTCGCGGGTGTCTGTATGCAGGTCTTTGGTTCTTCGGGTTTTCTCCCACGTAGAATTTGAAGTGTCTTGGCAACGTTTCGATGAAATCTCATTCATCATCGTCAGGCTGGTGCTTTTGGCTTCTGCTACCAGGAGCAATGCTCCTGGTAGCAGAAGCCAAAAGCACCAGCCTGACGATGATGAATGAGATTTCATCGAAACGTTGCCAAGACACTTCAAATTCTACGTGGGAGAAAACCCGAAGAACCAAAGACCTGCATATATATATATATATATATATATATATATATATATATATATATATATATATATATATATATATATATATATATATATATATATATATATATATATATATATATATATATATATATATATATATATATATATATATATATATATATATATATATATATATATATATATATATATATATATATATATATATATATATATAGTCTTAGTATCAATTTGCCTATTTTATTCTATTATGCTACTCACCCCTCACCATTATTTACTATTAACCATTACATTATTTACTATTAACCATTATTTACATTGTGGGCATTTCAACTTTTGAAATGTTGAGTTGCCAGTAACATATGCAGTTAAAAGGTAACTCACAGCATTTGAGCAACAAAATCAGATTCCTAAATTAAAATAAATATATTTCAGTTTATTATATACAGAATGTAACAAATAATAATACTATAATGTGTATCTTCTGAGCTTACTGTGGAGATAAAATAAAATAACAGGGGTAAACCGACTTCTAGGAAATCATACAGGATAACCTTAAGACCGTTCAAGATATATAACAAAACTATAACAATAAAATATTCAACTGAGAATGATATTTTTTAAAAAAAATAACTACTTCACTAGGACAAAAACAGTAGCATCATATAAACTACTTTTATATAGTTTAGAGCATCTGAGAGTGTTGAAAATCCAGATTTGGATGCATTTCATATACATTCAGAGACATGGAACATAATCATACAACAGCTGGCAAGCTATCGTGCATATTACAGGACTGCATCATAAAAGAACTTGTCAACAACTATTCATAGTTCACTGAAATTAGAACTTTATAAACAATGCAGCATATTTTTCTGTGCCAGGAGATGGCACTCATTCTATTAAATATCTACATATTTCTACAGATGTAGAAATATCTACATATTTCTACAAACATGTAGATAAATATCTACATATTTCTACATATTTCTGCAATATATATAGTTTGAAATTATATAGTTTTTCTAAAATGTATCTTTTTGATCAGTTAAGACAGAACACAAACACATAGAAAAATAATAAAAGAAAGAAGGCACAAAGGAAAAGGAAAAGGAACTTTAAGGAAATAATGAGTTCAATATGTAAAATGTAAGAGATTTCTTTTTTAATAAAACAAAGAATTATTTGTGTCTCCTATTTAAACAAGAAAATATGCTTCTACTAAATGTAATAAACAGAAGCTTCTCTCAGTATCTTGGTTTGTAGATTATGTGTAAACATTTTTATTAAAAATTTGGAGTATGCACAAAACAAGTATCATGAAAAAGTTTTAAATATGCTCTATGCACTAAGAGTTGGAAGGAGAGGGGAGGGGAGAGGAGGGGAGAGGAATCAAATGAAAACAAAATAACTTAGCTTGGATTAGATCAGGGGTGTCAAACTGCCAATCCTCAGGCTGGACACGTAATCCGGAAGCTGTACCCACCCCATTGCCGACAATGGCAAAACAGTCCTGATATGTCTTGCAACGTCACATGACATCGCGAGTTTGACATGTCTGGATTAGATGATCTCCAGGTTCTTATCTAAATCTTACATACTATTATTTCTATCATATACTGAATGGAAGTGGATGGATATTTCAGAACCATAAAGGCTGATCACAATCCATTACAGATAATTTACAATGTAGATTATACCATGTTTTGTACAACTGGTTTATTTCTACAGATGATGGAAGGAAGGAAGGAAGGAAGGAAGGAAGGAAGGAAGGAAGGAAGGAAGGAAGGAAGGAAGGAGAGAGAGAGAAAGAAAGAAAGAAAGAAAGAAAGAAAAAAAGAAAGAAAGAAGGAAGGAAGGAAGGAAGGAAGGAGAGAGAGAGAAAGAAAGAAAGAAAGAAAGACAGAAAGAAAGAAAGAAAGAAAGAAAGAAAGAAAGAAAGAAAGAAAGAAAGAAAGAAAGAAAGAAAGAAAGAAAGAAAGAAAGAAAGATTAGGTTTTTCCTTTGTTCTGTTTGTTCCCTTTCAAAATGACATTAGGACTGTTTCATTTAATGGAGAGAACAAGTAACCTGTTCCCAATGATTCTCTATCTGTCTCTATTGTCCAATCTGTGCTTTTATCAGCTCCGGTTGCCTTGCCATCTTGATAGCTTTGTGGAGGATTAAGTCATCTATTAACTGCATTTTCTCAGATAATTTCTTATCTGAAATACCAAACATAAAGCTGTCTCTAAGATAATCTCCTCTCTGCTCTGCAAACTCAGTATTACTGGTTCATACAGGCCTCTAACAAATGACCGTACTGTCTTTTTGGTTTCTTTGCTGTTTGATAAAAACAGATTTGTTTATACACTATATTTTTTTGTTTGGGATGACATGGGCATCAGATTTGGCCATGACTATTTCATAATCATTCCTTTCAGCTTTAGAGATGTATTGGCTTCTTTGCCCATCAGATATAGGAAAAAGCTTACAGTACTTGTATTATTTCTTTTTCCTTGAAGAGTTTCATAGCTCATCAGCAATCATGTCAATGGAGCAAAAAAGCAAAAGGCCTCTATTGATGACAAGTAAACTGCAGCAACGAAGCTAAATACAAATTGGGAACACCATCATTTGCGCATAGGGAGGAAACAAGACTTAACCATATTCACTGATTCCAACTTATCTTGGTTATTGCTTAGTCAATGTACACCTGTTTACATTTAATTGTTACATTTAATTGTGAGATTTTGAAATTTACCTAAAACAAATGCCATATATCCCTATTTGAAATTCAGCAATTTTATCATTGGGAATTGTTACTCAAATTGTCATTTAGTATGGAGGACTATCAGAAAAGTCAGCTGAAGCCTCACAAAAGTAATAAAGTAATCAGAATCAATCATGAAAAGTAATACAATTACAGCTTCCCTCCCCTCCTTAAATTTGGTGATCTATTAGGCTGTTCCCTGATTCCATATATCATTCAGATTTAAAAATATTGCCATCAGTATAATGCCTCTGTTATGTTTTAACCTCCAAGAAAAGTCAATTTCCAATCCTTCCCTGGTAAACTCAAGCCTTTTGGAAACAAACATAAAATCATCACAACAGAAGCAATAACAATAACAGCAACTCAGAATTCTTACAGTAAGCAAAAAGTGCAAAAAAAGCCCTCAGAACAACCGTCTTCAAGTTATTTAATTCTGGAGCAAAAATGTCATTAAGCATGACTGGAATCAGCATAGTGAACCCTTTCTTTGTTAGAGCAGGCTATGCGGAAGAACTTGAATCTAACCCTGTGCACACTCGCATGTTCCAAGTCAGCCTCTTTCTCCACAATCTTTCCACTGAGCATCTCTCTCAGCTCATCAATCTGTTCTCCTCTTTACTTCATTGCCTTGAACCTTCTTTACCACTTGAAGTCTGCTTTCTCTTCTCAAATCTTTCCTGTGGACTTTCTGGCCAATCAGTTGCCTAAACAATAACTCATGCTCTTAGATTATTATTGTTATTGTTATCGTTGTCATTTCAGCTAGGTGGCTGTCCAGTCTTTTCTTTAAAATCTCTGGTGATGAAGCCCCTAAACGTTTGAAGGCAAGCTGTTGCACTGTTTAATTGTGCTCACTGTTAGGAAGTTTCACCTTAATTTCAGGTTGCTTCTCTCCATTAGCTGCCATCCACTGTTTCTTGTCTTGCCTTTTGGTGCTTTGGAAAATAAGTTGACCCTTTCTTCTTTGTGGCAGCCCCTCAATACTGGAATACTGCTACCATGTCCTCCCCTAGTCCTTCGTTTCTGTAGACTGGCCATACCCAATTCTTCATATGTTTTTGTCTCCGGGCCCTTAATCATCTTAGTTGTTCTTCTTTGTACTTTTTCCAAAGTCTCAACATCTTTTTTGTAAGCGAGACCCAAACTGGATGCAATATTCCAGGTATGGTCTTATTAAGGATTTATAAAGCATTACTAATACTTCATGTGATTTTGATTCTATGCCTCTGTTTATACAACTAAGAATTGTATTAGCTTTTTTGGCTGCTGCCACACACTTCTAGCTCATGTTTAAATTATCATACACTACGGCTCCATGGTCCTTCTCACAGTTACTGTTTTTGAGGCAGGTTTTGCCTAATATGTACTTGTACCTTTAGTTATTTTCTGTCTATGTATAAAACCTTGCTTTTCTCCACATTAAATTTGGATAGGACTCATTGTTGAAGTCTGTCAAGATCTTTTTGGATCTTGTGCTTGTCTTCTGGGTATTGGCTATTTCTGCCAGCTAGTGTCATCTGCAAATGTGATGAGTTCCCTTCTATTCCCTCATCTAAGTCATTTATGAAGATATTGAAGTGTACTGGGCCTAAGATGGAACCCTGTAGTACCCTACTGCTTACTTCCCTCCATGTAAAAGTAATGTCATTAAGTACTACTCATTGAATACACTTTGTCAGCCAGTTACAAATCCATCTAGTGGTGATGCTATCAATCCCACATTTTTCTAGTTTACCAAGAATTAGGCTGTGTTCTACTTTGTCAAAGTATACTATGTCCATAGTATTTTGCTGGTCTACTAATTTAATCACTCAATTAATGAAATAAGATTGGTTTGGCATGATCTGTTTTTAACAAACCCATGCTGGCTTCTACTTATAACTTTATTTGTTTCTAGATGTTCCCAGATCTGTTTTTTGATTATTTTTTCCAGTATCTTCCCAGGTATTGATGTTAGGCTGATTGATCTGTAGTTCCCTGGGTCTGTTCCCTCCCCCCTTTTTTTGGAGATGGGAACCACATTAGTTCTTTTCCAAATCTCTGGTAGTTCCCCAGTGGTCCAAGGTTTTTTAAAGATATGATACAATTGTTCTGAGATAACATCTGCCAGCTCCTTCAGAACTCTGGGATGTAAACCAGGTCAGACAGGTGTTTTTTAACCATCTCCTTGTCTATTTTAATTTTAATTTTTAGTCTGTCTTTTACGGTTAGGGTTTTGGTAAGTTGGGCTATATAGTTTCTTTTTGTGTGAAGACTAATGCAAAGAATGAGTTAAACAGCTCTGCTTTTTCTCTACTGCCTGTTACCTCTTTACTATCTTCTCTCTTTATTGGACTGATTGTTTCCTTGACTTTTTTCTGATTATTTATATGCTGAAAAAAACTTTCTTTTATTATCTTTGACTTCTAAGTCTTTGTTCATTCTGAGCCTTAGCTTTCCTGACTTCATCTTTGCAGATTTGGGCTATATGCTGATATTCTACCTTAGTTATGTGTCCCTCTTTCTATTTTTTGTACTTATCCTTTTTGTCTTTCAGTTTATCAGAGCTATCTTTGTACAACCTTCTTCTCCTTCTTTTCTTTCTCCTGGAATCCTTGCTTGAGCATGTACAATTTGCTCCAGATGGCCTAGAGAGAAGAATCTCACCTTACTTTCTTATGCTTAAACTCCTTTTCTGTAAACATCTTTTCCTTCCTTGTCAAAGGGAAGGAAACCCCCCCCAGCCACATAAATAACAGAAAAGGAAAAAAAATATGACACCCCTTCCCATAATATATTTTTTTCACTTTTTATGCTATTGTACTGTTTTGTGTTCTTTCTTCTTCACTTTGACAATGTACACTATGCATCACTATCACTATTATTTTTGTGTTTTGCTCTCTCTCTTCTTTCATTAATTAAAAAGCATTTAGGTTCTTTTTTTTAAAAAAACCCCATCTTTTCTTTCTTTCCTCCTTTCAGCCTCACATTTCCTGCTCTTCTAACCTTCTTTTCTCTCTTCTGTCAAAATCTCTGGCAATGATGCCTGGTCAATTCAGCTGTCACTCTTCTAATCTTTTTATTGTTCCTGCTCAATTTGAGTTTCAATTTTCCATTTAAGTTTTATTTTTGATCTTATCCCTTTTGGGTAAAATGCCTTCCCATCCCAAACAGTTTGCATTTTTGCTCCTTTCTTTTTTAATCTCTTGCCACAAATTCACAATTGCTAATTGTAGCCAGAGGCTTGCATAATTTTAGTAAATCAATAACTGAATATTTTTATAAGAAATTAGAATGGAAAAGTGTACAAAAATATTTGTGTCTCTCTATTCGTATTAAAAGTGAAACTCAATTTTTTTTAAATCAGTCCTCTTCAATGCAATGCCCTCCAGATGTCCTAACATCTGCAGGTCACCATGTTGGGAAACACTGATCTAAATAAAGAAAAGAGCTGATCTCCAAATAATGTTTGTGACAAAAAGAAAAAAAGTGAAAAGCATTCTGCAAATGAGGAAATCTAATTATTTTACTGCTATCAACAGAAAATAAAAGATTTGCACTGATTGCACTGCTGTGATGATAAATAGACTCTGCTTCTTTGTTAATAATATTGTTTCTGTCTGCAGCACTAAAGGCTTGATAGATGATGTGGTTTATATTATTTGATATGTTGCAGATGGTTGCCCACAATCCCGAAACACCATAATTGATCTGACAGAAGTTGCTATGGACAATCCAGTTTGCATAGATATTGTATTCATTCTTGTACAATATACTATATCACAGTAGAAAACACTGTTTTCAGTAGATGTAGGAACATGTAAAGCATTTTAATATTATAATAATGTTAAATCAGTATTGCATATGCCTTTTAAATCTATAGTCTTAGGAAGCTATAAAGCAGTGCTTACAAATTACAATGTGTAGAGATGCTTCCAGCACATGTAAGAGAATTTAATAGGTAACTAACTTAAATCAAGTTTCACTAAGAAAAAAACTAAACAATTGCATTCAGCAATGATTGCTTAAGCATGAAATGATGGATCCAGTAATGAAAATCCTTTATTAACCTTTTTATTAGATTATTAAATAAAGGTTGGCTCAGTTTTACCTCTTGTTATTTATTTTCAGATTGTGTTATGTAATAATAAAACAATTTTAGAAAAAAAGAGAGAAAAAAACATAAATTGAAAAGATAAATGTCAATACTATATTTCAGACAGTTTTTTTCTGAATGTCCCTTTGCAGTCCTTCTGCCATGATGTATAACTTTATTATTTATTTATTAGTGAAATATATGCACTGTTTTAGTCCAAGTGAACTTTGTGTTTTATAAAATATATAAAATACAAGAGTATTACAATAATGACACAATACATAAATCACTATAATCATTAAGTAAAGCCTACACTGAAGAGTCCAGAATCAATCCTGAAAAGTTGTCAAGAATCATAAAAAAAGAAAGATCATTAAATATTTCTGCAAAGCCATGAAGATTTTGTCCCTCTGAGGATCACTTGTTTAATAGAAGGAAAGCCCCAAACAAAAAGTCTATCCTTAGGGCCGCTCCCAGCACATTTACTGGTAGGTGGAAGCCTTGACTAAGTAGTCTCTGAATGTCTAGGTTGGGTAGGCTGATTTGATTGGTGGTCTCTTAGATTCCTATCCTCATTTAGTATAGGTAGTCCTCAACTTACAACAGTTCCTTTAGATTGCTGAGAGGCTAAATGACTTCTTTGCCTCCGTTTTCACCGAGGAGGATAGAGAACATTTGCCTGCCACTGAATTAGTTTTCCCAGGGAGGGAAATAGAAGAATTAAACCTGATAGAGATAAACAAGGAAGATGTTCTTGCATGCCTTTCTAAACTAAACGTCAACAAATCGCCGGGTCCAGATGGCATCCACCCTAGAATTCTCAAGGAACTCAAGTGTGAAATTGCTGAACTTCTAGCTAAAATATACAATCTTTCTCTAAGATCAGGCACTGTACCAGAGGATTGGAGGGAAGCAAATATAACCCCGATCTTCAAGAAAGGATCCAGAGGTGATCCAGGAAACTATAGACCAGTCAGTCTAACCTCAGTTCCAGGCAAACTGATGGAAACCATTATTAAAGATAAAATTACAGGGCACATAGAAAAACAGGCATTGCTGAAAGAAAATCAACATGGTTTCTGCAAAGGCAAATCATGTTTTACTAACTTGTTAGAATTCTTTGAGGGTGTAAATAAATACATAGATAAAGGGGCCCCAGTTGATATTGTATATCTTGACTTTCAAAAGGCTTTTGACAAAGTCCCTCACCAAAGGCTCCTAAAAAAGCTCTCCAGCCACGGAATTAGAGGACAGTCTTGTCCTGGATTGGTAACTGGCTAAATTGTAGGAAGCAAAGGGTGGCAATAAATGGACAATTCTCTGGATGGAAAGAAGTGAGAAGTGGTGTACCCCAAGGTTCAGTTTTGGGGCCTTTACTTTTTAATTTATTCATCAATGATCTGGATGTAGAAGTTAATAGTGAGGTAGCCAAGTTTGCTGATGACACTAAATTGTTCCGGGTTGTGAAAAGTGAAACTGATTGTCGGGAGCTCCAGAAGGATCTCTCGAAATTGTGTGAGTGGGCAACAAAGTGGCAAATGCATTTTAACCTAAACAAGTGCAAAGTTATGCACATCGGGGCAAAGAACCCCAATTATACTTACCAACTGATGGGGACCAAACTTTCTGAGACAACCCAAGAAAGGGATCTTGGGGTTTTGGTGGACAGCTCGATGAAGATGTCAACCCAATGCGCAGCAGCAATAAAAAAAAGCAAATTCCATGCTTGGCATGATTAGGAAGGGAATCGAAAATAAGTCAGCAAGTGTTGTATTGCCTCTGTACAAATCGATGGTGAGACCACACTTGGAGTACTGTGTACAGTTCTGGTCACCACACCTCAAGAAGGATATAATGGAACTGGAAAAGGTGCAAAAAAGGGCAACAAGAATGATCAAGGAAATGGAGCGCCTCCCTTATGAAACCAGATTGCAACGCCTTGGTCTCTTCAGCCTTGAAAGACGGCGTTTAAGAGGTGACTTGATCGAAGTGTATAAAATCATGCATGGGATAGAAAATGTGGATAGAGAAAAATTCTTTTCTCTATCACACAATACCAGGACAAGGGGGCACTCCCTAAAGCTTATAGCTAAGAAAGTGAGGACAAATAAAGGGAAATATTTCTTCACCCAGAGGGTCGTTGATTTATGGAATTCACTTCCTGAAGGGGTCGTGACAGCTGTCAGCCTTGACAGCTTCAAGGCAGGGCTAGATAGATTCATGGATGCAAAGTGTATCGGTGGTTATTAAAACAGATGTCCATGTGCCGCCTCTATGTTGGTTGAGGCAGGCAGGATTCCCTTGAGTACCATTTGTTTGGGGGTCAAGGGAAAGGGAGGGTTTTGCCTTCTCTTTCTGCTCAAGATCCCCATGTACATTTGGTGGGCCACTGTGTGACACAGAATGCTGGACTCGATGGGCTTTGGCCTGATTCAGCATGGCTCTTCTTATGTTCTTATGTTCTTATGTTCTTATGTAGTGACCATTCAAAGTTACAAAAAGCACTGAAAATAGTGACTTATAACCATTTTTCACACTTATGACTGTTGCAGCATCCCCATGGTCACATGATCAGAATTCGGATATTTGGCAACTGGTTCATATTTATGAAGGTTGCGGTGTGCTGTGATCATGTGATCACCTTTTGCAAGCTTCTGACAAGCAAAGTTAATCAGGAATCCAGATTCATTTAACAACCATGTTACTAACTTAATAAAGGCAACGATTCACTTAATACGTGACAAGAAAAGTCATAAAATGGGGCAAACTCACTTAACAAATGTTTCACTTAGCAACAGAAAAATTGGGCTCAATTGTGGTCGAGGACCACCTATAAAGGCTTTAAACACTAGAAAACACTAGAATTTCACTTGAAAATACTGGTAGGTATCAGAGATGGTACAATATGGCAGCACTGAGACTGACAGGGAAGCTAACCGGTTATGGCAGAGGTTCTAGCACCAATATTTGTGATTTTGTTTTCAGCATCATTATGACATCTTTTACAAAATATGTCTTTATTTGCTGGTGTTTTGCATTTTTTTGTCTGGATGTATTAGTTTAACATACCCAAGTTTTTAATGGTTTTTAAATAACTTATTAACATCTTGCTTAGTTTTTACTGTAACTTTGGAATGGGTAATAACACTGACAACAAAGGATAGATTTCTTAATCTCCATAATTCATTTCAGCTAACTGTAATTGTCATATCCCAATGAGAGATAGCTAAACTAGGACATTTTTTTTATTTTGAAACAGTTTTGTAAATCTTTCATTTGTCTAATACATCAGTTTTGGAGATTGTATATTTCCTTTATGATTGGGATTCCACACTGTTACAGCAGACGCAAAATAAGAGACATTTTGTTGTCTGCTGAGTTCAAGATTTGTCCTATATCAAGATTTCTATTCTCTATTTCCTATTTCACCTGTAAATCTGAATGTGCTACCCAACTACTGATATAGATGTCCCCAGAAGGTTAGAAAAACAAAAATTGTGGTTAGAGCTTAATTTCATTTTTGAACAGTTGAATGGTCTCAGTGACCCTCAGGGTCATTGCAGCTTTTTCACAAAGGTTGACAGATGTTCAGATCTGGTAGAATTGCATGCATGGACTTAAAGCAGAAAATGAACACTTTACTTCAAGATCTTTCAGTATTACAATAAAATTATTAAAGTGTTATTTAGTATTATATAGCATTATGAATACATTTATTGCTCAATATTTATGGGGGCACTACAAATAAAGCAGTTCCTAAATTATTGTTGTGTTCTTCTCTGTGTATGGTAAGTGGGTAAAAAGAAAAAGTAGAAAAAGAAAGGTGATTTAAGAGAGAGACAAAACAGATTATTCAACATATACTGAATCCCAATATTACTAATCCCATAAATTACGATGGCCTTCAAATATTGCTAATCCCACTATGGATAGTGGAATGGCTGCTATTAGCCAGCAATTCTACTCCATGTCATAGGTAGATTAGGAGCTCCTATTGCATAATAATATAACATAGTATTGTATGCAATTTTATGATATATTATGATCATGATTTATCACTCGTTGCTTGTATGTACACTGAGAGCTTATGAACTTGTGTGTCCAATAAAAAATTCTATTCTATTCTATTCTGTTCTGTTCTGTTCTAAAGGGAACCTTCCCTAATGTAAAGTTAAATGTCATCCACAGATACAAATTTTAAACAAGCTACTCTTTCCAGGGTCATTGTAACTCATTTAACAATTTAAAAATAGTCCTCATTTAATGATCAGCTGTTTAACAACTGTTTGAAGTTACAACAGCCTTGGAAGGTACTTTGAACTACTTTTATGCAGACCATGCTGGATACAGGTCAAGGCTTAGGGCTATTTAAGTAGACAGTGTCCACTTGTCTGATTTTTTCAGTCTAATTTCTATCTAAGTACTGAATTATCTAATTTGACCAAATATTTTTTTTAAATCTTTTTTGAAAACAAACAAGCCGTTATTTATGTCACCTACTCAATTGTTTTTAGAGAGGAAATTTGGGGACAGTGAATTTGTCTTGAGATAAATTTAATTGTGGTTGATTAAATGGTAGGAATGTTTGAAAATATGGATAGGAGTAACATAAAGATTGTCAGAATATTAATGATGACCTTCAAGGACTCATGCTATCTTCATGCTATTTTGAATTTTATCTTGCAGATTGTGCTATAGTATATAAATAAATCTACTCAACTCTGCCCACTTACTTACCATCTCAACTTGTAACTGAATTTAGCTTAATAAGATGCCTACAGGAAAAAAGCCGTAGTAAAAAAGTATATAGAAATGTACTCAGATAGGACATGCCCTCTTGTTCCTTTACATAAATTAATAAAATCCTTTATTGTTTACATGATGACTGCTTGATTTCACCTGAATAAATAAAGCCCTGACAGCTAATATATATGAAGTTATTTTGAATTTGATCATGCCATCATTCTAGTTGGTAGGATGGTGCCTCTGTGAAAAGGAAGACTTGATAATAAGTTTTCCTTTTCATGTAGAGCAAATAGTATTATTGGTTGCTTATCAACAGCAACACTCCAAGTAATGACAGAACATTTGTCACAATCAATTCATGTTCTAAAGGAGGGTTTCTGCAAGTTTGTACATTAGTGTCAATAATAAATCTTTTTACAAGCATATGCTAATCTTAAATATATTGTTGATCCTTCTTCATGAAATCCAGTAAAGAACATCAGGGGCACTGGATTTTGCTTATAGAATACAATAGATGACAAAGTGTATTATATTCTTTTTATACTATTCTAAGAATTATTCAGAGCCAGAAGTAAAATGTACTAAGTATAGTACTTCTGCATACTACTGTAGGATAGAGTAACTATATTGAAAAATATTACAAATAGTCTTTGTTAATAACCATTCATTCACCTGTTCAAAGTTATGGCAGCACTGAACAAGTAGTACTTATGCATGGCTTCCAAAGTTACAGCTCTTATAGCAAACTTGTTGTCACATGATTAAAATTCAAGTCCTTGGCACCCCATCCACACTTATAAATACAGTGATGCTCCATTATCCAGAATAGAATAGAATAGAGTAGAGTAGAGTAGAGTAGAATAGAATAGAATAGAATAGAATAGAATAGAATAGAATAGAATAGAATAGAATAGAATAGAATAGAATAGAATAGAATAGAATAGAATAGAATAGAATAGAATAGAATAGAATAGAATAGAAAGTTTTACAAGAATAGAATAGAATAGAATAGAATAGAATAGAATAGAATAGAATAGAATAGAATAGAATAGAATAGAATAGAATAGAATAGAATAGAATAGAATAGAATAGAAAGTTTTACAAGAATGCATTCTCTTTAGATTTAACTACAGAGCTGAAAAAATATATAAATTTTAGAATAGAACAGAACAGAATACAATAGAATAGATCTGGAAGGGACCTTGGAGGTCTTCTAGTCCAGCTCCCTGCTCAAGCAGAAGAACATATACCATTTCAGAAAAGTGACTGTCCAGTCTCTTCTTAAAAACTTCCAGTGATGGAGCAACCAAGATTTCTGAGGGTAAACTGTTCCACTGGTTAATTGTCCTCACTGTTAGGAACTTTCTCCTTAATTACAGGTTACTTCTCTCTTTGATTAGTTTCCAACTATTGTTTCTTGACTTGCCCTCTGGTGCTTTAGAGAATAATTTGACCCCCTCTTCTTTGTGGCAACCTCTCAAATACTGCTATCATGTCTCCCCTATTTCTTCTTTTCTTTAGACTAGTGAAACCTAAATCCTGCAGCCGTTCTTCATATGTTTTAGTCTCCAGGCCTCTGATCATTTTAGTTGCTCTTCTCTGAACTTTTTCCAAGGTCTCAACATCTTTTTTGTAGTATGGTGATCAAAATTGGTTGCAGTATTCCAGTATGGTCTTACTAGGGTTTTATAAAGCAGTACTAATACTTGTTAAAGTAGACTCTTTTCAGGAACTTGATACATGCAAAGTTTCTGCAAAGATGCAAAAGAAAAATATATTTTGATTAGTCCTGATGTATCTTGATATAAAATTGTACTTTGTCTCAGAAGACTGACAATGACTTGTGCATGGATAAACTCCATTTCTTTAAACAAAGCAGCTATTTTTGAGACAAAGTGAGACAAAATTTTCAGAACTGCTTTTAAGTGATGAAAACTTGTTCCAAAATTTCAGGAACAGAACTCAAAGGATGGTCATAAAAAAACCTTTGAGTATCCCATAGATAGAAAATGGCAGACCAAGAAAAGGAAATTTAAAATACATATTGTGCCCTTTAGTAAAGTTCTCTTAAAAATGGGGGAGGGCTGTGGTCATAATTTAAAGACAAGGTAACAATAGCTTTTCCATGTCTCTCTGCTTTTTGTAGTTGGCTTTGTAGCCTTGCAAGAATTCAAAAACCATAATTAACTAGAAGATCATAAAATGTCATGTGCAATGACTTTTATACTATAAATGGTGTATGGGAAATGAAATTCTTTTCTTGATACGGGTAATTTTTGAAAAGGCCCATATTTTACTATGCAGTTTGGATCTTGCCCTGATAGAGATCATTCTTTGTCAAACCCATAATTAACTTTTTTTTCTGATTTAAATGATCTGTTGTTCATGGCCAACACCTTTAAGATTCATTCAGTAGATGGTTGACATCAATGCCAATTCTGCAGTTCACCCAAATCACTACATAGGACCTATGTATTAGGTCCTTCTGGAAGATAAAGCAGTGCCTCATCTCCTGACAACTTATTAAATAATGCTACTAGCCAAGGCAAACAGGAACAACAACAAATGTACAGTCTGTATGTGTTTTACATTTTGATAGCAGCAATTATTAAAACAGATTGAGATAGATAGTTTTCTAAACTTATGAAAAATAACATTGCAATTTTACATTCTCTGATGAATTTCACCAAACCTAGGTTTATAAATTGTGAAGGAATCTTGTTTGTATTATTATTGTGCTGCCTAACCCTTTGCTTTTGCTGTACTGCACCTTCATTTTCCGTGTCATAAACAGTCAAGAAAAGCTAATTATCAGAGAACCTAATTATTGGTAGTTTAGGAAATAAACATGAGGTTTAACAGTGTTGCATTTTAAACAACCATATTAATCAAAGGACCTAATCAAGTTATTGAACATTGCATTAGCATATTTAAAAATTGATATCACATCTTTAAAATGCCCATAAGCCAAGCTCTCATGTTTCACTGTCATTATTAAGCTCTGGTTTATTCTACTCCTCTAATTTTTAATCTGCTTGAAAGCTACTCATCAGAGTTCATCTATCTGACAAGCATACCTTAATAGTATGAGGGACCAAATTCAAATGAAAAATATTCATGCTCACAAAAACCTACTTTAAAATCTAACGTTCAATAGATGCCATAGATATATTGCTCTCAGTATGACATCATTGTCCAGTGTTATGAGTTCAGTAGTTCAGCCTTGCAGTATATTATGTAGAAATAATGTTAAAAGCTCCAGCTAGATAGGAATAACAACAATGGACATCATACAACCTTCATATTTATAAAGTTTTCTTACCATAAAAACAATAAATTAAGCAATTTATGAATCAATTCAAAGAACTAATTGTATTTGTAATATAGTTTAAAGAGTCCAGTTAATTCAGTTTATGTATATGATTCAAATTTTTGAATCAATTCAGATCAAAGATCTAATTCTGTGTGCTTCATGGCATGCACTAATGTTAATAAAGCTGAATTACCTTGTCAAATTAATTGGGCAATTCAATAAAATATTCAGTATGAAGGAGTGATTTGATTAAAATGCCAGTAAATTGAAACTTTGTCTCAAAGCTTCCTATGGACTGGATTTAGCCCAAGACCCATTGTTTATGTACTAATAGAAACAAAGAGGGAGAGAGGGAGGGAGGGAGGAAGGGAGGAAGGAAGGAAGGAAGGAAGGAAGGGGGGAAGGAAGGAAGGAAGGAATGATCACAAATAGAATATTAGTATGAGATCATTGCAAGCATTATAATTTTCTCTGAAGGCAATGAAAGAATCAAATAGAAATATGGGTTACTTATTTACAGTGTCATACTTGGCAGATAATGACAGTAAAGAAAATAGGAAAGGTGCTGTCAGATTTAGTGAGAAAAAAACAACTTGGGAATCTTTTAAAAGTTTGGATCAGTCCAGGGGAATGAGAATAGGAATTAATATTATATCTAAGCCTATTTAAGGAGTGCTAAGAAGGGTTCGATTCCCCATATGGATGTTGGTAAGCAGGTCCTTTATTCCAAAGTTGCATTATGATATCACTGAACAGCTATCATATGTGATTTTTAGAACGGAGAGTCTTTGAATGTACAACGGCATGTATGAAGATACTTTTTGCAAACCCAAATTGTCAGGGTTCCAGGTTTTAACTTTTGTGCAGATACAAAGGAAAGCATGATGTATTCATAAAGGTTGCTTCTTTGCTGATATCACATACAACTTCATAGTAGAGAGGGGCAAGTTACCACTGATACATATCTGTAACACTTGAACAGAGCATCAGGCCCATGTAGCTTCATAAACTGCACAGAGGATGGCATTTTATTTTTAAAAAATATTGTAATTCAAAAGACATTTGAAATACTCCCAGCTGCAAGATAAAACATAGGTTTTGAATAAGAAAAACTCATTCAGAAACTGAGCTATTTCATGCTAAGAACTGACTTATGACACTGATGGTTAATTTGGTACATTAGTAATACATAAAAGTAGCAAGAAACTTCCAGTTCTCTGACAAATCCACATTTCTTTATTTAGATCTTAAAGAGGGTTACATTTTAATAATTATATAAGTGCAGTACCACTTCATGAGATTAGGAATCGGGTTTACTTGAACAGTCTTTTTCATAACTGTCCATAGAGTTATAATTGCATTCATATTCACACATTTTTATAGATTTTGAAGCAAATATTAAATAAATAGGATCTGAAAACTATGCGATGATCATGCTTTTCCCATGGAAGATAATTATACTCGCAATTATACTCACAAATATTATTCAGAAATCTCAACCTTAAGATTTACCTTATTTGCAGTTATGTATGTAATGCGGCTTCAAGTCAAAGTTTCAATGTTGTGCTTAATACAAATTTGAAAGTCTGATTTAAATCTATATTCATATCCATGCCTGAAAATAAATGTGTCTAAATTATAAAAAATAAGTAATTTGTTAAGTAAATAAATAATATTTTGAATGCAAGACTATATGTTTTCAGTGGCAACTTTATAACTATAGGCTTCCTCCTAAAAAGGTAAGTAGTAAAACCTTATTAGTGAGTGTGTTTTTAATGTATTCAGTATATTAGTAAATATTTTAGTTCTGTTTCTTTCAGGTTTCAGGTTTACTGCTTAATTGCTATTTGATAGGACTTGTGATTTTTTTTTTCTGTTCTAGAAATTGGTTTATAGATTCTTAGGCAAAAAGTGATCTACCGATGTTTCTATAACTAAACTATGACTAAAACATAAAATACAGTTATTCAGTTGATTGAATATATACTCACATGAAAACACACCAGTATTATCACAACTGAACAATAATCAGCTGGATGGTGCCATCAAATGCTGATTTCATTTGTAGCTAGGAGAACAAGATGAAACTAAAAAAAATGCTGAAGAAAGCAACACATTCTTTTCATTCTTGATGCTATAAATTGGTATGAAACTCCTTTTTTGCAAACAAAGGAAATCTTATTAATTCCATAAAGTAATGTACTGACTCAGCCTTCCATCTTTCCGAGGTCAGTAAAATGAGGACTCAGATTTTTGGGGGCAATATGCTGACTCTGTAAACCGCTTAGAGAGGACTGTAAAGCACTGTGAAGTGGTATATAAGTAAGTCTAAGTACTATTGCTATTATGTCAGTGGCAGTTCTGACTATTTGCAAGGGAATTAATTCCTGAAACCATGTGATACAGGCAAGTCCAACAACTAGGAAGAATTAAGAAACTGGTCCTGTCACAAAGCAAATACAAAACAATAATGTCTAGGTTTTAGTTTGCTTTGATGATGCCTCTCAGTGTGTAACAGGAAGGGAACGAACTGTCATGGTTCCGGTAGATGAGACCAATTAAAAGAACTTCAAGGCAAGGAATTCTTCCTCAAAGAACATTTTTATTTGGCTACAAAATAATGGCACATACAAAGGTAAAACCAAGATGAATTCCCTTCCCCTTGGTTACAACATTGCAAGTTGCAATTCCCACCCCAATTTGCTGTCATAAATCACATTCACCAATTGTTAGAAAATGCAGGCACTCCTCCCAGCTCTCCAGCCCGCCAAAATGTTATCAGCAATGACCTTGGTTCCCATACATTTCAATTTTTTGGCTAACTGAGAACTATACCCCCTCCTTCTTCTAAGCTAAATATATGGCAACAAAGACAAAATGAAAATGGCTTCAGTTTGGTGTGTCACAGCGTTGACACGAACACTGTGTCATGGTTCCGACAGACAGAGACAAATAAAGCAGAACTCCCAGGCTTGCAAATTCCTCAAAGAACATGTTTATTGATACAAAGTATTGGCACTTCAAAAATGAAACCAAGTCTGAAAAGATGCATAAAAATTGCCCAATACAAAATTAAGAAAACCCACCCCTAATGCTATGCAAACAACTATTTTTCCCCACACAGCTTGTTGGCGGCTTTTCATGAGCTTGCAGTCTCAGGAGCAGCCAATGACCTTGGTTCCCCAAGAAAAAGTCTGAGAGAGAAAGTCTGTTTTGTCTAGCGCAACACCTGGCAATCCCCCTTCCTCCGTGTTGTGTGTCAACTAAAAATGAGAAGGGAAAAATGGCAGCAGCCATGTTCATTCTAAAGTTGACACACTGTAGATTGGTTGGATGGAGACAAGAGAGAATGATATATAGCAGAATTGTTAAATGCAATTATCAGGAAGTACATTAGAAAGAGAATATCATTAACTGTAAACTACATTAGAAAAAGACAAACCACTCTGGGTTAAAAGGGGAAAAGGAAAAAGATTACCATTCTCGCAAGCCATTAAAATAGATCTTTTGCTGTCACTGCAGCATTTATCCTTTCAAAAATCTGTGCACATACAGATGTATTCTGATAATAAAGTGTTTCATACTTTTTCATCTTTTTTTCTGTTGATTTACTTGATCACAGATAATAAAATATTTACTGCATTATATACTTTCTATTAAGATATAACATATCTATTTTCAAAAAATACACTTTAAAATATCCTTTTTAGTATTTGGAAAAGTTTATTCCTTGTTGCTTGCTCTTTATGTAACACTTACACATATGGTCTGCATTTTACTTTGAAGACTGATGTGTACACACACACACACACACACATACATATATACATCACAAAGCTAATAAATGTGAAATGCTTTCGCTACACTCAAGATATCAAGGCAAGGCGGATACATTTGAAAAATTGCTCTAATACATCAGAAAATATAAAAATCAATATGCTATAACAGCTAAAAAGCGTCTTCAATTTTGAAATGGCACAAGGTTGCAAAAAGCTATTATACTTCTAGATGTGCACGGTGAGGAATATATGAAGCCCGCCTCTGGGCCTTTGAAAGGATACTTAAGAAACAAAAGGAAACTGGAATTTGCTCATTTTGTTGAGATCAGGAAGCTCTTCTTGTAACAAGATGGACTACAATAGTGCATGCACCTATTCCAAGTTAAAAAATAAATAAATAAAAAGAGCCCTTTTTATTCTTCTTCTCATCTTATTCCCTGTTTCTACCAATCTCAGGCAAGCAAACAAGCACACTTTCCTAATACAGTACTTTTCTTTCCACCTGTGTACAATATACCTGTTTTCCAAACTTCAAGGAATTGTCAGTGACAGAATTGTCCAAATTCTCAGATTATTGTGTGGATAAGATCTGCCCAGCTCCAGTATCCCAATTTTGGCTGATCATCTATATAAACAGAAAAAGCGACAGCAGCAACCAAAGCTGACTGGTGCAAATGCCTGCATGTGGAAGCTGCACCTGCAGAGGACTGGATGAGAGTACCGAAGTGAATAATCATTTCCTTGATGGGAAAAAATTCTGCTGGAAACTAAAGGGAGAAAGAAAAAGATGATGGGGTGAATAAAGTCAATGATGGCCTCATCTGTTCGAATGTAGTGATCATTTATCATTTTCACTTAGAGGGAAAATGAGTTGATAAAATTAGAGTGTCTTCTTACAAAGGCTTTGCTTCAGACAGGAGATAATTTACCAACAGAAGGATTCAATTGGATGCAGCTGTTCCCCAAAACTAAACTCCAGAATCCATATACAAACATAAAGCAAAAAGACCCATAACAGAAGAATGCATTGATCAGTGCATCTTCCACATCTTCTCCAGTTAGTACTTTTTGCACTTTGTATATGGAATGGTTTCACTAGTTCAGTAGGTGATAAATGGATGACATCATTGGTTTGGGAAGTTACACGGGTTTAATATGAATTACATTTCTCCCCTTGAAGTACAACAAGCATGGTATTCAATAAGAGCTTTGCCTCATAAAACTGCTTCTACCTTGTCTAGTTATGGTAGTAATGAACTACAGCAATTTGTGAATATAGATTCAATTCTTAGTTCCATGGGATTGCAGAAGTAGGAGAAAAGCAAGTCTGGTTAATTACATATATGTTTAAATATACTCTTAAAATTAGCTTGTTTTCTCCTACTTCTGCAATCCCATGGAACCTAGAATTGAATCCATATTCACAAATTGCCATAGCTCCTTAATTGTAATTAGCGACAGAAATATTTAGGGAGTAGTTTTGAAAACAACAATGTACTTATTTCTCAGCTATCTTGGAAGGGAATAGTTTGCTGCACAGTTACAAGGAGGTCATTAGGAAAAGGCCAAGAATATCTCCACTCTAAAAATTAAATAGAGTTCCAAACTAAAATTAATCTAGCTGTTGAAGTTTCTGTAACTTAATCCTTACCTTTTCAATATATCTTGTTTAAAAACAAAATGCTCAGGGAATGCTTGCTTTTTAAATGAATTGGTTACCAACAGCCTAAAACCAGAAGTTTCAGGAGAACATTTGTCTAAACAAGAGCTCCAGCATGAGAAAATTCACTTTGCTCCAACAGAGTAGCAGTTATGTTTATTTATTTATTTATTTTGTAAACTTTTATACCGCTCCTCTCCCGTAGGACTCAGGGCGGTTTACAGCCAAATTAAAACATAACAATAATAAATATTTAAAACTGAATTAAATTACCTAGGCTATTACTAAAAACCAAATTAAAATCCCATACTAAAACCCTAACTACTTAATTTAAAATTTAAATAAAAACCTGAGGAGCTCTAGGCCAGGCCGGCTTGATTGAAGAGATGAGTCTTCAGTTCTCTTCTGAAGGTGCAGAGATCATGACACGTCCGGAGTTCTGGGGGGAGCTCATTCCACATTGTCGGTGCCCCCACAGAAAAGGCTCTCTCCCTGGGTGCCACCAGCCAACATTGCTTAGCCGATGGCACCCTGAGGAGGCCCTCCCTATGGGAGCGAACTGGTCGGTATTTACTGGCAGTAGGCGGTCTTGTAAATAACTGGGTCCTATGCCATGGAGCGCTTTAAAGGTGGTAACCAACACCTTGAAGCGCACCCGGAAGACCACCGGCAACCAGTGAAGCTCGCGCAGGATGGGGGCTGTTCGTGCCCACCAGGGCACCCCCACTACCACCCACGCAACCGCATTCTGTGCCAGTTGGAGCCTCCACGTGCACCTCAAGGAGAGCCCCATGTAGAGAGCATTGCAATAGTCCAGTCTGGAAGTGACAAAGGCATGAGTGACCGTGCATAGCGCGTCCCAATCCAGGAAGGGGCGCAACTGGCGTACCAGATGAATCTGGTAAAACATCCTCCCGGCCACGGCCGTCAGATGGTCCTCAAGGGACAGCCATGAATCCAGGAGGACTCCCAAGTTGCGAGCCCTTCCCGTGGGGGCCACTGACTCGCCCCCAATAGACAGCGATGGAGTCAGCTGACTATACCGGGACAACGGTAACCACAGCCACTTGGTCTTGGAGGGGTTGAGCTTGAGACCATTCTTCCCCATCCAGATCCGCACGGCCTCCAGGCACTGGGTCAGCACATCAAGGGCTTCATTTGGGTGGTTCGGGGTAGAAATGTACAGCTGAGTGTCATCAGCATACTGATGGAATTCCACCCCAAAACCTCAGATGATCTCACCTAGCGGCTTCACATAAATGTTGAACAACAAGGGTGAGAGGACCAACCCCTGAGGCACCCCACAATCAAGGGGCCTCGGGGTCGACCTCTGACCCCCTGTCAACACAAACTGCGTCTGGCCAGAGAGGAAGGAGGAAAACCACCGAAGCACGGTGCCCCCTATGCCCAGCCACTCCAACCAGCGCAGCATAATACCATGGTCGATGGTATCAAAAGCCGCTGAGACATCCAATAGCACCAGGACAGAGGAGCAACCCCTGTCCCGGGCCCACCAGAGATCATCCACCAATGCGACCAAAGCTGTTTCCGTGCTGTAGCCTGGCCTGAAGCCCAACTGGAGCGGATCCAGATACGACGATTCCTCCAGGTGCTGAGGGAACTGTCGAGCAACCACACTCTCAACAACCTTCGCAACAAAGCGAAGGTTGGAGACAGGACGGTAGTTGGATAAAACAGCAGGGTCCAGGGCAGGCTTCTTGAGGAGGGGTTGCACCACCGCCTCTTTCAGGCGGCGGGAAAGACACCCTCACTCAACGAAGCGTTGGTAATCACCTGAAGCCAGCCTTGCGTCACCTCACTGGAGGCCAGTACCAACCAGGAGGGACATGGGTCCAATAAACATGTGGTTGCTCTAAGACCTCCCAGCAACCTGTCCAAGTCATCCGGTGTCACGGAGTCAAACTCAGCCCAGATAACAGTCTCAAGACCGGCCTCAGCAACTCCCGCTGGACCCCCTTCATTGAAGTTAAAGCCTTTTCAAATCTGAGCGATTTTGTCATACAGATATTGCACAAAATCCTCAGCTCTTCCCTCCAAGGGATCCCCCCTCACTTCCCGTTGAAGGAGGGAGCGGGTTACCCTAAACAGGGAGGCTGGGCAATTATCTGATGACGCAATAAGGGCAGTGACATAAGAACACTTCTCTGCCCTTATTGCCACTAGGTAAGTCCTAATATGGTCTCTTACCCATGTTCGGTCAGACTCAGAGCGGCTGGCCCTCCAGCTGCTCTCTAGGCGTCTTTTCCGGCGCTTCATCTCCCTCAGCTCCCCATTGAACCAGGGAGAACCACGCCGGTTCAGAGGCTGCAAAGGCACAACCCAATCCAAGGCACCAGCAGCTGCCCTATCCCAGGCCGCTACCAGCGCCCCGACTGAGTTGTGTGTTAGAGCCTCCAGTATTGGCCCAAGCTCCGTCTGGAACCTCTCGGGTTCCATCAATCGCCTGGGGCGGTACCAAACAATTGGTTCTGCCTCCCTGCGGTGGGGTGTAGCGGTCTGAAAGTCCAAGCATAGGAGAGAGTGATCGGACCATGACAGAGGAGTAATAACTATATTTCCCACATCCATATCACTCAAACACTGACCAGAGACAAAAACCAGGCCAAGCGTGTTTCCCCCTGTGTGTGTGGGACCTTGAATTACCTGGGTCAGGTCCATGGCCATCATGGAAGCCATGAACTCCTGAACCTCCCCAGATGCCTCGCCCGCAGACGGCAGATTGAAGTCACCCATGACTACCAGCCTGAGGACCTAAACCGTCACCGCCGCGATGACGCCCAGGAGCTCGGGCAGGGCGATTGACACATGGCAGGGAGCCAGGTACGTGAGCAACACAGCCCTCGGACCCCCAAGGTCCCACCTCACAAGGAGGGATTCACAGCCTGCCGTCTGAGGAACAGTGACCTCTCTTGGCCTGAGACCTTCCCTAATCACAATCGCCACTCCCCCACCCCTGCCCTGAGCTCTCGGCTGGTGAAATGCAAGGAAGCCCAGAGGGCACATTTCCACCAGAGGGACACCTCCCTCTGGTCCCAACCAGGTCTCCGTAATACCCGCCAGGTCTGTGGCCCCCTCCATAATTAGGTCTTGTATCAAGGGGGCCTTATTTACCACAGACCTGGCATTGCACAGCACCAGCCTATAGCCCAGGCCCTTTGGTTCTAAACAACCCAGATCACAAGTGGAACCATGGGGGTCGGAGCGCGGCACCGCTCGAAGATAGCGAGGGTGCGCTCCCATAAATAAATATGGCCCCCTGCTCCCGCCATATCTGCCCCTCCCACTTACAAAGCTGTAAGCCCTCTTACAAAGCCATATCTGCTCCTCCCACTTACAAAGCCGTAAGCCCACTTACAAAGCCATATCTGCCCCTCCCACTTACAAAGTTCCTCCTGGAACTCTAAAATAAAAAAGTGACTGTATGATTTCTTTATTAAGTCACAGTTCTCAGTTTGAGGATTTACATTCCTCCCGCCTCCAGCTGTGGCATCTCTCATATGTGTGGACTTCAGCTTTCAGAAGTCTGAATATTGACCACAGCATTAAGGTAGTCCATGACTTATGGCCACAATTGAGCCCAAAATTTCTGTTGCTGAAGGAGACAGTTTTGCCCCATTTTATGGTCTTTCTTGCCACAATGGCTAAGTAAATCACTACAATTGTTAAGTTAATAACAAGGTTAAGTGAATCCGGCTTTCCCATTGACTTTGATTGCCAGATGGTCACAAAAGGTGTTCACATGACCTCAGGCCACTGCAACTGTCAGTTGCCAAGCGTCTGAATTTTGATCAACTGATCAGGGGATACTGCCAGGGACATAAGTGTGAATAATAATAATAATAAAGTTGGAAGGGACCTTGGAGGTCATCTAGCCCAGCCCCTTGCTCAGGCAGGAAACCCTATACCATTTCGGACAAATGGCTGTCCAGTCTCTTCTTAAAAACTTCCAGTGTTTGAGCATTCACCGCTTCTGGAGGCAAGTTGTTCCACTGGTTAATTGTTGTAAATGTCAGGAAGTTTCTCCTTAGTTCTAGGTTGCTTCTCTCCTTGATTAGTTTCCATCTGTTGCTTTTGTTCTGCCTTCAGGCACTTTGGAGAATAGCTTGACTCCCTCTTCTTTGTGGCAGCCCCTGAGATATTGGAACACTGCTATCATGTCCCCCTCGTCCTTCTCTTCATTAAACTGGACATACCCAATTCCAGCAACTGTTCCTTATATATTTTAGCCTCCAGTCCCCTAATCATCTTTGTTGCTCTTCTCTGTATTCTTTCTGGAGTCTCAACACCCTTTTTACATCATGGTGACCAAAACTGGGTGCAATATTCCAAGTGTGGCCTTACCAAGGCATTGTAAAGTGGTATTAACACTTCATGTGATCTTTATTTTATCCCTCTGTTAATGCAGCCTAGCACTGTGTTGACTTTTTTGGCAGCTACAGCATACGGCTGGCTAATATTTAAATGATTGTCCACTAGGACTCCGAGTTCCCTCTCACAGTTACTACTATTGAGCAAGGTACCCCCTATACCAGTGGTTCTCAACATTTTTCAGGTTGAGACCCCACTTGCGCCACCCATGCGTGCCGTGACCCCGACCCGTGCGCGTGCGCACGTGCATGCACAACGCGTCAATCTGCGCATGCACGGCGCGCACACGACAAAAAATAATACTAAAAAAATAAAAAATAAAAAATAAAAAACAACAACAAAATGGCGGACCGCGACGGGCCGATCCATGCATGCGTGGCACGTGCGCAACGGGCCGATCTGCGCATGCGCAGCGCGTGCGTGACGAAAAAAAATAAAAAAATATCAAAAAAAAACCCAAAATGGCGGACCGCAATGGGCCGATCCGCGTATGCGCGGCACGCATGCGACGGCCTGAACCGCGCATGTGCGGTGTGCACGCGACTAAAAAAAATAAAAAAACAAAAAAACAAAAAAAAACAAAATGGCGGACCGCAATGGGCTGATCCGCGCATGCGCGGGATCCCAGGAATTTGATGCTGATAACCATCTCTACAGGTGAATAATTAATGTACAGAGAAAGTGTGGGTGTGCCTGCCTTTTCTGAAATCGACAATAATCTCTTTGGTTTTTCCAGTATTTAAAACTAGGCTGTTTTACATCAGTTTACCAACCCCTCAACCTCCTTGCGGTAAGCACCCTCATTGTCATCATGAATAAGGCCCACTACTGTTGTATCATCTTCAAACTTCACAATATGGTTGGTGGCAAACCTAGCACTACAGTCATGGGTCAACAGGGTGAACAGCAGCGGACTTAGGACACAACCCTGAGGAGAACCTGTGCTCAAGAAAATGGTGTTAGATGGTATTGTAATATAAATGGTATTGTAATCTGTTTAATTATGCAGTGAAGAAACATGCTTTTGTCCCTACAAATCATGTTATAGTTAGCCACAGCAGTTCAAGGCAGTATTAACAATGGTGACAAAGATGGAATGAGCCAGCATTTGGAATTCTCCATCTGATATCCAAAAAACTAGTTTGGAGTATATTCTGAAAGCAATTTACTTTGCTCTCTGAGATGTTTATTTCTTATACTGTAGAAATGAGAGAAGGAAAAAGAAGAGCCCTTATGATTTTGATTTTAAGTTGAAGTGTTTTTCCCCCTACAACCAATGTATTTTCTTATTGTTATTCTTCTTAATTTTCCCCACTTTTAGAATCCCATCAGATTTGTTTATATCGCCATAACCATTTTGCTTTCCTCAGCTCAAAGTATTCTCTTTAGTAATGAACTTCACAGTCAGTTTGAGGTCAGGCTTAGACAGAAGCCAAGGAAAGCGTGCAAATGGGATTAGTCCATTCTGATATTTTAAGAGAAACAACTAAGCACTGCAATCTTGAACTAGTCTTCTTAAATCTTGTGCAGCTTATGATGAATATGGGAATGCATCATGAGAAGTTTTATAAAGAATATATCAGTGTTTTCAGCCAAGCAATGATTCATTCTCAGAATAGGATTTAGAAGAATATGATTTCTGTCGGCAAATGACTATAGAAAATGAAAATAAAGCTAGATAATATACTCATCTCCTACACAGCATTTCAGTAAAAAGCTGCAGCCTTAAATTATTATCATTAATGTGCTACTTTAAAAGAATGAAGGCTTCCCCCCCTTTTATCATAGGGAAATCTAAAATAAACACAACATTTCTGCTTTTTAAAAACTGCTTTCTGTCATGGCCAGAAATTCAGAACTATCCATTTGAGAAGGCTGTAAAGGTTAAGTATAAATGGGAAAGTATATTTGATTGTGCCTTTTACTGTTCCAATGATTTATAAAGAAGATTGGGTCATATGTTTCTTCTTCCTGTTTTTCTTTCTTCCTGATGGCTTGTTATGTTAAAAGTTTTGAATAATGCAACCTGGTTGAGTAAAAATAATTCTGAAAGAAAGTTTGGTATGCATTGGGAAAAGCAACAACAACTGGAAAATGATCAGTGATTCCAAGTAGGGTAACATTGTCAAGCAAATTTGTTACGCGACTATGGACCTTTTCAGACCACAGTTGTGGTTTCAGAGAGGCTAGAGATGAATGATCCAAACTGATAGCTTGTTAATTTTCATAAAGCTCTTCTTAAAAAACTTGTTTCAAAAGCAAGTAAGCAAGAGAAGGGAAACAGAGCATCTGGACAGTGGAGATTTAATACCATAACTGATTTTGACATAGATAAAGATGATAGAATTGCTTTGCTGCCTTTTCTCTATTTCTGCAGCAGGAAGTTTCAATGTGAATAAGTCTTTTGAGTATGACTTCCATTTTTAAATAAGTCCAATTTTTAAAAAGACAAATGGCCCTTGCAACTTATGATAGGTACTTTGGTCAGCATCCCTTCTAAAGATGAAATAGTGCAAGATCATACTCTTACAGGAAATAACTTCAACTAAATTATACCACAATCTTGAAAGCTGTGCAATGCTTCAGTTTCAAAGACAAAAGTGCCTTGGAGACTGGACGGGGGGGGGGCATTCTTACAGTCCTTGTTGGCAACTCCTTAAAGCAGCCGTGCCTTTTCCTGCAATTGTAGATCTACATGTTACATCTGTTGCATAGTGTCACTATGGAAAGCCACATGGATGTCTTTGGAAAAATTAAGTGATGATTTAAGCCAGTGTCAAAAAAAGAACATTGGAAGGAAATTTAAAATGACTCTACCTTAACTCCCTAAGGTATAGGAGGGAAGGAAAATGCTGCCAGGATTTCAAGATTCTGTTTCTACAATGAAACTTAGTTCCAGTATTTCTTGTGGAAACTGTCTTCTGATCTGGCCTACCACAAAGGGCTGACAGTGAAGGAATGGCTGCTACATGAGTTTGTCTGCTCACTCAAAAACATATTTTGCGTAATTTGAAGCACTCAGCAACCTTAATAGGCAAGGGATATTATTTCTATGATAAAAAATGGGTCCATACTTTTCTAGAAAAACAGTCTGAACTGCCAACTTTCGTATTACTTTTGCCTATTCATGTCAGAAATGTTAACACAGTTTGGCAGGCAACAACAACCATTTTTACCAACTAAGATCCCAGAGCTAATATCAGGAACTACATTCCTGTTCCTAAGTTATTTCATACCTTTGTACCATGTGGATATGGCATGTCATATTTGCAATTATTAGTATTATTAGAGTACATGAAACATTTTGCTGAATGTATATAAGAAGATATTTTTGAAGCATCAAGTTTTGCAGACTGACTCCTCCTGTTTGCCAATAGATCTGAGAATAATAGATAGTAATAGATCTGTCAGTCTATGTTATGCCCCATTGAGGGACTGAGCAAGCATAATAAAAAAAAAAGTCAAGATAGAGATTGAGATCAGCAATTTGAAGCCCTGACCTTTTTAAAAAGTGTGCATTTTGAGTCCGTCTTTCAAGTTTTATGCAGATATTCAGATTACAAGAGAAAATAGGAATTTAGTTCACTTCAATTAAATTCATCATTTTTGTTTTCATTGTTGCATAAGAATATTACTATTACCTACTTTGAGAAGAAAAGGTCATGAATATTCACTTTGCTTCCACATGGTCCATGTAAACCTATATTCTCCATAACTTAGATTTATCCCCTACCAATTAAATATATTGTCTATTCTCCAGGACTACGATTAAAAATCTAGGATGATTATATTCTAGAATGCTCAGATGCTTTGCATAACATCATATTTAACTCTTAATTTGCAGAACAATCTAAGGCAATTTTATTATTGAATAAACACAATTCAAATGTATTAGTTTAAAAAAATTAATGGCTAGCTATTTACATATTTCAACCTTTCTTTCTCCTGAACCAGACAAAATTAAATTTAACACATGTCACATTCATCTATTGCTCATTGATTCTCAATGTGAAATTCTGAGAATATGATGGAAAGGACCTTCTCAAGACATTTTGTCCATATTCTTTTTGTCTGTCAAAGCTACTTTTGCATCAGATATTCGTCTATTTAATGGGCAATATATTTCTCATAAATAACTAGGAAAGATGTAACTTAATATTTATTAAAGCCTGTCACTCCAAAACAAGGACATCATATGCTTTTTTGAGGAAAGATAGAGGTAGATAAGTAAGTTGGAAGAGGAGGAAAGGAAAGAGGATAATGTAAATATTATAAATGAGGAGAGGAAAATCTATGAGCGACTAGATGTAGCTGGATAATAATTTCCAATGACTCCAGCCAGTATGCTCACTTGAAAGAGAGATATAGTTCAGCAAAATTTAATGATACCAGGTATCACATAAAGATATGGTAATAACATAAGACAATGTCACTGAGTGTCATAGAAAGTTAGAGTTAGTGTATCCAAGTACTGATATTGGCAATAATTGATAAATTGTTCCTTTACATCAAAATTCTAATCCTAAAAATTGAGAAGAGTGACTAAAACTGAGATTTAAGTCTTTTTTTAATGTCTTAATGATACAACTTAGTTGTAAGTGCATGACATGTACACAGAAAATATTGGTCAATTTTGAATAGACTGGAAGATATTTCTGTCTTAATGTTAGAAAACTAAGTTAGTATACATACAGCTAGTCAAGATATGTAAAAGGCCAGTTTATATAGTTGCTGTAGGGTAACATCTTTATTCTTTCAAAATCTCTTTGTTTCATCTACAATCTGACTACTTGGGTACCTCAGTTACAATAGTAAAGAATATATGTAATTCAGGGTTGAATTGGCATGTAGACTGATGGCATTACATCTGCAGGAAAACAAACAAGCTCATCAAGGACGCAACTGTATTAATTTATCAATAAGTTGGCTCAGAAAGAAGGTGCACTTATGGAGGACAGGATAATGGAACATGGTATAATGTTATTATGCAAATGCCACAACTTATGTTATTCATCAGGCATTAGGACACTGACATCTGTGTGATGGTATCATGCAGGTTCAATAGGATTTGTGTCATCACAGTCTGCTGCAGATGCCACTGACTGAAGGAAATCCCCTCAAAGTTCCAAAAAACAGAAATGTTCCTCACGTTACTAGAATTATAGTTTTCCTTCATATATATGAAGCCTATTTGGACAAAATCGCCTGCTTATATAGTCATAATTTCATACAAAGTTGTTATTTTTCAACTATAAAATCTTGGAACACAAAGATAATGTCTGAATACATCCTACTGTGGAAATAATCATTGAAATATTTTCTTGATATTTGGTATTTTCTTGATATTTATTTAAACAAAATACTCTGTAATTGTTGGAAAAATGTATAGACCATTGTTACAAGTAGTGAACAGTAGGAAGTTTTTTTGTTTTGAAAGATTTTTTCATGTTGAAGGTTAAATATATCCAACTCTAAAAATGCAACTAATTCATATTTCTTGACTAATTTATTTAGACTAACACAATAATTTTCATTTATATTAAACCTATAACTCATATACATTTCATTTCTTTCTTTACATATTTATGCGTTGTGTGGTAGGCCACTTTTAGTAAAGATTGTTGTTATATTAAAATGAATGCAACGTTAAATTCAAATCACAGAACAGTTGCATAAAATTGTAGTTTATGAACCAACACACTATAAAAGTTTAGCAACGGTGCAATGGAGCACCTCACCTCCTTTATAGCTCGATTTTATTTTAAATAGGGACTACTGTGCTATAGCTTCCAAATTTCTTGCATTTTTAAATAGAAAGTTTCTATAATTATCTGATGTTAGAGAAATATATTACACCACAAGAAGAATCTATATTTACAAGTGAAAGTTTGAGAAGGTAGTAAAAAAGTTAGAATTGTGTTCCATATTTTGAAATAGCAGCATATGCATTTATTCTATTATGCTCATTTATCAGAGAACAACTGTCTGAACCTTTCTGAGGACTCCATTTCAGACCTGCAAGACCTGTTCACTGGAGTATGGACCATTGGCCGCCATCTGTCTAATATCCTTCAATCCTTTTGAAAGCAATAAGATTCAAAGAACGTCAAACTTTGTCTTGAATTATCATCATTATGTGAACCAGGGTTGCAGAACAATAATGAACATGTCTCAGGTGGTGAATGTCATGCCTAACTGCTAGTTGAAGAAAAAATATTACAATATGTAGAGTAAAATAAGAAATTATTAATCATATCTGTGAATAGTCATGTCACTTTAAAAAGAGGTTATTTCTTAATTTAGGAGGGAAAAAACAATGTTTTACAGCATTTGTGCTAAAGTATTAATCAAAGACTATATTCCCCACCACCACTAATAAAGTCTTCTGTTCTTGATTTATAATTTTTGATTTAATTTGTTTCCTTTAATATCATCTTTTTATAACTAAAATATAAATTATATGTAGCACTAGTAAGGAAAATCAAGGACCACAGTGAAAAATAATGGGACTGAAACTGAATGTAAAAATGACCCAAGTAACAACAACAGGTATGGTAACCAGTCTTAGTATTGACAATGAAGATATTAAAGTGGTGGATAATTTCTGCTTTTTTGGATGAATTGTCAATAGTAATGGAAACATTACTATATCTTCTGTTATATTTTAATCATTAAGATTTAGGTAAGATTATACAATAGACTAGCACTTTGTAGAGTAGCCATAATGGGTTTGGAAAATATATTAAGATGCCGGGATATTTATATATCTACGAAGACAACATAGTGCAGGCAAAGGTTTCCCCTGCTGCACTAAATGTAAAAGCTGAACTCTGAAGAAGCAGATCAGAAAGACTATTTGGTATTTATATGGACATTGGTGTTGGAGAAGTCTTATCATGGATAGCCAAGAAAAAAACTGAATCATGATACAAAACAAATGACCAGACTTAAATTATCCTGCTTAATGCACATTGTGCAAAAACCTGGCCCTCTGAAGAAGATATAATGCCGGGAAAAGTGGAAGGAAAAAAGACGGGTCCTTGTTGTTGTTTGAGTTGATTGTTTTCTTGCAAACATTTCTAACAAAAACATAAATACTTAAAAAGATGCACTCCTTTTTAGTTTTCTTTCTAAAAACAGCGTGTAATTGATAAAAGATTACTATGAAACATGCCTATTTTTATGGTGTTCAAAACAGAGGTTTTCAAATTACATTCTGCAAAATTTGGTCTGTCCTTTATTGCTTTTCACAAGAGCAGGATGAGGGATAGGAAAGTTTAAATCTTTATAAAGGAAAGAAGGACATTAGTTTTCATGCAAGTCAGTTACAGATATTTACAGGGTAAAGACCTTTCAACAAAGCAACAAACTCAGACCACTTTTTTTTTTTAACCTTCTCAACCTCTCAGTAATTCTTTAGACATTCATATATCCCTAACAATACAGTAAGCCAAAATGGGACTACAGGCTAGAAATATTGCTTATATATCCCTAAGGCAAGGAGACCCATTTATTTTAGAAATTATTGTTTCTGCTGCTTATTAATTAACCCTCCCATTAGATAGCTTGGTACCTTGAAAGACTCTTTGTGTGTATGTGTGTGGAGAGAGAGAGAGAGAGAGAGAGAGAGAGAGAGGGGGGGGGGCACTTGACCTGCTGTCAGGTTACAGAATTTAATATTGTTTAGCATCCTTTTGAAATCTAAACATAAAATCACTTTTTCTTCGCATTGTTCAAACAGCACCTGCAGCTGGCAGGCCATCAGCTTGCCTAGAAGACTGTTATGAATCATTAGTGACTTACGATTTCAAAGTCCACTTCAGTGGGACTAATGATGTTGTGCTCTCATACATTTCACTATTTGGAATAAAATATGCCTTCTCTACCATTAAGAGAGGTTTTGAAATAGAAAAGTAGAACTAAGCCTAGAAGAAAATCAATCTTTACAGTGCTGATAATTCTTGGGAGGGTTTATGCACCATTTCAGTGTGCATAAGGTTTAATCAAGATGATACAAGTCTTTTCATGCTTAAGTAACATGGTGTGTGACCTGACTGCATACAGATGAACTGGCACCACTAAAGCTCTCTTACAGCTTTTATTCCTGGCAACAGAGTTGCTCAGCTCTTTCAAATGCTGACAATTCAATAGCAAGATTTTGCCCCAGCAAAGAAACTCTGGTGATATTGATACTTCAGAATGTATGGCTTACTTTATTACAATGCAAATGAAAATTCCTTTATTTATTTATTTCAAAGGAGATTTTCACAAAAGCAAATAATGTTTGATGGCAAAGCCCAGAGTAACTTCCTTGGATTCAATGAAAAAAAAAACATTTGATGACAAACATTAATTACATGCATAAAGAGAGCTGAGATGCTAACAGCTAATTAGCCTCAAAGGGAAATTAAATTTAATTTTCTAAGTGGCAGATCTGATCTAGCAATATTTTCCTTAAACAAAATAAATTCTGATTTATCGTAGGTTTTTTTTAAAAAAACAATTAAATAAATCCATCAGGCATACAGAATGCTTTTTTTTTTAAAAAAAGAAGCTAAAGTTGTCAAAGTCATATATTAACAATGTTTATTGTTAAATGATGTGTATGCCTGCACGTGCAGACACACACACACACACACACACACACACACTTGTTTATGGCTTCTAGAAAAGGTTACAAAAAGAAAAATACTTGACTTAAAAAATCTTATGAACAATGAAAACTGCTGTACATTACCAATATATCTTCTTCTGCCATCCCTACTTTTTTTCACCTCTTAGAATATTTCTTAGTGAACAAAAAATACATAATAGTTTTTTTAAAGTAATCTACACATAACTATAAATCAATAGAATTTCACTTCTCCCTAGTAAATCTTTGTGAAAAAGTGAGCAGACATAATAACAGTAGCACATTTTTATTAAGAATATCATTGTGTGAGGAAAATAATGGTAAAATAAATGTATAAAAATAATATGGAAGATATTGAAAGAACATGCCACAATATTTCTTTTAAAAAATATTTATTTGCCTTCTAAACAGAATGGTATTCCTGAGATACAATTTCTTTATTATTATTCTAGGTACATAATGTTATCAGAAACAATACATTTTAAGAGAAAATGAATGTACCTTTACTTCTAGAACACGGGTGTCAAACTCACCACGTCATGTGATGTGCCATGACATATCACAACTTTTTTTGCATTGCCAGAGCTGGGGTGGGCATGGCCTCCGTAGGATGCAATCACCCTGCGGGCCAGCAGTTTGATACCCCTGTTCTTCCCTGGTCCAACACCTTAAAGCCACAGGACATGAAATTGATTTTAAAAAGACCAGAACTATCGCCAAAACTGAACACTTTAATAACAGAATAATCAGAGAAGCCATTGAGATAGAAAAACACCCACACAGCGTGAATAAATGAGATGACACCTCCCGCCTACCAGCCATTTGGAAACCCGCCCTTATTGACAAATGAGTCCCTAACACAAAGAATGACACCAGACCCACACTCACGAAAACCACACAGGATGTCACCAGCACACATCCACACAAAAAGCAAACCCAAACCCACACCAATGATGAGGCACAACCACAAACCAGAAGCCAGACAACAGCTGCATCATTAGCCACCTTAAACCCCTCCAATCCATACATGAAGCAAACTGACACCCACCATGAAGATGAGGCACGACCACGAACGTGAAGCCAAACAACAGCAATGCAACTCACCATTTCAAATCCCCCTACAACTCAGACTAACCTGAGCACAACAAAGCCCCCACCCAAACAGAACACTCCCCATCCAATCAGAGCAGAGCCAACCCCCCATCCAATCAGAGCACAGCCAAGCCCCTAATCAATCAGAACACACCTCCACCCAATCAGAACACAGCCAAGCTCCCACCCAATCAGTTCATACCCCCACTGGCAGTTAAAAGGAAGAAACAGCTATGATCACACATTGCTCCTAGAAGCACGAAGCCGAAAACACCAGCCTGAAGATGACGAAACGTTGCCAAGACACTTCCAATTTTATGCGGGAGAAAACCCGAATAAACAAAGAAAGATATATAGATATGTATATGTATATATGTATATGTGTATGTGTATGTGTATGTGTATGTGTATGTGTATGTGTATGTGTATGTGTATGTGTATGTGTATGTGTATGTGTATGTGTATGTGTATGTGTATGTGTATGTGTATATGTATACGTATATATATATATATACACATATACACATATACACATATACACATATATACATATATATATGGATGTCTGGATGTCTTAGTCTACAAGAAATCCAATGGCTCCCTAGGACACACCATCTACCAGAAGAAAACACACACAAATCGCTATCTGCACGCACTCTCACACCACCACCCAGCACAGATCAACTCTGTAGCCAAGACACTCATCTCCAGAACCAAATGCCTAGCTGACGAACAACACCTAAAAACCGAACTACACACTCTCACTAATGTACTAACATCCAACGGATTCCCAAGAAATAAGATTTCCAACTTAATCCAAAAAGAAACTCCCACTAAAATCCATGACAGAGAACAAGAAAATGGCAAAGCCCTCCTCCCATACATAAAAGGCACCACAGACAAAATCAGCAAAATCCTGCACAAATATAATGTCAAGACAGCATTCTGCACAAACAGAAAAATATCCACCATCCTAAGAAACCCTAAAGACAAAATTGAGTTAGAAAATCAAGGAGTATATGAAATCCCATGTGCTGCTTGCCCCACTACATACATTGGACAAACCAACAGAAGGATAAGTGCATGCATTGAAGAACACAAAAACTCAGTCAAAAGAGAGGAACCAACTTCTTCCCTGGTCCAACACCTTAAAGCCACAGGACATGAAATTGATTTCAAAAAGACCAGAACTATTGCCAAAACTGAACATTTTAATAACAGAATAATCAGAGAAGCCATCGAGATAGAAAAACGCCCCCACAGCATGAACAAACGAGATGATACCTCCCGCCTACCAGCCATTTGGAAACCCGCCCTTATTGACAAACGTATTCCTAACTCTAAGATTGACACCAGAACCACACAGGATGCCACCTCCACACATCCACGCAAAAAGCAAACCCAAACCCACACCGATGATGAGGCAAGACCACAGACCAGGAGCCAGACCAGAGCTGCATCATTGGCCACTTTGAAACCCTCCAGCACTACAAAGCCCCCACCCAACCAGAACACTCCCCCAGCCAATCAGAGCACAGCCAACCCCCCAGCCAATCAGAGCACAGCCAAGCCCCTAACCAATCAGAACATAGCCAAGCTCCCAGCCAATCAGTTCAAACCCCCACTGGCAGTTAAAAGGAAAAAACAGCTTAAACCACACATTGCTCCTAGAAGCAGAAGCCAAAAGCACGAGCCTGAAGATGATGAATGAGACTTCATCGAAACGTCGCCCAGACACTTCAAATTCTACGTGGGAGAAAACCCGAAGAACCAAAGACCTACATACAAACACCCGCGAAAACCTCAGAAAACAAATATATATATATATATATATATATATATATATATATATATATATATATATATATATATGTATGTATGTATGTATGTATGTATGTATGTATGTATGTATGTATGTATGTATGTATGTATGTATGTATGTATGTATGTATGTATGTATGTATGTATGTATGTATGTGTTGTGAGTGTCCCTAGACCAGCTTGGGAAGTGTCAGAGTATGAGGATGAGCAGCCAGGCCCCTCTGGGTGTTTTCCCCTCCCGGCAGCCGAGGAAGAGCAGCCAGGCCCCTCTGGGTATTTTCCCCTCCCGGCAGCTGAGCCAGACAGGGAGGAGAGTTACAGGCAGTCTGGGTCAGATTCACAAAGTGAGGGGTCAGATTTGGATCAAGAAGATAGATGGCTTGATCCGAGATTCCGAAGGTTTGATAAACGAAGGTGTCAGTTAAGTGGAAAAAGGAAGTAATGGGGGGAAGTGACGTATCGGAAACTATATTAGAAGGGGACAGAGAGACTACGCCTTTGTCACGAGCAACGTTACTATCAAGGAGTAGCTTGGTGCCTTGGCCAGTTCGTTCGAACTCAGTTTTTCTGGTGTGATTGGACTCTATGGAAGATTAATGAGCTCTTGGACAACTTTACAGATAAAGAGTGAGTTAATTGGAAGGGAGGGAGAGCATGTTCAAGCGGAATGTAAATAAATCAGAATTGGCCGTTCTGGCCAACAAAATGCCAGCAGCTTGCTTTGCAATGAATCTCTTGAAATGTGTTAAATAAAACTCTTAAAGAAATACTACTGTGGATTTTAATAAGCTGAGAAGGGCCAGACATAACAGTATGTATATAGAGTGTTTCTTTTTTTAAATTGCACCCTGTAAACCCAAATATGGGAGCAAGAAATCTTTCTTTCTTTTACCTGTTTCGGCTCAACCCAGAGCCATCTGCAGGCACAAATATATATTTGGTAATGAAATGTCTACAAGAAAACAACCAAACTCAGAGAGCACCAAGAACCCTTCAATTGAAAAATAATTGAATCAGTTTGAGATAGTAGGGTTAGCGAAATTGGGCATATGTACATTAAAAGGCAAATGAAACAAAATTCAATCCTTTTCCTAGATAGATAGATAGATAGATAGATAGATAGATAGATAGATAGATAGATAGATAGATAGATAGATAGATAGATAGATAGATAGATAGGTAGATAGGTAGGTAGGTAGGTAGGTAGGTAGGTAGGTAGATAGATAGATAGATAGATAGATAGAGAGAGAGAGAGAGAGAGAGAGAGAGAGAGAGGTAGGTAGGTAGGTAGGTAGGTAGGTAGGTAGGTAGATAGATAGATAGATAGATAGATAGATAGATAGATAGATAGATAGATAGATAGATAGATAGATAGATAGATAGATAGATAGATAAAAGACATTAAAAGATTTGTCCTAAGTTCATATAAAAGCAATTCTGGAAAATATAAACATTACTAGACATTAGCTGGGTTGATAAAAACACTAGAATATTCTTTGTTTCAAGCTTGATATTCTGCCCAATCAGGCAGAGTAGATACATTCCAGGTTACTTTAATTAAATGCTGTCATCTTGTGTGACTGAAGAAGTATGCCTTCTGTTTCATGGCTCCTGCCCACTGGAAAAGCCTCCCCCCCAAGACATGTGGATTGTGCCCACTTTCCTGGAGTTCCACAAAATCCTTAAGATTTATCTTTGTTCCCATGCCTGGGGTTAATCAGTTGTATTTGTGTGGCTTCTGTCATATTTGTATTAGTTATTGCTTTAGTTAATTTTGTCCAGGCTGCCTGTTTATATAGGTTTGAAGTGTTTTAAGTGTTTTGGTTTTGGAATGTTGTAAGCCATTCAGCATTTTTGAGATGGGTAGCCATAACAAATCTAATAAAAAATTAAATTAAATTAATATGTAAGCTTATCTTACTGTAAAGAATCAATCTCTTGCTGTAACCAGTTAAATTTATAGTGAAGCACATATTACAAAATATACTATGAATGAAGCCATTTCTTCCATGTAATCAAAATTGGGTTGTTCAGTTTGCTGCAGTGGTGTTAATAGGTACAATCTGGTTGTTGTAGTTTTACGGATATCACAATCCAGTTACGTTTCAATGGGGTTTTTCAGTTGTAATTTTGCATTCTTCTTTAGCTTTGGAAGCATTCTTTGCAATACAAAATTACCAATTTTGGAAATAAGAAGTTATAGTATTATAAGTCTATCACTTCTTCTTCTTCTTCTTCTTCTTCTTCTTCTTCTTCTTCTTCTTCTTCTTCTTCTTCTTCTTCTTCTTCTTCTTCTTCTTCTTCTTCTTCTTCTTCTTCTTCTTCTTCTTCTTCTTCTTCTTCTTCTTCTTCAACTAAAGTTGTAATAATTGTATCCACTTTTTCTGATGCCAACTTATGGTATCTAGATTTCTGGAAGATTACTAGCAACTTTAATTTATGTACACTTCTTTTATCTAAGAGAAGCTGACATGTTTTGAAGAAAGTGCAGCCTAAATGGAATAGGAGTAGGGGAAATGACTAACTGAAATATTTTTTTAATAAATTACACCAAAAGAGATTGAAAACAAGGTGTCCATTTATCTTTTTGGACAAAGCTTAGCAAACTCTATCCAGTGTAATAAAAATATGTGCATTTCATAAATAGAGAAGTGTAAATCAACCAAGACTATACAGCAAAGCTTATTTGAGATATACCGCAAGTGTCTGATAACAATAACAATATAGCTAAATTGCAATTATTTTCATTTATCTCTGGTTAAAAATAGCCCTCACATGAATCAATTACTGAGTACCAGTAATACTGAGTAAAAGTATCTGATGAATAAGTCCCACAACTTAGGGTAGACTGAGGGTGAAGTTTCATTTTCTGAGCTTGTGGGTTGTTTTCTGAACGTTTCATTACCAGTCTAGGTGGTGTTTGGGAGAATGTCTGTGTCAATGCTCTTCTAATTATAAGGGCTTCAAGTGTGGATGTGTAAAATGAGGGTCTTGTGATGAGTCATCAGAGAGAGGCTTGTGATGGGTCTTATGAGGGGGAGGTTAGTTCAGGTCAGTGTCATTGGAAGGTGTGAATTATCAGTGGGACAGGGGTGAGTGATCAGTGAGCAGTTGGTGATGGGTCTTGTGATGGGGAGATTACCTCAGGTCAGGGTCATTGGAAAGTGAACTGCTGGGGAGAAGAAGCTTGAGGGTTGGTGCTGTCTCTGGATAGCTATGGGATTGATTTGGATTCTGAGAGGTTAATAGACCGGTTGTAAATCAATATGTCTGCTAGTGGAGTGCCAGGCTTTGATGAACTCATGAGCATGGTGGGTGGTAGCATGGCCAATGATTTTACTGTTGCTCCAATCAAACTGGGGTTGTTTGGTGTCACTATGGGTAGCAATTAAGCATTTGGGATCATGGCATTTGACTGCTAGCTGGTGTTCGTGGATCCTGGTTTTTAATTGATGTGATGTTTGTCCCACATAGAAGTAATCGTTAAAATTGATCTTGTAGATTACATTGGTTTTTTTAATCTATGTTTTGTCTTTGGTTCTCGATAATTCCTGGTGGAGTGTGGCTGTGTGTTTGTGGGCTATTGTTATTCCTATGGGTTGGAGAATTCCATCTGTCATTTCTGACTCCTCTTTTGTGTATGGTAGGGTTAGTTTTTGAGTGACAGTTGGCTGTGGTGTGTTGTGGTTTGGGTGTTGTGTGGTATGGTTTGGGTGCTGTGTGTTGGAATATGAATTTTTTTGGGTAGCCATTACGGAGAAAGACGTTGAGCAGATGTTTCTCTTCTGCTTTTATTAGTGTTGTGGTTCTGCAGTGTGTCCTGGCTCTAGACATAGCTTATTTTGTGTGCAATAGGGTGGTTGCTGCTGAAGCTGAAGATCTAGTCCATGTCTTTGGGTTTGCGATAGACGCAAGTTTCCAGTTTTCCATTGTCCAGTCTCTGTACATCGATGTTAACCCAGATTCAGAGAGGAATATTTTGTTATCAGTGGATCCATCATATAACAGAAGGCACAAATGAAAACCAATGAATGTTTTATTAAGAGGGAAAGACAATAAAGCTTTCTATAGTCAGTGCACAAATTATGTGTGCTATGTTTGAAACATCCCATAAAAACACATATTTGAAAATCAGGAGGGAAAAAAATCTTCCATTTTTTTCTTTTTTAATATTGAATTAGTTGTTTGTGAATATAACTTTTAATAAAATTATCATTATAAAAGGAATAGTTATCACAATCGGTATCTTTATCAGACACACACAGACAAAGCAGATTTGTAAAGATTAAATATTTTATTTCTTCATTCTGTCAAGAATTATATACAGATATATATATATATAGGAATTTTAGTTCCAGGTGAATTTCTCTCACAAAGGACAAAATATTAGAGGTGGGTCAAGTTACTTAGCACACATTGGATTAAAGAGTAGTTTTCAAAAGACTTTCAATTCTTGAAAACTAACAGCTTGACCCTGAGTCCAACCTGTCTCTTGAATGGAATTCACTTTTAATCTGTGAGTTCCATTTGTCTTGACATAGCTATATCTAGCTAAGAAATAATGTATTTTCTTATCTCCAGCTCGGACATCTCAGACTATGAGATACTTTTAAAAATTACCTTATTTTTTAAAAACTAGATTACTTTTTCTTATTTTAAATAATTAAGGCTGCAGTCTTATATTTATCTGTATACACGCACGTATCTACACATGTATATGCATACATCCTATTGCAGCATTATCTAATTAATTAATTAATTAAAATAAAAATAAAATAAAAATTATTTAAAATAAGAAATACTAACCTAATTTCTCTCTCTCTCTCTCTCTCTCTCTCTCTCTCTCTCTCTCTCTCTCTCTCTCTCTCTCTCTCTCTCTCTCTCTCTCTCTCTCTCTCTCTCTCTGTGTGTGTGTGTGTGTGTGTGTGTGTGTCTATGTGTATACAGATATATACAGGACTAAAGCCTTAATTATTTAAAATAAGAAAGAATAACCTAATTATTAAAAATAAGGTAATTTTTAAAAGTATCTATATTCTGAGATGTATAGGTATTATATATAGTGATCACAGGGAGTAATCTTGTTAATCAAAGGCCATTTACAAAAATGTTAATTTAACTGGTTAGTTCAAAGAGCCACATAGAACCTATAGCTCATGATACAAATACAATACTGGTAGTTTTTGTTTAGTGACTATCTCATTTCGTGACAATTCAGTTCCAATGGTGATAAAAAAGTAACTTTATCACCTATCCTTGCATTTATGACCTCTGCAGGTCTGTAAAGCAAAGAAAAGCTGAACTAAGATTATAAACACAGTTGCCGTCTCATTAGCAATTGCTTCATTTAAATACCAAGTTTCCACTTCCAACTGTGGTTGCTAAAGGAGGACTTCCTGTTTTTCTTCATAGCACATCAAAGCAATGTCTCTTTATTTATTACTTTAACTATTTGCAAAAATTTTCAATTGTGTAATAAATAGTATTGGTTTCTTCCATTTATCCCCCTTCCTTCTAATTTGCCTAGAAAGTCACTTCATGAATCACAACAGATTTCACTACTAAGTAAGCATATGGAAAAATATCTAAGTTTAAAATTAACATTTAAACAAAAAAAATAGTACCAGCACTTTTAAATGATACAAACCTCCTAGTTTTTCCTCAACTTTCAACCAAACAAACCATTAACATCAGAAAGCAAAAGAGTATGATCTGATTTTTATTTTTCCAACATTTACATTTTCCACATTATATAGATAGGAACATGGATAGCCTTTACCTTGTCCATAATTTACAGTGCAATGCTTGGCTCAAAAACCAAATATAAACTTGTATATTTTAGGAAAATGTGTATATATTACATATAACTACATCTGCAAATTATTTTTGCTTCTTTTTGTTTTGCAATTTTTCTTGCTGACATTTCACTAAATGCACATGCAAAGGCTACATGGTGAATTATAGGATCAGTGTTTATTAGACTGATGAAATTTGTCTTACCATATAATGAAAGTGGCCCAGGAAAGATCCTAAAGCGTTTTCCAAGTTTAAGAGCTTGGCTAAGTGGAAAAAGGCACAAGAAAAACAATCACTCTGAACTTAATACCAATTAATAGGTCTTAATTAATAGAGAAGAGTAGAGATTGCTGATACCCTGGAGGAATATGACCATGTAACTCTGGGGCTCTTGACTGTAAGAAAGACTAAAAGTGATGAAAGTTAATAACATTGGATGTACAAAAAAAAAGGACACAAGCCACATTTTTTAAAAAAAAAACCAAGAAACATCTTTATTAATGGATTCTACAGCATTTTACATAGAAAAAGATTACAACTTAATGCATATTCAGCTGGGCAAACGAAAAACAAAAACAAAACCCAACCCCTCCCACTACAGTGTACTTAAAAGATGCAAGATTAGATACTCAAAACAATGATAAATAGGATTCCATAGCATCAGCTTATTGGGGGGAAAAGATAAAGATGAGTGAGAATTCGTAAGAAAGATGCACCATGCTTGTGAACAATTTCAGGAACAAGGGGGGGGGGAAAAACCAATGAAAAAGTTTGCTGGAGATCTAAAAACAAAAAAGGATACATATAAGAAATGCTTTTTTTCTGGGGGAAAAAAAAAAGGTGCCGGAACTCATACACGTCATACAACCCGCCTTGCCTACCCTACAAGTTCCATCCAAAAAAGGTGCCAGAACTCCATTCTGGGCGTTCTATGAGAAAAAAAGCCATGCATATAAGTAAAGTTGAGATGACAAGTTCACAAAACAAAAGTACAAATAGACAGCTAAGAATTACAAAGCTAATGTTAAGAATGTAAAAATATGAGCTGGCTCCAGCAAAACACTGGATATAAGGTTAGGTTTTCCTTACTCTTCTCTCTTCATACCCTCTGAATAAATTTCTTCCCAAGCAAGCCAAAGTAGATCTAATTTTAATCTCTCTCATCTCTCTCTTATGTCTGTCTGTCTTTTCTTTTCTTTTCTTTTCTTTTCTTTTCTTTTCGTCTCTTTTTTCCTTTCTTCTTCTTCTTCTTCTTCTTCTTCTTCTTCTTCTTCTTCTTCTTCTTCTTCTTCTTCTTCTTCTTCTTCTTCTTCTTCTTCTTCTTCTTCTTCTTCTTCTTCTTCTTCTTCTTCTTCTTCTTCTTCTTCTGTCTATTATCTATCTAATTATCTCACAACATCAGCATTTAAAAACTTTGGAAGGTGTTTGTTTTGTTTAGTAAAATAAAAAAGATTCTAAATAATACCAATATTTGATTGATTAGAAACCTGGATTAATACTGTTAATATAACTGGCAACCATCACTGGTATCACTTTATGCTTCAACACCTGCCTTGTTGTCTATGTAAGGTTACTCTTGAATTTTGAAAAGTATCTGGAACTGGTACAAAAGCAGCAACAGATACCTGTATAGAGATCTAATTCCTGAGATCCAAATGGCACCAACGCTGTTGGCCTTCCAGAATATCACAAAAATCTGCCCCCCCTTTCTCTCTTCTAAGTGCTGGATCAAAATGTTAGTGGAAACTAGTATATATGTTTTGTTTTTATGCTGTTAAATAATGATGTGACAAACAACAAATATTTTTAATTCAGCAGGGCCTTACAGCTTTAACATGATGTTTGCATGTTTTGTAAGCTAGCTAGAATTGTTTGGTTAAGATGATGGTCACATAAATTTGATAAATAAAAGTAAGGGGGGGAGAGAGAGATCACATATGATACCTATATTGGAAAATATGTGTCATATTTTGAGTGTATATTGGACATGATTTTAGGAATTGGTACTGTCCTTTGAGTCCAGCTATAAATAGCAGAGGGCCTGCCTGGAGTAGCTTTCCTGTTATAAATGAATCTGGTTCTTTAAGCCCTCTTAAAGATGCCCCACTGTCAGGCATGCAGGACTGGTCCAAAGTTAATGCCCTGCAGAATTTTATTTGACCTCACTCTCAGCATTTAGAAAATCTGAAAAAAGTAACACTTTCCCCAAGATTATAACTTTTGGCTGATTTCAGCATCTATGTTATTGTTTTCATTCTATATGTTTAACTATTTATATTCTGGTTTTTGTTTTTAAATATGATGAACTGCCCTCAGCAGAAAAGTGGGTTACTAGTCAAATAAATAATTATGTGCATACTGTAAATGCATGTGAAATTGTAGCACTCGAGCACGTTTAACCAAGACAAAAATGACAGTAAGTTTTATCATTTGTCTTTCTTCACCTGTTTTTTGCTATCTCATTTTTGAGATCAAAACAACTGTCATTTGATAAAGCAACTGGGACTGAAGGGAGGCAGGATGGGAGGGAAGAATAGAAGTGGAAAAGTGACATTTAAGAACAGAATTTATCAGTGACAATTGAATGGAATTGCTGGTTTTCTGTCAGATTTCTAGGGACTTCCATTCATTTTTATAAGAGAAGGGAAGCAGATATTAGAATTTTTTTGACAGAAAATATATTTCCCTAGAAATCAAGCTGCAATTGAAAATAAATTGGATTAAGATCATTGTTTATACTGAATCCTACCAAGAAAGACACATTCTGAAAGACAATAGCTCTAGGTTAGTGCTCCAAAATATTAAAATAGCTTAGTCTGCCAAAACAATCAAAGCTACATTATTTCTCTGAAAGTTTTTAAAGGTTTTAAGGGACAAAATGGCTGCTCAATCACAGCAGTTTAAGACATCTATTTTACTTCCCCCCCCAAAAAAATCCCCCCCCCAGATAATCATCTCACCCTGCCCATCTTGTCCCCTTTAAAGCAAATGCCTTGAAAAGCTACACAAAGCCCACTATGGCCGTTAAGCTACTAAAAGTTGGGCACCCCTATTAACAGAGCAGGAAAAAATGTGAGTAGTTTAGGCAGAGAAGAAGAATTTTGGAGAATCTGTAACACATTGAACTAGTCTGAGGAAAGAATGGAACAAACTGATCAAAGTGTACACGAAACAATATAATTACATGAACCAGAAACAGATCATTTGGTCCATTTTGGTAAACAACTAATTTAATTATATCTTTCAGTAATATATAACTTGGAATTTCACTAGGTTCCCCTTACACATTTTTAAGAAAAAAAAAGATGTTTCTGCAATTATTTATTTCATCAAAGCTTTGCACTTGGATTTCAAAAAAATCCTTTCTGCAGGTTTTAACAATATGCAAAATTTAGGTAAAGAGAAATATTCTATTTATAAGTTTCATTTTAAAAAAAAGTTTAACCCTTTTGTGAACAAAGACAAAAGAATTACAATTATTCTATTCAGTCAAGGGAGAAAAGCTATACTTTCCAGCTTTGTTAGATTTTTATAGTTTCCTGCAGTTACAGTCACTTTATAACATGAAGCACTTTCTTTTCAATAAGATATTTCAATGATACTTTTCATTTAATTTTCAAAATAGTTATCTTTCTGAAAAGGAATGAGATACTGTATGGTTGGTTCCAAATTAAAGCAATTGTGGATGTTAAGATTCCTAGAACATAAACTGTTGAGTAAATATTATTATTTATGATTTGTTGCATAGTCAGCCAGAGGTATAGAGTGAATTTGACATTTTTATCCACCTAATAAGTCCTTCCAAGGAGCTAGGATAGGCAGTTGTTGTTGTTTGATGATGTTAAAGATGGTATTACAGGATGTAAGCCATTATTTTATACACAAGATGAAATCAAAGTTGCCTGTTTTTTACCTGGCATCGCCCTTTATACACATCAAGTTCTTGTCAAGAATATTGAATGCCATAATATATTGGAGCAGTACATCTGTGGATCCAAGCCATGTGGCCTTCTGTAACTGATAACTGGAAATTTTGTCAGTGCTCAGATTTTCTAAGTACTGTCCAAGCTTTTTTAGTGTAGCATCGTGATAACCACTGGGAGTACCATAGACAGTTTATTTCATAATCTTTCCTCTTGATGTTCAGCTCTTGATGCTTTGTGATCTTATCTAATTCTTTGTCTCTTGTTGTACTATCTCCTGTTATTGCCACATTGATTGTCTACACTTTCTTCCTTTTAACCACAGTGTATATCTGGTTTGTAATGAGTCAAGACACGGTGTATGCAGAAATCACACAATATTTTAACCTGTTCATTTGCAACTACTTTTTCAACTATCTGTTCCCACCAAGTTTTCACTACTGGTATATGATCACTTTTACAGATGTTCCAGTGAAACATTTAGTGACCACTATTGTTTATAATGACTTTGCACAAACACTTTGCACAAACTGAGTATATGATCTTCTATTTTTTCTGCTTCTTGCCCAATCTGCACTTTGAATCATTTTATGATATTTCAAACATGGCCTTCATAGCATAAGTCCAAATAGTTTGCACTTGAATGGCCAAAATCAAGTCTTCAATTTCTTTCTTTTTTTTAATGCTCTATTACTTCAAAACATGGCAATGAAGCCATTGCCAGGGTTTAACTTTATCAACTTTGCTCTTAATCTTTTGTAGAAATTGACCATATAATGATTTTCCTTGCCGGCATTCTGTTGTTGTTTTTTCACATTACTTTGATATTCACTTCATTTTTGTACATTTGGTAACTTCCAATTATTAACTTGCATCCAAACTGGTTCTTGGCTGCCTTTTACATAATCAGCCAATGCACACTTTTCTTCTTTGAAAATTCATTTGACTTGAAGTAAACTTCTGTCTCCATTTCTCCAAGCAGATATAATCTATTAATATTACTATGTGGATACAATGCAAAGTGAATAGTCATCAGTTTTCTTGTTTTTCAGTCCAAAATGTCCTGTTTAGCTTGTGTCCGGTTAATAATTCCAGCAGTGTATCTCAGGTATGACCCAGGTATCGATGGCTTTGGTGGTATCTTCATTGTTCAATTTTGTCTTTAGAAATTTTTTTCACTCATTCAATTTATTTGTTACTAACAGAATTTTAACTTGTCCCAGTTACTTGCAGGCTACATGATGATTCCTGATAGTTTGGATATTTGGCATTTCAATTCCATTACTGTTTGTCTTACTATTTTTATTATTATTGAAATAGCTTCAAGTAGGACAAAAATAATGAATAGTAGAACATAAGACTATTTCTTCAGTGACAGCTGAAGCAAATGTGATTTCCTTTCAAAATTGATTTGTTTTGCCCCCTTAGTGGCTTTATAAGAGACTAAACTGCAGTACTATACACTTTTGCCACTATTTTGCCTGCAGCACCAGGAAAACATCCATAAACTGTCAATATATTGTAATAGTTTGTGCCATTATACTGATAAAATGTCCAGTAAAGGTAATACAAAATATTTATTTGTCATTTTCTCATTTTGTTGCATCAAAACAACGTCATATTATAATATAGGAAAACAGTCCTATGTACCTAAGAGAGGGTAATTTCGAAAACAGAAAAATGTCTATCACTTTTCAAGATGAAGTTACAATTCTGTTTATTTTTACTATGTAGCAAATTCTTACAGATTTACTTGGTCATGAGTTTTCATCAAATACTCCAACAATATTCAATAATTCAATAGTATAATTGAAGGGTATCTTAGCATCTGCAAAAAAAAGAGGATTCAGGTCTCATGCAACCTGAAAATGTGTCGATAGAATCAGTTTTGGAGCAGCAAATAAGATTATAAAGAGAACCTAACTTATTTTCTTCCAACATTTGTCACTGTTATCTAAGAACATAAGAACATAAGAACATAAGAAGAGCCATGCTGAATCAGGCCAAAGCCCATCGAGTCCAGCATTCTGTGTCACACAGTGGCCCACCAATTGTACATGGGGATCTTGAGCAGAAAGAGAAGGCAAAACCCTCCCTTTCCCTTGACCCCCAACAACTGGTACTCAAGGGAATCCTGCCTGCCTCAACCAACATAGAGGCGGCACATGGACATCTGTTTTAATAACCACCGATACACTTGGCATCCATGAATCTGTCTAACCCTGCCTTGAAGCTATCAAGGCTGACAACTGTCACGACCTCTTCTGGAAGTGAATTCCATAAACCAACGACCCTCTGGGTGAAGAAATATTTCCCTTTATTTGTCCTCACTTTCTTACCTATGAGCTTTAGGGAGTGCCCCCTTGTCCTAGTATTGTGTGATAGAGAAAAGAATTTTTCTCTATTCACCTTTTCTATCCCATGCATGATTTTATACACTTTGATCAAGTCACCCCTTAAACACCGTCTTTCAAGGCTGAAGAGACCAAGGCATTGCAATCTGGTTTCATAAGGGAGGTGCTCCATTTCCTTGATCATTCTTGTTGCCCTTTTTTGCATCTTTTCCAGTTCCATTATATCCTTCTTGAGGTGCGGTGAGCAGAACTATACACAGTACTCCAAGTGTAGTCTCACCATCAATTTGTACAGAGGCAATACAACACTTGCTGAATTATTTTCGGTTCCCTTCCTAATCATGCCAAGCATGGAATTTGCTTTTTTTTTTTACTGCTGCTGCGCATTGGGTTGACATCTTCATCGAGCTGTCCACCAAAACCCCAAGATCCCTTTCTTGGATTGTCTCAGAAAGTTTGGTCCCCATCAGTTGGTAAGTATAATTGGGGTTCTTTGCCCCGATGTGCATAACTTTGCACTTGTTTAGGTTAAAATGCATTTTCCACTTTGTTGCCCACTCACACAATTTCGAGAGATCCTTCTGGAGCTCCCGACAATCATCTTACTTTTCTTTATGTGTAAATATAGATTTCTTATAAAAAGCATGCACAAAAAAGACCTTAAACAAAATGGAGCAGCGACATCAGCAAGTATGACAGGCCCAACTGGCAAATGAAAGCTCAAGACTGTATTGGTTGGAAACATGCAGAAGAGCCTTCATCCTGCAGTGGATAGTCAATGGCTAGAATAATTATGATGATAATGAAAGGGTACAATTTTCAAGTGATTAAGATCAGATTATTCATTTTTCCTTATCTCTTAGGCCTGCAAGAATGAACAAAATGGAACTGAGCAATATTAGATGAAAATGCTCACAATGAAGTGATTGTATAAAAAAAATCTTACTGAACTTTATTACAGTCTTTATCCAGCACAAGAGAATAGATATTCAAATATCCAAAATATCCAAATCTAAATTGACCATGTCAGAATAATTAAGATAGTGTGGTTAAAAGACAATATTAAATCAAAGTATGATAAAGACATTGCTCATACTACATTCATGCAATAAGGAGAAAAGAGATTAAAATTAGAAATCTAGTAATCTAAAGTTTGAAATAGTAGTATAAAATATAATATCTTATCATCCTCACCATTTTAGACAGTGTCTATCCATTGCAGGATGAATGTCTCTTCCGCTTGTTTCCAATCTATACAGTCCTGAACTTTCTTTTGCCAATTGGGCCAGCAATACTTGCGAATTTGTTGATCCATCTTGTTTTTGGTCTCTTTCATGGACACTTTTTATCAAGTGGGGTCCATGATCCATTTCTCTTCACCAGCCATCAGAAAAACTGTATATCTACTTTCCGTCTCTCTCTCTCTCTCTCTCTCTCTCTCTCTCTCTCTCTCTCTCTCTCTCTCTCTCTCTCTCTCTCTCTCTCTCTCTCTCTCTCTCTCTCTCTCTCTCTCTCTCTCTCTCTCTCTGTGTGTGTGTGTGTGTGTGTGTGTATATATAATAGATATTGTACAATAGATGAAAACAAATTATGGCAGGTGGACCAAGGCAGTCATGGCATGGATCCCACTTGATAAAAAGCATATACATACATACATACATACATACATACATAGTATATGTATACACGTCTCTCTCTCTCTCTCTCTCTCTCTCTGTGTGTGTGTGTATACACACACACACATACAGAGTCGATATATAATAGATATTGTACAATAGATGAAAACAAATTATGGCAGGTGGACCAAGGCAGTCATGGCATGGATCCCACTTGATAAAAAGCATATACATACATACATACATACGTACATACATAGTATATGTATACACCTCTCTCTCTCTCTCTCTCTCTCTCTCTCTCTCTCTCTCTCTCTCTGCATTTGAAAATAAAACAATATAATTATCCAAAACAGATTTAAAAATTATAAATTCTCTGTCAAATGGGATAACAAAAATCAAGAATCTTTCCTTACCGCACACAAATATCTTGCTATCTTGTATTGATAAATTTATGTATGTTTTTGTGTGTGTGTGTGTGTGTGTGTGTGTGTGTAGGTATATTCGGGTCTTTTCCCATGTAAGATTGAGAGTATCTTGGCGACGTTTCGACGAGGTCCCACTCGTCATCTTCAGGCTGGGGTCTTCAGCTTCGTGCTTGTGCAAGCAAAGAGTGATTGGAGCTGCCGTATCTCTATATATATTGGTGAGGGGTGTGGAGTACTGGCTTAGTTGTGTAGGTGGATTGGTTGGCTGTGTAGGAGCTATTGTTTGTGGATTGTTTGGCTGTTTCATAACATCCTGAGTAGTTGAGGTGCTGGCTGTGTGCCCATTAGTATTTTGTGTTGTAACAACCTGAGTAATGGGTTGTGTGCCAAACTATCCAACCTACTCCAAGACTCCGCTTACAAACCTCTAAACACAGACCCCACCACCTACCTGGAAAAAACCACCAAATCCAAGGTAAAAGCCTCTCCCATCAGTGAAGAAATCCAGCAAAGAATCATACCCAGAGAGAAATCATCCAGATGCCCCAAGCTCTATGGTCTCCCCAAGATTCACAAAGAAGGAACACCACTCAGACCCATAGTCAGCTCTATAGGCTCACCTCTACAGAATCTTGCCAAATTTCTTGCCAAACAACTTCAGCCCTATGCAGAATCCATCACCTCACATGTACAAAACTCACTCCACTTCATAGAAACAATAAAGAAACAAAACATACAACCCAGAGATCTACTTGTGAGCTTCGATGTCACATCCCTCTTTACCCAAGTGCCTATCAAAGAAGCCTTGACAGCTATCCAAAGCAAATACAACCCTCCTAAGCACATCCTAGATGTGACAGAACACTGCCTTCATCCAACACATACTTCATCCACAATGGACAAAGATACAAACAGATAGAAGGAGCACCTATGGGATCATCCCTTCACCCATCATCGCAAACCTATACATGGAACACTCTGGCTCAGATATGTAGATGACAGTTTTGTAATTTGGCCACATGAGAAAGAAAAACTGGACAACTTCCTCACACATCTCAACAGCCTACACCCCAAAATACAATTCACGATGGAAATAGAAGCTAACAACCAACTCCCCTTTCTGGACATCCTAATCTACAAAAACCCAATGACTCCCTAGGACACACCATCTACCAGAAAAACACACACACCAACCGCTACTTAAACGCACAATCCCACCACCACCCTGCACAGATCAACTCCGTAGCCAAGACCCTCATCTCCAGAACCAAAGCCTAGCTGACAAAGACCACCTGAAAACTGAATTACACACTCTCACAAACGTATTAATCTCAAACGGATTCCAAAGAAATACTATTACCAACCTAATCCAAAGAGAAACACCCCCCAAGGACCGAGAGATAGAACAGTACAACGACATCGCCCTCCTCCTCTACATCAAAGGCACCACAGATAAAATCAGCAAAACACAATATAAAGACAGCCTTTGGCACCAACCAAAAAATAGCCAACATCTTAAGAAACCCCAAAGACACGATCCAGCTAGAAAACCAAGGAGTCTATGAAATAACATGCAAAATCTGCCCAGCCACATACATTGGACAAACTAATAGGAGAATAAATGCACGCATCGCAGAACACAAGAACGCAGTCAGAAAAGAAGAAAAAACTTCCTCCCTCTTCCAGCACCTTAAAGCTACAGGACATGAAATTGATTTTGAAGGAACCAAACTAATCTCCAAAACTGAACACCACAACAAGAGAATAATTATGGAAGCCATCGAAATAAAAAAAACACCCCCACAACATGAATAAACATGATGATACCTCCCACCTACCAGACATCTGGAAACTAGCCCTAATCAACAAATGAGTCCTAGCCACGAAAACTGACACCGGACCTAGAACAACACAGTACGCCACCACCATTCACCCTCACCAGACCCAAACCAAAGCCAAACCCATCCCTCAGATGAAATGCAACCACCATCCAGAAGCCAAACCACTACGACATCACCAGCTGCTGCACCTGCCTCCAACTACCACACAAAGCAAACGGACACACACCATGAACACAGAGCTAGACCGCAAACTCAGAGCCAAACCAAAGCCCAGTATGTTACTTCACAGCCTTCCGTCCTGGACATCACATCACAGAACTCAGGAGGCTACAATGCCAAAGCTCAGGATGTAACAACACAGCCAACCACCCAGGATGGTGCAACACAGAACTCAGGATATCAATACACTAGATCTCAGGATGTCATCACACAACCCATTACCCAGGTCGTTACAACACAAAAGACTAATGGGCACACAGCCAGCCCCTCAACCAGTCAGGATGTTACGAAAGAACCAAACAATCCACAAACAATAGCTCCTACACAGCCAACCAATCCACCTACAGCAACTAAGCCAGCACTCCACACACCCCCACCAATATATATAGAGAGACAACAGCTCCGATCACACTTTGCTCGCACAAGCACGAAGCCGAAGACCCCAGCCTGAAGATGACAAGTGGGACCTCGTTGAAACGTCGCCAAGATACTCTCAATCTTACATGGGAAAAAACCCGAATACACCAAGACCTGCATACCTATACCCGAAAACAAATATATATACAAAAACAACTCTAAAAGAGGTATAGTAAAGAAACTGAAGGCATAAAGTGCTTGGCTGATTTTCAGACTTAACCCAAGAAACATATGGCAGATTCATATTATGTATAATTTAGGAATGTTTAAGGAATTATTTTCTGTGAACTCTATAAAACAACAATATATGAATGGAATTGGAAAAGTAGTACTGATTTAGTAGTGCTAATTTTTTGCATTTTGTGAGAACTTAATATTTCTTTCTTGAATATTAATATGCAACCAGCCAACTTTATAGAAAAGAAACAACTAAATCATCATGTTGTTACATGTACAAGAAGAACAATGCTATTCCCTCAGCCTCAGAGGGAGACTTCTCCACCTCTTCTTGCTCCTGCCTTGCTCCTGCCTTTAATAAATGTGGTTCTGTGTGGGCTGTTTAGGGCTGAAAAAAAAATCTAGATAATCACTCAGTAACAGTAGCAGATTAAAGAGATCTGGATTTTTTGCAGCTAGATGTGTGGGTCCAAGTGCTGGGTTCAGTAGAAACCATAGTAGAAATGCTGTGTAGAAAGGAGAGGGAAGTGTCTCCCACAGTATCTGTTCATGCTGCTCTCACATTAGCCACAATTTCAACAGTAGTTGAATAAATAAAGTCTTCCTGGGGTCTTTGCTTTTGGGAATTGTCCAATCCAGGAATTATATTTCTAAATCCATAGGGAAAAGGAAATTAAAAATAGTCTCACCCAGATCTCAGAATGTTGTTGACAATCAGCTGTTCAGCGGCATGCCATAGCTACCTACATTCTTCACTTTCTTTCCCAGTTGTCTATGACTTGGGCTGTCTGTACTTTTACCGATAGCCTTTCCCCCATCTGTTTGAAGAGTTTCCTCGGTTTGACTCCAAGCTCCCAAGGCTTCTCTTTCTCCTCATCGCCTCTCCAAGACAACTTTCTGACCCTTTGGGTCTCTGGATAGAACAAAATCAGACTAGGAAACTGAAGTGCCAGTTTCTTTCATCCGTGCCATCATGATACCAACCGGAAGCTGTGCAGAAAGGAGAGGGAAGTGTTTCCCACAGTATCCATTCATGCGGTTCTCATGTTAGCCACAATTTTAACAGCAGTAGCGTGCACTGTACCTGGAGTCTTCTGTGGCCATAAGTGTTAACCATTAGTGTAGGACAGTAGTGGCGAACCTATGGCACGGGTGCCAGAAGTGGCACTCAGAGCCCTCTCTGTGGGCATACATGCCATTGCCCCAGTCTTAGGCCTTCAGCTGGGTTTTATAAAACCTTTTCGTTTTAGGCCTCCGCTGCCATGTGCAAAAAAAAAAAAGTTCAATCAGTCAATTTCAACTTCTCGGGGGAAAAAAAAGATCTTGCAAAGTTGGAATTGATTGATTGAACTTTTTAGTCCCACCCAGTCTGCCGTTATCACTGTAGCCACACCCACCCAATGGGCCACGCTCACCCAATGGGCCACTCCCATCCAATGGGCCACACCCACCCGGCACTCGACAATGCATAAGTGGGTTTTGGGTTGCAGTTTGGGCACTCACTCTCTAAAAGGTTCGCCATCACTGGTGTAGGATCTATGGAATTTCTTGGACTCATAATGGTATAACACTTCAGTTATCTTTCAAATCTAATGTTTCCTTCCCTTTTCTTTTTCTTTTTTAAAAAACCCTTTGCTTATCTTCTTCCTAATCTATTCCATTTGTGTCTTATCACTGAAAGCTGTTGGGCAAGAATTTGATATTAAAGCCAGATGTGTATGAGGTTCATGTGGAATTATTGTGTCATGGTTCCGATAGATGAAACTCTCCAAAAGAACTTTGAGGCATTGTTTACCTTAAAGAATCTTTTATTCGAGAAACAAAGTATCAGCACTACATAGCTGAAGCCAAAAACTGAATTCCCCTCCCTGGCACAAAGTAGCGAAGCACAAGTCCCTCCTCCAATTAACAGTCATAAATCACATTTCCCAATTAACTTAAAACGCGGGATTTCTCCCCAGCTCTCCAGCCCACCAAATCTCTATCAACTCTGGACCTAACAATCTTGGGTTCCACGGCTGAGTTATTATTGTTATGACTAGCTTGACTCTCATCCACATTCCCCCTCCCAGAATCAATGAACTCTAAAAGTGATAGAGGAAAAATGGCTGCATTTCCAACTGTTGTTAAAGCAAGAGCATCCAGTGCTAGCAGCATTGACACAATGTATAGCCAAAATATTTTAATTCAGTTACTCAAACCAACATGAAAATAAAGGTCAACCTTTAAGGAGCTGCTTCCCTTGAAGAAGTTTGCATTCTTAAGCACTAAGACACCTGATGCATATAATTTATGTAATCATGTTTATATTTATGCTGACTTATGTGAGGAAATATTTGATTTTTAAAGATTGGTGATAGAATATAATTATGCATTTAATTTAAGCTTTTGAAATGTAGTACATTATATGCTTATCAGCATTATAAAATGGTTGTATCTGTCAGGCTCCAGCTAGATTCCTAGGAAGGAATGACCCTCGACTCCATTTGATTGAAGCAATAGTTTCTTTTACTAGGAGTACTGGTTGCAAAAAAAGCAAGGCTACCTTGTTTCTTAGAAAACAAGGCCCAGTCTTATTTTATTTTATTTTGTGTCCAAAAGAAGCACCAGGACTTATTTTCAGGGTGGGGGTCTTTTATTTATTTATTTATTTATTTATTTATTCGATTTCTATGCCGCCCTATTCTGGAGAACTCAGGGCGGCTCACCTCATGGCAGTGGCACTGACAGCCCAGCCTAACCAGCCCATTTCTTCTGCAGCCGAAGAAGCAGCTTCATTCTGCAGGTGAGAATGGAGCTCGGACCTGCATTTCACAGAAGTCTTTCCAGAAGACCTGTGCAGACGAGAACCGAACTACGGATTAAATCCATAGCTTGATTTTCAGCTGCCCAGGCTTTCCAGGAGGGCCTCTGACTGTAAAATGCAGGCCCGAGCTCCATTCTCAGCTGCAGAATGAAGCTGTTCCTTCGGCCACAGAAGAAGTGGACCAGTGAGGCAAGTATTGATTCATGGGAGGCCTGGCTAAAATGGTAAGCTCCACCCCTGCCCTAGCTTGATTTTTAGGCATGTGCCTCACCCTCAAACCAGGGCTTGTATTAGGCCCACCTCCAAAATCAAGCTAGAGCTTAATTTGGGATAGGTTTTACTTTCAGGAAAATATGATAAAACTAAGAGCTACAAAGTTTTCTCCTTCGTGACCCTCCTCCCTTGACCAGATCACCATTGTCCAATAGCATGCTGGTGCAATGTTTTGGGAACTGCTCTCATGTCAGGTGCATCCTGCAACAGCTTTGCATTCTTTACCATACCTGGTATCCTTGAGGTGACTGGATCAATCCAGTTTAACATATCTGTTCCTGTCAGTGCCACTCCATTCCCCCTCCCCCGTACATGTATCTTCTGTTTTCCTGTTCTCCTGCACATCTTCCTGTTCTTTCACTGCTTTGATCTCTCCTTCCACTTATGGCAGGATGACAGCAAGAGTGAAGTGAAGATGGCAGATCTGACATTATCTTATTCCATTTGAAAAGAAATAGATCAGTTACTAGGTATATCAGCCTATAATGCTTTAAACACCTCATTCATTTTTTTACATGAAGGAATACCTCCAAAGAGAACTAAATTACTTAAGTATGTGTAAGAGAACCTAATTGTGAAACCTACTAAGAATATTGTCATAATGCTGGGATTATATTATCAACTATACATATCATATTCTGAATGGCTGGAAACTCCAAGTGTTTTCATCAACAAATAAAGCTAAAATCCCATAGTCAGTTGGAAGTTATTGCTGCTAAATGTAAACTTAATGAATATTACATTGCAATGGCATTATTTGAGATTTAAAATGCAAGTAAATTCCATATTCTGCCTCAGGTCTAACTTGATTCAGCTCTGTCTTTTGTCCCCATTTGTGGGTCTGTCAGTTGTAAAAACAATGATTGACTAGATTGATCATTAATCTTATTTTTATTAATAGAAAAATAAGATCACCCTTAAACTATCTGCTAATATAATTATTTCTGCATCATTTGCATTAATCAAGATAGCATCAACATCTCTTCTGAATTATAGAATCCTATGATGTAGAAAGGAGGCCAAATCAGTTATTTTTGCATTTGATATAATGCATCTCCCCTAAGACTGTCCAACTCATCATGTTCTAATGAAGATTACCAAACGAATGTGCATTATTTCTCTCTTTGTTATGATATAAAGGTCAAAAGAGAAGAGATTTGGGAATGCAGGCAGATAAGAAGATTCTACCATAGGATCCCTTCATGGTTTAAAACTTTGAATAGACTGAATAGAAGTGATCAATTTGGCCGTCATGCAAAGAAAACTATCCTGGGCAGCAGTGTGGGAAAACATTCACTTCTCACAGTGAACAGCTTTTAGCTTCAGCAATCATCAGCATTGTGAAGTGCTTATCGGAAAAGAAGACAAAATGCAATTAAGCTAGATTTTCAATGGAACCAAAAATTACTATTCATACATCTCAGCTGTATGGAAAATACACGGTTCTGAACCGTGACTTTTTTTGTTTTGCTAATTTTTCACTTCTCCTTTCTCTGGCTCTCTTTTTCTTTAAACGTTTATAAAATATGTCAGTCATGATGTAGCACAGCTGAATAATTGTCATAGAGTCAAATGCTTGCAGATGGTTAATGGAAACAGAAAATTAAATGAACAGCAGCGAAGAAACTCATGCAAAATTAAAGAACCCTATTGCAAATTTAAAGGGTCATTTGGTTTCATCAAAAATCAAATAATATGAATATGTTATTCTCTGCATGAAAGAGACTATGTTAAATTGTTTTGAGTGCCAAAAATGAGCAATCAATGGTGTACTAATGGAATTTGTGAAAAATCAGGCACTATTGAAATATGTAGAAGTTGCCAGATTGTGACTACAAAGGAAAGGCTTCTTTACTGAGGACGAGGCTGATAGTTATTACTTTTATTCCAAAAATAAAGATCAGATTGTGCAAACAAGTCAAGGTACAGATAAAGATTATTTAAAATCACGATTAAGCTGCACAATTTCCTTTAGCCACTCACATGATGCATTCTGTTTCAAAATTACTTGTCTAAAAACTGTTCAGTTGTAGGCCCCTACAATTTTGCAGAATGTAATGTTTCCACAGTACAGAATCAATTTTTGCATAGAGTTGCAGAGACCTAGCATGATTTTATGAGTGTGAGTTGTCATCCACTTGGATTTCTTGAAAGATATAATTGATCTTTTAGGTACAAACAAGATATGCTATTACTCAAAGTATCACTTTGAAGTGGATATAAGGTGAAATTCCTCTTTTAGAACTGATTTCACGATTTGAAACATCATAGTCTCTGTAAACTGCTATTTATTTTTTCATCATCCTTTCAATTTTCTAGGGAAGTCTGGAGTCAATATGAAGTATTTCAATTCCTCACCTGAATAATTTTAGGCTTCATGCCTTTTCATGCCAAACAAAAATGATATATATATTTGGTACTATTGCAAATAAAGCAGCTATACATATGTCAGGTCGAATTATATTTTGATTCTTCAAAAATGCAAAAAAAGTACTACTGTGTTTCTATAATCTCATTGTGTGAACAGCATTTATAAACTAAGAAATAACAGCCAGAATATATGCATTAGCTCTTAACTTGCATTCATACAGCACACTTGAATGGCATACTCCATAGTGTAGTTGGAATTTGTGTAGTTCAATACAATTAGTTCTAAGGGGGAGCTTCATTATATATCATTTTCTTTATGATCAGAACAGACAAAGTCATTTCAAAATTGGACAAAAGTCAGTCAAAACATTAGTTACCTGAAGGCAAATATGTGCCCTATGAACTCTAGACATTTCTAAAGCCTAGGAAGATCAAATACTTTATGATACCCTCATAGTCACTTGCTCTGTGATGTATAGATAGTCCTTGACTTACCACCACAACTGAGCCAACCTTTCTGTTGCTGAGTGACACATTTGCTAAGTGAGTTTTGCTCGATTTTACAATCTTTCTTGCCACAGTTGTTAAGTGAATCATTGCAGTTGTTAAGTTGGCAACACATTTTTTAAGTGAGTCTGTCTTTTCCATTGACTTTGCTTGTCAGAAGGTCACAGAAGAAAATCAAATGACCCTGGGACACTGCTACCTCATGAATATGAGTCAGTTGCCAATTTTGATCATGTGACCATATGGATGCTACAATGGTCATAAGTGTGACCATAAGTGTGCTGTTGTAACTTTGAACAGTCACTAAATGACCTGTTATAAGTCAAGAACTACCTGTATATGGATAGAATTTCTCATCTTGTAATGCTTGCTAGATTTGTTAAAATAATTCATGCGCATGTTCAAATAGCTATGTTCAAATAATAAACCTATGTGTCAGATGTAGATTCCTCTCCTCTCTTGCTACACAATTCCTTGAAGAAGAAAAAGAAGAAAGAAATGTCCAGGTTTGCGCAGGTCAAAGCAGCTATATCTGCAGGGAATACAGGGAAAACCAAAAGGGTCAGAGTTTATTGAAAGCTACAAAAATCTTGCCTATAGTGAACCAAAACTGTCAGCTTATCAAGTTAGTCTAGACAAGAAATCAATAATATGAGTAGTAACACTACCTGTATTGTAAGGTTACTGTACAAGTCTGAAAGCAAATCTCTCCCTTGCCTTTACTTTCCACAGAACAAGAGAGGTTTCCTTCTGAGGTGCTTATCACACCCCTAGTCCTTTGGAGGACTGAGATATCTCTTATCTAACCATTACTTGGCTGCACATTTTTTTCATCTTGTCTCTCAAGGATATTACAACAGATTATTATAAAAATCTGAATTCATATCCAAGGCTTATTTTCCTATAATTTGGTTTACACTAAACAAATTATGTTGGAAACACCAAGAAGATGCCTGTTCAGATCATCAAAGGTTACTTTGAATTTCTTTCCTTGTAAGCTACTCTCACATTCATAGGGAAGAAATCTTGTTACATGATCATGCTTCAAGTTGAAGGACAATGCCTTGCTGTGCAGCCTGAATGTTCATGCAACTTAGTCCATGGTTTTTAGTTTGTGCATTTGGTGCATGGGTATCTGGTATCTGTATGAACCATGGGCTCCTGCAGAAAACTGAATTATAGCAGAATAACAGTTGGAAGGGACCTTGGAGGTCCTGCAGTCCAACCTCTTGATCAAGCAGGACACCCTATACTATTTCAGACAAATGGCTGTCCAATCTCTTAAAAAACCTCTAGTGATGGAGCACCCACCATTTCTGGAGACAAGCCATTCCACTTATTAATTATTCTCATTATTATTATGTTAGACTGGAACTCAGTAATGCAGGTATGTGCTCCTTTAGGCCATCACAAGTTGAGCCAGGAAGAAAGCAACTTCCAACACACTTTTATGATTGGACTCCAAAAATAATCCTAATTCATCCCTTTATCAATTCCACCTTGAATAGATAAGATAAGCACAGAGGTCAATTTTAATAAGAAGAAAATCAGATGAGCTGTTTCTGATTGCTTTAGCCACTTAGGATTGGCTATAGAAGTTGTGTACTAATTGCACCCAAAATAAGTAATTGTCTCCTAAATATTATGCTAGTTTCTGAGAAATATTGAAATAATACACGTAGTATTAGCAATGAAAAAGATGTGCAATAGCATATACAGTTAAGAAGTATGGTTAGATACAGTATAAAATTAAGGTCTCTGTGAACAGCATCATGCTCATATATAATAGTGCTATTTCTCAAGTGGCAATAGATGAGTAGCTGAAGCACCTACTGAAATTTTACTCAGATACTTCAGATTTGTCAATATTTATATGACAGATATATATTATATTCCATAATACATGAATGATTCAAACTGAATAGATGTGGCAGATAATCACACAGCATATAATAATAATAGGTTTTACTGTCCATAGATCTTTATTATATTAATAGCCTCTACTAAACATGCCATGACCCAATGGGTCATTCTTCTTTTCACACATGATATGGGCTGGCGCTGATTCTCATCCTTCGAGACCCTCAGCAGAGATAAAATGAAATGTCCTCCTTCTCCTCTTATTCCTCTGATTTATGGAACTGCTTGCTATTTTTATTTATTTATTTATCAAATTTGTATGCCGCCCCTATCCCTAGACTTGGGGCGGCTCACAACAATAATACAAGTATAAATAAAATTAATAATAATAGTTAGATCCAATCGAAAAATCCACACACATACAACATACAAACACAGTCAAATAAACAGTCAACGATGGAAGGAGATTCCTCAGCCTGGGGGCAGAACAGAGTTCATACCCGCCAAGCCTGTCGGCATAAATAGGTCTTCAAAAGTTTATGGAAAGCTAGGAGGGAGGAGTCAGTACAAACCTCCGAGGGAAGCTGGTTCCTGAGGGCTGGGGCAGCAATGGAGAAGGCCCTTGTCCTAGGGCCCGTCAAATGACATTGTTTGATGGACGGGACCCGTAGGAGGCCAGCCCTATGCGCCCTGACTGGTCGCTGGGATTCATGAGGCTGAAGACTGTCCCTTAAGTAACTTGGTCCATTGCCATAAAGGGCTTTATAGGTCATAACCAACACTTTGAATTGTGTTCGGAGACCAATTGGAAGCCAGTGCAGCTCGTGAAGGGCTGGAGTAATATGGGCATGTCTTGGAAGACCCAAGACAGCTCGCGCAGCCGCATTCTGGACAACCTGCAGTCTCCGGACATTCTTCAAAGGTTGCCCCATGTAGAGAGCATTACAGTAGTCGAATCTCGAGGTGACAAGGGCATTAGTGACTATTAGGAGTGACTCCCGATCCAAATAGGGTCGCAACTGGCGCACCAGGCGAGCCTGGGCGAATGCTCCTCTCGCCACAGCCGAAAACTGATGTTCTAAGCTTAGCTGTGGATCGAGGAGGACACCCAAGTTGCAAACCCTCTCTGAAGGGGACAAAACTTCTCCCCAAGGGTAATGGACAGACAGTTAGAATCGTCTTTGGGAGGCAAAACCCATAGCCACTCCATCTTGTCAGGATCGAGTCTGAGCCTGTTGGCACCCATCCAGACCTCAACAGCCTCCAGGCACTGGTTCATCACTTCCACTGCTTCGCTGTAATGACGCGGGGTAGAGATATAAAGCTGAGTATCATCAGCATACTGATGACAACTCACCCCGTGTCGGTGGATGATCTCACCCAACGGCTTCATGTAGATGTTAAAAAGCAGAGGTGAGAGAACAGACCCCTGAGGGACTCCAAACGGAAGAAGCCTCGGAGCCGATCTCTGACCTCCTGCAAACACCGACTGCGACCGGCCAGAGAGGTAGGAGGTGAACCACCATAAAACGGTGCCCCGCACTCCACACCCCTCCAACCGGCGCAGAAGGATACCATGGTCGATGGTATCGAATGCCGCTGAGAGGTCAAGAAGCACCAGGATAGTGGAATAACCTCTATCCCGGGCCCACCAGAGATCATTGGTCAGCGCGACCAAAACAGTTTCTGTGCTGTGACTGTACCTGAACCCAGACTGCCAAGGGTCCAGATAATCAGCTTCATCCAAGGACCATTGGAGTTGGAGTGCCACCACCTTCTCAACAACCTTCCCTAAAAAGGGAAGATTGGAGACTGGCCGGTAATTATTCAAAACTGCCGGGTCCAGGGAAGTCTTCTTGAGGAGGGGGCGCACAAGTGCCTCCTTTAAGGGAGCCGGAAAGGACCCCTCCCTCAACAAAGCATTAATAACAGCCTGAACCCAGCTTCGTGTCACCTCCCTACTAGCTGAAACCAGCCAGGAGAGACATGGATCCAATAAACAGGTGGCAGAACTCACAGCTCCAATGGCCTTGTCTACATAATCAGGAGTTACCAGGTCAAACTCATTCCATTCCACAAGACTAAGACGGGCCTCTGTCGTCTCGACTGACTCATTGTCAGCCGATACTGCATTCCAATTGGAGTCCAAGTCAGCCCGGATCTGAGCAATCTTGTCTGCGAAAAAGGTGTTAAATTCCTCAGCATTGCCCTGCAAAGGTTCCTCCCTCCTCTCCGTATCAAGGAGGGAACGAGTCACCTTAAACAGGGCAACTGGGTGAGAATCCGCAGACGCGATCAATGCGGAAAGATACTGAGATCTTGCCGCAGTGATTGCTTCCAAATAGGTCTTAATATAAGCTCTCAATTTGGTTCGATCAGATTTGGATCTGCTTACCCTCCATTGCTTCTCTAGACGTCTCTTCTGGTGCTTCATCCCCCTGAGTTCCTCGGTAAACCAAGGAGATCTCCTGGGTCTGCTACCACAGAGAGGTCGCAACGGTGCAATCTGGTCTGGGAGATGGGATAGCAAAGGAAGACATAGATTGTGAGGAAAACTGTTCCCACTCAGTATCCTCGTATGCCTCCCAAGGTCCCCTCTCTCTAAGAAAGAAGAGGGCTCACCCATCGACTACCAGAATCCACTAGCCAGCCTTACCATTGTTAATCAGCATCAAAATCTTTTTTTTTCTGCTTTCCTCATCACTCACTGCCATTAAGAGCTTTGCAAAGTTTGATCTCAATTCCAAAGAAGCCAATTGCCATTTGTCCATTTGGCCTTACCTCCCTGTCAATTGTGTACAGGAGTGAGTGGGAAAGAGGGCAGGGATATACCATGGGATAATATAGCCCCATTCAACCTATGGGTTTCTGGAAAATGTAGTTGGAAATGACAGTCACATGACCATGGCTAACTGCAGTGACACTGCAGTGGCTACAACTTTATGAATACTGATATAAACATCCTTGAAATTTCAATCCCCCAGGAGTAATGGGTCTAGGATTTTGATTCTTTAAGTTGGTTAATTAAAACTAAGTACGAATTCAAAATGTTTTGTGCTGTAAGGCACCGTTTGGGTTAATTGAATGTTTAAAATAAACAGAAGAAGAGTTTTAATGTTATATAGACTTCAGATATGTTGGTTTCTCAGTATTATGGATAAATAATTTTATTTTGATAGATGTAGAACTCCTTTCTTCATTCTAGCTATCCAATGGCACTCAGGTTAGATGTTTAGTTGTAATTAATATTAACTTTAAAGAATTTTGATTTATTTCGTTATGGAGAATAAAAAAAAATATTAAATAATTTTTGGATTTGTATAAACTTTTGGCTTTTCCAAGACACCTGAAATATTCCTCTTCTGTGGATGGGCTTTTGTATTATGAGGAAAAAGATAAATCATAATTGATGCTGAATGTTCAGTAAAATTCAAAAATTCTAATTTTTTTCAGAAGAAAGGAAAATATGTTTGGGCTAGCCAAAAGCTTGACATATTTTTCTTTGTTTTGCAATATTACTTTGTACTGTTGATACTTTAAAATATACTATTTTATTACTCTATTTGCCAATTATAGATCAGCATGTTCTCTCTAAATCATCTGATGTGTAAATACATTGAAGCTATCAATTAGATTTAAAATTAGAAGACTATGCAGCTAAAAATTTGAGCTCATTAACCTTAAATGTCTGCATAGAAATAGTAATTAGATTTTCTACTCACTGAATGAGAGCAAGAATGTAAATTAGAAATGTGAAAATAGGAGTATAGAACGTGGAAGCAGAAATTCCATCTTCTTCAGATAAGTAGAAAGAATGTCATGTAGGGCATGTTAGGTAATCAGAGCAGCAATGTCTGCCCCCCTCTCTCTTCCTACCTATCTATCTACCTGTCTGTCTGTCTGTCTGTCTGTCTACCAACCAACCAACCAACCAACCAACCAACCTACCTTCATTATCTAATTTTGATCAGAAATAATAATCTATCTCTGGTTTATTAGACAATCAAATGGATATACAGAGCATGAAACAATTTCATCCTAATTTCTAAAACTGCAATCTATATAAACAAAATAAATAATAAAAATAGAAAACATTTGAATTATGGCAAGCATTCTTATGGCTATTTAGAGCTAGCCTAGAGAACACTTTTATTTAAATCCTTTCCCTGCTTAAATAAATGAACAACAATCATATAAAACAGATGTCCCCAAACCCTGGTGTGTGGACCGGTACCAGGCCATAGCATGCCAGCAACCAGTCCGCACAAACAAGCAGGTAGCACACAAAACCATGCACTCTCCAGTCCGTGGAAAAACCTTTCTCCATGGAACCGGTCCCTGGTGCCCAAAATGTTTGGGACCTCTGATATAAGAGATTTACAACCCCCAAAATAACACATTTTTAAAACAAAAAGAATATGGCCTTTTTTTTTACAATTTTTAGTATACATTTATTATGACATTAGAGACAAAATAACAGTTGTAATAAGCCTAACTACTGTCTGAATCAAAGCTGATGCAACCTTTTTCACAAATACATTGTTCAATGGTAGTAGAGTACCCTTTAATTTTAATTTTATGGTAGGTTAATACATAGTGATATAAATATGGTGAGAGGTCAGCTCTGCCATGTAAACCAGACAAGAAACGACAATGGTAAGACTATATTAACCTATCAGTGATGCTAGGAATGGTTAGTGGAACAAGAAAAAGGAGCAAGCAAAGAACATGTTTGCTTGATAACATCAAAATTGATACAAAGATGAACATCCAGCAACTGAAAGAAGCTGTGCTTAACAGGGTAGCATGGAGAGAATTTGCCTATAAAGTTATCAAAAGTCAGATATGACTGAATGGTTAAAACAACAATATTAACAGAATCTTGCAACTCTGAAGGCACAAACTTCCCATCTCTACTTTTGATACTTGATTCGTTAGGGCACATATTTCCTAAGTTTGTTTCTCTGACTGTTAAGTGACTATGGGCTCCTGCCACCCTTGTTTGTTTCCTAAACAGCATATCATTCATACATTCCATTATAGCAAGGCAGACTAAATATCAACTATGGCCTACTGGCTGTTTTCATCTCAAATACTCAGACCCAGTAGGAGCCTGGTAAAACAGAGGAACTGAAAGGAGAGTAGCACTGAAGGATCAAGGAAAGGAAGTTGCTGTAATGCTGCTGCTACCACTTTCTCTGCCATGGCCACTCCCAATTCAACTGTTATCTTTGGAGTAGTAGCATAACCAAACACACTGGAAGTGAAGCTCATAAACCACAAATAAATTTGATAAAAAAAACAAAGAAGGAGGACAATAGACATGTCTAGATATTTGCAGCTCAAATATAGTCTGTTTAAGAAAGGAAGTTTTTCAGGTGGCAGGGTGTGGGAGTCGAGACTTGTATTTGGAGGAGAGAATGTATGTGGAGTGAATAAAGAAAGTTGTACATAAGGAACAAGAATATAGGGTGATTGAGGAGGTGAAGAAAGACCTTCAAGAGGGCTATGCCTTTTGCTGTGCAGGAGCATTTTGGAGATGTACCATGCTACTTTCCTCTTCTTCCTCACCTATCAACCACAGACTTGGAGTGTGTGTGTCTGGGGAAGAGAATATATGAAAGATTTACTTTGGGACTTGAGATTATTGGTTGTAATCATGCACGTATCCAGAGATATTTGAGAACAATCTATTTCACTTCATATCTATCTGTTTTCCTATCTGTTTGATCAATATTTCTTTATAATCATTTTATTTCACTTCATATCTATCTATATGTTTCTTTATGATCTAGAAATCAACCAATGCAGGATCAGAGTAACAACAGCCTTTCCCTGTTAGCTATGGAGCTTTTGAATGAGAATTCTTTATAGAACAGTCATTAGTGGACATGAACTAGGTTTCAACCAAGTAATTTTAAGTCCTCTTCCTTTCAATACCTGTTGTAATTGTCAAATGTCTCTTTTAATTTCTTTGATACTAAGAAACATAATAGGCACTTTCCCCCTCCCCCAACAGCCACCACATTTCCCATCTCAGCCATCAACAACAAATCATTCTTGTAACAAGAACGATTGTGTGGTTGCTGTTTTCACAGCTAATTTTTCATGAGGGGAAAGTTAGGCTGGCAGACCAGCAGAATATTTAAGCGACATTTCTGGATTGCTTTCCTTAAGCTTGACTGCATCACAATAAGTCCCATAACTATTCCCCACTATGGCTGACAAAATGCAAGTTAGATTATCATTCATCCTTCTTGCTGAAGCTATTGCCCAAAAGGGAAATATATATATATATATACCCTGATCCCCAGTAATGCCCTAAACTGTAACAGCTCTCATAAAATGCCCTTTATTAGGGCTAAGCTGCTGTATAAGGCATATTGTTCAAAAATATACTGTATAAGGCATACTGTTCAAATATATAAAGAACTGCTTTGGACCTAGCCATTGTTTTTCCAGATCACTTTTTCTACAAAGCTTCTTATGATTAGTTCCATTCATTTACTGATACTAACAGGAAATGAGTCAATTTGTCAACTACTTTTTCAATCATTGAACTATTTGTGTTTCTTATTTATATTTCTTCACACATTATTCATATAATAGGTTTATATAACAAAGCCTGAAAATACCTCAAGGCTACTTTGATATTTATACAAATTCTGGAGGACATAACTGAAATAAGCATGCTTATATGCAGTTAAATGCCAGAGTATACATTGCTAATCATTATCAAATTCATTTAGGGGAATCAAGGCAAACTATACTTAATTTCAATCAGAAAAAAACATGTCCTTGTAAAGAGTTCTTTCCGTAATACATTTAGGGAATACAGAGGGTTTAATGCAGCCCTTCTCACAACAATGTAATGATACTTGAGATTCTCTGATGGTTAAAATTTTGCATTGATTTGGATTTGGTTTACCCCCCGTAGTAATAGAAAGGTCAAGTCAGCTGGTCCCAGTTCAGTCTTCACTGTGGGACAAAAATTCAAGAAATCTTTCCCATAAACTTACCCACCTATAGACCATAGAGGGCCAGGGTAAGAAAGCAGCTGTACTACATAATGGGACAAATAATTCCCCATAACTCAGGCAGGAAACTAATTCCACATAAGCAACATCTAACAATAATATTCTTAGACTTTGCAGTGTATTCTATTGGGGTAGGGAACTGATTGTGTTTATTTTTAATTACTTGGGAAAGAATGTGAAATTGTCAATACGTCTGCACTCTAATTTGATTGATTACACTGTAAAAATAAAGTCAGTTATAAAACTCGTTGCCTGCCTGCTTTTGAGAAGACAATGGGTAATTTAATCTTCCCTAACCTGCTTTTCATATTTAGCCTTTGCTTTCCAGGTCTATTAAGAACATTTATTGTTTCAAAATGTTAGTATGAATAAATAATGAGATATAAAAGAATACTGAGCATGTTATAATAACATTAACAAAAGTCTCATCTGGAAAATAGTAATCCATTTTTCACCTGTAATTCAGGGGCTTATTGTAGAGGTCGTTGAAATATTTACCAACATTGATTAGAGGCATCTTAAATAGGTGGCAGTACATTGTATATGAATCCTAGTTGGTGGGATAGGACTAACAATATGTTGATTTGCTCAGTCCTTCATAAATGAGAGATTCTTGCTTTCATAGAATAACATTAATATGTTTCTAATAAAACTGGATGAGCCATGAAGTCATTAGAGGCCCTCAGTAGCAAATCTTCCAGGGATTGTGATAATGGTGTATGTATTATTTTCAATATTGGCTGCAGACAAACATGCCTGCTTGGGCTGCCACATGCAGCCCACAAGCCATATGTTGTGCAGCCTTGCATGATATGGAAGACTGCAATGTGGGAACAGGAAAAACACATGATTAAAAAAATAGGAATTAAAATAAAAATATCAGAAATAATGAATATATTATGTGTTTATGGACACTATGGATCTGGACTTTCCTCTTTGTCCTCATTCTCCACTCATCTTAAAATTAACCAGCAGGTGTGTTTTTTTTTGTCCAACTTTTTTACTATGTAAGTTTAAGTGCCCCATCCATTTGATTAGAGTACTTCAGTTTGTTGCAGGCTCATTCCAGCAGTTTACTTATACACACCACACACACACACCACTTCTGCTTTTGTTTCTTTTTTTACAAAAATAAGTCCAATCAGCCAATGTGAAAGCTATTCCAAACAGAATGAAACAAATATTAGAGAATACCAAAGAAGCAAATGAAAAAAAGCAAAGAGGTTGTACAGTTGCCATTGTTGGGGAGAATAATAAAAAAATAATTAATTGCCTGGAATGATGTTTTTATTCCAAATAATACCTGTTTTGGCATTCAAGCAATGGCAGAAAGATACATCTAGGTTTGAATGGCAAAGGAAAAACCCTAAGGTTAAATATATGGTCCTCCAAAACTAAAAACAAGAAACAAAAACAAGGAAGATTGGGGTTTCCTGATTGTATTGTGTAGCAAGTTTGTTTTGGATGAAACAGTGGATGCTGCTAAGAAATGAAAATAATTTTAGAATTAAATATATGATATATATAATATGATTTCAAACATCATATTAAAAGTGCCATATTAACAATATGGAAGAGTTATAAACTCAGACTCTGCTAGAAAAGGCTTTATGGGTCTCAGCACAAGAAACATTTTATAGGAAAGAAAGAAAGGGCTGGTAAAGAGACATGGTTAGCCTGTAGGATTTGTTAGGACAAGAGCATGGACAATATATTGAATTGAATACATAATAACAACAACTTTATTGTCACTTTGAATGTACACTAATCGGCATACATTAAAATGAGATTTTGTTGCATACAGCTCTCAAAGGGTCACCTCCTATATACACTATATAAATATGAATAAATAAATAAATACATACATACAGAATGATGCATATACCCACATATATTATATGACACAGAGAAACAACAGTCTAGTTTGGATGGTGTATATATGTATGGTGAGAAAAACAAATCTTGCAAGTTTAACAAAAATGGAAAATATAAGATGAAATCAAGGGAACTACTGGCTGCAGAAGGATTTAGTTTTCAATGGTTTTCATATACAGAGTTGCAGAAAATTACTCTTTTTTGTTTTCCTTCAGCTTAAAGTGACATATAGCTGACCATGCTGGAATACCAGTTTCTCCAAATAAATCGCCACATTTTCCATCGTCTATCCATGTGCTTTAGGTATAGTAAGAGCAAAGCATGATTGTATTGGGAACTGCATTTCTTGTGGAGGGACATCTTTGCTGTCTGAAAAATTGAACATAATTCTTGGAATAATGACAGTGTTAATTGTCCAGTGACAATTCCAGTTTCTGTGGTGGCAATCCAAACAGTTCAATTGAATCAAAGAATTCTGTTGGAAAATGAGTAATGTTAGCTCCTTCACCACCCCACTGAAGGCCCAGTATTTTTTTTTTCATCATTCAGGGAAGCATCTAATGAACATGGAATACAGACATCATTTGCTTATGATGTTGCTCTCTAACTTGTCTAATGTTTGCGTAAAGACTTCACCTGTGCTTGAGATTAAAAGATGTTGTATGTTCTCCTTATGCACAGGAATGGTAACACATTTTAATGAAAAACTCCAGGCAGATGAGTTTGTTGAAAATGCCTGGGAAGCCATTTGGCAGAATTATGATTGAAAAGGTAAAAAAAAAAGTGTCAATGAGTAATATTTGTAGAGCAGCTTTATGTTAGGCAAGGATGTAAAGACCAGATTTACTCTTTAACTGATTTTTAAAGAATGCAGGAATCTAAAAAATAGCATGTACTTCTTTATTGAGAGAAATTATATAATAAAGTGAATAGATTTGATTATGGATTGTTCTGCATGAATATGAAAATTGCTTGCTGAATCTGATAAGAGAGGTATATGATGGGGAAAAGAACTTGTGGGCAAATAAATGGAATGCATAGTAAATGGTTCTGCACTGAGCAGTGGGTAAGACAAGCATATACAATGTCTCAGTTGTTTAATATATTTATGAATAAATCTATAAGGAATGATTGTAGTGAAGTTAGATGTGCAAGTGTAATTTGGGGATATCAATATATATGTGTTGTACTATCCATCTGATGTATGTGTGTCTCTCTGTGTGCATACAGTATATATATGTAAACAACATATATGTATCTGTACAGTGTATGTATACACACAGACATACATCACATGCAGTGTATGTGAACACACTCACACACACACATCATCAGCTGAAAATCTAAATGATTTTCAAGCTTATACTTATATTCTATCCATGCAACAAGTAGTATAGATCTGAAAATTAATGTATCAAGGACCAGAGTGGATATGCTTGATAGGAAAGTAGAATCTTTGTGTATAGTAGCGTGTTTCTTCACATTTTGGTATAGAGAAATGGTAGCTAGAAATCTTAGGAGAAATAGAGTGGAAATGGGGTATTCAAGAAGCCTGGGTGGTAAGAAAAGAGACAGAGCCACGAATGTTTGGATGCTTAGTGAAAGTCCATTCAGTAAAAAAAGCTATGTTTTGAGTATAGAGGTATATTCAGTAGAGGAAGAAAAAATTAGGGTGAAATTGTACAAAATATTATATGAAGGAAGACTGAATGACTAAAAGGAAAGTATAGACTGAGAATGGTGATTGAATGGAGTTGGTGAAAAGTCTAAAAAACAAACAGCAATGTAAGAAGCAACATATGAAAGGGTTTTTTCTAAAAATAGCAACATATAGGCAAATGAAGTGAATGGCATTGGTGTAAACTAGTTTTAGATTTTTTTTAAAAAAAGCTTTAATTTCTTTGATTTACTATTTCTTACTCCCTTTCAGCACCCCAGAACTACTTAATCCAAATTGAATGTGTTTATACAAATATATGTATCATTTATAATTGTAGTGATCCTAATCCTTGGCTTTACATGCTCACTCCCTACATGTGCTTTTCATTACATTCTATATGCACTATCCTTTACAGTTAACTTTGCACAGTATTTTGTTCCACCCTGTCTCCTTTCTATCAGCATGTAATATAAGTGCCTTGGCACTCTTACACAGTTAGTAATCATATTTTACAGCATCATGATTCCCTTAAGAGCACCTAAATTTTATATCCTGAGCTCACACAGCATACCCTTCTTCATTTCACCAAATTTTCAGTTTGATATTGTGTCTCGCTGGCTGTAAAAAGATGTGTCCTGATCTTGAACTGATAGACACGAAGGCTGTTCACTGGAAAACACTGCAAATAAAATGGCGTGATTTTCCCATTCTAAAATCTGTGCTCAGGAAAATTCTGCTTGCTTGCTTTTGGTTGTTACTCTATTTTGTTTTGCTTCATTATAATACATAATTCAGTTATGATTTTATTTTGGCAAACTCTGCTGCAGAGGTGGAAAGAAATAAACAATATCTAGTTTCATAGCTTCAATAGTTCACTAGTACCACACGGACACAACAGTCTGTTTTTATTCACAGTGGATTATCTTATTACAGCTATACTTCCTGCAGCATTTCAACGGATGCTAGTCATCCCCAATGTTTTTATGGTAGAAAGATGCTAATGCTGTTCCTTTTTTTTACATTAAATACATTTTATTGTGTTGACTATAAATTAGTATATGACAAGATTAGTAAAGCACATGACAATATAACACAAACACACACACATAAATGTTAGGCATAAATGAGAGTGCAAGCATATATATGCATATTATTGTAAATAGATTGTTTATTTTGGGGGGGCTGAAAATAAAGCAAGTGATTCATTCTCAGTGTTTTCTGTACAGAAAATACTGTCTTCTTAAGTATGCTTTACTCTATTTTATAATGTCTTTTGTAGTAAAATACCCAAGCTTTGGCTATTTTTATATTTTTAAATTAAAAATGAGACATAGCAGCATATATTACTGAAGGAATTACTATTAGATGTAGTTTTTCCCCCTTCCACCAGGATGCACGGTGTATGGGGAATGTAAATTTTTATTTCCTTATATTTTTAGAGATTGTTATCCATTTTGTGAAAGTGGTCTGCATCAAGTCTGATTAGATAAAATAACAGTGATAGCAATCTTGGATGTGAAAAGTCTAACCTCTATTTCTGCCTTCCTCCTTTAAAGGAGTGAACAATTGATAGGAAGGAAGGAAGGAAGGAAGGAAGGAAGGAAGGAAGGAAGGAAGGAAGGAAGGAAGGAAGGAAGGAAGGAAGGAAGGATATTACAGAAGTAATTTTGAAAAGGTGTATTACCCTTATGTCATTCAGATGTTACACGAAATGTCAGATCCCAACTTCTTTATTTCTGGGTGTGTCATATCATTTTTTTTCAACTAATGCAGAAACATTAGTTGATTACCATATTCTCCTGATCCTAATACTATCCATGTCTTACTAAACATGCAAATATACTTTATGTAGTAACGTTTAAGGATGCTATATCCCATTCTACCATGTAGTCTTGTGTTCCTCATGAAGGTACTTGGGCAATGAGATTTGGGACATCAAGATACAAACTTGCCTATTTCTCTATATCTTAGCCACAGGGTGATTATGACAACAATCAAGTTTCAAGTGTTTTTCACATTATTTTATAGACCATCACAAATCAATGATAATTTATGTGGAAACTTCAGATTAGATGTGTAATTCATTCATTCAATCAATCAATCAAAATAGAGTTGGAAGGGACCTTGGAGGTTTTCTAGTCCAACCCTGTGCTCAAATAGGAGACCCTATACCATTTCAGACAGGTGGTTGTCCAGTCTTTTCTTAAAAACCTCCAGTGATGAAGCACCTACAACTTCTGAAGGCCAGTGGTTCCACTGGTTGTTCTCCCTGTTAATAAGTTTCTCCTTAATTCTATGTCAAATGATCATTTGTGTGATATGGGAACAATAAAGAGCCTGCTCATAAAAATGATTAGAATATATATGAAATGTTTGTGCTGAGTACTATACAGACATAACATTTTGGAACTTCTCCTCTTACTGGAATTTCAGTGATAGGATGCTTGGCGCGACATCCTATAAGCATGGCAGCAAATGCTAATGAATCCTTAAGATTGGCAGAAATATTGTTTGTTTTAAAATAAATTAAAATGAGAAGCAGAAAAGCCACTTGACCATTTGTGACATCTTTTTTTGCTGGCTTTATGAAAATTGATGCCTTCAGATATTTTAAACTCCAATACTATATTCAAAAATTACAAGCAACATTGGCAAACCTTATTGAAACTCTGGTTCAAATTAACTGCACACTACCATGTTATCTATTACTGCTTTAAGGTGGCAGTAAATTTACATTAACCTATCCAAATTCATCCTTCACACAAGAGTCTATTCCTTCTTAAGAGATATTAAACCCTGGATTGATGGGGCCCCAAAAGATTTGGTAGAGTACTAAATTCCATTACTTTTAAATAAGCTTTCAATATGAAGACTAGCAGTGTTAAGTGGTTTGATTTTAAATTTGTAGGGTTTCACTATAGTTGAAAAATTGATTCCTTTGTTAGATTGGGAGAATGTAATTAAATAGCAGAGGATGCACCAGGAGATAATGAGGAATAAACAGCTACAGGAATATTTTCATATAAACTGATGAAAGTTTTAAAATAAAATGCGACTTTAAAAGTAGGTATTTAATCAGAAGATTCTGTAAGTTTCACACAAGTGTAGAATTTGAACAAATATGTTTAGTAACAAAGTTGCTCATTTGGGAATCATTGACGATATAATTTGAAGAATAGTCTGTTTCTACTTCTCTGTATATAAATTTACCTATTCCGATTTCCAAAGTGAGAAAAAAAAATAATCAGAGAATTTAACTTGTGTCTCAAGTTGCCTCGAAACAACAATGTTTATATGTTCCATTTTAATACTTAGTATATGAGGAAAAATATAAAATTATATGATGAAAGTAAGGAACAATTGGGCAATATAATTTAGGAGAGAAATCTAGGACTGGAATAATCATTACTTCCAATTTTTGAAAATTATACAGAATTAAACATTTAAACAATTGTTGGTACCTAGGCATCCAGCCACAATAATGTTGCATGCTTTACAATAACATCACACAAAGAAATGGGGAAGAAATGATGAACTGAAGATGGCTCTGATAAAAGCAGAGCTGATGATTACATGAGGAATGAAGAGTTGGTGAACTCATAATCTGGAATCATTCACAAGTGCTCCATAAAGTCTCTCCTTATAATGAAACTGCAAGATAATGGTGTCAAGTAGGTTTAGAACTCTAGAATATGAAGGAAAACCATCTTCACTTGAACCACAATCAGTGCCACTGATAGGGCCCTGGGTTTTTTAATCAGTTTCATAAATTTCTTGTTGTAAAATGGGAGAAAACTCAACAGCTATCTTGCTTAGCAACAGAATTTTGGGCTCAATTGTAGTACTAAGTCAAAGATTGTCCGTATTTTAAAATTCCTTAGTGTAAAGCAGGGGAGTACTGATTGGGTGAATAACAAGTTTCTTTCCAGGCCAAAGGGCCTATACAAGCTGGCTAACACCTGTTGGTATATCCATGGCAACTTGGGAATTGTGGTAAAAAGAACTTGGAAGAGACTCCTAAGTTTAAGTTAAATGCTCAGCAGTTCCTATTGTCAAAACTTAAAAGTTCAAGCTATTACCTGATAGTTCAAGCTATTACTTGAGTGGATTCATTTCTTACATTTACTCTCACCCTGCCATCCAAGATCCCTTCTAACTCTATTATTCTGTTATCTGAACATTCATTTCTAACCCATCTGTGAATGGCTACCACCCCTTTAACCCAATAGTCTAATTTTCCATAGATATTCCTCAGTATAGAATCACTTCTGTTATAAATATTGTTTCTTCTGTCTCAAAACAAAACAATGGGCAGGTTGTAGAAAGTCAGAATTTAAAGATTCATAGTTTGAAAACTCTGCCATAATTTCCAAAAAGCCTAGCATGATACCTTCCCATGTATCATTGGTATAACATCATTCTGACAAATAAAGAGCTTTATTTTAAAAAAGAAAGAACTTTTTAGTAGATAATAGGAAGATTGATTTCTAGATTTCTCAAATAACACTTGATAATAAGGAACATCAGTTTTCCCTTTTGGGCTATCTTGTTGTGAGAAGAATCAGGCTTTTTGGCACAGGCCTAGTATTTGTTTCACAAGTGATAATCAGCCATCTGATTACATTATCTTCTTTTCATTTAGCTAAATAAATATCATTGCTAAGCAACTAGAGAAAGGACATAAGAATCCAGCCATTCCAGAACATTTATTTCCTGTTCATAAAATCAAGTTATTTTCTTCATTATAGATTCTCATTTAACAAATAAACAATTATATTTAAAAAGCACTAAAGAAGCTTATGACTCATGCCACTTTCAGGGTCCCAGTTGGCTATGTGTTTGTGATTTTTTTTTAATGTGCATTTCAGCAACTTATCTCATAATCACAGGTGCTTGTTAAATGATTTCAAAATTACAAAAGAAAAAATACAAGTAACAATGAGTCATAGCTACTTTGTTGTATGTTTGAAAGATATGAATGGAAAGTGGAAATTTAGGAATGATACACCACAGAGGACATGTATAGTAGATTTGCTGAAAAGGAACAGATAATTAAAAACTGAAACATTCACCACTTTTTTGTATCTTTATTACCATTTTTATTTTTAGTCTCTTTGACTTTCATCAATTAATTCCTTCAGAGTTACAGCTCTCATTGAGATCAGAAATAAAGCCTCATTTGCTTCTGCTTTTTTTACAATGAAAATAAGTTGACCTCTAGTAAAATAACATTGTCATATAATTAAAGATTCATTCTTAAATACTTCTGCAAGATGGAAGCTTTTTCCCCCCTCTTCAATTATTAATCTTGTTTTAGTTCAACAGCTCACAATAGCAAATATCTTCTTTAATTAGTAAATTAAAAGAGGTTTTCAAAATGCCTTATCTTTTTAGCTTTATTATCCCATCTGTGCATGTGTTGAAAAGAGCTAAGATATGTATAATGCTAATTAATTTTGTACCACACTAGAGCTGTTAAGCTAGGTATTCAAATCCTCCACCCAATTCAAATGCATCCTGAAGCTTAAAGTTATTATTGCTAATTAGTATTTTAATTTACTTTAATTTAATTAAGCTATATTTAATTCAGTTACATGAAGATACTCAAGCAGACTGTGAAAATACATATAATAATAATTGCCATGAATTTAGGAAAAATATTGTGTTACAAATGCTGTTTCATTACATATAGATTCACAGATGGATAATAAATCCTGAGATTTACAACTACCTTCTCTAGCAGCTACCTTTCTCCAGCATGAATAAAAACAAATAATCAAAGTAATAATAAGATTACATTTACATATGAAATATTATTTCTGGGCAAACCTAGGTGATACATAGAGCTTAAATCTTTTTAGTATTTATGGAGAAAATGGCAAGCTGTTTGTAATAAAATATTTCAAAAAACTCAAAATAAAAATTTTGCTTGAATAACAATTGTGATATTTGGAAGCATGCATATTAAGTTCTTTGGTGCAATTTCTTTTAAACAATACATTTGCATCTTCCATTCCTGTGATGCAAAATTTATGAAGAAGTGTTGATTGTCTTTATTCTTTTCCTTTTTCCTTAAGAGAAAAGTTTCTGGTGCTTAGTTGTTTTAACAAAATACATGGCTTGCCATCTATTAATTATATAGGAGTCAATGTGTAATGACAATTAGATTTTAAACGTCACTGCACTGGAAGCAAGACTGAACATACATAAATTGTGATTAAGCTAAGGTGGCTCAATTTAATGATGAGTCAAGAAACACACATTGCAAAAATGTTAAACAGATTTGAAATCACTATTATTTTGGAATTTACTTTTTTGATTTCTGTGGTTGCTGGTATGAAGGAAAAATGCTGTTAAATCATCAGATTAGAAACAGCAGTCAGAATCTCACATATGGTAGACAAAAGAGAAATAGATCGACTTTTCTTATTTTTAAAAAAAACTCCATCTCAAGTGATGATCGAAAGCTCATGACATTATATCGCTTTGGAATAGGGAAAAAACTCCATCTCAAGTAATTATCGAAAGCTCATAACATTATATCGCTTTGCAATAGGGAGCAGCACAATCTTTAAAATTCAACTAGGTACAACTAAATCTTATCTATTATTTTATTTATCAGGGTAGCTGGAATGCAACATGTTGACATAGGTACTTAGACTGTTTTATAGATAATAGAAAGTTGATTTTTATTGAATTCCAAATATGTAATGAGAGCCAATTTGGTGGGGTGGTAAAGGCTCAAGGCTAGAAAACAGTAGACTATGAGTTCTACTTCAACCTTACACACAAAGCCAGATGGATGACCTTGGTCCAGTCTCTCTCTCTCTCTCTCTCTCTCTCTCTCTCTCTCTCTCTCTCTCTCTCTCTCTCTCTCTCTCTCTCTCTCTCTCTCTCTCTCTCTCTCTCTCAGTCCTAGGAAGGAGGCAATAGCAAATCACTTCCAAAAATCTTGTCAAGAAAATTGTGGGGACTTGTCTAGGTAGTTGCCAAGAAGAAACTTGAAGTGACTCAAAGGCACTCTGCAAAAATGTAATATGTAATTTTTTGGATTCTGCTGGTGGGGTGAACAACCAAAAAGTGTTTAGAAAGATATTTATAATACCAAAGCACTGAAGAGTAGACAATCCATTTATTTACCATTTATTTTGGCAGTATTATTAAGTACTTAATTGCTTTTTTAAAATCAAAATTAACTGTGTATTTTTGCAATCTTATTTTTATGTTTACCAGCTACATTCTATTATTAGCTTTTTTTCATGGTAAGTATGCCAAATATTTTCTTGGGAGTTTGTATACCTTCCTGTATTTCATCCCTCTGGAATATTGAGTGTCCAATATGTACAACAGAGCTAATTGTTAAATAACCAATGTGATTAAAGAATAATTTTTTTTGAATTATTTATTTTGACAGAAACTCTATATTCTACTCATCAGAAAAAGAAGAAGAACCAGTAGTCTGAGGTAACAATTTATGATTTACTTGTTTCTGGCAAGCTCTATTGTTTTGGTAAGGCACTAAAAAGGAAAAAAAAATCATATGTATAGCAAAGATGGCATTTTAGTTGATATTTATTTTTCAGCCTTATGATGCAATATATGCACTGAAAAAACATCAACTATGTATCTCAATGGAGTTCTCAAAGCCTACCTTCTTTCTGAATTCTTCCCTTAATTCTTAACTCTCAGCACATACTTTATGCACCTGTTTTCCAAGAAATTACTCAAATGTGAAGAATCTGTCTTCATATTTCTTACTTAACAAAAGAACATATGCATTTTATTCATCAGCAGCAAAGAAAACCCTTTGCACACATGAGCTGCATACTACGATTTAAATGGCTTACCTGCTGCACAGTGGTTCAGAACAATATTCCCCAGGTATTAATCTGCTCATTTTGCTTCATCCAACCGAAGAAACTTTTCCACCCAAGGGTCCCCGAAGCAGCCTCTTGATAAGTCCACAGGAGCAACAATTAATAGCTTCACTGTGTGTTCAATACCATATCTGCCCACTCCAAGGATTCCAGTTTTTTTTTATTGCTGAACTTCCTTTTATTTCCCCCCATTAAATTTCTCTCTCTCTCTCTCTCTCTCTCTCTCTCTCTCTCTCTCTCTCTCTCTCTCTCTCTCTCTCTCTCTCTCTCTCTCTCTCTCTCTCTCTCTCTCTCTCTCTTTCTTCCTTTCCTTTAGTTCCCTTCCCACCGTACCCCACCCCATCCCAACCCATTCCTGGATAACACTGCTCTTTCACCTCAGTTGTTTTGTTCTCTTTTCTCCTCATTGCTTTGGTGGTCCTAGTTTAAAAGAACTATATTAGGAAGACCTCCCACCGCTGCCCCAAGACTGAATTGCTATGGTAATTTTACACTAGAAAACTTGTTGACAAACATTTTGATATGAATTAGTGCTCGTAAAGGCTGTATTGAAATTCTGGAGATTGCCCAAGCCATACTACCTTCTTCTGGGGATAGGCCATCCTGATTCATTCCCAGTATCAATCCAAGATTTATAAATATTGGTTTAATTTATGCTAGGAAGGGTTTTCTGGTAGCATTAAATGAATCATGTCAGAAATGCCATTCTTTCCTCTTTAAATCAATGTAGGCCAGCTACTGCAATGCAGTGGATTTTTTTTTTATTCCCCCAGTGCAGATACCTCTTTACAATTTCTCTAACTCTCTGCATAGTCAGGCTTAATCTGATACTTCAGATCTGCCTTCCCCTCACAAACAGGATTCCTGATGTCTTAAGAAACTTAAAACAGTCTTGCCATTTTGTGTGAAGAGGAAAAGAGAACATTACTGTCCCAAATAATCATCTTGATACTATCCCACTATTTTACTGACAGAGAACCTGCTGTCTGCCGAGATAGTGTGTGCTTTATTCCAAATGTGGCATGTCCTGCTATAAGCACATCATATAAATAAATTTAGAATTATTTATCTTTTGACCCCAGTTCAAACCACTTCCACAGCCTCCCAGAATTTCCAAATGAAATAATGCTCACTGACAATCTGACTACAATTAATTATCTTCCTGATTACCTTCTTTCTCTCTGATAGGTTTTCATGCTTGCAACAACTGAGTCAATTAAAACATATTTATAAGTGTTTAAAATAAAAATACAAATCAGTGTCAGCATCATCATCACCACCATCACCACCATCATCATCTCCTTTTACAGAAGAAGTAGCCTTGTGTGAACTAAAATTAGTAAGATTAAGAACATAAGAACATAAGAAGAGCCATGCTGAATCAGGCCAAAGCCCATCGAGTCCAGCATTCTGTGTCACACAGTGGCCCACCAATTGTACATGGGGATCTTGAGCAGAAAGAGAAGGAAAAACCCTCCCTTTCCCTTGACCCCCAACAAATGGTACCCAAGGGAATCCTGCCTGCCTCAACCAACATAGAGGCGGCACATGGACATCCGTTTTAATAACCATTGATACACTTTGCATCCATGAATCTATCTAGCCCTGCCTTGAAGCTGTCAAGGCTGACAGCTGTCACGACCCCTTCAGGAAGTGAATTCCATAAATCAACGACCCTCTGGGTGAAGAAATATTTCCCTTTATTTGTCCTCACTTTCTTAGCTATGAGCTTTAGGGAGTGCCCCCTTGTCCTGGTATTGTGTGATAGAGAAAAGAATTTTTCTCTATCCACCTTTTCTATCCCATGCATGATTTTATACACTTCGATCAAGTCACCCCTTAAACGCCGTCTTTCAAGGCTGAAGAAACCAAGGCGTTGCAATCTGGTTTCATAAGGGAGGCGCTCCATTTCCTTGATCATTCTTGTTGCCCTTTTTTGCACCTTTTCCAGTTCCATTATATCCTTCTTGAGGTGCGGTGAGCAGAACTATACACAGTACTCCAAGTGTAGTCTCACCATCAATTTGTACAGAGGCAATACAACACTTGCTGAATTATTTTCGGTTCCCTTCCTAATCATGCCAAGCATGGAATTTGCTTTTTTTTTTACTGCTGCTGCGCATTGGGTTGACATCTTCATCGAGCTGTCCACCAAAACCCCAAGATCCCTTTCTTGGGTTGTCTCAGAAAGTTTGGTCCCCATCAGTTGGTAAGTATAATTGGGGTTCTTTGCCCCGATGTGCATAACTTTGCACTTGTTTAGGTTAAAATGCATTTGCCACTTTGTTGCCCACTCACACAATTTCGAGAGATCCTTCTGGAGCTCCCGACAATCAGTTTCACTTTTCACAACCCGGAACAATTTAGTGTCATCAGCAAACTTGGCTACCTCACTATTAACTTCTACATCCAGATCATTGATGAATAAATTAAAAAGTAAAGGTCCCAAAACTGAACCTTGGTGTACACCACTTCTCACTTCTTTCCATCCGGAGAATTGTCCATTTATTGCCACCCTTTGCTTCCTACAATTTAGCCAGTTACCAATCCAGGACAAGACCTGTCCTCTAATTCCGTGGCTGGAGAGCTTTTTAAGGAGCCTTTGGTGAGGAACTTTGTCAAAAGCCTCTTAAAAGTCAAGATATACAATATCAACTGGGGCCCCTTTATCTATGTATTTATTTACACCCTCAAAGAATTCTAACAAGTTAGTAAGACATGATTTGCCTTTGCAGAAACCATGTTGATTTTCATTCAGCAATGCCTGTTTTTCTATGTGCCCTGTAATTTTATCTTTAATAATGGTTTCCATCAGTTTGCCTGGAACTGAGGTTAGACTGACTGGTCTATAGTTTCCTGGATCACCTCTGGATCCTTTCTTGAAGATCGGGGTTATATTTGCTTCCCTCCAATCCTCTGGTACAGTGCCTGATCTTAGAGAAAGATTGTATATTTTAGCTAGAAGTTCAGCAATTTCACACTTGAGTTCCTTGAGAATTCTAGGGTGGATGCCATCTGGACCTGGCGATTTGTTGACGTTTAGTTTAGAAAGGCATGCAAGAACATCTTCCTTGTTTATCTCTATCAGGTTTAATTCTTCTATTTCCCTCCCTGGGAAAACTAATTCAGTGGCAGGCAAATGTTCTCTATCCTCCTCGGTGAAAACGGAGGCAAAGAAGTCATTTAGCCTCTCAGCAATCTCCTTGTCTTCTCTGATTATCCCCTTCTGACCATTGTTATCAAGTGGCCCAACTGATTTTCTGGTTGGGTTCCTGCTTCTGATGTACTTAAAAAGGTTTTGTTATTATTTTTAATATTCTTGGCTATATGCTCCTCAAAGTCTCTCTTGGCTTTCATAACTATCGCCTTGCATTTGGTCTGCCAGAGTTTGTGATCCCTCCTGTTCTCCTCGGTAGGAAGAGCCTTCCATTTCTTAAATGAGTTTTTCTTCTTTCCAATAACCTCCTTTACCTCATTCGTAAGCCATACTGGTATCCTCTTGGACTTTCCAATCCTCTTTCTTCTTTTAGGAATGCATTTTATTTGAGCCTGCTGTAACGTATTTTTAAACAGTTTCCAAGCATTTTGGAGGGATTTGACTTTTTTTACTGTTTCTTTTAGTTTCTTCTTTACTATTTTCCTCATTTTGTCAAAATTTCCTCTGTGAAAGTTTAAGGTCTCTGTGTTAGTTTTCACTGACAATTTGCTATCCATGGTTAAGTTGAAGGTTATTGTGTTGTGATCGCTGGTTCCTATGGGCTCGGTTACAAGCACATCATGAACCAAATCCTGTGCATTAGTTAGAACCAAGTCCAGGATCCCCTTTCCCCTGGTAGGTTCCATGACCATCTGCTCAAGGGAATAATCAGCTAACATGTCGAGGAACCTTGTCTCTCTTTCATGTGTAGAACAAGAATTTACCCAATCTATTTGGGGATAGTTGAAGTCCCCCATTATGACTACTCTATTTCTTTTTGAGGCCTCCTTAAATTCTTTTTCCAAATAGCAATCTGCCTCTGGAGTTTGGTTGGGAGGGCGATAGCAGATCCCTAACGTCAGATTAGTTTCCTGTCCTGGGATTTTTATCCACAATGTTTCTGTGGGTGAGTTTGAATTTTCTTGAATTTCGAGTTCATGAGATTCTAACTCCTCATTTATGTACAAGGCCATGCCACCACCATTTCTCCCTCTCCTGTCCATCATATACAATTTGTAACCTGGAATCCTTGTGTCCCATTGGTTTTCATCTGTCCACCAGGTTTCTGTTATGCCGATAATATCAATATTATTTTCCTTCACCAAGCATTCCAATTCCCCTATTTTTGCTCGAATGCTTCTAGCATTTGTGTACAGACCTTTATATGTAATTTTCTGGTGCACTTTCAACTTTGACTGTGGATTTTGACTGTAGAATTTTGGTTGTAGAATTTGTAGATGGTCTACCATGTCCTTCTGCTTGACTATTACAATTTAGTTTTCCTGTTGACTCACCAATGTGTGCATAACTCCCTCCCTCCATATTAGGCAGTGCGCCTTCTCGAACCGGAAGCTGCCCAGCTCCTGTCGACTTGCCCCTATGAATCAGTTTAAAAGCTGCTCTGAAACCTTTTTAATATTAATCACAAACAGTCTGGTTCCATTATGGTTCAAATGTAACCCGTCCCTTCTGTACAGGTGTGGCTTGTCCCAAAATGTTTCCCAGTTCCTAATGAATCTAAACCCTTCCTCCTGGCACCACTGCCTCATCCACGCATTGAAGCTCTTGAGCTCTGCCTGTCTAGCTGGCCCTGTGCGTGGAACAGGTAGCATTTCTGAGAATGCAACCTTGGGGGTCCTGGACTTTAATCTTCTACGTAGCAACCTAAATTTGGCTTCCAGGACCTTCCGCTTAGCTTTTCCAATGTCATTGGTACCGACATGTACCACAACAGTTGGCTCCACCCCAGCACTGTCTATCAGCCTGTCTAGATGCCTCGTGATGTCCGCAACCTTTGCACCCGGCAGGCAGTTTACCATGCGGTCCACGCTTCCATCACAAACCCGTCTCTCTATATTTCTAACAATTGAATCACCCACTACAAGAAGCCCCCCTCCCACCACCCGCGGAGAAGTATCCTTGGTGCAAGAGGATATGGGCACATCCTCCAGGGAAGGGGTCTCAACTAAGGGAGCCTGTCCCTCTTCCACAGATTGATGTCCTCCCTGCCCAAGATCTCCATTTTCCAAAGCAGCTGGAGAGCTGCTCAGCATGGAGTGGGACGCTCCTGCTGCATCCCTGAAGATCTTCTCCTGCCTCGCTATCTCTCTCTGCTTCTCCAGGTCTGCTACCTTGGCTTCAAGGGAAAGAACCTGTTCCCTGAGAGCCAGGAGCTCATTGCACCGATCACACACCCAAGACTTCTGTCCAGCAGACAGATAGTCATACATGTGACACTCAATACAAAACACTGGGAAGCTCCCCTCCATCTGCTGGCTATCTATCTCCATTTCTTGTTATTATATGTTTGCTGTTATTATTATACTAGTTATTATTTAAAAAAAACACACAGCTTTTTTGGGTTGTTCAAATTTTTTGTTTTGGTCTCAGTTTACTTTTTGGATTTTTTTTTCTTACTTGTTTTAGGATTTTATCCCGCGCCGTCAGGGGTGCGATGGCTGCTAAAAAAAAAGGTGAATTTGTAATTAAACAAGAAACCCCACAAACTTACCAGGGCTCAGCAGGTTCCTTGCCCCACAAGGAAGAGTGAGCTGCTTGCTCCCAGCTACCAGGGATTAGCCAGCAGGGGGGCTGCAGCAGAAGGCTCCACCCCCTCGAAACCTGTGCTGAGGGCAAACTTTAGAAGAAAGGGGAAGGAGAAACCCCTTTTATGGCTTCTAAAAAAAGAAAAAGAAAAGAAAAAGAAAAGAAAAAAAGGTGAATTTGTAATTAAACAAGAAACCCCACAAACTTACCAGGGCTCAGCAGGTAATTCTTCCCAAGGTTCCTGCCAAGTTCTCTAGTCCCCTTTTATTTCCTGTTTTAATTCCTTATTTGAAAGAGCTCTGCCCAAGCAAAAGCAAAAGCAACTGCCTCTCTGGCCCACAAGGAAGAGTGGTGAAGCAATCCTTGAATGGCCTTTTAGATACATAAGTGAATGCTAATTTGATTGACTAAAATATAAGTTGACAAGATGTGTACATTTTTTCAATAAATATGCATAGATTCCAGCATTTTTAAAATATTTATTCTGTTTTAGATAGGAATAATCCACAGGATTTCTGAGACTTATTGATTAATTTAATGAAACTCATGGAAATAACACATGAAAAGAACACTCCTTTGTCTATCGCCAGCTGTTCCTTATCAGTTAGCTGAACAGCATGAGATTAACCTATATGATTCTAAATGTAAATTTCCCTTTGAGGTGCTTTTAAATTTAGGAAAAAGGTTAAGAGCACCCCAGTAGGTGATTGTCATCAGACTGAAGAAATGCATAAAGGATGAACATTTAGAAAAGCCAATTTGGAGATTAAACATATAATTTCAAGAAAGTTCAGAACATTGTTAAAATATTTCTCAACACTTGTTGAAGAGAATATAATACACATTGTCTGGGAAATATGCATATAAATGGCAGATCAAATGCACATTGACAGTGAAGCATAATAAATATGCACAATTGTCAGGTGATTTGTTTTACACAATAATTCATATTTTCTTTGGCAAGCATGCTCACACATGTACTCACACAAGTACCCTCACACAGAATGATTAATTCATCATTCAATAGGTAATTTTCTAACATGTGATAAGCCATATCATATAGAGGATATGATTAATTTTTATGATATATGATTAACTTCCAGTTCCTGTATTAAGGTTGGTTCAGTAACTGTGTAGTTTCTCTTACCATACTGATGGATTCAGTCTTTTGTGCTACACAATAAAGTTTTTGAGGGTATAGAAATATGAAGAAAATTCTAATTTTAAACTCTCTAAAGCATGCATCCTGTGAAGTAGTTCACAAAGGGCAGACTTTCTCAAATGCTGACAGATGTTCAACAAAAATTAAATTTTGTATATAAATTAAGCAATTAAAATGGGATCTGAACACTGATTACATTTAATATTATCTCAGTGTGGTATTTACAAATCCATTACACCATGCATTCTTAGCCTTGCATGCTATTAATACCACTTCATTGTATTTTTAACAAACTGGGTATCATTTTTATACAGTATGACAAACACAATATTCACAAGGTTGGAAAAGAAGATTCATCAATGAAATCAAATGAAAATTTAAACAAGATAATTAAGCAATGTTGAAAATATTTTGATTGAAATTATTTTTTCTGAATCAAAGACAGCATGTGAATTACTATTTTGAGTTAAGAGAAATAATATTAAAGTTATAAAATTTATTTTAAAAAGACTTGAGGTACCTGCTTGCACATTTCATAGTTCTTCTCCTCTCCTCTCCTCTCCTCTCCTCTTTTTTCTTCCAGCAATACAAATCTTACAGTTAAATGAATGCTGTAGGTTAACAAGAAATGTCAGTTGAATATGTTAGGTATACAATTGCTCTAGTATTTCAAAATTCAAGTTGCCAGTTATTTTTCAATTTCCAGAGCGTATCTGTAAATGCTCTACACTGATTTTATTTGACCTTTAATCTAGTAAACAGGATTAAATAGGAAGAATAAATAGAAAAATTGTCAACCATTTAATATTCACCCATATCCTTTTTGAAATTCATGCTGTTCTTCTCCCATAAAAGTGAAACGAACCAATCTGATATAGTTGTCACTTCTAAAATTGGATCTCTCATGATATATAAGATAAAAGTCTTAAAACACATTATATTAACAAGTGGAGACATGTCATTTAATTTTAAATATTTAATTAGATGCAAAATTCTATAATGTATTAATGACTTTATAATTTAATACACTTTTCTCCCCTATACCTCATGCCCACTATATTTTGTTTCCTACATTGTTGCCTTATCAATCAAGTTAATAAAAACCATATATTAGTTGTAAAGTGGCTGCTGATTGGAGACAGAAATTCAAAAAGAGAGTCATATCTTTTTGTTTAAATATTTCACATAATTATTGTTCTATTATTTCAATGCCGAGTGGCAACTACTAATGAGGGAGTATAGAATAGTCTCAGTAAAAATATTAGTTTTGATTTGGATCATACTGTATTGGCCCTCGTTAATCCCTGGTTAATACAAAAAGATTAGGAAAAACAGATCATGCCAGACAAATCTTATTACATTCTTCGACCAAGTGACAAAATTAGTGGATCAGAGGAATGCTGTGGATATAATTTACTTGGACTTCAGTAAGGCATTTGATAAAGTAGATCACAACCTACTACTCAATAAGATAGAAAAATGTGGGTTAGACAGCATCACCACCAGATGGATTCGTAGCTGGCTGACTGGCCGTACTCAGAGTGTGGTCCTCAATGGAACTGCATCTACATAGAGGGAAATGTGTAGTGGGGTGCCCCAGGGCTCTGTTCTGGGCCAGTGGTCTTCAACATCTTCATCAATGATTTGGATGAGGGGATAAATGGGGAAATCACCAAATTTGCAGACGACACCAAGCTGGCAGGAATAGCTAATACTCCAGAAGACAGGCTTAAGATACAGGAGGATCTGGACAGACTTGAACACTGGGCGCTATCTAACAAAATGAAATTCAATGGTGAAAAAAGTAAGGTTCTACTTTTAGGTAGAAAAACAAATGTATAGGTATAGTATAGGGGGTAACTTGCTCAATAGTAGTAACTGTGAGAGGGATCTCGGAGTCCTAGTGGACAATCACAGTGTGCTGCAGCTGCCAGAAAAGCCAACACAGTGCTGGGCTGCATTAACAGAGAAATAGAATCAAGATCACATGAAGTATTAATACCACTTTACAATGCCTTGGTAAGACCACACTTGGAATACGGCATCGAGTTTTAGTCACTAGAAAAAGATGTTGACACTCTAGAAAGATTACAGAGAAGAGCAACAAAGATGATTAGGGGACTGGCGGCTAAAACATATAAGAAATGGTTCCTGGAATTAGGTATGTCTAGTTTAACGAAGAGAAGGACGAAGAGGGACATGATAGCAGTGTTCCAATATCTCAGGAGCTGCCACAAAGCACCTGAAGGCAGGACAAGAAGCAACGGATGGAAATTAATCAAGGAGAGAAACAACCTAGAACTAAGGAGAAACTTCCTGACAGTTAGAACAATTAACCAGTGGAACAACTGGAAGTTTTTAAGAAGAGACTGGACAGTCATTTGTCCAAAATGGCATAGGTTCCTGCCTGAGCAGGGAGTTGGACTAGATGACCTCCAAGATCCCTTCCAACTTTATTATTATTATTATTATTATTATTATTATTATTATTATTATTATTATTATTATTATTATTATTATTATTATTATCTGAAGAACTGCCAATGTTCTTTGCAGATACTGTAAAAGATTGTAACAAATAGAATTAATTGACTGTACACATAGGAAAATGTTATATTTCAAAATAGTTTCTGATCATGATTCAATCAACATTTAGACTTTTATTGTTCTTAATTATTATATTTTTGTATACATTTTACATTTATGCACACATCAAAACAAATACATATTGTTCTGAGTTTTACATCTATATGCTAATAAATCACTTGTATCTGTAATCTTTAACTGGTGAAGTGATCTACCTTAAGGCAAGTTTTTTTTTTCAAACAAGTTTATCTCAACTGTGCTAACTTTCAGAAAGTAATTAAAATCTGAAACTCATAAATTCCATGGTATTGAACATTGTCAAATTTTATAAAGCATTTTATGATATATATAATATCATGTAGCATTTATGACATAATACAACATGTCATAAAACCAGTACTTGTACTGATGTTTGTACTATACAGTTCAACATGGGCTATTTTAAGGCAGACACATCTCTGAATGTGAATCTTGCTGTCTTCAAAGGAGTGACTCTTGTCTTTCAAATGCAGATGGACTGAATCCTGTATTGATGAGTTTGTTCTCATATGTTGTGCCATAAATTTGTGAAGTGGTTGTTTTGTTTCACCAAAGTTATGTAAGTTGCAGAATGCATATCTCACTGCACTGCACTGCATAGACAATATTGCTGGAGAGAGAGGACAACTGATTCAGAAGAGGAGTCAAGGAGGTTATCTCTATTAAAATTGAACTGTCCTCCCTCAGCAGAGCTGGAGGGCTATGACACCATATAGGTCCTGTTTATAACACAGTCCTTTCAGCAGTGCCAAGAAGGTTCTACATTTGTACTCTGATTCAGGTGACTGAGGATATGGCTAACAGATACAAATAAACCTCAATGATTCTCAGAATGCTAACAATCAAATCACTGCAAATATTTCCAGGCACAAATCACATGGAGAACTTAAACTGGGGAATCCTTTCCAAAGAGATGACAGCCGATTACATAAAAAAAATAAACTCTGGAGTATTTAAAATTAAAGGAGATGAAGATACCATCAAGTCAAACTCAATTCCTTGTGCATATATAGTCACATTCAAAAGTGCTTGTCTGTCTATGTGTATGTGTGTGCTTTGGCAGCAAAATGGGAGTGGATTGTGATTGCCTGCAATGCATATGTATATGCATATGTCAGTTTCTGTTTGTGTGTGTGAGCATGTATAATCTACAACCCTAAAATTAAGAATTAAACATTGCCTAACCCTGGTCAGCTTCCAGGTTGGCTAGTTGTTGATTTCAGCTGGAAATCTTCTAAAACCATGATACTGTACTTTTGCAATTACTTTTCAAAACGTTTTAAGTAAATAAGTTAGCTAAATGTTTAGGAAAGTTATTTAGAGTTTAAAAATTACCATACTAATATAGCTTTCTTATTTATTTGTCTGTTATCCAGTAAAAGCTTTATATAACAAGAATAACTATTAAATAAGCCTATGATGCATTTTGATGGAATATCAAATCATTTCTGTTACAGTAATATCAGTAACTTCTTTTTATGCCATTAGAAATAATTCTGTTTATTATACATAATATATGTATATATAATTCTTTGTTTGTTAGTGAGCTTTATTTACTCAGTAAGCTCCAATATAATTTCTCTTGTGGCCATTTTTATGTGTGTCACAAATTTTGATTTCATACAGCTTTGCTAATTATTCACTGCCTAATTGTTTAAAGGTTTGCTTACCCAATCCCTTCATGGCTCATTAGACATACACAACAGACTTGTATCAGCAACATTCATTTGCTGCTTCTATTTTATATTTATTAAATTATAAAACATTGTTTTTTTAAAAAAAGACTCCACCACTGCATCACCATATATAAAATAATTAAACACTTCAAAAATTAAAAATACACTAATTAGTGCTTTGCATTGCTTTAGTGAGGAACACAAGATAGAGGCAGCAGGAAAATAAAAAGAAAAGGATGCAGTCAATATGAACTGCAGTGAACAGAACAGACCACTTCATCATTATATATAAAATAATTAAACCCTTCAAAAATTAAAAGTACACTAATTAATGTTACACTGTGCTTTAGTGAGGAACACAAGACAGAGGCAGCATAAAATAAAAAGGAAGGCAGTCAAGGTGAACCACAATGAAAAGAACAGTTTTAATTTAAAAGACCTTACTCAACCTGGTTCCCTTCGGATATGCTGTGTATATTCCCAGAATTTCCTGTCAGTAAATATATTGGCTGGAAATGACAGAGTTTAAATCACAAAATGCTGTGGAAACCAAATTTGGGCAAACTTTGTGACAATATTCCAATATCAACTTTGAAAAAAACTCTTGATATGGTATTTCTGGGAAGTATATGGGAAAAGAGAAGGAGATTGTTTATAGTAAAATGTTGTTGTGAGCTTAAACTCCCCAATTGGGTCTCATGCAGTGAATGATAAATTAAAAAAAGGACTGAGCATATTGGAAGGCTGGGGAGAGAAGAGTGTTATATGGTTTATTTTCAAAGATGAATCAGATTAGCATGCTCCATTATAACACAACTATTCTGTGAGTCACACAGCTCTTGAAAGATGATATGGATTGTTACTTACAAACATTTTAGTCAGATCTTCATGTATATTAATTTACACAATGTTTATTTCATCCTACTTCACAGACCACTAGGCAGCTCAAATAAGCATTCTGAATATCCAAAAGACTGTCAGTTTAAAAACAACAGATGTCATTTAAAATATATAAACACATTAAGTACCAATATAGGAGAATATTTGTATCTCAGGGTTGCTCAGAGAGTACTAAGCTCAAAGAATGCCAAGGACTCCACAAGCACATTAAAACCACTTCAAACATTAAAATAGTCCAATGCAATAAGTACCTCATAAAGTCCCTCAAAAGCCTCACCCAAATAACTAATTCTTGTCATTTTTCAGTCTAGCAGGATGACCATTACCTGGATTTCATTAAAAAATGTATTCCAAAGATACAGGGCAGTTATAGAAAAGAACTGCTTCCAAATCTCTAACCTTCTAATTTCCTAAGAAAGAGGAACCAAAGAATAGTCACACAGGAGAGCGAGAAATGGTCCCAAGCTAATATGGACCCATAAAAGGCAGAAAACATATTAATTTCTATACCCATTTTTAAAAGATACACGCAGGATGACTGGATAGCTTATCACTAAAACCTGATACAGATTGTCATTGCATAGGGCTCACTTATCTCCCTTAGGGTCTGCCCAACTGATTTGAGCTGACAAGGTTGATGTGCTATCTGTTTTTAAATTAAGCAATCCTACCGTATGAGGTGGTTGGGCAGAGAGCTAGTGACTGGCTTTCATGGCTAAGGCATGACTTGAACTCATGGTCTCCCACTTTCTAGCTTTTGTAATTTAACCACTAGACAAAATCCAACTAAAAAGGTTACACCTTGTGCCTAATAAGATTATTTATTTTCAGTGTGTGTGTGTGTGTGTGTGTGTGTGTGTGTGTGTGTGTGTGTATTAGTACCACTTTATAAAATCCTTAGTAAGACAACACCTGGAATACTTCATCCAGTTTTGGTCACCACATTACAAAAAAAGATGTTAAGACTTTGGAAAAAGTAAAAAGAAGAGCAACTAAGATGATTAAGGCTCTGGAGACAAAAACATATGAAGAAGGGTTGCAAGAATTGTCTATGGTCAGTCTAGAGAAAAGAAAGACTAGGGGTGACATGATAGCAGTATTCCAATATTTGAGGGGCTGCCACAAAGAAAAGGAAGTCAAAGCACCAGAAGGCAAGACTAGAAAACAATGGATGGAAACTAATCAAGGAGACAAGCAACCTGGAATTAAGGAGAAACTTTCTAACAGTGAGGACAATTAACCAGTCAAACAACTTGCCTTCAGAAGTTGTAAGTCTTTCATCATCAAAGTTTTTTTTAGAAAAGACTGGACAGCCACCTATTTAAAATGGTATAGGTCTGCTGCTTGAGCAGGGGTTGGACTAGAAAACCTTCAAGGTACCTTCCAGATCTATTCTGGTTGATTGATACTTAAGTATCAATGTGAACTAAAGAAATAGTAACCATAAGGGCATAATGAATAATTATAATTTTTTATTCTTATGGTATAAAAATGTATACCTTTATACAGTATATTTATAGTGATGGAAAAATGCCTTGCATGACATTTCAATGCCAAGCAGAGATTTTTTTTAATGCATTGTTTTTACCACCTGTTCTTACTCAATTTAATGAAAGAGAATTTGCACTTATTTAGTCATAAAGTAGAGAAGCAATTGTAAAATAATTTCTCCAATGATCTGCAGACTTCCTGAATTCCTAAAAAATTGTATTGGTGTGATTTTTTCAGTACCAGTATTACAGTCACCATCAAGTAAGGATCCTGGCTTTAAAAAAAAATCTCCTCCTTGTGGAAAGCCCTGAGGAAATTACTAACCAATCTCTCTGCCCCAAATTGGGTGGAAAACTCTGAACAGACATTTGTAGTCAGTTTTGCTCTGAAGCTTGACACATTTCCAAAGAACTAAAAGAAAATTAGTTTATAATATGTTGCACATTAAGCCTATCCATAAACTAGAAGATCAAAAAGACTTCTATTGGATAAGTCTATAGGCCTATTAAACATTATATAGTTTGTTGGAAAGTGGCAGTGAAGAAAACTCACAAACCTGGCTGCAGGCTGAGAGCAGTTCTGCACTGTTACTTTCCAGCAAACATTTGCCTGAAATGGTATAGGGTTTCTTGCCTGAGCAGGGGGTTGGACTAGAAGACCTCCAAAGTCCCTTCCAACTTTACCATCATCATCATCATCATCATCATCATCATCATCATCATCATCATCATCATCATCATCAGTAAGGCATGTTGACTATGATTTTACAGATAAGTAAAGTGCCATTAATAATAACAGCCTTTGACAATCTGACCTGTTGGAAACCTGTGAGATCCTTTACAACACTGCTGGCAGCAAATTCCATAGTTTAACTATTTGCTGCATGGGAAAAAAAAACTGATTTCCTTCTACTCATCCTAAATTTCTTGGCATTTAATTTCAAAGAATGAATTCATATTCTAATATTATAAAGGACGTTCATGTCTCCCCTTATCCCCTTCTCACTCCAAATTTAAGACTTTCAACTGTTGGGCCTTGCCTTGATTCTTGCAAATCTTGCATCTCTATTTGTATTCTTATTTAGATGTGAGACCTGAACACTGCCCATTATATCTATTGCATTCTTATAATAGGGGTATTATTATATTGACAGGGGGTATATAGGGGTATTATTATATTGACAGTTTTATTGTCAAGTCCCTTTTTAATAATTCATGGCACTGAATATTTCTTTTTATAGCTGTTGCCCTTGTTCATACTTTAATTGAACTGTCCATTTTTATGCAAAGTTCAAAATCTATTAATTTATCAAAGGAATTTGAATGTTTTGTCACATGTATCATTTAACATTTATTTTTGTGAAGTGCATTCACAATTTTGAAGCCCATTCACATAGAGAGTTCCTTAAAAGCATCTTTTAAAGCCTTTTTAACATTACTCATTTAAATATATTTGCATCATTAACAAACGTGGCTGCCTCACTGATGAGCCCTAATTCCAAACAGGTATTACTTTGATATCTTAAACAGATTAACAAATATTGCAACCAACTTTCAAGAGTCAGAGTAGGGTCAGCTAAATTATTTGGGCACTCTGGGCAAGGAACACATTAAATGCCTTAGACATTTTATTATCCCCATTGCTAAAGTCTTCAATTAGTTTGACTGTCATCACTTTTCTTTTATCTTTTTTACTTATCATTGTTTTTGTTTTATATGAATACATTTTTGCTCACCACCTGATCTGCTCTACCCAACCAGAACACTTTGAGTAATGCAGCAGGTGTTGCATTCAGATGATAGACATTGCTACTACTTTTTAATCAGAGAAAGGGGAATATTGTTAAAGGAAGAAAAAAATGCTTTCCTCTCTGAGAAATATAAGAGTGTTTTGTATAACTGAAACTTTTATAAAAGTGAAAAGGCCTAGGTCTTCTGAGCCAATGATTTAAAGGAGCAGAAAAATGCAAATGTATTTGTTGAGCAGCAGCAGCATGCTAAAAGAAAGGAGAGGCGATACACTGGAACATGACAAACATTGAATGATAATATCCTAGACATGAAATAAAACTGAATAAGACTGCAACATGCCTGAAAAAAATCAAAGAGGTATTATAAATGAATGTTTGAAATCTTATGTAAGACCTCAATGATTCAGAGACACTGAATGCAAGATTTTCTCATAAAAATTCAACAATAACAAAAATAAAACCTCCTGAGCAAAAGAGGATATCTCCTAATAAAAGAACTTTGAATTCAATCTGTTATCTTCAGACCCTAGTGCTTGGAGGGGTAGTTCAACATCCAAGCTGTCTGCTTTGAGCAAGTAGCACAGTCTAAATCAACAACTCAAGTGCTAAATCAAAACTGGCAGAAAAGGTACTGCATTGTTGATACTTCTTCCGAAATACCTGTGCTGCCACTTTTGATTTACTGCTAGCATAAGTGGTGTGGGAGCCACCATCTGGATGCCACCTTAGTGTCAGAACAACCAGAATCTGTTCAGATATCCAACAGACTAAACACCGTGTCAGACAACTAAACACAGTATGAATGACAAGCAATATAATCTCATACTCATGTGGTTATTTTGCTATGAGCTCTCTGTCAACGTTTTGTCTATTTTCATTCCTGTGAGCTAATCCCTTTCAAAGTAATTGCTCAATTTTCAATGAAGGAGAACATGCCAGCAATAGAGCTCAACAAAAAAATGCTGGGATTAAAAGAGAAAAAGAAAGAAAAACTATGAAGTTGGAACTAGGTTCTCTCTTGGTTTTTGCAGGAAAGGACTATCACTGTCTACATTTATTGAAAGAAACCATTCTTATCTACAGGATTTCTGGCATGCCAACATATTAACATGTTAGAATGAACATTCTAGAAGTAAAATAAGCACAACTACTTGAAAGGAGATCTTGGAAGAATTTAGTGAAACTGATTTCTAAAGGTGTTTTTTTCCAATTGCTGATTAACTTCAACCCTGGAAGAAAAGGCAAGGGATATATCTAACAATAAAATTAAAAATATACCATCAATCATGTCTATATAGTATTCATATGTGAAATTGTGTTTGTAAGTGCTCTCTCTCTCTCTCTCTCTCTCACACACACACACACACACACACACACACACAAACATTCTATAAAGTTTACATAGACAGTGGCTATAAATACATAGAATATACATTGAAGTATGTTGTACTATATATGTTTTAGAGCTGTGAAAAAAGAAAGCCTACTTTTTATGACTTTTCTCTTTCTGTCTCTCTAACAGAAAACCAGAAGTAGCTGTAGTAGGAGAAAATTCCTCTTCTAATCAAAAGCATAAGTTATAAAAACAGCAAAACTATTATCAGATGTGTATTACAAGACTATTTTGGAAATGTGTTTCCAAAAGCATGCAGCTTGCTCATTTTCAAGAAATCCTTGAACAGTAAAAGCATCAGAGTGCATGCATTTATATAAGAGTTCCTGCATTTCACAGTATAATTTGGCCACCTAATTATATTCAGTATGTCATTCAGCAAGTAGAGAAGGCATCTCCTGAAACAGAACCAGCTCACACTGAACACCTTCTGCTTTTTTTCTGTAATAATCTTCAACTATTAGTGTTTGAAATCATTTCTTCAGGTATCTGTCTTTCTGTGAGTGCCTATCAAAGGCGTTGACACAGTATCACCCAGTAATCCCGAAGCTTATCATCAAATTCCACACAAAACTCATTTCAGTGATGTGGCAACAGTTTGAAGGTCATAATAATCTCTGAAGGTCAATTTCCTGATGCATGGTTCAGAGCTTTTGCTACACGCAGGGTGAACTTGGCGGTTTTGCTGCAGCCTACTTCAATCAGGAGCTAACTTGTGAATAATCAAGAAGTACTTCACAAAATACTTCTAAGCTCCACTTTCCTAATGCAAAGGTGTGATAGGGTGCAGCCAACCATGATAATTCAACTTGGAACAAGTTATTATCAGATATAAAACACGATGGGAGGCTGAAAGGTGCTGAGCTCTTTAAAGACTTCAAATGCTTTCACCAATAGAATATATACTTTTCTGTTTGTCCCTTTTTCCAGAAATGTTTTTCAGCAGCATGTCCGAATAGCCAGTTCAAAATCTTATAAACAAATTAGGAAAAGCAACCCCTAGCAAAGCGATCCTATTGTTCGATATCATTAGCACTGCAGCTGGATAGCATAAAGAGAGGTTCAAGGAGCACTTGTACTATTTTTATTACCTGCACACATATCACCTAGATACACACATGTGCCTTTCTTGCTACCTCTGCTATGTTCCAGGTTCTAAAATAAGTACGGTATATGAAGCAGAAAATTGCACAATTGCCACTTATTTATTTATTTATTTATTTATTTATTTTATCAAATTTCTATGCCGCCCCTCTCCTAAGACTCGGGGCGGCTCACAACAACAATACAGCTACATATAAAAATTAATAATAATGATAACATTCAATCCAAAAATCCATACATACAACATGCAAACACAATCAAATACACAATCAACGATGGAAGCACATTAGTCAGCCCGGGGGCAGAACAGATTTCATACCCCCCAAGCCTGTCGGCATAAATAGGTTTTCAAAAGCTTCCGGAAAGCTAGGAGGGAGGAGGCAGTACAAACCTCTGAGGGAAGCTGGTTCCAGAGGGCTGGGGCAGCAACGGAGAAGGCCCTTGTCCTAGGACCCATCAGATGTGGGGTGGTAAAAAAAAAACCCAGTTGTACAAGAATTGGTCTTACTGGTTTCTAACTTAAACTTTCTTATCCACAAATTATTATATAAATTATATACATTTTTCCATGTTCTTATAAATAGTTTTATTTTGCATTTATGAAAGTGTTCACTTAATGCTAAGGATTTTAACCACTTTTTTGCAATTGGTATAAATTTTACTATAATTTCTAGCATGAAACATTTGTTCATTTCTTATTTTCATACCCTCTGTTTCTGCCCTAGCATTTGTAATCTCATATCTGAAGTTTTACTCATCTGAACTAATTTAATAGTAATATATTTTCAGACAATTGGACAAAGCCACTGATTTTTTTTGAAGTCCATGCTTTTAAAAATGTAATTGCTTTAAAATAGCTTGGTGAATGCAATTTTAAATCTGCTATTTAAAGAAACAGCTCATAATAAACAATTTTCCTAAGCCATCAAATCAAATATTCTCTTTTTTATTATAAGAAATAATTATAAATATGACATTATCACAGTAGCTATCAATATTTTTATCAATTCAGGATAAGCAAGAAGGGAAAGCAAAAGAAAATAAAAGCTCAGCACATGTATTTTTGACTAATTTCAGATTTCTTTGAATACATATTATAATTCTGAAAATAATTATCCAAGAAATGAAAGAATAACATTAACATAACATTAATAATTCAATGGATAAGATATAGAATTTTAAAAGTATCAAATTTAAGACTGCAAGATTTAGTGGGTGCTTTAAAGATATCCTGGAGTTTATTATGATGAAGTAAAATATTTTTAAGTGTACTTTGATTTGCATTTTTGCCTTTTCTCACTCCTCAGCAGTAAAAGATTGCACAGTAATTCATGTTGAAGATTGGCTTTCAAAAATGTAGCTTTCTCACTGAACACTTCAACAATTTTAAAAAGGTTGTTCGAAGTAATTTATCTTAAAACATGTCAAAATTCTTTAAAGTGAAGACTTCTTTATTAATAGTCATTTTCAATTTGAAATTAACTTTGATATGTTGCCCTTCCTGTCACTGGTTTTTGACTTGGAATGAATACCAGAGGTCCATAAATCATAAATTCAGAGCAAAAGCTTGTTATTCATTACAGATATATTTGTTAAAGAAAAACAGATTTCATTTTAACTCACACACACACACACACACACACAAAATCACTGTCATAAACAAAAGCCAAACTCAACAACTGTTCTATATCATGTCTGCCTTATTTTGAAAAAGAGATTAAAACAAAATATATCTCTTGGATAGTTTAGATTAGTTGCAAAACTTTTTATGATAACATTTGAAAAGAAAACAGCCTCTACTTTGCATACTACTCTCTCCAAACAAACTCTGATGGATATAATATATTTTAGGTAATCAGAGAAACATTATTCTTAATGAAACATAATTTTATTATTTAGTTTATGTCTAGGCCATTCAAATCCTACAAGTCATAATTAATGTAACTCTTACATTGCTTTGCCTTCTGGTGTAACACTTGATAAAGGCATTGACATGGCAGTGTCTACACAAAAAACTGTTAGTACAGTCTAATATGGTATGATGACTATCCATTCATATGAGGATCTCCTGTCTATCCCAATACCTGACTCCTCATACTCAAGAAACTTCTCGTGGCATTTAGCTCAAACCTGTTTGCCATTTTAACCCATTGGTTCTTTTCCTGCTTTGAGTGCTGCTTAATCAAAAACATTTTTTTATGTTTTGTCGTGGTCAATTTTTTAACCACTTAGTAAGTATTTTAATAAGCTGCTTAGAAACATTTTAAATAAGCAAACAAATATATACATTCTATGCATCATGAAAATGCTATCTTGAACTTTTTCTTTATAAGACTTCAAAGCAGCATCAGAATTAAAATACCACTCTCCCATCAATAAACTCTGAACGAGTGTCTGAATTTTAATTCTGGACCTCTGTCCCTATACTGAACTATATTTGCTAAAGGTTAATTAGTATCCTTTCACTGAAATCAGCATTTTGTGTCTTTGGGACACAAAATCTCCACTTCATTTAGAACTGTACAATTTTTTTTTCATTACCTTAAGATCATAAATGCTCTATTACCAAGAAGATTCTTTGAATTGGACATGGGAATTTAAGCAATCAACAAAGAGATAAATTAGAAAGAAGGCGCAAATAATGAAGAATCCTGAACAGAAGAACATGGACAAGTTGTGCCAAAAATGATATAAAAAGAGAGTTTAGGAGGATAACAGTATGGGTGGTTTTGCATATATTTTAAAAATAGTTCAGTTAAGCAAGGTCTATTTTATAGATAACTCAAAGTGAGAGGAAACCTGATTTGAGATGATAGATTGGATTTATTGATTGTACGTTCTAATTTAGCTTTTCCATACCTAAACTTTCACTGATGAATAAATCATATCAAAAATCTTCTATGGAATGTGAACTCAGTTTACTCAAGACTGATGCATAGATATATTTAGAATTATATGTACAGTCTATCAGTATGCCTTAACCACTATACCAAAACTAAATCTCTTAAAGTAGATAGTCTACTATATATACTATGTGGAAAGCAACAAAAATGAGTGAGCATAGAAGTAGCATATTCAGGTTTATGAATCTCACCAACTGTAGGCCCAATATACATTTCAACTCTGAAGAGGGTGTGTTTTTCAAAGCCTGAACTGGTAACCTCTTTGTAGCATGGGATAGCTTGGAGTACTCTAGACATACTCATTATTCCCTATCAGATAACTTAGTGTATCATTTCTGCCAATGATGTCAGCATAGAGATTATCCTAGAAAAATGAGGCTTCTGTAGACTTGGTATAACTTAGAATTTATATGCATCTGTCTATTGATGAATAAATACACTGAAAAGGCCATGTGATGTCATTGAGATCAATGCTAATGAATTGACTTCAGATGACACAGAGCAATTTCACAGGTGAGAACTAAAAATTCTAGTTACTTGCAAGCAGTTCAATAAAATACAGTTGACTTAGGAGACCTCTCTTTGAATGCTATTTATTTTCTCATTCAATTTAGAATCAAGATTCAAAGTTCACCAGTAAACTGACATGGCTGTTACTCGTAATAAAAGCTTATGTCATCCAATAGAGATTTTAGAAGAAATTTGTTTCCATAAACTGTACCAAATGGAAAGACCCACTAAGTGGCAATCAGTTCTGTATGTTGTTACATATTGTCATTTCCAGAAACACAAACTGGAATGTAATTAGTCACTGATTTTTCTGGAATGTGCAATGTAGATATCAAAAAAAGAAAAAAGAAAGAAAGAACATTACAATGTATATTTATCAAGTGAAATGCATATTGTCAGGCATATATTTGTGTACCTCTTAAAAAAGAAATATTTTATTTTGTTATTGGAGATATGTACATTTTTAAAAGTGTAATACAATTGTTGAAAATAACATCAAAGTGCCATTTGTTTTTACTTTTGATGGTCATGAAAATGGCATTAAATTAGTTATAAATCTTCATGTAGCTTTTTTAAAAAACATATCATACTGTTGAAGAGACAGGAAAATTTAAAATTTTAACAGGTTAACCAAGTTCAGTTTTATCAGATTCTAATTTAAATCAAATAATAGAATTTTGTTCCTTTCAAAGGCTATAATTTGAATTTGAATTGATTTTTCAGAAAAAGATAAACCAGATTTCCTTTATTATAGTGTTTATTTGAACAGTATTACCTGTAACTTCCTGATTATTTAAATAATTTGCCCAGCATTTACCAAAATTTTGAATATTGGACAAAAAAAGGAATGGATTATTCCTGTTATTCAGGGCTGAGTAGTTCATAAGACTAGGAGCTTCATATTAAACCCTTTTTCTTTGCTTTATCAGAAACTATCAAAATTGGATCAATGCAACAGACAAGCAAAATACATTTAGTAGTATGATTGTTTTGTCTATATGTGTGTGCATGTATACATTGTAATATGGTAATTATACTAACTATAAATAAATAAATAAATACATTCAAAATTGAATTTTGAAAAATTAAAAATGAAATTAAACAAACATTTTTAGTGGCAATGAGTAAAGTAGGTCTGTTTTTTAATTAAGTTTCAATCAAGAAATTCTTCACAGAATAGAAACAATACAAATTTTAAAAAGGAAAATGGAAGTAAAGAAATGTGATATACAGTAAGAAAAGAAATAGAAATAAAAATAAAAGCAACTTCCTTCTTCTTCACTGCAGTTATTAATACATTCATATTTTATCCTACCTTTACAGTTATATTGTGGCACCCTTCTTTCCATATTACATTTTTTCTAAGCCCATAAATCATGAATCCACTTTTTGTTTTCATTTTTCAGCGAAATGTTGATGAGTGGTTTCCTGTCGCTAGCAAAGTAGGTCTATTAAACCAGGGCTTTTCAACCGGTGGTACACATACCACTGGTGGTACTTTAGCACCTGGCAGATGGTACGTGACCCCTAGCCAAGAGTAGCGGGGGAGGAAGCCAGCTAAAACGGCGTAGCACAGACTTGGAGGAGATCAGCTGGAGGTTCAGGGCTTGGCAGAAGCCCCAGGATCTGCATGCACGGCTGTATGCTGATTGGAGCTTCTGGCACACCTGGAAGAGAAAAGGAGGAAGAGGATGTGGAGAGAGCTAATAAAAGAAGCAGGTTTTGGCAGGAGAGAAAAAACACAAAAAAAGAGAGAGAGGAGAGGAGAGGAGAGGAGAGGAGAGGAGAGGAGAGGAGAGGAGAGGAGAGGAGAAGAGAGGAGAGGAGAGGTGGCTTTTATTAGTGAAGCGGTGAGGAGAGAGCGAGCGAGGGGCTTTTGCAAGCAATATGTGAGTGCATGAGAGCAAGAGACAAGCTTTTGTGAGCAACGTGTGTGTGAATGGAGCAAGAGACAAGCTTGTGAGAGCAAGGTATGAGTGAATGAGAGCAAGAGAGAAGCTGAGCAACGTGTGTGTGAATGAGAGCAAGAGAGAAGCTTGTGCGACCCTCACTTGACACACCCACACCAGAAGCCCTTATAAACAGAACAATCACACTGACATCCCCTAAACTCCACTGAGGATGTTACCAAGCCTGGTAATGAAATGTTTGGAAACCAACCCACAAGCTCAGAGAACGAACCTTTACCCTCAGGTTTCACCAATGTACATCTATGGAATACTGGAAAAACAACTCAAAATAGGATAAAAGCAAAAATATGTCCTTAACTTCCAAACAGGTAGTTAAAATGTTTCACGTATACTGCAAGGTAGGCAAATTATTTGTGTTCCAGAAATTGTCTTTTACGAAAAAGATCCTGGTTATTGAACCAATGGATATGTAGCTGCTTTGGCTCAATATGTATTGCCAAATGGATGTTTTAGAAAGCATAATGGGACCATTATTAGCTGCCTTTTTTAAACTTTTGATGGTCATGAACTGGAAAGAAATCAATGCAAATGCATTAATTAAAAATACTGGGCACAAATCAGAACCACCAGTGATGCATTAACACAATTAATGTTGGTATCAAACTCTAAAGCAGAACAAGTACTATTATGAGCTGCAAAGCATTAAATGCTAATTATAAGACTGAGATAAAATGAGTTACACTCTCTTAGATATGCACATCCAAAAAGTCTGTTTGCTAACTGCAGAGAGAGAGAGATTGCTGCTTGCTTTATCCCAATGCAAGCTAACATAAATCCATCATGGATTAGTTAGGAGAACATGAAATAGAAATGAGAGCTCCAATCAAAGGAAAACATAAAAGCAATGTTAAGAAATATTGGAAAATAGTAGAAGAAGCTCAGATAGATTGACACACAATGAAAACAGTTCAGTAGAGGGGAAACTCATTTGTCACTCCTACGAATGTGAGAGAAAGGTCAAGCTTTTATTTTGGCAGTGCCAGTGGAACAAAGCAAACCTTCAAGAGGCTGCATTCAGTCAGGGACTGGCAAGAAACCTGCCATTAAATTGGTTTAGGTTTTCACACTACTGACAATAATACTGAGACAGATGATGTGCTCATCATATTACAGATGGGTCATGAGTTTCAATATTGGTATTGGGAGCTGGTTCTGTCAAGCCTGATGTTAGGTAGTGAAAACTCTTGAAAAACAAATCATGATGCCTAAAGGGAATAGCCAAGTTGGCACATCACAACAACAGACCCCCTTATAGGAGTCAACAGGAGGATAATGCTGGCACCAGAAAGAACGAATGGGCAATTCTGCTTATAAAGCACTCCAACAAAGCCTCTTCTGAAGCTCAAATCTCCAAGTTATAGAAATGGAGAAAAAGCCACAACCATCGCTTTGTCAAATTCATAGCACATTAAAGAGACCAATAAACACAAAACTACTGTTGTGATACATTTGGATGAAGCACATACAGTAGTGCAGCGGTTCTCAACCTATGGGTCGCGACCCCATTTGGGGTCGAATGACCATTTCACGGGGGTCGCCGGACACCGCAGTCCGCCATTTATTTATTTATTTTTCGTCGTGCGCGTGCCACGCATGCACGGTTCAGGCCGTCGCGCGCGCCGCGCATGCGCGGATCGGCCCATCGCGGTCCGTCATTTTTTAATTTTTTAATTTTGGTTTTTTTTTCTCGTCACACACGCATCACGCACGCGCGGTTCGGGCCGTCGCGCGCGTGCCGCACATGCACGGATAGTGCCGTCGCGGTCTGCCATTTTGTTTTTTGTTTTTTTGGTTTTTTTGTTGCACACGTGCCACGCATATGCGGATTGGCCCGGCGCGCGCACACACGCGCACTCGTGCCGGAGTCGCGCCGGGGTCGCGCCACGCATGGGCAGGGCAAGTGGGGTCTCAACCTGAAAAAGGTTGAGAACCACTGCAGTAGTGGGTCAGAATGTCATGAAATCATCCAGCAATGTACGCTGAGAAAACTTTACCAACAGCACAAGGTGAGATGAAATGCATGCACATCTTATATTTGCATAATATATTCTTGGTTCAAAACAAAAGGGATGCTTGTAGAAACCAAGTATGCTGGTAGCATTTTATTAGTGCCACCCAGAAAAAAAACAACACTAGAATTTCATTTTAGCAAGATGGTACGTCCTTGTGGATCTTTCCTTAAAGGCTCGAGGATCACAAAATAGAGTGTAGAAAATTGATATCATTCTTCCTGGTATAACAGGAAAGACATATCAAATGTAAAAGACTGATAAAAATAATAAAAAAAATAAAACCATTTGAATGTTATTATGCACAGCAGGTACCCTGTGCTTTTTAGAAAGCTATTGTATGTCCTTCATATTATGATTGGCCACAGATTATGTGCATCAGTCGAGAGACAGAAAATATAACATTCACTCTTCTTTTTTTTCTTTTCGCTTCTTTTTTTTCTGTTGATTCCTTAGCCTTTGCTAAATAAGAAATATAATAAAATCAGCAAGGCTAATATCCAAACTGTGAGGAAACATATGATAGAACATTCTGAGTCCTTTTATCATGACGTATGTAAAACCATAGATTTATGTATCACAAAACTCAATTTGACTTTGTTTCATTCTTGAACTTTCATTGGATGAATTTTTAAAACACTAACATAAAAATCTGTTGAGTATATAAAAACCACATGTCTCTATTACCATGTATCAGAACTAGTAAGAACAAAATTCATTTACTTATAATAGTGGTTTTCATTAAAATGTATAATATTTTTTTCTCTAGAAACTTTCACAAAGGGAATTTTTTTACTAAACTGAAGAAGAAAGCCATATCGCTTTATCCAGGATAGTCAAACACTGGGAGAGTTTATATGATGACTGATATTTCAAGTGATTTTCAAGCAAATGATCTATACAAGTAGTATCCACACCTGTAATTTATACTAGAATAACAAAAGGTGAAACTAGACATTGGGACACTCAATATGATTTGATTTAGATTCCAACTGAGCCACAAATGTTTTATCCAAAGTAATAATTAAAGAAAACGCAGATGATCTGAAAAGTCAACTGAGACTCTTAATCTGAGGGAATGTAGTTTAATGGCAGACTATGTGTTCCGTCTGTCAAAAGTTCCATATTCAACCTTTAGTATTTTTGTCCATATGAGAAAGAGTCTTTTCTTAAATATTGAAAGATAATACTAGTGAATGTAGGCACCATAGTCTTGATCAGATCAATGGTCAGCTTCCTGGACTGGTTTCATAGTTCATGTTAAATGATGATGTGATTACCTAGCAATTTAGAATATAATGTAAACTAAGCCCTTGAGTTTGTAATTGATTGCTTAGTCTGTTGATTTCTCATGTTTACAATTCCTGACAAATTGTCATGGGAAGATAAGAACATACAGTATACTAAGTGAAACCTTTTGTCCATCTGACCAAATAAAAGATAATCTAATGATATTTAATTTTTCCTATTATATTTTTGAAAAGTTGTTTATTGTTTTCCCTAAAACTTCAACTTCATGAATGTACAATCACTGAATAATTATCTTGAAGAATAATAAGTTTACTAAATAAACTCATCGATCAATTAACTCAGTATACTTACCTCTTACTATACTGGCAAAATAAGCAGCAATCCCAAGTATTCTGTTGCTGTCTTTGGCAATTTTGTAAACTATTATCAATATGGTGCAAAAGGTGGAATTGCGCACAATGCTTAGCTTTAGGAAATCTGCTTTGCATTGATCTGATTATATTTCTTCTTAATATGCAAAGAGAATAGGGCAAGGCCAACACAGTTCTGAAAATGGGACTGAGTTAGAATGGGATTAAGTTAGAATGGGACTGATCTTATAGTTATTACCTGTGCTGCCTGGATAGGTCTGATATAAGCTGAATAATGATGGTAAGAAAACAAGACTCCACCTTTCTAGACAGCATGCTGCAGATATTGTCAAGATTAATGTTTCTTGCTCTAGGAAGGTTGTTCTGTTTTCAAACAATGTTTTTTTAAAAAATTAGAAAATAAAAAAAATGTATTCTAGGAATACATTCAAGTCCATTTATTTCTCTTAACTGCAAATGAATCTATCCAGAACATGTAAACACATGCATGTGTATTCATATCTCTCTCTCTCTCTCTCTCTCTCTCTCTCTCTCTCTCTCTCTCTCTCACACACACACACACACACACACACACACACACACAAATACATAAACACACAGACAAAAGGTTGAATGAAGAGTAATCATCCAATGTTATAAATCATCAACAAATGACAGCACTGACTTGCTAGAAGTTCTGGTGTGTGTTTTAGCATCTATTCTTTCACTTCAGTTGATGGAAAGTTGCAAACAGAAAAGACTGTATGGCCATTGTTCATGAAACAGAAACCTGAAATGAGTATTTGTCAGTACACTTTAAGAAATGTGTCATCACTGAATTTGTGATTGCCAAACAAGTCCCACCAAATGAAATTTATTTATTCATAGTGAAGACTATGTTGATGTGAATACTCGTTATCACCGAACAAAAAAAGGTAAAAATGGAACACCAGGAGGAGCTAATTTCTGCGATCAAAAATGAAGTTGAAGACCTGGCGTAGGAATTAATAAAGTTCACAAGACAAAAGTTGAAAAACTAATTAAGGATAATCAGTTCATTCAGAATGAAATTGCTGTTCAGTTTGGCATTTTAACAAACATTTGGGTTACATTATTAATGTTCTTCAATAGTAGAAGAACACTTCAAGAAATTTGCCAGCAATTGTTGTCATCTACAAAAATGAAGGTAAAAAAGTTTCTTCATTAATGTAGAAGTCTCTGGGGCACATCATTTTGTTCCAGAAATGATGTGTCACTTAATGAAATATCATCACAAAAATCTATCTGCTTCCCAGATATTTTTTTTTAAAACGTTAAACATGTTTCAGCAAGAAAACTCACGGTTATTGTTTTGAGAGATGAAGATGGTGTTATGTGCATAGATTTCATTAATACTACACCACTATCAGTTTGGAGAGTTAAACTGCAATATAGAAAACTTTGAAACAACAATTAAACAGAGTTCAAGGGCATTTTCATGGAATATGACCATGGTGGCGAACCTATGGCACATGTGCCAGACTGGGCATGTAGAGCCCTATTGGCATGCATGCCAGAGGGACGGTCCCCTCACCCTCTCCATGTGTGTCTGGCTAATGGGAACTGGAGAGGACAGGGAAACCGAATCTAGCAGCGCTCTTGCAGGAACAGCTGTAAGAGCTGGGCAGAAAGAGGGGAACCTATAAAAGGAGCAGGTTTTGGTGGGAGTGCAGCGAGAGAGCGAATGAGTGATTAGACAGCCTTTGGAAGCGATGGCAGGCATGAGTTTGGAGAAGACAAGTAGGATGCAGCATCCATTTGCACTTTGCAGAACGCTAGCAGGGTAAGGAGGACACATGAGTTTGGACTTTGGAGAAAGGGAGAGACAGAGGAAGGAAGGAGGGGTGGGAGAAGGAAGGAAGGAAGGAAGGAGGGAGGGAGGGAGGGAGGGAGGGAAGGAAGGAAGGAAGGAATGAAGGAAGGCCAGAACTGCCAGCACTGCTGGACACATGCACGGCCAGGCCTGCCTTGGTGATGCCAAAGCCAGCCAGCCCTTCTGCAGGAGTGTGGGGGGAGGAGGGGAGAGCGGCTATCCCTGAACACCATGCCTGCCTCCCTTCGGGCTCCTTCAGCCTTTTCTCCTGTCCAGGCTGGGGCTGGCCAGATTCCTCCCCAAGCCATTACCTGAGCAAAACGCCCTTCTGCCTACTGCCCCACCCGCCAGAGACCCCCTGGATCTCCCTCAACCCTGCCCAGTGCCCACAGGCATCCCTCCCCAGGAGCAACATGGAGCTGGCCATGCTCACCCAGGCCACACCCACCCAGTCTACCATGACCACCGTAGCCATGCCCACCAGTGGCCACACCCACCCAGCACCTGACAATACATATGTGGGTTTTGGGTTGCAGTTTGGGCACTCAGTCTCTAAAAGGTTTGTTATCACTGGAATATGACAACACTAGGTCTCATACTTCATAAGTAACCTAAAAGGCAATTGGAAATTGTTATACCATGTTCAGCATTCAGTCCATTTGCCATGTGATTTCCATCTTTTTTACCAAAATTGAGGGAATTTTATGGGGGTATCTACTTGATTTAAATGAAAAGATGGAAGAGACTGTCAGGACCTGATTGAAGAGACAAAGTGTGGAATTGTTTTATGACAGCTGGAGAAACTTTCTAATCTCTGGTGGACGTGTAACAAATATGGATGATTAAATGAGAAGTAAATACAGATAACAAGAGAGTTCCTTTCAGGGAATATTTTCCTATTTTATTTATTTAAATATCATATTTAAATTAAAGTTAGGGATGGAGGCATTACCTCTCAGACACACAAACGTATTCTCATGTTCATGCATACACACATCATTGTATTTGAATTTCTACTTTTCTATCAGTAGTCTAGCATTTGGAAAATGTTCTGATGTATGTTTAGTTCCCCCCTCTTTTGGTGGGGGGTCAGGCAGGATATGTCACCTGAAACAACAGATGAACAAAAAAGGGAAAAAAATAGATCCAGGAAACTACAGACCTGTCAGTCTGACCTCAATACCAGGGAAGATTCTAGAAAAGATAATCAAACAATGAATCAGTGAACACCTAGAAGGAAGGCAAAAAAAGAGGCAAACCTAGAGGCAAACAAAGTCATTACTAAAAGCCAACATGGGTTTGTCAAAAACAGATCATGCCAGACAAATCTTATTGCATTCTTTGACCAAGTGACAAAATTGGTGGACCAGAGGAATGCTGTGGATATAATTTACCTGGACGTCAGTAAGGCATTTGATAAAGTAGATCACAACCTACTACTTGATAAGATAGAAAAATGTGGGTTAGACAGCATCACCACCAGATAGATTCATAGCTGGCTAACCGGCTGTATTCAGCGTGTGGTCCTCAATGGAACCGCATCTACATGGAGGGAAGTGTGTAGTGGGGTGCCCCAGGGATCTGTTCTGGGCCCAGTGCTCTTTAACATCTTCATCAATGATTTGGAGGAGGGGATAGATGGGGAATTCATCAAATTTGCAGACGACACCAAGCTGGCAGGAATAGCCAACACTCCAGAACACAGACTTAAGGTACAGGAGGATCTGGACAGACTTGAACACTGGATGCTATCTAACAAAATGAAATTCAATGGTGAAAAAAGCAAGGTTCTACATTTAGGCAAGAAAAAACAAATGCACAGATATAGTATAGGGAGTACCTTTCTCAATAGTAGTAACTGTGAGAGGGACCTTGGAGTCCTAGTGGACAATCACCTAAATATAAGCCAGCATTGTGCTGCAGCTGCCAAAAAAAGCCAACACAATGCTAGGCTGCATTAACAGAGGGATAGAATCAAGATCATGTGAAGTATTAATACCACTTTACAATGCCTTGGTAAGGCCACACTTGGAATACTGCAAGTCACCACGATATAAAAATGATGTTGAGACTCTAGAAAGAGTACAGAGAAGACCAACAAAGATGATTAGGGGACTGGAGGCTAAAACATATAAGGAACGGTTGCTGGAATTTGTTATGTTTAATTTAATGAAGAGAAGGAAGAGGAGGGAAATGATAGCAGTGTTCCAATATCTCAGGGGCTGCCACAAAAAAGAGGGAGTCAAGCTATTTTCCAAAGCGCCTGAAGGCAGGACAAGAAGCAACGGGTGGAAACTAATCAAGAAGGGAAGCAACCTAGAACTAAGGAGAAACCTCCTGATAGTTAGAACAATTAACCAGTGGAACAACCTGCCTCCAGAAGTGGTGAATGCTCCAACACTGGAAATGTTTAAGAAAAGACTGGCCAGCCATTTGTCTGAAATGGTATATGGTTTTCTTAATGTCCACCATGGCCAATAATTTTCAATATCCATTATCCTGCCTTGTCCACTCTAAAGTCATATGAATTACCAACTATTTCATCTATGGCAGCTTGTAATCATTTAATAAATCATTTGCTCCCTTTTCCATTGTCCTGACTACTACCTTCAACATCCACTATTCAGGAGTGAAAACACCTGTCACTACAAAGCACCACATGATACCCTGCCAGAGTCATTTGTGTGAGAGTAGTCAAAGCAGGTCAGTGATTAGACCGAACTACAGTAAAACAATGATGAAAAAGTTACCTCTCTTCATTGTTCACAGGATGTGTTTTATTTCAAATTATGGAAAATTACATTTCCATTTATTTGTCATCCTAATAGCTTTAAAAAATCATGTCAAAATACTTGAAAAGGACTATTCCTCAACCAGCATGTAAATAGCTTCTAAAATAATGAAATCAAATCTCTTTAAAAATGTTTAAGACTCTGTTGTTAAGCGAACCAGAATATTATAAGCTTTCTCAGCTAGCATTAGCATTATTTGAACTCTCTCTTTCATTCAATTTAGAGTATCAATTAGAACACAATGTTAAGCTGTCCTAGCATCTGGTTCCTTGGCAAGATCCATAGACAACTGGCAGTCAGGACTTAATGTGCCTGTCAGATGGTTAAAAGGCAGCTGATGGAATTCACCTGGATTGTTCATCCAAATACTGCTTTCTCCAGTAAAACGCAGATAATCAAAACAAGTGTATCTGTTCTTAAAAGTGTTGCTGTACCTGTACGAATGGTACGATGATGAGTAACATGTACAATTTCACTTTTTATCTAGGGCGTATCGGGCAGGCATGTCATTAAAAGATTCTACCACATTAAAGGGATGGCAAAATGGAATGTAGCTAGGTCAATGGCAAATGGCCCTGAAAAAAAAAATCTGTAACTCCTGCCAGATTAACACATTCTAACTCTGCTAAGGCTGTTTTCCATTATTTCCAAAGATCTTTGGAAAGTCCATCCTTTATTTTACCATGGCATGTATATAAGATCAGATAATTCAAACAGATTCAGAAAATTGTTTTGAGTTAATATTTTAAATTAAAGACCTGAAACAGGGCAACTTGGTTTTTTTTTCTGAATTAATTCAAAAATGTGCAAGGCACCTGAGAATCATCAAGTGGATCTCAAAGGTATTTATAATTATTTGATACAAAATGTCAGTTTAATTCCAAAAGTCCATCTAGTTTTAAGATCCAATCAAGTCATCTTCAAAATAAAAGTTTGAATTGAATTCTATAAAGCCCTAATACTGAATGGGCTGATGGAACCATAATGTGTAAGAGTTTGTTTACATTTGAGATTCCTACCAGGATTTCTAAGCTTTAGGCTTTGAAACTAGTTCTTACTAAAACTCCCATTGCTATACTTTGATCCCAGACTCTTTCCATTACATTCTATTAAACAAATACTTACCAAACTTTCTTTTTATCATCTTCACAACCACCACCATCATCAGTATCATCACCATCATCGATTCATCACTATCATCATCATCATTATCATCATCATCATCATCATCTTGGTGTAAGAATTATTCATCAAAAAATGAAAAAAATGGTTTAGTATTACAAAACTATCAGCAGTTTGCTTTCTGGAAAAGCAGACAAACAGAATAGCAGAGTTGGAAGAGACCTTGGAGGTCTTCTAATCCAATGCCTGCTCAAGCAGGAAACCCTATACCATTTTAGACAAATGGCCTGTCCAATCTCTTCTTAAAAACTTCCACTAATTAATTGTTCTAACTGTCAGGAAATTTATCCTTAGTTCTAGGTTGCTTCTCTCCTTGATTAGTTTCCACCCATTACTTCTTGTCCTGCCTTCAGGTGCTTTGAAGAATAGCTCCCTCTTCTTTGTGGCAACCCTGAGATATTGGAACACTGCTATCATGTCACCACTAGTCCTTCTTTTCATTAAATTAGACATACCCACTTCCAGCAACAGTTCTTTTTATGTTTTGGCCTCCAGTTCCCTAGTCACCTTTGTTGCTCTACTCTGCACTCGTTCTAGAGTCTCAATATCTTGTTTTTTACATTGTGGTGACTAAAACTGGATGCAGTATTCTGCAAATGGTCTTACCAAGGCATCATAAAGTAGTATTAACACTTCACATGATCTCAATTCTTTTTCTTTTGTTAATGTAGCCCAGGACTGTGTTGAGTTTTTTGGCAGCTGCAGCACACTGTTGGTTCATATTTAAGTGATTGTCCATTAGAACTCCAAGATACCTCTCACAGTTACTACTATAGAGCCAGGTGCCACCTATACTATACCTGTGCATTTGGTTTTTCTTGCCTAAATGCAGAACCTTTTTTCACCACTGAATTTCATTTTGTTAGATAGTGTCCAATATTCAAGCCTGTCAAGATCCTTCTGTATCTTAAGCCTGTTGGCTATTCCTGCCAGCTTGGTGTCTTCTGCAAATTTGATGAGTTTCCTATCTATCTCCTTATCCAAATAATTGATGAAGATATTGAAGAGTGCTAGGCCTATAAAACATAGTCTTGCAGTACCCCTCTGCATACTTCCTCCATGTAGTTGCAGTTCCATTGAGGATTACACATTGAGTGCAGTTGGTCAGCCAGTTATGAATCCACGATACTCGATTAAATATGCAATATAGTAGTTAATTCTTATATTTGATGATATAAAAGTTTAAATAAATCCCAAAATCTAAGTTCTAGTGCTCCAAATACTTCTGGGTAGCAGTTATAAGAAATTCAAATTTTATCAATATAGGCAGGTCAATTTAAGTTCTGTATTCAGTGAAAGCAAATATCTGTTCTCTCACATCCTTCTGCATCATCTATAACAGTTAGACCAGCTTGGTCAGCCAAGGCACTACTTCAGATACCCAGTTTCAGAGTACTCAGATCTATTATCAACAGCTTGGATCATGCCTTGAAAAAGTCTGAGATGAGTTTTAAACCTTAAGCAATTGTGAAACTTGATAATGCCTATACACATCTCTTTTGATGATGACATTTTCTTACTGAAATAGTGAATGAAAAGCTAGATTTATGAGTTCAGCTTTCCTATTTGCAGATCTTGTACAAATTGCTACAAAAGGAAGCCATTAAACCAAGGGCCGTGGATGTATTTTGATCTTTTCCTACTTTAAATTGTGCCGGAGGCTAGATAACAGAATTGCCAATTGATACGAGGAAGCTAGACAACAATAGAGCAATACAAATTGGATGCATAGATATTGACCTTTAAATAGCTTATTTGATTTAGTGGCTCTCATGCCAGCTTCAGCATTTATTTTTCACACAAACAAAAAGGTATTGAGCTTCAAAGTGAATTCCTAAAAAAAAAGATACACAACTCTTTCTTCTGAAAGTTAACAAGAATGCCAATTCTATTATAAATTATGCATTAATATTTTAAAATTTTCTTAACATTTTTTTTAAATGTGCAAAAAGGTATAAGTACTAATAATGGACAACTGGTGACAATGCAGTCAACTTGCCAAGAATCCTGAATCTATGAAATGTATAGTTTTCAGATTCTAGGAAAGCTCCATGGAGTGAAACATTTCAACTCAGGAATGGGGTCCAACAAATTGCAACACTGAAATTGATTAGTATAATAGTTCAAAATTTGGCTTCTTGAAAGAAACACAAGTTTTCCAGCTGGTTGAACGTGTACTTGATATAAAGGGAAAAGGAGACTGACCCTTGGCAAAAGAATAATACTATAAACAATAGTTGGAAACTGATCAAAGAGAGAAGCAACCAGAATTAAGGAGAAACTTCCTGACAGTGAGGACAATTAACCAGTGAATAGTTTGCCTCCAGAAATTGTGGGCACTCCATCACTGGAGATTTTTAAAAAGAGGCTAGACAGTCACTTGTCTGAGATGGTATAGGTTTTCCTGCTTGAGCAGGGGGCTGGACTAGAAGACATCCAAGGTCCCTTCCACTTCTATTCTATTCTATTCTATTCTATTCTATTCTATTCTATTCTATTCTATTCTATTCTATTCTATTCTATTCTATTCCTACAATGAGTATATTTTCTATGCAATTTACATAATCAGAATAAAAGCTGGAAGGGACCTTGGAGGTCTTTTAGTCCAAACCCCATTCAGGCAGGAAACCTTATACCATTTCAGACAAATGGTTGCCCAATCTCTTCTTAAAAACTTCCAGTGTTAGAGCACCCACAACTTCTGGATACAAGTCATTCCATTGATTAACTGTCAGGAAATTTGTCCTTAATTCTAGGTTGCTTCTTTTTCTCTGATTAGTTTCCATCCATTGGTTCTTGTCCTGCCTTTAGGTTGACCCCCTCTTTTTTGCGGCAACCCCTTAGATATTGGAGCACTGCTATCATGTCACCCCTAATTCTTCTTTTCTCTAAACTAGATATACTGGTTTAACTAGTTAATAAATTATAGAAAAATGGGAATCAACTTCAATAAAGAAAATTTCAAGGCTTTTTATGCTTGGTTTTCCTTCCCCTCCCTTCATTAGGATGTTCTGAAAGCAGGATAAGAGACATAAATAAGGAAGGAACTTATTGAACTTGAGGAGTTTAGAAATATGTAGCTTAGATATTTCAGGCACAGCCTCCAGGTTGCTCTTTTAAATTATGTATTTAAAAATATGTGACATAATCTTTAAGAAAAATGTGTTGACATTCACAGAGTAATATAAATCATTATTGTATATAACACAATTAGTATCCTTGTTAATAGACTTGAAAAGTAACCAAGGATTGATCAACTCCTTATGTTGCCTGCAGTAAACAAATTGTTCACAGTGGGAATTGGAGGCAACCAAAGAAGCAGACACTGTTCACAGTCCTGAACCATACAAGCAGCTGCATTTGAAAGGTATCAGGCTGAAAGGTATCATAGGTAAATGATATGGCCATGATATATAGTGCTAGAGATTGAGAAACATATAAAATTAAATTGAATAGTATAATACACCCTTTCTGAATGCTGAGAGTGTTTCTTCAAGTTTACAAATGTAAATGGCTTTTGAAAAAGGAGAATCAGAAGCATCACTCTCTTGAATTTTATAAATAGCTGACTTCAGAGCTAAACACATTACCTACTTTTTAAATCTCTATTGCTTACTCTGAGCAATGGTTCAAGACAAGAATGATGTGGATCTGGGCTACCCATGAATAAATTGCTTGCAAATATGCATTCTATTGCCCCAATGTCATATCTGTATTTTTACATACAGCTGAATTATTCTCCAATGAGAATACAACTTTTGTAATAAGATGTTTTATTCACTATTAGATTAGGAGGTGTTATAAGGCCTGCTCATCCACATGGAGATATAAAGATATAAGAAGTTATGAGTAGCCCTCCCCTCTCTATATATTGCTGTGATGTCATTCAGTAGCCAGTCATTAGCGGTGAGAATATAATCATACTTAGAATTTTAATGGTGAAAGGTTCCAGCTATGAGGAAGTGTTCAGAAGGTACTCTGCTGCAGGTAATCATATTGTACCCCTGGGATGTCAACTGTTCAGTGACACAATCATTGAGGATCTCATAGTGAGCAGGATCTCCTCACTATGTTTGTGAAATGAATTTTATATAGGAATTCTATAGGAACAACAGCTACTTTTGCAGGAAATTAGGAATAGAACATTGATTGCACGACATAATGGGTACTTGCTCCATGAGGTAAGAGCACACTTGCATTTTATTAACTTAATTATTTCTTCCTGATTCTCTGACTAGTTAGAAATATAATTTTGATTGTGTTTATATGTGTATTTGTATAATATGGGAAAAATGTTTTTAGGCAGTGTATTAACTATAGGCTTCCTCTGAGATTCAAACATGGATAATTTGCTCTATTTTGGATTTATGCTGTGTATTTTTTTTATTTTATGTCCTTCACTTAGGCAGGAAGTCAAAATATATTTACCACTGAATGCTACCTCAGCCCACACAAATATGTTAATCAGGAGAGCTGAATAGTCATAATCTCAGATGTGAAGGTGATGACCTAAGGTCACAATATCCATTATTTAAAGTCAACCAAAGGAGACTCAAAAATTGCACTGCCATGTACTGAAAGAGTAATGATAATTATTCTATTTGTTGCTCTGAGTTGCCTTATAGGGAAGATGGATAGCATAAAAATTGTGTGTGGGGGGAGGTTTAAAATTGTATTACAATTGTATTTTCTTATTCTTATAGCATAAAATAAATTATTGTGTCTTCTATCAGTTTGAGAAATATATATGACTTTGTATGATATATTGAGGATCACTCCTGTTCCCATAGTAAGTGAGCCACTTTTATATCTTATATTTTTATTTATTAATGTATATTTTTTTTAGAAAGAAACAACTCACAGTGTCAAGCATGCATATAGTCAAAAATGAGCAGAAAAGAAAGTTGGGAAAGATATAACAGGGAAGGATTACAGACTGAACTCACTCCCTTGCTGTCCATGTACAACAGAAAGACTGTAAAGTTTTTTGATATAAAATAATATCTCAATAGAGAATACGTTGTAGAACTTGAACACTGATATACAAACTGACAAATAGTTAGTCTCATGGTCATATTACAGATTATTGATTTATTAGTAATTAAGAAGATTTCTGGTTTTTGTTTTTGTTAATGTGCTATCCAACTCAACATGAGGAACCCACATACCTAATCAAGTTAAAAATTCAAAATCACAATAAAAACAAAACTACTTAATAATAATTTATGAAAAATGTAGTGTTGTTAAAATTACAAAATAAATTAATGTTCCCTAATAGGAGGTAACATTCCCATTCTTCGTAGCCTTAATGGTTTCAGACAACATCAGAAGTTTAAGGACAATCTAATTTCCAGGAAGCTACTATTGCAGGGAAAGAGGGTGGGCAGCAATGAAAAATGTACTTTTTTGAAGTCCTACACATAGGATCTCCTTAGAGGAGGGACCTGGAGGGATTCTTCAGTCCTATTAGATCAGCAGTAGAAGATAATTCTATCAATGCCTGTATCTTAAGACATGAAAAGCTTGAAATGTGGCAACCAGAATATTAAATTTCACCTGGAAACCAAATAGCTTTGGATATAATTATGTTATGTGGATAAACTGACTAGTATACAGTATGTATCTTCCCAAATTGTTGCACTCTGATGACCTGCAGTTTCCAAATTCTTTTTAAGGCAAATTATAAAGAAGACATGGCAATACTGGAATCCATGAGAGGTGATTCTGATTGTGGGAAAGTCATAAGCAGTGCACAAAATGAAGCTATGAAAGGCTCCTCCTAGTCACAACTGCCACCTGCCCCTCATACTTTCCTATGAGTCCAGAAAGCCTCCAAGATGGGACTAACCTCATTCATATATCACTTTCAAAGCCTTAACATCTTTCTTTTGAACTGAATATATTTTATGTTCCTGAATATTCTGTAGCAATTTGGCCTATTTGTTTTCTTATGGTGTGTGGCTCCAGTCTGGTTTGTTTGTCTGCTATGATAATTTAGATGAAACCACCAAAATGTGTGTTTGTTCAACCAGATAGATTTCAGTAACAAAAATTCATTTTTCTTTATTTGGCTGTAACTAGCAGATTCAAACTGCACATACACATGCACAAATACATATAATAAGGATAGTATATATAAAGGAATATGTGAAGAATGAAGAAAAGCTTATAGTTATGGTGATAAATATGACAAATCACTTAAGAGCCCATGTTTGAGCATATATAGTAGTGATAGAAATGATGATAGAAAATTATTCATGTTATTATTTGGATTAGTCTTCTTCAAAACAGCAGCTCCTTTCAGGTTGCTATCAGTTGAGTAGGAACTGATAGGACCATAAAATAAAGTCATAGAAAATGAAGACGCTAAAGTGCTCAGGGATTTAAGAATTCAGACAGACAGGCACCTACTTCATAACATCCTATATTTAAAATTTGTCAATAAGGAAAACAAAAAAGTCTTGATAATGGACATGACCATACCCAGAGACAGCAGAGTAGAAGAGGAAGTGTCCTGGACTCACTAATACATAAGCCAGTGGTTCTACAGAAAGCTATCCAAGCAGTTAACTTTTTTTGCCAAAGGAGACAGTATTTCACCATCAAACTTTATTAAATGCTGCAAGTTCGGATATAAGTAGAAGAAAATAGACAATGGCATAGGATTACAACATGAATAGGCACATATGCATATGAATATATAGATACACAATAATTAGCAGCCAAGCTCCATAAAAGACACACTATAATTTGGCCTAACTACTGTCTAGCTTAAAAAATAAAACTACCTCTACACCCTACAGAACCTAAACTGCCTAAATGTGTGAAAGGATGCACTGTTCACCTGCTTTACTTCCAGATGGGTCAAGATTTCAATTGAGGAACTGTTATGGGCTTCTCTCCATGGAAGATGGAAGGTGGAATGATTTCACTTCTCTTCTTCTTTCCAATCTATGCTGTGTAACAGGAAGTGATAAAACAGGAAAGAGGAAATATGTAATAATCCCTGATCACATCCTTGTGAAGGGAACATGCTGCACCTATTTTGGCTAATAGAGGTCAGAATTGCTAAACTTTACCTATAAGCTAGCTAAGTGCAAAACACATTACTGTTTTGAAGACACAGTACCATAGAGTACATTTGAATGCAGAACAAACAGTTACAACAGAAAGAAATTAATTCCATTCTGCTAGAGTAGCAAATGCTCTGGAGACAGAGCAAAAAGAACTGGAGAAGACAACAAATTACAAAGACATACAAATAGAACAATGTGGCAAAAAAAAGCAAAGGTAGTACCAATAGGTGCCTTTGATGCAAACCCAAAACAACTGGAGCACCACAACACCATCGGCCTTGACAAAATCATCATCAGTCAACTTCAAAAGTTAGCTTTACTCAGTAGCAATCCTACAGCAATATCTTTATCATTAATAAACAACTTATTTCAGGTCCTTGGGAAGGATTCAATAGGTAGGTAAAACTGCCAAATCCAGTGTAAACATTTGGCTGACTGCATGACCAACCATAATAGTAATAAATAGCAATAGCACTTTGACTTATATACTGCTTCACAGTGCTTTACAGCCATCTCTAAGCGGTTCACAGAGTCAGCATATTGCCCCCATTTTACCGACCTCGGAAGAATAGAAGGCCAAGTCAACCTTGAACCGGGGGAAACCATGCAATATAAATAGATTTAGCAAATAACTTATTTCATCTTGGTAAGTTTCAAACATACTAACCAAAATATTTCAACCTAATTTGTGTTCTAGAAGATTTGTATTTCATAAAATATTTTATAAAGAAAAAATATATTTTCCATAGCATACTCCTTGTTTTATTTTAAATATCTTATAATGCAAAATGCTTGTAAGACAAAAAATCAGAAGAGTGATCCAAAATATAGCTGTAATAGAGAACCATGCTATATTTAGATATATTCTATGCCATAATAACCATCTGCAAAATTACTTTCATCTAAGCATATGATGCAGTAAATTGTAACAAAGCTTTGGCATCAATACCACTGGATTTACTGTGCTTGTATCAAGGACAATACACTCCTAAAGCAAACAACAGCAACCCAGGGAGTCTAGCTGCAAGAGAAACGCAGGTTGCTATGTTACAATTCATTCAAGGCTTATAGCAGCAGATGGACATTTTGAATAGAACTGGTGCCAATTTGGCTCCTGTTCACTGTATTTCCAGAAGTTGGAAATTTTAAATCAAACCACTCGAAAATGTGTTCAGGTTGTATAACATGTGGCTCAACACATTTTACCATTTTTGCACTGTCATTAATGCCAACATGAATGTTCAAATTCTTATAAAGTTGTTTAAACCTCTAACCTTAATGTATTTCTATTCCACCCATATTTAATTGAAATTGATCCAATGACATGATATCTCCAAATTCTATAAAAGAAAACCTGATAAAATTCAATCATGATTACTTACTAAACGTGTATGGAGTACAATGCATCAATCCAAATATAAGCAGAACTATTTTCTTCTACTCAGGTTTTTGGGAAAAACTATGCATGTCCCAAGACATGCATCTTAAAAATGAGAGAACCATATATTAACCTGAAGGAATCATAGAGTCATAGAATCATAGAGTTGGAGGGGACCTCCCGGGTCATCGAGTCCAACCCCCTGCTCGAGGCAGGATTCCCTAAACCATACCAGATAGATGGCCGTCCAGTCTCTGCTTGAAGACCTCCATTGAAGGGGAGCTCACCACCTCCCGTGGCAACCTGTTCCACTGGTTGATTACCCTTACTGTTAGAATTTTTTTTCTAACCTCCAATTTGAATCTTTTCCCCTGCAGTTTCATCCCATTGTTTCTAGTCCTTCCTTGAGCAAGTGAGAACAGGGCTGATCCCATCCTTGAGATTCACTGTTGCCTATGTTATCATTTTTCTCTAATAGTCTTATCCATGTCTCCTTTCTAAAACAAGAGGATATGAGGTATTTTAAAAGGTATTCACATAATACTGTGCAACTTATGGTAAGTTTTCTAGCATATGATTTTTTCTAACAGTTCTCTTACCCCAGGGCTAATGAGCAGACCCAGCCCACAAATACCTAAAAAAGCTCCTTCTTCTGTTAAGGGAACCCCATTTCTGTCCAATAAATATATCCATATATTTATATGGGATTTTGAAACCACTTGCTTTAAAATATAAGGATCTTAAAATTCCCTATTCTGAATTCTGTGTGAGAATATGTTTTCTTTTTAAATACAATTGTTCTTCCTTGCAGGAAAAGCATTTTCATATCCATATAATCAAGCTACTTTTTGTTGAAGATGAGGCTCTTCACTTTAACCAATATTATACATTACAGTTAGTCCTCAACTTATGATTACCACTGAGTCTGGAATTTGATTGTAAGTTGTTGGTGTCATTAAATGAGATGCCCATGTCACCCCTTTGCTCAACAAATGCAGTTGTTAAATAATCTTGTTGGTAGTTAAGCAGAGGGAGTCCCAAGCAAGGGGTAGATGGATACCTCGGAGAGGTTGGGGGGAACCTGGGAGGCCGGGCTCAGCAGTGCATGAGATATGGGGGTGGCTGCAGTGTGGCACAGTGCAGGAATGCCTAGGAAAGAAGCTGTAGCTGTAGCTGCCCCAGGATGGTTTAGCAGCATGCTCCAGTAGCTGTCCCAATTTGGTCCAACAACACAGCAAAAGAAGTGCCAGGAATTTTCAAAAACTAGGAAAGCGTCCACAGTGAGGTGTAAAGCATCTATCCCTCTTTCCCCACAAAAGGCCAAAAGCCTGGGAAACTCCACAGAGAGATGCAAAGCAGCTGCTCTATAGGAAGTTCCAAATGTTCCAGAGACTCACAGGATGTGCCACAGTGTAAAGCAGTGTTTCTCAACCTTGACAATTTTAAGGCATGTGGACTTCAACTCCCAGAATTCCACAGCCAGCAACGCTGGCTGTGGAATTCTGGGAGTTGAAGTCCACATGCCTTAAAATTGTCAAGGTTGAGAAACACTGGTGTAAAGCATTCCATCACCCAAGTGCTGAATGCCTTAGAAGCCCCAGCCCAGTCACTCTCACGGCCTTACATTCTACAATGCAGCTAATCTTCACTGCTTTCTTCATCCTACTGCTTACGAGGCATTCCCAGGCTGGCCTTCTGAAAAGTAGAAGAAAAATAAATGCTAAAGGCAGCTGCTCGGCAGCAGCATCTTAAAATGCTCCCTTTCCCATGCTCCTGGGAGAAAACAAAGCTGAGGAATCTGTTCAATGGTTTTAAGGAAAAAATTTGGCTTGACTTCTGTGAGCTAAAACTACCGTATGGAGCAGGTTTCTAGAGGAGATGTGCTTCACAGGAAGCCATTTATTCCCTTCCTGCAATTGCTGAAGTCCATAAGGGGAATGAAATCACACTCAGTTTATTACATACTGTTAAAACTAGATTAAGGACCCCAGATCCTGTGTCTTCAGCTTGAAGTACTAAGAGATAGTACAGTAACAGCAGTGACAGGTTATTTCTTTTATGATTTGTTTTAAGAGAATAGACCTGCTGTGAATTGAAATATTAGCCTTTATGACATTTATGAACATATATTATGTTTATTTCTACAATATATATAAAGCTAGAGGATTTCTGGACAAATTTAAGATGGCAGATAGAATTGGGTCTATACCTTATCACCCTATAATTGGCTTAACTTTTTTTTGTTAACAAAGGGAAAACAAAATTAATGTAGAAAGAGAATAAGGTAAATTTGGAAGTTTTCTATATTACTCTGCTGCCAACTACTTGTTATCTAGATATTTGAAGGGCTAAATGAGTTGAGCTAGTTTCCTTTATTTGTTTTCTTAAAATATTTTCCAGATGTCACCTGACTGCCCATTGCTTTATCCTCATAATCATAAACATAGAAATACTATGGATTTAGAATTCAATTAATCTCATGTGATCCCACTTCAGAGAGGACAGTAAGAATCACTTTCTATGTTCTCCTTATCTTAAAAAAAAAAGCTCTATAATTTTATGTAGGCTCAAAGGATTAATACTATTTTGCCTTTTCTCTCTTTCAAAACTTCAAAAATCTGGTGATTCAAAAATAACCAGCTGGTAACAGAGGTAGTGATTCAATTGGACTGGCCAAACTCATTCTAAAATCTGTCAGTTATTTATCCTGCCAACTTTTATGCATATCCATCACATTTTGAAATTATTCAAATCATAACCCTAAATTCCTCTAGTCTCTCACCTTGTCCAGAATATCATATTGCACTTCCTTTGTTTAGATTTTTTCGAAAGGAATTAAAACCCAACTCATTTGTTTTCTTCCCATTGCTCACTAAGTTTTGATAGAGAATACTAAATTTCAGCAGGTTGTGAACCATTCAGATTATCTAACAATTAATTGACTAGTAGGGCACCAAAGCAAGTTATGAAGGATAGAAAGCACCTTACCAAGGATTTCTTTAATATCTGCAATACCACTGTCCATTCCCATCCTTCTGTTGTTACACTCCGGTAGAGCATGAAGTTTGTCTGGGCTAGGCAGATTAATTAACTTCCACTATTTAAAATACTTTGAGATTTTTAAAGTGGCTGAAGGCCACTATTTTTTCATTACATAAAACTTTTAATCAGTGCCTGACCCTAAACAGAGACTCATTCTGAATATATCCATGGCTCTGTCCATTATTATTATTTTAATGATAAAGCTGCTGAGTTTTGAAACAGGGAGTGCTAATGACAACCATTTAACCCTCCAACAAACACCTGCTGTTTTCAGAACTGGAATAGCAGTTCCTTGATTAATGATGACTTGGGTAAATAAATTAAACTGGGGGAATTTCATCACAAGTATTGCCATTCCATGTTTGAAGATGAGATAGTTTTGACAATGGAACATTTACAACTAGTAATACAGGGTAATTTTTAGTTTAATTCAGCAATTCATGAAGCTAAATGCTCCAGCTGTGATCCTGCTACAGGATGCCAAAATGCATTCAACAATATCAAATGATATTATCTATATCTTGCATTGGAAGAATTACACTAGTTTCATCCTTACACTTGTCATATGATAAAGATGACTAAAGCTTTCAAATTAACTTTTTTTTAGAATACAGTTTTATATAATACAAGACCCCTTGGGTAATAATTTTCAGAATATCTGAATTTTTTTTTACAGATAATGCTAACTTTTGTGGGAAAGTCTGGAACAAATGAAGCTAATACAATTGCATTCTGTTCTTTTATTTAGAAATTAACAGGGCAGCTGTCATAAAGAGACCTTGGTATCTTGAAAACAGAAATATGATGATTGGGAACAGAGAATTGTGCAAGAAAAGAAAGAAAACATTAAATGCCGTAATTCTCATCATCTATTAAAGTCCTACTGTAATTAATGAGGTTTTATGCAGTGCTGTCACCAAAGATTCTGCAATACTGAAAGCTTTTTCAGAACTAAAAAGCTTTATTCAATCCTTGTATTCTTTAAATAACATCTAAGCCTTAAAATGGGACTCATCATTTCATTCCAGTATTTTGGGCTTCAAGGCTGATATTACTTTCTTTTCTGTTGCTCATATTTCTTGGTCCACTTAAAAATCAATCAAGGATTGACTTCGGTGTTTAATTCTTAAATGAATCCTGTTGTCCTGAATATTCCCTGAACAACTGACATTGTTCATATTGAAATGAAACCAGCTCTTCAATTTGAACAGTAACTATTTCCTGATCAGCTTATCTTGAAATCCTGTTACTGAACCATTTTGGTTTTACACAATAGAAAAAGCCTGGGAGTTTCTGGAGAAAGCTCGCAACACTAATTCCTTACTCCTCCCCTACATATAAATTGAACAAAACTTTCATTGTAGAGAACTGGAGCAAGACCATACGTATCCTGCCAAAAACTGAAAAATCTTACACATGTTGATTGCTTTGAGTTGAATGGATCCTGTCATTTTGGGCATAATGTGTTAAAAAAGAAAATTATTCATACCAGAGGTGAGTTCAAAATGTCTCAAAGTCAATCTAGTCCCAATTCAGTCCTGTTTCATCTGGAATGCTACATCCAGAATATTTCAGAATGCTCCTAATTCACTGGAATTAATTCTGTGTTTAGTTCCCAGGAAACTAAACTATTGTTGTTCTGTCACTAGTCCTTAAGAAGTGTTTTGTTGTGTTATTGCTCAATAATGCATTAATACCATTTCCAAAATGGATGCTGTTCTTCAATAATAGCTAGTTTCTTCTTTATCATTTACCATTGATATATTTTCATTGAGTTATTCTTCAGTAAAATAATTCAGTTTCTCAAAGAAAGACATGCCTTAGATCCTTCTTTGTTTTGTGTGTGTCTGTGTCTTTCTCTACTGTTGGATGGTTGATGAGTAACAGTAGTCAAAATGAGGAAAATCAAGCTTATTGTCATGCAGTTTTTCAATTTCTTGGATTAATAGATTAACACCTTTGGGTGTTCTATTTCAAGATCTACAGCAATAATTAGTATACTTGCTATTAGGGCTCTCTCCTTTCCTTCCACTGAATCCTCTATTTATATCATAAATTTAGATAAGTGGCAGGAAAGTCCAGTAAATGTCTAGTAGCAGGGACATTATGAAATGGTCCTGGATATCAAGAGATCTTCAGTCTTTCCTGTAATATGAAATTTATTTCCAAACTCACCAATTTTCCAAACCCAATTTTCTTCAGAAAATTGCTGAATTAAGTTTAGTTAACTTTCACAAAGTATCTTTCATTGTGCCCATTATCCAGCAAACATGGTATCTGGATAATGCACAAATGATAATAGATGTGCGATGACAAAAATGAGCAAAAATGGCTATCATTTGACCACTAACAAAGAAATGTTTAACAACTGATAGGGAATACAAACGGGTTACATGGAAATCTGAGCATTCTTTATCCAGAAAGAAAATGCTGTAATGCATGATATGGGGGAAAACTGAATGTCAGTCAAGTTCATTGTTATTCTAACTATGTAAGCCAGCATCCCACTTTGAAAAGAGAAATCTGTAAACACACCCATTATCAGCATTCTTGAGAATGTTTCATTTTATGGAGACATATAATTTGTGGCTCATTATTGTAACAAAACCAGGAAGATACATGTCATGAGGGACTATATGTGAAGGCTAGCATGGAGATAAATTGACTTTTATGTTAAACAGGCCAGCAAAGACAGAAATATTCAGTGATCATTGGTGACCTTGGAATGAATGTATAGGAGGCAATAAATATTCCCTGTACAAAAGGAAGAAAGCCATGAACAGAACCATCAATGACTGCATAGAATATAATTGATCAGTTTACAGTGCAGTTTATTTGGCAATGTCCAAGCATAAGGGACACTTCTGCTGTTTAAACCAGGTATTCATGATTCAGAATCAATTTTCATGTCAAATTTGAACCAAAAAATCATCTGCATCATTCTTCTTCCCAAATTCAAACTTTTGAATTGATTGAAATCATTCAGTATGTAAATGATGCCTTTTGGAGCATTTGCCCCAGAGTTTTTTCGATGCTGGAATAGTAAGCCTTTGTTTCAAACTCTAGCATTAATTGTTTGGGTGTAGATATGGACAACTCTAATTTTGAATGGGGTTAGTAAAGATTTGGATGGTCATAATGCAATCATTAACTGTCAACAAGCTTTCTAATGCTTGGGCAAGGTTCTTCTTTGTGAAAAATGTCATCCCATTAGTTTTCTTGGTGTCATGTCCAAGTGATAATGCATTCCTCAGGAAATAGGGTTTGTCTGCCCAGTATAAGTTACTAGCACCAAGGAAGTTGATTCTCAACTCCATCTCACATTTGTAGATATCCAATTTACCCCAATTCATTCCTCCGACATTCCATGTTTCTATCTGATGTGTTTGCATGCAGCATAGACCCTTGCTTTCACTGATGGCTGCATCAGCCAGGTACTGCTGAATTTGCCCCAGGTACATCATTAATGCCTTGATTTCTCATTGTCAGTCCTTACTCTTTCCCTGTAGTTTGTTGGTACCTTTTGACCTGCAATTCTATCAATGGGCACCATATCAGGTTCATTTTAGAGTTTTTCCATTAAAATAAAATCTTATTGACAAGGTTTTTTGCAAAATCTTAATTCAACCCTCCCCATTTATCCAAACTTGGCACCAACAGGCATGTACACGGGTTAATATAGTGGTAATTCAAAGTAACATGAAGTAAGGATAATGAGCATGATATAAATTCCATGTATGCATGCAGGTCTTTGTAAATTTGTATAGGGTAATGCAATATATGAATTCAGAGGACCACTTTAGACTCCAAATGCCTATGCCTATGTCCAGTAAATAGACCAGTAAGGATACAGAATGTTTTGTAGTAAAAGGGAAAATGTAATCTAGAATTCATGGAAATACATAGATAGCACCTAAAACACACATAGCCTTTCTTGGTATTTGCATATTTATTTATTTAGTCTGAACTTTTGAGAGAAGAATGTTGCCAGAAAGGATAGATGCTATAATTTTTCATTCCTTTAGGATGAAATGAATATTACTTTAAGGAGATTTTATAACTTCATTGTAGCAAATACAGTAATTGACCTGGAAATTCAGTAAGAGTCATAGAAGTGAGAATGAATGAAAGGATTGTGAGTAAAGAAAAGTCAGATCCTAAAGATAAATAGTGTAATAGCTTGTTGTGCTTAAATTGATCTTTAAATTAAACTTTATTTTGGAATGAACATGAGCCAGACTTCAGAACAAATATAAAGCCATCAAATTATCCTTCCTATAATTCAGTATTTTTATTCTAGACAATATACCATCAAAAAAGAGACATGTTAAAACTGAAACAAAAGAAAGCAATACAAAGATATAAAGAGTTTTGTCTTTACCATATCTGCACAGCCAGTGATCTCCCAGTTAATTTAATCACAAGTTACACCATGTAACCAACAAATTAATTAAATTGTCTTCTGTTTCACTCCTATATATGTTAGTAGAAAAAATAATATGTTTAGATATTGCACCAGCAATACTTTGATTCATTATTTTCCACTGCAAAGTCTCCATGCTTTTTAATTAAACTATTTAATTAATATTTCAGTATATATTAAACTTGTAATTTCTTTATATGAAAATCAAGACTGTTGAAAATTTCTGGGATGTAGACTAACTTTTAGAAATATCATTTTTCTATAAACTTACTTACAGAAAAAAACTCAACATCTCTCAGTTTGAATTTTAGCTATTGGGATAGTTTTCAGGAAGCCTTACAATATCATCTGGCACTTTCCTCCTTACTCTCTCTTGCTATACTGATAGGATAAAGTTATTTGACTTTAAGCAAGTTGATCCCTTCATTCAGTAAAGCAGAATGAGGAAGGCTGATAGGATTATCTGTCTCTTCTTCTTCCTGCACTAACCTTCAATCTAAATTGATACCTAGTACTCCTACAATGACAGCAGGGGAAAAATAAAATGGCAAAATAAATTGCCCCAGCAATCCATATTAATAACTCCTTAGTGTTTGACTTCTCCTGTGAAACTCAGATTTTTCTCTTGCTATTTTATTTTGGCAGTTAAAGTCTGAGTATTAGTTCAACTTGCAGCTGGCAAATAGGCACTACCTTTCTGCAGCTTTTGTAGTATAAATAAATATAACACTTCAGTTAGCAGAATGAAATGGCAGTAGTGTGGGCTAGAGTCAAACACAATAAACAGCTTTATATTTTTCTTTGCTGCACATTTAGCTCAACACGTCATGAAAAGTATTACAAATACAAGCAAATTTTATTCATTCACTTAATTTCCTTTACTTTATAAGTTGCCCACCATGAGTCGGGTGGCCATATAAATTTTCTTAATAATTTGAATGGGCAAATTAAATACACACAACGGCATATTTATGGGTTAGAAGACTTTATAAAACAAAGTAATATGCATAATACGCATCTAAGACCAATATCAATCCTCTTCATACTGTACGTAGAGTTTCTAAGTAGAAAGAAAACAGGACTGTGGATGAAAGCACCTGCTTTCTCCCACCATTCAGTATTTATCTGCTGATCCAAAAGATGGCTGCACTTGGCCTGAAGTCAAAAAGAGCTCCTTGTGTACTCTAGAGTCTAATAAATTAGAAACTAGTTTGTTTGTATAGCAAGTTCAGTTCTATTTCAAACCTTCAGTTGAGAATATACAGTCATAGGAATAAAAGGTTGATGACAGTATAGGCATATCACTATGAGTCTGCATTTCTCTGTGCATTCAGATGAAGACCTGAAGAAGGCTAGGTTTAAAATGAGACTCTTCCGGTGACCACAGCAAGCTTCCTCTTTAGTATTGCAGTTCATGCTGGATTTCGGGTATTTCCCTGGGAAGTAAAACATTTTGTCCTGGTCCTGCTTATCCCCATCAGCTTTTGAGCACTATTGGGTAAGAAACATTATAAAAGGGCTTACCTTTTTTGAGATATTTGTTCATCACCTAGTAGTCTTCATGGTTTGATCATGTTTTGGCTTGTTCCCTTACTACACCATCTGGCTTATTTCTTTATAATGAATTTGCCCTCTAATTTTTGTATCCGGAAGGTCAACTCCTGGTACTTGCTTTTTGGATCCATACTGAATGCTCAGATTTCAGGCTCTAATCCAAATACAGATAGACACCAGTTAGTCTCTTTAGTATGGAAGACAAAGCAGAAATGATGAAAGCTAGCCAACCTTTCCTTGTCTTGACCATACTGTTGATGCTATGGATAATTTTCTGATAACGGTCAGCTGAGTCAGGAACCTAGCTAGCTCAGAATATAATTGTGACCAATTTTGCAGTGTTCAGTATGTTACAGATTCCACATTGAGTGTGTGTGGTTGTTTTGATTTTTTTTCATGTTCATTTACAAAGGTATCATTTCATGTTATTTTTATAAATAACTTGACACTTTTAACATCCTTAATCATCCTTCCTCCCGCTATTTCTCCACCATATCTACCCTGTGAGATGGGTTGGTTTGAGATGGTATGTTTGGCTGAAAGTCATCCAGCTAGCTTTCATGGTTAATGTGGGACTAAAACTCACAGTCTCCTGGTTTCTAGCCTGGTGCCTTAATCACTAGACCAAAATGGCTCTTTTGACTTCACATTCCTTCCCAATCCATCAGCCAAGGAGCTGACCTGTACTATTTATATGGACATATTCTGGATCTGTTGGCAGTAAGGAGAAATGGAAGGATAGACATATTGGAGTTGGGGTATATAGGGAATGCTTTGAAAATTGGCCAAGTGGTAAAACAGCTAGGTTTTATTTAAAAGCATAGACAAGATTCATTTCTTTTAAAATAAATGTAATTTTTCACTCTCAAGGAATTTTCATTGACAGTTAGAAAGTATATCCTTAGTCTACTTTTTTGTAAAGACTTTTTTTGAGAAAAATAGTACCTGAAATTCTAGTTGATTCAAAATATGACAAAACTATGTGACAATACTACCCAATCAAACAGTCTTTGATTAAGTTAATAATTCTTACATTTCAGGAAAAAGTGTTTTGGGGAAGATTGCAAAGCACTAAATTTTTCCATATAGTTTTGTTATGGAGAAAAGCAAATTTCCAAGACAATCTTCATCATTGCTAATATGGGTAAGAAAGAAAGAAAAAATCTGTAGGGCACATTAAAAGGGTTGTGCGGGTTATCAAGTTTGTTTGTATGTATGTATGTATGTATGTATGTATGTATGTATGTATGTATGTATCAATCAATCAATCAATCAAATTTATATAGCTACCTATCTCCCCCCCCAAAAAAAGATGCTGAGTGGTACAGATTCTTGATAATCTCCTTTCTGCTGGGATAATAAAAAAACTCTCAGAAAAACAAGTCCCTTTTTGCTTGAGGGTTATCTAAGAGTCTTATAAATACCAAGCCAATTTCTAGGCAAGTTAAATTCTCCGTCATTAGTGTTCATCAGATTACAATATGCATATCTTTTTCTGCATGTCTTTGGAGCCTAGCTGGATCAACACAGATGAAATTAGTACGAATTAACATCATGGTGGGACTGACTTGCTCCATTTGCTTCCCATTAGATGTAATGCTGGTATCACCAATTGCAATTGCCATGTATTTCCAGAGGAGATATTGCTGATAGATTGAATGTAAATGATGGAACACCAAATCAATTGACTCTGTGACCTTAGGAACAAAAATAGACCTATAGTTAAATAGTCTGTTAAAAATGAAGTGCAGCATAAATAAATTACCTGTTATCAAAGAAACTTCGTCTCTATGAAGACTGACTTATACTGGCAAAATTATACATAATTAAAGATTCTTTACAGCTAAGTGGAGGAGAGGTCTTTAGGGATACCTACATCACTCAATACACTCTCAAAAGGCTCAAAAGGTATTTCATTAACACAACCCTTAGATTATGAAACAATTAATTATCATGTAGGAAAAAACAGTAAAAAAGAAATACAAAAACATCCATGGTACTTTGTAATGATATTTAATTTTAATGGGTAAATTCCTAGTGTGACATTTATTCACATAAATATACAATTCTACTAATGCTCATGATATCTTCCCTTCTGAATGAAAGATGTAAAATGTATTCCTGAAGCTTTCAAACTCTTTGATGCCAAACCTTTAGCTTCGTTGGCCTATGGTTCACAGATGGGTTTTTATCCCAATTACGAGCAACTTGAAATACTGCAAACTAAGTTTACCAGAGCACCTACTTGTGTATCCAATGCAACATGAGAACTGCACAGTTATTTGAGATTAGAAACTGAACAATTAGAGACCAAGGAAGTAGCATGTCTGTTAATATTTAATTATTGACTTAAATGACATTATTTGCTTTCAGGGATCACCCTCCTTATCCTATCTGACCACTTTCAATTTTCATGAGTACAGATTTAAATAAATTTATGTGGCCCATCTGTAGATTTTTGTTTCCTTTTAGAATTTATTCAGGCTAAGGAATCATCAAAAAGAAAGACTTTTAGACATCAAATACCAAAATGAAACTAGTTTGATCCATGAATATATTAGAGAATAAATAGAACATTTTATATAGCATCTAAATATTACATCTTTTACATACCCTTGTGACTTCGACATAGTTGAATCCCTCACATGTTGGATGTATAGTTGGATGAATTCATGCTAAATTTATTTCCTCAAATATGAACAGTTTTATTACACACCAGAGAACCTGCGATGCATTGGGTTATCCTTTCAGAGATATTTCCTTATCAAATTCCTCAATACCTTCAACAATGGCCGAATTTCAAATGTACTTGAAAAATTCTTAAAACTTCAGGGAGATATTCAGAGATGTATCTGCCTTAAAACTAGCTCATGTTGAAATATACAGCATAGTCAAACATCAAGAGTTGATCACAGGAAATGTTTTACAGCAATTAGCATTGTGTCAGAAAATATGTTGTGATAATTTCAATGTCATAAAATGTTTAATAAATGTTGCCAAATTTCAGTTCCACAGGAGACATGGATCCCAGATTTTGGATGCATTCTGTAAGTTATCCCATTTGAGGTACCCTGATTGAAAAAGCTTTGCCCTATGATGCACTGTTTTGCTCAGGTCATGGTTACAGATACAGAATTTTAATAGCATTTAGATAACATGAAGGTGTATCCTTATCTGCAAACTACTGACTTTAGATTCCATTGAAGAAAAGTGTTCTTATAGCTTTCTTTAAGCAATTTTTATCTGATATTTAAAAGTTACTTTATTCCTCTTTGTTTCTGTTATTTACACTGATCTTTGAATAAAATAAATTGGATTGGTTGAATCCTATTAATGGCATTCAAGCAGCTTTTCTCTAAACATTTTCTTTCATCAGACCAAACTGATCACATTATTATTATTACTACTATTACCATTATTTATCCTAAGTAGGCCAAAAATCATCTGAATCCCTAATCCTGCATAGAGACTATTGAATTTCATTTAAGTTATCTGATTCTGAACACAGATAAGACTAAAGTTCTGTGGAGATCTTATCAAGCAGCCAGCTGTGCAGTGCATAAGAACAGAACTCAAGACATTTATATACCATAAAACTATAGTTATTTATGGACTTTATCCAATAACAGAGATTGGTTTTCAAAAACAGAACCAAATAATACTAATTGTAAGACCCCAAACTAACAACGACATGTGATTCTTCCAAGATTAATTATTTATTGTTTTCACATCTATAGACCATACAAGACTGAGGACTCTACTATCTGCAGCTATAATATAATCTAAAAACTATTAGAAATTACTCTCTTTCTCTCACATGTAAGATCCAGACTGAGTTACCTTTTACTCTTCTGGAATGCACTCTCTGTCTCTGGGAATCCATCTCCTTATTATATTTCATAACATTAATTTAGTCAAATAGCACTAGCAGTAGCAATTAGACTTATATACCACTTCATACTGCTTTACAGCCCTCTCTAAGTGGTTTACAGACACAGCATATTGCCCCCAACAATCTGGGTCCTCATTTTAATGACCTCGGAAGGATGAAAGGCTGAGTCAACCTTGAGCCAGTCAGGATTGAACTGCTGGCAGTCAGCACAATTAGTCTGCAGTACTGCATTCTAACCATTGTGCCACCCTGGTTCAAAACATTAGTTATTATAGCCAATAAAAGTTATTAATGACAAGTGTACCTGAAATGTCTTATTGCTTGTTGCTAACTAATTCCAAACTAATTTGCTTTGTCTGTCTGTGATGTGTGTCTGTCTGTGTGCGTGCGTGCGTGCATGCATTTTATTTGTTGCATGTACAAAAAGGCTGAGGATACAAGGGGGCCTAACAAATGGAACAATAATTTCAAGAATAACATTAGTAACAGTATTGTGGCATCTACATGAGAGAGCAGCAGTAATGGATTTTTTATGAGTTCTGTGATTGGATCTCAAAGGATAGCATAATGTACTTCTACAATTTAGTAGGAGAGGGGAGCATATACTGTACATACTAGCAGTTCATGTATCTTCCTTTACAACATAAAAAATACATCAAAGATGCAGTTTGGGAGATTTTTATTTTCTTTTATTTTGGAATGCTCTAAAAGTAATCTAACCAAAGAATGCTATCAGTACAGCCTTCATAATGGTTAATAAAGTCCAGTATAATAAATGGTAGATGTATGAAAAGTGACTTCTGCAGTCAACATCTGTACTGAAAAAGCTACAGTGATTTATCTCATCTAATTTTTATATCACTCTTCATTTTCCTGCTGTAACACTTTCAGTAAAACTCTTCCTGCTTTATCTGATACCAAGGAAGAATGCATTTTCACTGCTTTAGTGCCATGACATTCATCTTTCAATATATTTTAATTTAGTCATTGGAATCTTTGTGTAGAAAGCATTTCAGTCAGTTTTATCAATTACACCAGGATCTCATTTCAGAATGAAAAAGGAGTCTTTTGCATTATTATTTCGAGGTCAGCAATAATTTCAAGGCCTCTCTTTGAATATAGAAATACTGCAATATTTTAGTATATTTCTTCTATTTTCTTCACCCCATGTTATTAGTTTTCATAAAGTGATGTCCAACTTGCTATGGTTTATAACAAACTCTACAATGAGAAGAACTCAAGCATTTTCCTTTCAGCCAATTTGATTAATTCAATTGCATTTAGTATATAGGCTTTCAGAATAGACACAGTGAAGAGATAGTGAATCAGAAAAAGACCTTACTCATAAACCTGATGCAGTAAATCAAACACATTGCAATAATTTACTTCAGAAGTAATATTTAGGATCTTAATGACACTGATGGTTGCTATTTGTCAAAAGACGAATGATCAGAATTATCTCTGTATATTTTTACATGGTTGTCTGCAGTACATAGGGATTAGCCAGTGGCATTCAGGGAGATGACAGGCCATTAAATCATCACATGGAGGAAAAAGTTAAATGACACAATGAAAGTTGGAAGCATCACCACACTACTGTGTCACTGTCTTAAACTGAAGCAACAGTGTGTGGAATCTAATGAAGCTCTTCTTTAGGACATTGACCCCTGTTCCACATGCCTATAAAATTATCCTGCAGAGGACACAGTGGGCCAAAGGAGAGACGAAAAAGTCTTTTCATTCAAGTGGACCTTGACATGCATAGTAATAAAATCCAGGAAGAGTCCTTATTGTTGCTCATGTCAAAAATAAGAGTCCCAGACATCAGGTAATGTAAAAACCATCTGCTTCCGTCTGTTTATAAGAAAGAGCTAGTCTCAAAGATAATTTCATGTGCCACAGCTTTAAAGTCTATGCTTAACTACACCTGGCATAAATAAATTTCAACATGTTGTTCCTCAAACTATTATTAAAAGAATGATGGGAAATCAAATTTAAATGACTTACGATTCAGTGAATCTAAACATAGTTCATTGGCTATTTCTAGGGTCTCTGCAACCATGCTAAATAACTACTCATAATTTTTTTTGAACTGAAAGAAAAATTATGAATGGTATGAAATGTTCACTGAAAACCTTATGGACACTTACATACCCGATTTCACAAAAGTTGTTCTTTTATTGCTGCTTCAGAAAATCAAATCAATTCATATGAAGTCAAATCAAATCTTTATTGTAGTCAGTGACCTGAAACTACATACTATTCTAAAAATAACTGAACACAATGAAATAAAATTATATATATATATGTGTGTGTGTGTGTGTGTGTGTATTTCATTTTTTTCAATTATAGATACACATACATACACACACACAAAATTACAAAAGGTTAAAAAAAAGATAGAAAATAATTTGGTATAAAAAAAGAAATTTCTAGAATTTTGAAAATACTTAAATTCTGGTTTAGTGATTATTAAAGTTTTTAATCTTCTTAAAAATAAGTCAAGGATTTGGGTATCATTAACACATTGCATCATTGCATTATATTGTATAACTAAAAGAATATATATAAAATTCTGTGTAGCAGGAATTATACTGCTTCGTGTTAAATAACAAAATTTAATTCTTTCCTGGATATAATTTTTGAAATGTATACTAAAAGAAAGAGAAAGTTCATCATCCATTTAGAAATACCTGGAATATTTGTGCCCAGCTGGAATAGAAAAGATAACAGAACAGAATATTAGTGCTTGATTAAATGTCTTTTGTGTATTATTATGTATTATTGATTCCCTCTTCTAAGATAGGACACTGAATCTAGCTAAAGTTCTTCTTTATGTTGGACAAGAGATATTAATGCCAAATGGACTGCCTAATATGTCTACACTGTAAATTTTTGGGATGGAAATTAAGTCCTTGTGCAAATATAGGTCAAAGGTACAGCTATTTTATCTCTAACATCCAGCCAATTAAAATAAAATGTTGTGTGGAAATGCCACAGATCTTAAGTCAGAGTTAAAAGGATTCAATAGTCAATGATGTCAAAAGCCACCAAGAGATCCAGAAAGGTCAGATGATTGCACTACCTCTTCCAGATGTTATCCACAAACAGTTCCAAAGTTGTCTCGGTACTATAACCTGGCCTGAAAACAGATGGAAAAAGATTAGGATAATATTCTCTAGATAAATTCCATCCATCCTTTCAAAAACTTTCCTAGAAAAGTGAAGGTTGGACAAGTTATTAAACACTGTTTAGTCCAAGAATAGCCTCTTGAGAGATGGCCAAAGTAGGTGCAAAATGTAAGGGGGGAAGGGAGATTAATTCCTTTAGAATTACTGATGACACTTTTCAAATGGGCCTCAACCCTGTTCAATTTGATTACATATATCAATTCCATAGCTCAGATTCTATCTGGAAGGCCAGATTGCACTAAACATCCATTTTCCACTATCCATCTTTAAAGCAAAACAAAATAATGATATTTTCAAAAGCTCCTGTCTCTAATTGTCATTCATGAAGAATAGGTGACATTACTCACAATGCAACTATGTAATTTAAATATATTGGATTCTTTTTCTATGCCTCCAGAGATCACAGAATTATAGAATTTGAAATAATTGTGAAAAAGTCCTCTAATCTGATTCCTTATTCATTGCAGAAACCATTAGAGCAGAGGTTTCCAACCTATAACATGTCTTTGTTTAAAAATAGACTAATATTTTCTTCCAAGAAGATCAGTTATTAATGAGCACCTTATTTGTACAGTCACTAAGTCAAATCCATGTAACAATATGTAAGTCCATATAACGCTACTATAATCTAGTCATATTTTATAAGTCTATGAAGAATACATGTAAAACGACTTCTGGTTCCGGATCGTGGCGCCTCTAGCCACATAGGGAAACTTGTCTCCTCGTTTGGCTAGTTTCCCTCCGCCGGTAGACCCTTATGCGGGTCGAAAGTCGCCATGGAGGGTGCGACTACCGTCGAGGAAGCTGTACTAGGCTGCAGAGGAGTGGCGGCTCCTCCAGCTGTCCGAGCTAACTCTGAGAGCTGACGGAGAAGAAGATCAGCCAGTAAAATGGCCGATCACCTAGCCGCACCAACCGCAAGTCAAAAGAACAACTAAGCATGAAGAACCACCGTGGTGAATCCGGGTGAGACCTTTCCTTCTCTCGCTATCCTGACTTTTCCTGTAAATAGTTTCTATTTTCTTTTATTAAGAAAGCGGTGGCTGCCTATATGGAAAGAAGAGCTAAAAAAGAAAAAGATTAATATTTTTTGTGTGTGTGGTTGTTTTTTCTACTATTGGACTTCTGTTGGGTGAATTTCAGGGGAAAAGAAGAAAAAAGGAACATTGTTACCTTGTTTTTTTTTAATTTGATAATGTTGGAGATACTTTTCTTGTTAATTTTTTTAAAAAAGAGAGAGAAAACCTTTTTTTTTCTTTAACTTTATTAACTTGGGGGGGAAAAGACTTTATAGTCCACTGAGGACATCTGGTGGCAAAAAGCGAAATTCTAACTGTACTTCTCCCTGTTATTTGAAGAGGGATTGGATTTTATGTGATAATAAAAGAGAAAAGATAACTTGACAGCTGGGTGGTGAAGCTGGCTATTAGACCTTTGGAAGTGGACATTTGTGGATCTTTTTCAAGTAATCTCTAATAAAGGAATAGGCAAATCTACCACCAAAATGGATGAAAGTTATCCACATCTTGACTATGACTTAATACTGGAAAAAATATTAGAACTTACAGAAGATTTCAAAACTTACTGGAAATCTTGGAGAAAATCTAAAGATGCCACCTTGGAACCTCAAATCAACCTCACAATAATGAACCAAGTTATGGAACAAAGAACAATAGAAGATGAACAGAGTAATCCTGAACAGGCCTACATACAACTTAAAGAGACAGAGACACTATACTTACAACCCAATTGTGAATCTACACTGAGAGAAAATGTGGAAACCATTGAATCAACTAACTTTACACAACATCACCGACAACTGATGGACAACTTTGATGACCAAGAAGTAACTGTAATTGACTCAATTCAACTACCAAAAATAACAAAGATTGACATTCAGACACAATCCTTTGGAAATTACAATAAAGTGGAAAGGGAAAGAAAATTTGTTCAGTTTGAATTGGTTAGAAATTTTGGTAATCAAATCTTGAGGTTTGACAATTGAAAAGCTTTATTATGGGAACCAAATTGGCATAGAAAGAAAGCCAGAGTTAGGTTTAAATGTGACATAAAATGTTACTTGACGGGTTAAAAAGGCTTTAGAAATTTTGTCTGATTTAATAACGAATGAAGGATATAAATTTACTGTTATCATGGTTGATAATTATTTGAGGGAGTAATTTTTTTTCAGGGGACAAAAAGACCTTATAGATGTAGATTACTTACATTGTAATTTTAAATATGATAATTATGTTGTAATAGACAAAGAGAGTATGTCTGATTTAATTAGGAATGAAAGATGAGAATTTCCTGATATTATAGTTGATAAGTATTTGAAGATGTAAACTTTATCAAGGGCTTAAAAAGATTTTCTATAGATGTAGACTGATGAAATGATAGAATATATTCTTAAAAATAGAACTGTATCTGTTGGACTTATATTATTATTTTAAATATGATAACTATGTTGTAATAGAGAGAGAGGAAGAGCTATTTGTGATAGGGAAAAAATCAGCCTCAATGAATGATCTTTTATTAAGGATACCTGAAATCCCAACTATATACTTACTACAATGTAATTGGAGTATGACAACTGTAATTAGTAAAGCTTAAAAACAGGATATAGATTATAATTGCATGTGATTGATGATTTTTGTTTGATTGAACTTTACTTAAAACTGTATTAATTTTAATAAGCAATACTATATTTAAGATACAGAGAAGAAATTTTTGATAATTAATTTGAGCTATATTTATATGATTTTGGCTTTGAATGATTGGACATCCTGACCACCACGTTCTGTCCTAAGCTTTTGGGGAAAAATGGAAAAAACAATAAAACTTTATATATATATATATATACACACACATATACATATATATATATATATATATATATATATACATATACATATATATACATATACATATATATATACATATATATACATATTTTATCTATATATATATATATATATATATATATATATGTTTTCTGAGGTTTTCACGGGTGTTTGTATGTAGGTCTTTGGTTCTTCGGGTTTTCTCCCGCGTAGAATTTGAAGTGTCTTGGCAACGTTTCGATGAAATCTCATTCATCATCTTCAGGCTGGTGCTTTTGGCTTCTGCTTCTAGGAGCAATGTGTGGTCTAAGCTGTTTTTTCCTTTTAACTGCCAGTGGGGGTTTGAACTGATTGGCTGGGAGCTTGGCTATGTTCTGATTGGTTAGGGGCTTGGCTGTGCTCTGATTGGCTGGGGGCCACTTTGAACCTCTCCAGCACAACAAAGCCCCCACCCAAACAGAACACTCCCCCAGCCAATCAGAACACAGCCAACCCCCCAGCCAATCAGAGCACAGGGTGCAATCTAAAAAATAACCACTTGACATATATATATATATGTTCCTCAGCCAGAACTTACCCTTCTGAGAATCGAACCTGGGCTGTCTGCATGTTAGGCAGTTGTATTAACCTCTAGACCACAGGCTCTGTCTCACTTTGTTAGCAGTATCAGGGAGGGAAGAGATGTATATCGAGTGTTTCTTTTTAAATTGCACCCTGTAAACCCAAATATGGGAGAAAGAAATCTTTCTTTCTTTTACCTGTTTCGGCTCAACCCAGAGCCATCCGCAGGAACAAATATATATATATGTTTTTATTTAAATTGCTAACAAAGAATAAGGGAGAACTGGGATAGCTATTTCGAGTTTCTTAACTTTCCTCAGCCAGAACTTACCCTTCTGAGATTCGAACCTGGGCTGTCTGCATGTTAGGCAGTTGTATTAACCTCTAGACCACAGGCTCTGTCTCACTTTGTTAGCAGTATCAGGGAGGGAAGAGATGTATATCGAGTGTTTCTTTTTAAATTGCACCCTGTAAACCCAAATATGGGAGAAAGAAATCTTTCTTTCTTTTACCTGTTTCGGCTCAACCCAGAGCCATCCGCAGGAACAAATATATATATATGTTTTTATTTAAATTGCTAACAAAGTATAAGGGAGAACTGGGATAGCTATTTCAAGTTTCTTAACTTTCCTCAGCCAGAACTTACCCTTCTGAGATTCGAACCTGGGCTGTCTGCATGTTAGGCAGTTGTATTAACCTCTAGACCACAGGCTCTGTCTCACTTTGTTAGCAGTATCAGGGAGGGAAGAGATGTATATCAAGTGTTTCTTTTTAAATTGCACCCTGTAAACCCAAATATGGGAGAAAGAAATCTTTCTTTCTTTTACTCAACCCAGAGCCATATATATATGTTTTTATTTAAATTGCTAACAAAGAATAAGGGAGAACTGGGATAGCTATTTCGAGTTTCTGAACTCTCTTCAGCCAGAACTTATCCTTCTGAGATTCGAACCTGGGCTGTCTGCATGTTAGGTAGCAGTATCAGGGAGGGAAGTATATGTATATGTATATATATATATAATATATATATATATATATATATATATATATATATATATATATATATATATATATATATGTATGTATGTATGTATGTATGTATGTATGTATGTATGTATGTATGTATGTATGTATGTATGTATGTATGTATGTATGTATGTATGTATGTATGTATATATATATATATATATATATATATATATATATATATATATATATATATATATATATATATATATATATATATATATATATATATATATATATATATATATATATATATATATAAATGTAACACATTTTATCAAAGTCTTAGCTGAATTTCAGGTACATACCCCTATTGTACTAAGTTAGTAATTCTATCAATGCCATTCTCTCAAAAAACGAGATTAGGTTACATTGGCATAATTTGTTTGTGACAAACCCATGCTGGCTACTGAGAAATAAACTTGGCCTAAAAATATGTTTGGATCATGACCAAAATCTTAAAGCCACAGTTCTAAGCTTTGTAGTGTGGCCTCCAGTAGAAGTCATGAAATCCAAATTCTTAAGAGCCTTGTTTTGCATGGCTAATATGTATCCAGCTAAAAAGACCTGATTTCATTAGTAATCCAGTTGTGATTTTGCCCCCTGAGAGAGTGGGTTAAGACCACAGGTGTCCAACCTTGGCAATTTTAAGACTTGTGGACTTCAAATTCCAGAATTTCCTAGCCAGCTAGGGGAATTTTGGGGTTTGAAGTCCACAAGTCTTTTTTTTGTAATATATTTTATTGATTTTTTTAAAACATAAATCACAAAAATTGGTGAACAGTGTGTGGTCTGGGTTACATTTGTAAAACAATTATTAACAATTGATTTCTATAAGCCATAATCCACATAATGGTTTTAGTTGATTTCTTCTTTTCCCAAAATATCCTCTTTTGCAAACATTGAGTTAATACAATTCTTATTGTTTTGATAGATAACAATTAAATATATATTTTTCCCAATATTCCTGAAAATAATAGTCACATCAATATAATATTTCTTTTCTATGCAATCATTCTGGTTGCCTTATCATAGATCCTGTTACAGTCCTTATTTTAATTTGTTTCTCCCACCAAATTCTAGGTATTCTCACTGGTTAATATTTTCTCAAAAATTAATTACATTAAAAAGTTTAACTATATTTTTCCATATGAACCATCTCACACTTTTACATTTCTTAAGAAATAGATAGAACAATGAAAAAAAGAAAGAAAGGAGAGCAAGAGTAAAGAAGCATAAAAAATAACATACTACTTAAAATATATATCCCTCCTAAGCTAATATATATTTATTTCCTAAATTTCTTATTCTTTTTAACCATAATTAAAAATATGTTTAATCTTTAAACATTCCATTTAATACATCTAGTCATCTAGTCCTTTAACTCTTATTCAAAACATTTTTATCCATTATAATTTTCTTAAATTCAATCACATTTAAGTATCTAAAACATTTCCTTTATCTAAGTCATTTCAAATCTTTCGGTTTTGCGTAGTAGTGACCAGTTGTGGGCTTCCGGATTCTCTGCACTCCTGCAGCTAATTCTGCCCTGCTTGGGGACCCTAAATGGGTCTAAGTTGCCCCAGAAAGGCAACAAAGAAAGAAGGGTGCTCCAGCAATTCTGGAATGGCAGCAGCCGTTCCGTTCAACTTGGGGAAAGCCTTCTAACCCAATATTGCATCGACCAACCCAACAAGTTCAAAAGCACTAACCAGCACAACTGTGAACAGTGTGCTTGAAACTGGGTGAGGAATTTGATCCTCTCTTTTCTATTCTACATTTAATTCGTTGGAAAAGATCCCCAAGAAGCAAAATACCTCCGAAAGGGAAGGAGGGGGTTTTTCGTCCCACCCTTATACTAACAGAACCAGCAAATTAATCTTTTTGGGAAGATCAAAATATATGGAAGTGAAAAACAAATAGTTGCTGACACTTTGTGGTGGATGAAGACTATAACACTTTAATATAAGACTTGGCAAAACCTGGGAAAAGCTAATCTGTGTTTGTGACCTTCAAGGTTTTAACAACAAAGAACAGCTGTGGCAAAAAAAGAGAATAATTTGGGCTGTAGACAAAGAGAAGATTATAAATTTCAGAAAAAAATCTTTTTTGAACTATTTGGATTAAAAATATCTATTTAATTGGGACTCTAGAGCTATTTGCAGGGAAAAGAAAGGAAGAGAAAAACTCAAATTCTTTGCCATCATGGATCAGAGATATGTAGAAAGAACAAATTTAAAAAACATAAATATTTCACCGGAGAAGATATATAGTATACTGCAACTAATTCAAACAACAGTGACTTTAAACCACAAAGAAATCCAAAATAACTTTGAAAATATAAATCTATCTATTTCTAAGTTAATTTTTTCCAGAAAACAACAACAGGGAAGAAACAGATAAAACAGATAAATGGATATATAATTGAGAATAGAGACTTAAAGATAGAACTTAACAAAACAAGGAAACATGATTTAATCCTAGTGGAAAAAAATTCACAAGAATTGAAAAAAACAACTTATCCCTTAAGACTACAAAATAAATCTGAGGACAAGAAAACAGATCGGATAAAGTGGACTTAGAGATGTCAGGAACATTGGAGAGAAATGAAATGATAAGAGAAGCAGAGAGAAAGAAAAAGAAAAAGATTTTCAACAAATGTGGAAAGGCAGAAGTCCAGTACAAAGACACTTCTCCTGATTTACTTTTTGTATCTACAGCAACATTTATGAACATATGGGAAAACTTTTTGATTCAGCAAAATACATTGATTAAGAAAGATACTGGGCAAAGGAAAAAGACTAAAGTGGAAACCAAGAAAATAGATGATGGGACTTACCGAGAGAGAATACTTTAAAAAGAAACATTTATTTGAATATGGTTAAAGAAATAGAAAAGTCTTGGAACATATATATATGTTCTTGGAACATATATATATTCGCCCTTGAAAGCGAAGGCGGCTGGGCCAAAGCAGAAGCCGAAAGCACCAGCCTGAAGATGACGAATGAGACTTCGTCGAAACGTCGCCAAAACACTTCAAATTCTACGTGGGAGAAAAACCCGAAGAACCAAAGACCTACATATATATATATATATATATATATATATATATGACACTTTGTGGTGGATGAAGACTATAACACTTTAATATAAGACTTGGCAAAACCTGGGAAAAGCTAATCTGTGTTTGTGACCTTCAAGGTTTTAACAACAAAGAACAGCTGTGGCAAAAAAAGAGAATAATTTGGGCTGTAGACAAAGAGAAGATTATAAATTTCAGAAAAAAATCTTTTTTGAACTATTTGGATTAAAAATATCTATTTAATTGGGACTCTAGAGCTATTTGCAGGGAAAAGAAAGGAAGAGAAAAACTCAAATTCTTTGCCATCATGGATCAGAGATATGTAGAAAGAACAAATTTAAAAAACATAAATATTTCACCGGAGAAGATATATAGTATACTGCAACTAATTCAAACAACAGTGACTTTAAACCACAAAGAAATCCAAAATAACTTTGAAAATATAAATCTATCTATTTCTAAGTTAATTTTTTCCAGAAAACAACAACAGGGAAGAAACAGATAAAACAGATAAATGGATATATAATTGAGAATAGAGACTTAAAGATAGAACTTAACAAAACAAGGAAACATGATTTAATCCTAGTGGAAAAAAATTCACAAGAATTGAAAAAAACAACTTATCCCTTAAGACTACAAAATAAATCTGAGGACAAGAAAACAGATCGGATAAAGTGGACTTAGAGATGTCAGGAACATTGGAGAGAAATGAAATGATAAGAGAAGCAGAGAGAAAGAAAAAGAAAAAGATTTTCAACAAATGTGGAAAGGCAGAAGTCCAGTACAAAGACACTTCTCCTGATTTACTTTTTGTATCTACAGCAACATTTATGAACATATGGGAAAACTTTTTGATTCAGCAAAATACATTGATTAAGAAAGATACTGGGCAAAGGAAAAAGACTAAAGTGGAAACCAAGAAAATAGATGATGGGACTTACCGAGAGAGAATACTTTAAAAAGAAACATTTATTTGAATATGGTTAAAGAAATAGAAAAGTCTTGGAACATATATATATGTTCTTGGAACATATATATATTCGCCCTTGAAAGCGAAGGCGGCTGGGCCAAAGCAGAAGCCGAAAGCACCAGCCTGAAGATGACGAATGAGACTTCGTCGAAACGTCGCCAAAACACTTCAAATTCTACGTGGGAGAAAAACCCGAAGAACCAAAGACCTACATATATATATATATATATATATATATATATATATATATATATATATATATATATATATATATATATATATATATATATATATATATATATATATATATATATATATATATATATATATATATATATATATAATTCTAAGAGGGATGAGTTCCCTAAATAATATAGTATACTTTTCCCCTTTTTTTTGCTCTTTCTTGATATGAGTAATATAAAGAAATCCACAAGTCTTAAAGTTGCCAAGGTTGGAAAGCCATGACCTAGATCAGTGGTTCTTAACCTTTTTGAATGAATTGCCCTCTTGAGCCAATGAGGAAGTTGTCATCACCCCCTCCCCCAACATAACCTCTCAATCACAACATAGGAAATAATTCTTCAATTTATGCAAACACTTTTTTTGTTTTCTTTAAAATTGTCATCTGGACATATCGATGCAAATAATTTATTTCCAGTCTTTTTCCCATATCTCAACTGTGTGAAAAATTTTGGTGCCACCCGTCACTTTATTTCCAAACTTTGTGATACATGTATTTCATTATTATCTTATTTATTCAAGACATTTAAATGTAATGAATACTGAAAACAAAATTCAATTGCAAGAAAGTGAAATGCCTGAAAAGAAAAACAGTAACATTTAATGATTGAATTACAAGTGAAATTTAAGACGCAAAAAGAAATATAAAACGGGCATAAGAACAAACCGCAATGCAGGAACTAAGAATTTCAAGACAAAATCTGAAACTAAATTAAGATTCAAGAAAAGTATATATAGTCATGCACACTGTAAAAAGGATTAAAAATACACAAAGAAAATATAATATTGAACTGGAGTGCGCACTAAAAATGTACAATACAAAGAGACACACAAAATGTTTTACAGAGCACACAAAAATTCGAAAACGAAGCCGAAAACTCAAACTGGAACGTGAAATTCAATGCAAGCAAATACAACGATAAAAGCTCAGACAATTATTAACGAAAAAAATGTATGTACATAAAAAGCAAAAAAGAAAAGAACATCAATGGCTGCCCTGTGCTTGGTGAGCTGATGCCAATTTCTTGATGTCTGGAACTATTTTTGTTAATTGCATTCTTAAATCACCGTTTTCAGAGATCTTCAACATGTCCTTTGATTTAGAAAGGATCTCTTGGATGGCGCTGAAGCCTCTCTCCACTAAATAAGTGGAAAAAAAGGCTAAAAGAAGCAACTTAACTTCCTTCCACAATATTGGGTAAGTGTTCCTCATTTTCACTGCAAAAGCTTCGTAGTCGTAACTCTGAAAATGTGACTGGGCTTCAGTCGTATTTCAGATCTGTAAGTGGCTCTTGCAGTTTGGGATGAAGTTGTGCAGAGTCTGCTGTGAAAGGATTTAGCACCCAAGTGGGCACTTCCAGATTTATCAGATCATAGAATCTGGTTTCCATATCTTCTTTTAGTTGCTTCAAGTGGCAGTAAAAAAATGTCCAAATCTTCTCCTTGGAGTTCACGTTCATTACCAAGGCTTGGGAACCGATACAGTTCCTGGCAACTCATATTGCTTGCAAGGAGGTCCAATTTGGAAATAAATGAGCAGATTACTCCCTTGGCCTTAAGAAATTTGATTTTATCTCCTTGCAGCTTTACGTTCACTTCATTCAGCTTGTCAAAAACATCAGCGAGATAAGCTACATCCAGATCAGTTTAAGAGAACTGCTTAGACTTGGGTCAATGGATTCAAGAAATTCAACAATTGTGTCAAAAAGTTCACTGCAAATACTTTCCTTTTGAAAGCCACCTTACTTCGATGTGCAAAAGGAAACGTTCAAACTCCTTGTCATTTTCTTCACAAAGCTTGTGAAAAAGTCAGTTCAAGGCATTCAACTTAATTTTATTCACAGCATTAATGAGGTAACGTAGAGATTCGTGCAAATGGCCACTCAAATTTTTTGAGACAAGGTGCTGTCTATGAATGACGCAATGGACAGTCATAACTCTAGGTATAACCAATTTTAGATGAGCTTTAAATCCATGATATAATCCAACCATGGATGCAGCTCCGTTGGTTGCACATGCCACGACATTTGTCAAAGGGATGTTTTTCTCATTAAAAAACTCTTCAACCTTTTTAAATATTGAAGAACCTTTTGTGTCGGTGGCTAAATTTCGAACAAATAACAATTCTTCCCTGATCTCGTCATTTCCATTGATGAAATGGACATAAGCCAATAACAAGGCTTCATTTTCACGAATCGTTGAATCGTCAATCTGCATCACAAATTCTGTATTTTTCAAGGTATCAATAAGGCTTTCTTCCACATCAGTAGCCATTTCATCAATTCTTTTTGATACAATGTCATTGCTCAAAGGAATCGATTGCATGATAGTGCTTGCGCTGGGCCCCAACAATCTGTTTCACTGCTGGTAAAATCAGCGTTTCTCCGATAGTGTGAGGTTTGCCACATTTTGCTATCAACAAAGATACTTCATAATATCTTTGAGCCCCTTGTCGACGTTGAGTGACGATTTTCCAAATAACTTCCCAACAGTGCTGCGACCCTCAAACTTGGCCTTTAAGGATTGGAAAAACGATGCCGTTTTGTCAGCTTTATCCGAATGAATTCTTACCAAATGGTCTTTCAGTCAGGAAGGCTTCATCACTTCATTTGAAAATGTTTTTTTTTCACAAAGAAGACAAAACGGAAGCTGTACGTTGGAAGGAGATGGAATGAATCCCAATTTTATGTATTCTGTCAAATATTGGTGACACTTCCTCTTCTCGGCCATGGTGAGAGGTCCTCGAAATGAAAGGCACTACCTGCAAATTAAATTTTTGACTGCACTAGAACACTAGAAAAACACACGTGGACATCAATAAACCTAGTTTCAACAGTTACATTGATATTACAGCTGATGTCACAGGGGACAGCCACTCAGCATGCAATGTTTCAAAAGAAGTGTTTCCCCCTCCATCACTGCCCATTCTGGCCAATGGGCAGTGACACTGTATGGGTAGAGGCTGCTGCACAACGTGCATGAAGATAAGTGATGCGTATTCACATATGTATGGCATTCTATACTGAAACTAGCTGGAGAAACATTTGAAAACACAATTCAATCCACTAATAGTGAGCAATCTGATGTTTTTGTATGATATACAGCGATTCACTGTACAAAAAGTCTCAAAAGTGTCCCCAAAACTGCTTGCTCCATCACCCCCATATCGCCCCCTTTTCATTCCTTCATCCCCACATCACTCTTTTTCATTCCATCGCCTCCCTGACAAATGAAATCACCCCCTGGGAGGCAATATCGCCCAGGTTAAGAACCACTGGTCTAGATGGCTCTTTTGGAAAGTCCTGTCCTCCCTGCCTCTACTGCTTCAGCATAATATCCACTATCATGGCATATCTCCTTCTCTATTCCTTCCAGTGGTAAGGGGTATCAATCTTATTGTATGATGATATCAGAAAAGGAGGCTTGTGTACCAATTAATATTGGAATGCCATAAAGGTAAAGCTATGGATGCCCAATAGCATCAACGGGTCAATTTAGTGCAATGGGGGAACACAAAATTTGCAGCCAAATATTTGCAACCCATAATTGAAGTGAGGATGGGGCACTGCTCTGTCCTAAAAACAATAAGCCCACATTAATTGTGGCCTATCTATATAGGTTAATGGTTAGAAGATATCTGTGCATATCCAATGGATTTGACAGGTGGTTGACTCTGTGTACTCCATTATATGGAAGTATTATTTAAGAGGACGAACACTATATCTATATTATTTGTCTATATTTGGTCTATTCATACCAATTAACATTTCTCTTGAATTAGATTCTGCTTCATTTATTAACATACATTCAGTGGAGAAAGTATTATCTCTCTACTCTTTATTATAATTCTGACCAAAAAAGATTTTTTCTCAAGACAGGGCAAGTGCATCAACTTGACCACAAACCCTATTATTATGACAATGCTTGTGAAATATAAGCCTGTTTGAAGAACATGACTGTTTTCAGTTGCTGTGCATGTCAATAACTTCCAAGGTAGGAACAATGGTGTCATGAAATTTGTGATAGCATAATATCTGCACTGCATGGATGTTGCGAGAGAACTAACTGTGGAACTAAAATAGTGCAAAATTGGCCTTTGCTGTGCATATAGCAGAAAGCATTATGGTTTAACTAATCTACGTTAAGGGATTGTGAGTATCTCCTTTCACTGAGAGGCATCTGTCTTATATTCCCTCCAACTTCTTTTACCAAAACTCACTGAAGCAGGTGTTTCTCTGTGTTTTCAAGATCAACAATCATTCACTGAGTTGATTGGGGAAAAGTGGGGGGGGGAAAGAACCCTATTGTACATTTAAAAGCTTTTTTTTTAGCTGAATAGAAAAAGAAGGTACAGAAATAAAGAAGTGGTGTTATTTGCATTATAAACACCACAAAAGCACTATTACTTGATAATCATATTCTAAGAAAAGAAATGCCAGCATTAGGGCCGATTCCAAGAAAACTGAGCCACATTTCTAGAGTGAATCATTTTTCTACAGTGAATTTTGCAGACAAAATTGTTGAGACCTTTCCCCCACCATATTTATCGATGATTGCTGTAATAAACAAACCCTTCTTTATGATAAGCAACATGTATGGTTTAAGTACCTTACTTGATGCATTCAGCTGCATTTTGGAATTTTTTTTCGTACATTATTTTTTAATGAATCTCTTTTTTATAATGCTATTGATTATAATGCTGGGGTTTTTTTCTGCTCCAGTTATGTATTATCTACATAGCTTTTTAATGTACCGAGGAAAGAAGGAAATAGTAAAATAGAATATTCATAAAATAACCTTTAAAAATCTTGAGTCACTTTTTAAGAAGAATTGCCAATATACGTAGCCAAATGAACTGGCTTTTCAATATGAGTGCAAAACTATAGCGAAAAAGAATTTTAGATTTTATTAGCTAATATTTTAAGATTGTTGGGATCTTAGAATGACAAGAGAAAGGAAGGAGGGAGAGAGAAAGGAAGGATAATTGTAGATTTGTTCTACACAGAAATTCTTTGATTTACCAGACTGACCTTTTCTGTGGCATAAACAAAATCAATGGACAGAATCCTACACTCACAGTTGCTCTTAATATTTTTTGTTTGTTTGTTTTTTAATGAAGACCACATGCATCAATGACTCATCCATAGTTTGACTGCTGGTAAAGTCAATATGCTCATATAAAAGAGTATGAATTAAAAAATAGAAATGGAAATGGGAAGGATAAACTTTCAGTGGGTGGGAAACCATGGTTGGTTTTTCATATATAGGTCCAAATATGGGTGCAATTATTTTTGAAATTTTGCCAAATACCTTTCTCTTATTATAACTCTTGTTGTGGAGCACTAAATTACAGCCTGGAGATGGTCTGACTGCCAAGGTGCTAGGTATTTAAATCTACCTATCATTATGTTGTACTAATATAATAAGGTGACCAACTTTTTTACAATGAAAAGGAGGACACAAATAAATTGAAGAAAAAATATCGTAAATAAAAGAAACATTTTATTTATTGTAACAATAATACAGACAACTTGCATGTGCAAAGTTTGCCAGCCGGGTGTTTTGGCACGCTCAGCAGCAATTCCTATTGGCTTTTGAAAGCCAACAGTGGGAGTAGCACAGCTCATGCAAAAGTTGAAAAAAAAAACATCAAAAAAAGTTGCCGGAACGCCATTCTAAACGTTCTATGAGAAAAAAACAGCCCTGCAGATTAGTCTTCAAATATCAAAAAGGAGGACATGTAGGAGGACACTTTTCAAGGGAGGACAGAACTTACAAAAGGAGGACTGTCCTCCCAAAGGAGGACGGTTGGTCACCTTAAATATAACTAATTTATAAAGTTTTATTACATTATTATACTTTCTGGACCAGTATACTAGGATCTGATCAATCCTTTACTTAATTCAGAAAAATCAGAAAAGGTAGTGATCCTTGGTAGAGTTTTTCAACCTCTTAATGAACAATACATTCCTTTTGAGTTGATCTGACAACTGCCTGGCTATTATGCCTAATCAGTATCTTCAATAACACTTAGCAAAGAATCCTAAATATGTATTGGCAGGGAAGGGGAGAGACTGATAAAGATGAAGAGAAGATAACTTAGAAGTTCCATTAGTACCTGTAAGGCTATTTATTTCTGCAATCCCAGAATTCCTCAGGTTATGACTATCAACATAATTCAGAGGCAATATTATGATGAATAATAATGCACATTTTTGCCTATTTTTAACAAATTTAACCAAATGAGTCTACCACATATTTTACATGAAAAGAAAATTCTAATTCTAAAAAATTCTTTAGAAAGATTCTAAACTGGAAAAAAAAAATCAATCCAAAATTTATTTCCACAACGCTAGTGGGATCATATTACTGCCACATATGTTTGGATACTATGACTAAATAATAATAATAACATGTGAACTGTTGCTAAAATCAAATTCTCAAATTCTGCCATAAATAATTTATCAAGGTTTGGACATTTAAAACACTATTGATCTGAAAGACGATTGAGTATGAGCTTCTGATTGCCCATCTTTTGAATTCTATCCCTAGGCAAATTTTCTTTTCAGTATATACTGATGGTATTGGTGAAAGCCAATTCAGGGCCACTAGTTACACATTTTAGTCTACTTGAGTTCACTTTTCAAATTCACTTTGGGCAAACAATTCTGTCATACTTAGTTCCTCTTATTTTTTTTTTAAATGGAAATGGTTTCAATTAATCCATTTTCCTTTCCAACTTTCCCTTTTTTATTTTAAATAATTGCTGCTCTTCTCTGAACTGTTATTGATTTATTCATCCAATACCCCACTCATACACGAAGATAGATAAACAGGGTCAACTTTCCGGGCAGAAAAGACAGAAAATATGACCAGATGAGCTAATTCTAATTTATTGTAAGATTACATTAACAGAATCTTACAAATCTAATAGTACAAATCTTCTGCCATCTCTTTTCAGGTTGATAAGTTAAGGAAGTTCCTTTCTTACTTTCTTTTTCTGCTGTTATATAGCTGTGGCTTATAACTTCTTTTAACTGAGCAAGCATCTCTTCCCTTATCTCCTAAGGTCATTTCCACATGCCATTACACCAACAGAGAGGTTACTACATACAGCCTGACTATATTATCACTGTCATTGCTTTCTATATTACTCTGCTTTCTCCATTAACAATGCATGCATTTGTGTCTCCATGCATGCACACATCTCATTTTATATTCAAAACAGAGTGGAATGTTGTCCTTTGGGTTGCATTTCAATTATTATTATTTATTGCCCTGAACATTACCAAAAATGACAAATGTCAGACAGCTTAATCCTGACAATAATGTAAATCATTGAATAATGTGAAATCATACTGAAGGGGGGGGAATCTATGGTCTTCAAAATCTTGTCTCAACGAGTATGAACTGAATTCAAATATAAAGGAGGTTTGTACATTTTAGTTTTATTTGCTGTTTACTTTTCCTTAGTATAGTTCATTAAAGGGTTTCCAAGTTCATAAATCAGTTAGAAAGGATAATATGATACATTTAAAATGTCTTCTTTAAAGCTTATACTTTCTCAATATGAAAATTTTAGGTTTTTTTTAAATAGATGCAAACTATAGCTGTACATCTGAATATTCTGATCTGGAAGAAACATCGGTCTTTCAATTGGCTAGAAATTCATGAGGAATGATCAACCAAAGGTAAGTATTGATTGTCACAACTCAGTACTGTATCTGGTCAATTAATTACACTGTATACATATGCTGAAATTTGTTTCTCTGCAAGATGAAAGCTATTTAGAGACCAACAATTATCACATGATATCTGCCACTATTGGTGAATATATTGTTTTCTTATTGTCATTTATCCATAGTCAGGAGAATCACACGTAGAACACTTATCCAATAATTATTATTACTAATATTAGTAATACAATATAACATAATCTATCATATTACATATACTAATATAACTGATTTATAATGTGGTGAAACTATTTAGGAGTTTTTAAACCAATATGTTAGATATATGTAATGTAAATTTGAATAAAATTGGGACATCTTTTTCTAGTGCTGCCCAATATACACTCGATGTACTTTTATTTTAAAATGTGCATAACCCTATGCCCACCTGCTAATTTTGTTTTTGTTTTACATCAGGGTACAAATTAGCTTGCTGTAAACTATAAATCCAAAGAAAAGAAAACAATACAGGCATTTCACATTTCATTATAAGTGTCAGATCATGATGAATTTCAAAACACTCTCTGCCTTTAGGGACTTGACTTCAGGCCTGTTTAGCAATATATATGTATGTATATGTGTAGTATACAGAGAGAGAGAGAGAGAGAGAGAGAGAGAGAGAGAGAGAGAGAGAGAGAGAGAGAGAGAGAGAGAGAGAGAGAGAGAGAGATTCATTAAAAATTCGAATCCTGGGTAAAGCCATACAGTAAAAACAAATAAATGTGAACACCAGGATAAAATTAAACTAAACTGTTTTATTAAATGGTTTTTAGTTTAATTTTATCCTGATGTTCGCATTTATTTGTTTTTACTATATATTTATGGAAGGGTCCTTGGAGGTCATCAAGTCCAACCTCTTGCTCAGGTAGGTAACCCTATACCATTTTGGACAAATGGCTGTCCAGTTTCTTTTTAAAAACTTCCAGTGTTGGAACATTCACCGCTTATGGAGGCAGGTTGTTCCACTGGTTAATTGTTCTTACTGTCAGGAAGTTTCTCCTTAGTTCTAGGTTGCTTCTCTCTTTGGTTAGCTTCCATCCGTTGCTTCTTGTCCTGCCTTCAGGCGCTTTGGAAAATAGCTTGACTCCCTCTTCTTTGTGGCAGCCCCTGAGATATTGGAACACAGCTATCATCTTCCCCCTTGTCCTTCTCTTCATTAAACTAGACATACCCAATTCCAGAAACCGTTCCTTATATGTTTTAACCTCCAGTCCCCTAATCATCTTTGTTGCTCTTCTCTGTATTCTTTCTATATACCTATACCTATACCTATATTTATACAAGAGCATTAAGCAGATGAATAATATATATACACACATACATGCATGCTCTTTATTTTTCCCCCTTTTGGGGGGTCTTGCATCATCAGTGAGATTAAAACAGTCTAAAACAATGAAGGTGTTTAAGATGTGTTAATTTGCTTTCATGAATCATAGTCCATTTCCACAAATTCATTTACTAAAATTCTGAGAAAATATTCTATATACAGACATGTTTTGAGGAGACAGTACAAAATCCCAGTGGTAATGGAAATAAATAGTAAAAGAAGTGAGAGACTGTAAAACTTACCTATCATGATAAAACACACACATGCATATACACACACACATATAAACATAGTCATAATATTGTAGTCAATATATTCAAATGTAAGGAAACTAGACCTTTTTGTTAAACCTAAGGAAATGTCATTCAATTTTCTGATGTATTTAACTGCATTCTTTTGCACTGAAAGTGGTCTTTATAACTTGCTCTCAAAGCGCTAAAGTAGAATGTGCTGGAGAATTCCCCTGCTGGATTTTGAATGCTGCCATTTCTGAAATTGAATTTCTGTATTTTTCTCCTTTTATATAGATATTGATCAGGCGGTCCAGTGTAAAGTTCAGTAGGGCATGACCCTACATAGAGAGACAATTCACAAAAATGCAATATGAAGTGTGTGAGCTTTTATGGTGTTACAGATCTCCTTTATATGTTACATATTCTTTATGCAATATCCTATAATGACAAGGGCTATGCAGGTCTTCAGAGACATATTTTCATTTCACTGAATATTTATGTGAATTTCCTCCACTCCCCCCCCCACACACAAGCAAAGTGGCACTATGTGCAGCAAGTGAGATTACAGATAGTTGGCATATGACCATTCATTCAGCCACCATTCAAAGTTACAAAGGTGATGAACAAGGGGGACTTAACAATTGGTCCTCAGAGTTCTGGCTGCTGCAGGTTCCACAGACTCATCATCATCTGTGCACTCAGTGACCTTTTCATGATTACAATGTCATGGTAGCCATGAGTATGTGACCATGATTTCTGACATTCCCTGCCAGCATACTATAGGCAAAGTCAATGGAAAGTTCACAGGAAGCTAGAAGTCACTCCCACTTCTGGCACTTTTTACCCCTCCCACAGCATTCCCTGCCTCCCTGTCTCACCTACACTTCTACCTGTGCTTTGTAGTACATGTAGCCCATGGCACAGCCCTATCTTTTCACAGCACCCACATACCTGTGTGTGCTCCAGAATCCTTGCCTATGGCATTTCCCATCCAGTGAAGGCAGTTTAAGAATCCCATGAATTTGAATGAGATTCAAAGTGCTTCTTTAAAGTAGTGACACCTTTTTTTTTTAGCTCACCCCTAAGGATATCAGAAGTGCTTTAAATATGCAAAGCCTCAAACAATTTTCCAAATCATTTCTGAAACATGCATAGTCTCCACTAAAATCATCATTTATTCTAGCATTCTGCTATATGTTATTGGTTCCATTCTTGGGAAACACATGTACAAGTACATCTAGAAATCTTAAAAGGTACATTTATTTAATGTGTTATATAGATGTACATATTCAGAGCTAAGTCCTGTTCTCTAATTATTTAAACAAACAGGAAAAAATAGTTGAAAGAAATTCACACTTTTTTCCCCTTCATAATTGGTAGCTTCACACAACTGAGACATAATGCCAAAATGCTGAGAAAATGTTGTTTAATTTCTGCCTCTCTGCTATTAATGCAAAACAATGACATAATAACTTTTTTCCCTCTATAAAACTACAAATCTGAATATATCAATTCATTTATGCCTTTACATTCAAATTCAAAAACTGTAACAAAACTTCACATCTAGCAGTACCCATGATAGACATTTCTATGAATCTAGCCTTGTTGATTTATAAAATATATGTATATGCAATCAGGAAAGTGCACAAATGTTAATAAATACTTTTTTAGGATTTAAAATCTATCTACTTGGCCATGCTACAGCAACTTTATACCAGAGCAGCTGAGGAGATCAACATTTAACTTATTGTCTTTTCAGCATAAAATGCCTAAGGGGATCAAATTTATGACAGTAAAAAAGTAGTGCTGTCAGTCTTCTCTTTTTCAGTTTGTTTGCTTTTCTGAGTCACTGGTCTGAAAATGTATAGAACTGAAAAAGGATAAAATAATATTAATAAAAATGTGTAAAACTTTTTCAGTAAGTGTCACTAGACTTTTAAACAGAACCTGAAAAGTATTTGAAAAAGAATTTAAATTATGTAAAATTAGTGACTAATCTCTAAATAACGTGAAATAGATTTTGTTTTAAAGGAGGAAAAATAACCTGTAGGAAGAGAGTATACAATCCAGATTGCTCTATCTGCAAAGTTTTTTTTGTCAAACAAAACCCTTTAAAAATACATGTATTCTTTGAGTTACAACTATTTGTTCAGCAAATATTCAAAAGTACAGTGCTACTGAATGAAAGGACTTAGGACCCATGCCTGAAGTTATAGCCATAGCAGTGGCACTGTGGTCATTTGATAAGAAATTTGGGTGCATGGCAGCCAGGCCACACTTAGAACTTCTGGGATGCTGCACCAACCTAAGCAACCTTGCACAGAGGAACTTGGTGGCAATGCTAGGGCTGGGACTGAAGTAGAAGCATGGGGCCTTCAGCATGGCTGCCACTTCCCCAGGCCTCACCTTTAGCCCTAGTGTTAATTTAGACATCCATGTTGTGGGTATGATTATATTTTTCCTATGAAATAATCCAGGAACAACATAAAGGATTTTCTCTGTTCCCTGCCCAGTTGATCATGAATGACTTTTCAAAATTATCCATCAAATTTTGGGGCAGAAAAGTTAGATTTCTTTTTTTACATTTTTCCAGGAAAATAACTTTTCCTTTACTTTCTAAAGGTGTATAATTCCCTTTAGCAGTAAGAATAGAACTATTAGTGGAAAAAAAGAAGCAGAGTCATCATGTTGTACAAAGGACAAATAAAAGCTGTTCTCCATTATCTGTAAATAGGCAAATCACATATAAGAAAACCAATGTATATTCAGCCAGTCAGTCAATCAGTTTAGAGACTGTCTGATTACAGATGACTTACATTAAAAAAGAGGGAACAATTAAAAGAGACAGATGATAAACTCCCAGAAGACAATGAATTTATGTTCCTGGAAGGATACTTTAGGATAAGGAAATGTTTTAAAATAGCATATAGCACAGATCAAAATGCCTTTGTATGTGTAAAAAAAGTAAAGTTCAAGGCAAAAACATACATTTCACCAATGGAAAATGGACACATTGTGTTATGTATTTTTATTTTTGTAACCTTCACAGTGCTGGTATCTGCTCAGATCTAACAGTTGTTGCAAAAAATAATAATAATAAATGTTTCTCTTTACCTTATGCTTCCTGTACTGAACTGTCATTCTTCCACAATTCTTATGAGATTTCACTAAAATGCAAGCAATCCGAGTGGCTGCAGATATCTGAAGAAATTATTGTACAGTGGAAGAGAAGACATATGTACAGAACCCTTGCCCTCTCATCACTAAAGAAGCGCACTATATTCTTTTTCAGACATCCTAGTCAAAGGAATTTGCCAAAATAGTTGTTTGTTCTAAAATAAAAGATGTCTTCATTTGTTTCTATTCCTTATGAATCATATTTTTCAAAGTTTTACATACACACACACCCCTACATAGATGTATTACTGCAAAATGTTGATTCATTCACAAAGCCTAACCTATTTCCTAAGCATTCGACTTTACCCACTAAGTCATAGTTTATTGTTTCCTACTTCTTTTCAAATTAATAATTGCTAGTTAGGTGCCAATATTTACATAGGAGAGCTTGCCCAGTTATCGTCATGGTTACTTATACAGCTGCCACATTCTCGACCAGTGGACTTTTCTAAATAATTATTCAAGAAAATGCCACATCTGTTAGCTGAATTTGAACAGGGCCTATGCAATTTTAAGCAGATAATATGTATCCCTTTTACTAGATCCTAAAACATTTCATGAGTTGAATTACTTTTCTTTTTATAGGGTACGAATCTTGAATATATAAAGAAATAATGTTTTAGATCCTGATAAATACACCATATCTCCATTATTCCTTATTCTTCATTTTTCCCCCAGAGGCTTTTATACAAATCTAAAAGGTATGCATATTTTAAGGAGTTGATGCATTAAAGTTAGTATTTTCTAAAGATATATCTTTCTGAGACCATAAAACAGTACAGTTTGAAAACTGTAATTCTTTTTTCCTATCTTAAATATACATTTACTTCAAGATTTAGTCCCATGAAATTATTCAGTAATAAATTTACTGTTAGATTTAATGTTAATGTATATTTTTAAAGGAATAAATATACAATATACTGTGAAGGATAGGACTTGCTGACTCATAGACAATATTCATTGTAGCTTTTAGCACCTAGAAATTTATTATTGTGAAATAATAGTGTAAAAATCAAAGATTCATATCAAAGGAAAATGTATTTATAATTCTGATCCTGTTGAATAATGCTTCATTGCCATTAGGTAAGGAACTAGTAGTCTGGTTAATCAAGGAACTGTAATATCTTAAAATTTTCTGAACAAATTTTTATTATTAAACATTTTTATGTGAGTGAGTAAAACAAATTATTACTTGGCTGACATATATGCACTCAATTTTTAAACAAAGAAATTAGCCAATGACAATTTTATGTATCTTACTTAATGTATGCCCCCAAATTAAATCAAGAATGAATGTGAAATGTCAAAGAATCTGTTTGCTACATGCAACTCAAATAACCTGCCATATGAACAAATATGTTGATTAAAGCTCTCTCTATTAGAGGTGTCAAAATGTTTATTCTCTGGACTGCTCTCTTCCAATATATCTGATCTGATTTGAATCCATCAATCAACAAACTCATAAACTTGTCAATAATACAGCTAGGTTTAAAATATTGAACAATGAAATCTGCCCTTGTCTTTTGTTTGTATTAATTTATTGGAGACACTGTTTTTTATTATTGCAGTCAGAGATATTTTTATATCTATATTTTTAGAAAGGACATATGCAATACAATGGCACTGTCACTCTTTCTCTCTTGTAAATATGGAGCCACGTCTAAAGAAAAGGCACATATTTCATCCTTAAGCAACAATTGACCTACTTTATATTTTTTTTAAAAAAAAACCTGGAAACTATTCTCATAAAAATGCCACTATGGAAATTTAACTGACATCTTTTGTACTTTCCCTCATGTTATATATTTTAACTCCTGGCATTTTTACTTAATGCATTGAGGAAAATCTTTCACCTTGTATAATAGTGTCAAATTCTGTTTTATATAATCCCAGGGCACATCATTGTGTCTAAGTTGAGTGATTGAAACTTTGCTGCAAAATGTCATTAATTAGTTTTCTTCCTTTTCATCTAATCGAATATTTATTATATGCCTTTATAAATAAAAAAAAATCAATTTTTCAGCCATATATTTGTAGAATAAAAGTTAATATTCAGCCCACAAGGAAATGTATTAGCAGACCTTTGAAAAGAAGATGAATAAAATAAACATAATATTTTGTTTTGAAAATAACACTTCATCCATTCTTATACTGATATGCTTATAAGAAAGCCTTAAATTTGGCAATTTCTAAATTTGGGAGATTCTAAAACACCAAATCCCTTAATTCTTTAGGATATTTTGATTAACACTAAGAGTATAAATATATCTTCTTAAAGTAGCGAATAGGAGAATTTGCATAATTCTTTTTGTTTTTTGTAACAGTATGTGGGTAAGATCTTGGAAGATAGGCTAAAGAGATGCTGCCTAGGGAACAATCATATCAGAGAGGGCATAGCCTACAGCTCTATAGTGAGCAGGACAATGGGCTCAGAAAAGACTCATCCTAGCTTTCTGGGTTGTAAAGAAGATAGTGGGAGATTCGTACTTGCCTGACTCTGTCAATATAGCTAATAGCACTTATGTAATCCACTTTAGGCAAATGAGGAATTGTTTATAGTTTCATTCATTCCACCAGGTTGTGAATCTAAGCAGGTTGACCAGTTGGCTTCTCTGAGCCATAGAGCTTTAAGTGGTGTTTTCCTCCACAAAATAAGGTTTCTTTTCCTTTCACAAAGATCCATTGGTCCTTCCTCTCCTGCTCCTTCCCCCAGTTCTGTTTCATCAATAGAATTGTATTGGGGAACAAAATACAGTATGACCAGAGCTATGAAGAAAAGTGCTTCAGCATGAAAGAATGGACTAAGAGTCTGTAACTATAGCTTACAGTGCTTGTGGCATATTTGTTTTCCTGTCCAGGGGTTGTGGTGGAGGGGGAAACTGGCATATATTTGTAGCCAATGAAACCTTGTTGCAATCCTTGAGTAAAAGTCAGAAGATGGGAGCTTTAAATGGATACCCTTCATTTGATAGAAAAGAGATAGGATTTATCATTTTTTTTTTAAAAAAAGCACACTTCACAATAGGAACAGAAAGTGGAACCAAATCTTAATTAGGAAGACATATAAACAGAGGAGCAAGCACAGAGGATGATAGTAACAACCATAATTGACCTAATAGATATTCTATACTGCATAAACTAAGAAACAATTTTCAGATTCCTGTAAGAGAGACAAGTTCTAAATGTTCATAGGAGGAAAAAAAGATTTTGTAGAATGGGAGACAGAATAGTAGGTCCCTAAAGGGCAGAGAAGACATAACTGTGTCCTGTAAAAGACAATAAGGCATGGTTTCTGCTACATGAAATTGAAATAATTGAACTAAATTGAATAATTGAACTGGATCAGGGACAATGCAGAATAACTTCCAAGACATATTGAGAGACTATTTGGGTTAAAGCAGATAAAAGAACAAATAAAAGCAATATTGTTATTAATGTCAGACTCTCAGTCTATCTATTAAAAAAGATGTTGTGATGCATAATTCTGTGTTTACAGTATTTATTTATTTTGTCATATTTATGTAGTGTATATTGGAGGTGATAGCCCACAGGTCGGCAACCTGTGGCTCCAGAGCCGCATGCAGCTCTTTGAGCCTTCGCCTGTGGCTCCCAGCCTCCTCTGCCTTTTGCAGAGAGAGACAGAGACAGAGAGAGGCAATTGCGCTTCCCTGCTTCTCTCTCTGTCTCTGTCTCTGTCTCTGTCTCTGTCTCTGTCTCTGTCTCTCTCTCTCTCTCTCTCTCTCTCTCTCTCTCTCTCTCTCTCTCTCTCTCTCTCTCTCTCTGTGTGTGTGTGTGTGTGTGTGTGTGTGTGTGTGTGTGTGTGTGTGTGAAAGAGAGTGGACTCACCCTTCTCCGAGAAGCTGAAAATGTTTTTGGGCGAGGCTCCTCCCTTTGCTACGTCTCTGCAGGAAGCAGGAAGCAGGAAGCAGGAAGGGCAGGAGAGAGCTAGCTAGCCCAGCTATGCTGACTCAGGAATTCTGGGAATTGAAGTCCATGAGTCATAAAAGAGCCGAGGTTGCCTACCTCTGAGCTTCTTGGAGAACAGCTTTAAGCCAGCTTGCCAGGTGAGCAGAAGATCGGAGGGGCGGAGACCAAAGAGAGAGGGGAGGAAGGAGGGAGGGAGAGAGAGAGAGAGAGAGAGAGAGAGACCCTTTTGATATCTAAAATGAAGATAACACTGCATATATCCTTTTTTACCTTTATATATATTGCTAACAAAGAATAAGGGAGAACTGGGATAGCTATTTCGAGTTTCTTAACTCTCTTCAGCCAGAACTTACCCTTCTGAGATTCAAACCTGGGCAGTCTGCATGTTAGGCAGTTGTATTAACCTCTAGGCCACAGGCTCTGTCTCACTTTGTTAGCAGTCAGGGAGGGAAGAGATGTATATCGAGTGTTTCTTTTTTAAATTGCACCCTGTAAACCCAAATATGGGAGAAAGAAATCTTTCTTTCTTTTACCTGTTTCAGCTCAACCCAGAGCCATCCGCAGGAATCAGTCTATATATATGTTTTTTTTAATTTAAATTGCTAACAAAGAATAAGGGAGAACTGGTATAGGTATTTCGAGTTTCTTAACTCTCTTCAGCCAGAACTTACCCTTATGAGATTCGAACCTGGGCTGTCTGCATGTTAGGCAGTTGTATTAACCTCTAGGCCACAGGCTCCCTCTCACTTTGCCAGCAGTATCAGGGAGGGAAGATTTATATCGAGTGTTTCTTTTTAAATTGGGTTTACAGGGTGCTTTGTTGTGGTCTGGCTCCTGGTCTGTGGTCTTGCCTCATCATTGGTTTGGGTTTGCTTTTTGCATGGATGTGTGGAGGTGGCATCCTGTGTGGTTCTGGTGTCAATCTTAGAGTTAGGAATACGTTTGTCAATAAGGGCGGGTTTCCAAATGGCTGGTAGGCGGGAGGTATCATCTCGTTTGTTCATGCTGTGGGGGCGTTTTTCTATCTCGATGGCTTCTCTGATTATTCTGTTATTAAAATGTTCAGTTTTGGCAATTGTTCTGGTCTTTTTGAAATCAATTTCATGTCCTGTGGCTTTAAGGTGTTGGACCAGGGAAGAAGTTGGTTCCTCTCTTTTGACTGAGTTTTTGTGTTCTTCAATGCGTGCATTTATCCTTCTGTTGGTTTGTCCAATGTATGTAGTGGGGCAAGCAGTACATGGGATTTCATATACTCCTTGATTTTCTAACTCAATTTTGTCTTTAGGGTTTCTTAGGATGGTGGATATTTTTCTGTTTGTGCAGAATGCTGTTTTGACATTATATTTGTGCAGGACTTTGCTGATCTTGTCTGTGGTGCCTTTTATGTATGGGAGGAGGGCTTTGCCGTTTTCTTGTTCTCTGTCATGGATTTTAGTGGGAGTTTCTTTTTGGATTAAGTTGGAAATCTTATTTCTTGGGAATCCGTTGGATGTTAGTACATTAGTGAGAGTGTGTAGTTCGGTTTTTAGGTGTTGTTCGTCAGCTAGGCATTTGGTTCTGGAGATGAGTGTCTTGGCTACGGAGTTGATCTGTGCTGGGTGGTGGTGTGAGCGTGCGTGCAGATAGCGGTTTGTGTGTGTTTTCTTCTGGTAGATGGTGTGTCCTAGGGAGCCATTGGATTTCTTGTAGACTAAGACATCCAGGAAGGGAAGTTGGTTATTAGCTTCTGTTTCCATGGTGAACTGTATTTTGGGGTGTAGAGCTGCAACATTGGCCACTTTGAACCTCTCCAGCACAATAAAGCCCCCACCCAAACAGAACACTCCCCCAGCCAATCAGAACACAGCCAACCCCCCAGCCAATCAGAGCACAGCCAAGCCCCTAACCAATCAGAACATAGCCAAGCTCCCAGCCAATCAGTTCAAACCCCCACTGGCAGTTAAAAGGAAAAAACAGCTTAGACCACACATTGCTCCTAGAAGCAGAAGCCAAAAGCACCAGCCTGAAGATGATGAATGAGATTTCATCGAAACGTTGCCAAGACACTTCAAATTCTACGCGGGAGAAAACCCGAAGAACCAAAGACCTCCATACAAACACCCGCGAAAACCTCAGAAAACATATATATATACACAAAAGGTAAAAAAGGATATATGCAATGTTATCTTCCTTTTAGATATCAAAAGGGTTTTGTGGCTCCCAGTGTTTGGTTTTGGTGGGAAACGGGTCCAAGTGGCTCTTTGAGTGTTTTGGGTTGCCTACCTTTGTGATAGCCCTTTGAGAGCTGTATTCAACAAAAAAATCATTTTAATGTATGCCAATTAGTGTATTATAAAGTGACAATAAAGTTATTATTCTATTCTATTCTATTCTATTCATTCTAAAATGAATTGTATATCTTTCAAAGTGAATTGGGAGACGTTAATGAAAAATATTGGAAAAATCAAATTTGCCAAACATGGTGCTTTTTGTAAATTCCTGACTTGTCTCACTAACATTTCTTTCCTAAAGGCTAAAGAACAACCAAAGGTCCTTGAATTAATATTAATCAAAAGAGATAACAGAACTCTCCTAACATAAATTGATGATGCATCAGCTAAAAGATTAGCGTACCTTAACAGATATTATGTCCAACTCATCCCAGTCCTTCCAAAAAGTAACTTCTGTTGCCAATCAATTGGAGCCAAAGAAGCAAGGACATGATAGCTTCTCAAATACCTGAAATGTTGTCATGTAGGAAACCTATTTTCTCTTATCCTAGATACAGAATAATAGATTTAAGTTACAGGAAGGTAGATTTTGATTGACTCTAAGAAAAACTCCCTATTAGCAATTTATTCACAGAAAAAAATCTCAAAGAAGTAGTAAGCACTCCTTTATTGGATGTAGTTTTGACAGCTATCAGACTGGGATGTTTAATTTCTATTCCTGCACTAACCAAAGGGAATGGATTGAAAGGTCTAAATGACCCCTTTCAATTCTATGATTTTATGAACTGCAAGAGAAAGTTGCCGCTTCTTCTTTCACTATTTCTATATAAATATGCTTTTGTGCTCCATTATCAAAGTCCTTTAGTTCATAGATAGTAGTTTGTAATAAGTACTGAGAGTATAAGATTTTCCCAATATATCTCATTCTGTCCAAAGTGTGAAAATAATTTCATTGTAGCAACATCTCATTGTTCCACACAATAAAATAATTGAAGCCATTTATCCTCAGGATATCTGCTCTATAACTCTATTATGGCTGTTGAGGTTTAATAAATAGTTGGGTCAGTGGACACCAACCTGCACAAATTTATTTCTTTTGAAAAAAATAACAATATTTCTTCTGGAGACATTGTGCATATTCCTAAAAGATATAATTTCTGGCATGTCTGTTTTACCTTATAAACCAAGTGTTAAACTGTGCTAAATTTGGTTGTTCATAAAGATGATCTATGTCAAATTATTTCAATATATTATCAGTGTGAAGAAATGTCTTGACAAAAAAAGGGGCTTTCTTCTTACTATTCTCATTTCTTGTATTGTGGTTGCTAAAAGAGAGGAATGAAATAGGTCAAAAATAGGTACTCATCATCTGGACAATCCAATGGATAAAGTGAAACATACTTGACTTATTAGTAAAGCAAATAAAATGGAGAAAGACTTCCACAATCGATATATAGATAATGACAGTTTTGTTAGAATAAAGAGAAAAAAGCGAGATGAATTCTTATAATTTTCTAAAAGAAGAGATTAGGGTTGGATGGAAATGTTCCCTTGTACAACAGTACAACAACAGCACATTTTTGTCTAGGAGACAAACTTCAAAGTACAAGTACAACAACAGCACATTTTTGTCTAGGAGACAAACTTCAACTCTGGAAATGGCTCGGAATTTTGGGACCCATTGGTTTCAAGACTATGCCATCTTTGGTGCTGGATGGGGTTACATTGCCCCATGTAGACTGAATATATAACATGGGGATCTTTCTAGACTCACAACTCATGCTGGATGAGCAAGTGACAGGGGTCTTTGCACAGCTTTTTCTAATGCATCAATTGCACCCATTCCTGGATTAGCAGGCCCTGCTCACAATCATTCATGATGTAATCACCTCCAGATTGGAGTATTGCAATGTACGCTATATGAGGCTGTCCTTGAAGTGTATCCAGAAGCTCCAGTTGGTACAGACTACAGCAATGCAAGTATTTATGTGCATTCTAAGAACAGTACATGCTACACATCTAGTTCATGAGTGCCATTGATTGCCAATTTTTTTCTGAGTCCAATTGAAGAGGCTTGTTTTGACCTATGAAGCCCTGTAATTATCAGGCTATCTGATGGACACCTCCCCCCCATTACATCAGCCTGGCCCACTAGCTCTGGCAGAGAAGGCATGCTGTGGGTAGCATCATCCAGGGACCTACATCTCAGGAGATATGCCTCCTCTGTCATGTCCTCTGCCTTATGAAACATTGTTCTCCCTGAAATTAGATTAGCTTCATCTCTTTTGATATTCTGGAAGGCCCAAGACCTGGTTGTTATCATGACTGGGGTTCCTAGGGAACTGAAGACATGCTTAGGTGGCACCATTGTTGAGCTGGCTATTTTTATTCCCTCTTCACCTGAGTTTGTATCTCAATTTTTATAATATTTATTGTTAGTGTGTTATTATTATTATTTTTCTATATGTTTTTTAATAAATGGTTTTGCCCATTTGTGGTGCACTAGCCATTCACCTTTGGTGAAATAGGCAGTTATATACACATATGCTTACATGCTTTCATGAGATATTGTGAATATCTATGCTTGTATTGATAATTTAATCATATACAACACTGGTATGTTCTTTGAACTTGCTCTTATAGATGTGAACTAGAATTGGAATACAATGACTCTTCTGGCTGAAAAATATGTCATTTTCCATTTCTGTTTGATCTCTTCTTATGCTGTGTTCAATTTTATGCTTTATTGTTACTTCTCCAAATTCAAGTTCCTTTGTTTTGAGTTTGGTCCACAACAATTGGAAACCTTAAAGTACCTCTCTCCCTTCTCCTATTCTCAAGAGGTTTTGGATTTCAAATCTCATGAAATTAATCCAAAACATCTGAAAACATTGGATTCAGAAAAACTGTCTCAGATTAATGCCTATTATCATACAAAATAAGTTAGAATGAGAGATTATTGCCAGCCAAATTTATCCAAGTAATTTTAAGAATGAATTTTGCATAGAGTCATACCAGATCTTCTGTTCCAATCTAAGCACTATTCCATAATGTATTTCTAATATCCTGGATTAGTCCTGGAACCATAAGTGTAAGCATGAAAAAAAATGAAGTGGAAAATATAATGAAATAAATGTTATTAACTTTGATTGTAATTTGCAAAGGAAATGCTATTCATATCACTTACTGCTTTTATATGTATTTGTATGATAAAAGACTTATCATATAACTTTCAAAAAACCTCTTTAAAAAAACTGTTGCATAATCAACCTGGTATTGGCATTAGGACATTGCAGTATTGGCTTACTTATCCAATATATGTTGTGGAAGCAAGTTAATCAATTGACTTTAATGCAGTTCATACTGCCTTAATCATCTTCCTCCAGTTATCCTTACTAATAGCAAGGTGACTGTAATTAGTTATTGATGGCAATCTTTGATATCAAGAACACAGCTACAGATCCTATTGATATTGCTCCCTAAATCTCTGTAGGCTCAAACAATACAAACAATACAATACACTTAATGAATAAGCAGAAAAGTTAAAATAAAAAACCTCATAGAGAGTTTAACAATTCTGAGAGTAGTAGCAAATCCCCAAAATTAAGTACTGAATCATCACAATGGTAAGAGAATAAGCCTCAAACTCCCTTAGAATACTATGAAAATTGTAACTTCCTTACATTTTCCTATGAATTTGTGTCTATATTAAAACTGACATCAAGAATGAGAAAAAAAACAAGTAATTTAATATTGTTGGATCCTTATTATAAACATGGGTGGCACAAGAATGTTGTTCTTCTGAATTTGTAAGTACAATAGTCATAGTTGACATGAATGCTAGTCACTAAGTGGCATTATTTGCCAACAGTTTGCTCATTCCCAAAAACTTTGTGCTCTGTATGTGTCAGGGTACAGAGTGGAGAATAGCAAGCCAAGAGCCATAGAAGAGTTCTTATTTGTTCACAGTTTGCACTGAAATAAATTCACTGCAGTTGCTGTGTTGCTAGTCAAAGTTCTGTTTCCATTATTTTCTGCAATAATATGTTTCTTTATTTCACCCTGTTTATTGCATGTTGATAGGTAGGGGGCATTTTGTGACAGTGACATAAAGGACTGATTCTGAGTTCCCATTGTTCCACATAATAGAACACTCAAAATATTTAATATTTTGTTCCATCTCATCAAGGAAGAAATCAGCAAGTCAGAAAACAGTTTATCTTCAGCCAGGGAGGGCTGGACTGGAAATAGTTTGTAGGAAGCCATAATGGACACATCTGGAAAAAGAGCAGGTAAAGGTTTAAAAGTGAACTTTGGGACATACATAAATAAAGAACTAGCTTTTTAGATTGTGTGTGTGTGTGTGTGTGTGTGTATGTATATATGTGTGTATGTGTGTGTGTGTGTGTGTGTGTGTGTGTTCTTGAGGTTTTTGTGGGTGTTTGTATGTAGGTCTTTGGTTATTTGGGTTTTCTCCCGCGTAAAATTGGAAGTGTCTTGGCGACATTTCAACGAAGTCGCATTCGTCATCTTCAGGCTGGTGTTTTCAGCTTCGTGCTTCTAGGAGCAAAGTGTGATTGTAGCTTTTTAACTGCCAGCGGGGGTATGAACTGATTGGCTGTGTTCTGATTGGGTGGAGGTGTGTTCTGATTGGTTAGGGGCTTGGCTGTGCTCTGATTGGATGGGAGGTTGGCTATGATCTGATTGGATGGGGGAGTGTTCTGTTTGGGTGGGGGCTTTGTTGTGCTCAGGTTGGTCTGAGTTGCAGGGGGATTTGAGATGATGAGCTCCATTGCTGTTGTTTGGCTTCGCGTTCGTGGTCATGCCTCATCTTCATGGTGAGTGTCAGTTTGCTTCATGTATGGATTTGAAGGGTTTAAAGTGGCTCATGATGCAGCTGTGGTCTGGCTTCTGGTTTGTGGTCGTGCCTCATCATTGGTGTGGGTTTGGGTTTGCTTTTTGCGTGGATGTGTGGTGGTGACATCCTGTGTGGTTTTCGTGAGTGTGGGTCTGGTGTCATTCTTTGTGTTAGGGACTCATTTGTCAATAAGGGCGGGTTTCCAAATGGCTGGTAGGCGGGAGGTATCATCTCATTTATTCGTTTTCTATCTCGATGGCTTCTCTGATTATTCTGTTATTAAAGTGTTCAGTTTTGGCAATAGTTCTGGTCTTTTTGAAATAAATTTCATGTCCTGTGGCTTTAAGGTGTTGGACCAGGGAAGAAGTTGGTTCCTCTTTTTTGACTGAGTTTTTGTGTTCTTCAATGCATGCACTTATTCTTCTGTTGGTTTGTCCAATGTATGTAGTGGGGCAAGCAGTACATGGGATTTCATATACTCCTTGATTTTCTAACTCAATTTTGTCTTTAGGGTTTCTTAGGATGGTGGATATTTTGCTGTTTGTGCAGAATGCTGTCCTGATGTTATGTTTGTGAAGGATTTTGCTGATCTTGTCTGTGGTGCCTTTTATGTATGGGAGGAGGGCTTTGCCATTTTCTTGTTCTCTGTCTTGGATTTTAGTGGGAGTTTCTTTTTGGATTAAGTTGGAAATCTTATTTCTTGGGAATCCGTTGGATGTTAGTACATTAGTGAGAGTGTGTAGTTCGGTTTTTAGGTGTTGTTCGTCAGCTAGGCATTTGGTTCTGGAGATGAGTGTCTTGGCTACGGAGTTGATCTGTGCTGGGTGGTGGTGTGAGCGTGCGTGCAGATAGCGGTTTGTGTGTGTTTTCTTCTGGTAGATGGTGTGTCCTAGGGAGCCATTGGATTTCTTGTAGACTAAGACATCAAGGAAGGGAAGTTGGTTATTAGCTTCTGTTTCCATGGTGAACTGTATTTTGGGGTGTAGGCTGTTGAGGTGTGTAAGGAAGTTGTCCAGTTTTTCTTTCCCATTCGTAATCTGGCCACATGGGCCAAACAGCTATACAGTCCACCATCTCTAATCCCCTTGTAACACTGACTAACCTGAGCACAACAAAGCTCCCACCCAAACAGAATACTCCCCCAGCCAATCAGAGCACAGCCAACCCCCCATCCAATCAGAGCACAGCCAAGCCCCTAACCAATCAGAACACACCTCCACCCAATCAGAACACAGCTGAGCTCCCAGCCAATCAGTTCAAACCCCCACTGGCAGTCTTTTACAGGACACATATATATAGGCGATAACCCTTTCATGGGACAAAGAACCTATAAGAAGAACAGAGAAGGAACAAGAAACACCCCCCCCCTAGATATCCTAGATAAGCATATTTCAACTCACCCCATAAAAAGGGGAAACAACGATGGGAGTGAACAACAGAGGGGATTGGACGTAGCCCACGGGACACCTGCTCCATGATCCCTGCCAGCCTGAGGGGAGAGATGGGTTATTCTACCGATATGAATAGGAAAGGAAAACAGAGACCTATGATGGAAAGTGATGTTGTGAGGTCCTGCACGTGTGCAAAAAGAGCAAAAGAACTGATGAACCCAACGTGCGAGCAAGTAATGAGGAGCTTCAAGAGGAGGGGGACAACTAGAAGTAGTACAGCATACTCACGGACACCTGAGGAGAAAAACAGCGTCCCTGGGTGGAGGAATGTGTGCAGGAATGCAGCCACCAGGGATTGCGCCGATAGGCGTCCGGACCCGCTTGACACATACCCTCCCTCGAACGCACGCAAGCATAGTCAGTCCAGGGAGGATCTAACGGACCATGGAATGGGGCTAGAGAGGATGACAGATGTGAGAATGGGCGAGCAGAAACGGAGAGTGGTTGGATCCAGGAGGAAGGAAACAGCAACTTCGGAGGGCATTAACACAATAAAGGACATGGGCCCTTTAAGAAACCAGATGGGGAGAACGGATGGACTGGTAACCAGGTCAAAGAGCCAAGCGCAAAGCTGCCCAGCAGCATAAGAAGGACTCCCAGCAATCTTGCATCATGCTCTGATGATGTCGGTAGTGTTGACTGACGAAAGGCTCAGCTTTTAATTAAACAGTTTTGTTTTTAGTATTATTTATTTATTTATTTATTTATTTTTGCGGTTTCTATACTGCCCCTCTCCCAAAGGACTCGGGGCGGTGTACAGCCCAATTATTAAAAAACATCAATATACAAAAAGTAAAATGATTAAGAATAGTTTAAACATTTAGGCCCTAAAACCTTTTAAAACCCTATACATTATCTTAAAAAGCTCAATCCCCTAAAACAATTATAACCTTGTTGGTACCGGAGCTCCTATCCCAGGCCAGCCTGTCGAAAAAAGTATGTTTTCAGTTCTCGACAGAAGATACGTAAATCCGTCATTGTACGGAGTTCGGGGGGGAGCTCATTCCAAAGCGTTGGAGCTCCCACAGAGAAGGCTCTCCCCCTGGGGGTCGCCAGCCGACATTGTCTGGCCGACGGCACCCTGAGGAGACCCTCTCTGTGGGAGCGTACTGGACGGCGGGAGGTATTTGCTGGCAGAAGGTGGTCCTGTAAATATCCGGGTCCGATGCCATGGAGCATCGGACCCGGACATCCTGGTGTTCGGTGATTTAATATTTGTTTCAGGAAATTTAGCTCAGACTTCTATAAAGTTTCCATTTCTAAATTGGTAGGTTTTCTACAAAAATGAATGCAACCACAAAAGCTGCTGTTCTTCAGAAGGGGACTCTCTCAAGGCCACTTGAGAATCCATTCTAAATGTTGTCATTATGTTTCACAGAATATGCTGGCATTGTTTATGTGAAACTAGAAAAATGAACTAACTAATGCAATTCATTTAAGAAAGTTGATATCAGAGAAACAATGTCCTTCAAGGTAGACTTAAAACACTTGATAATAATAGGTAAGAGTGACATTATCTTAGTGCTAACAATATTTTAAAATCAAGGTAGACTTAAAACACTTGATAATAATAGGTAAGAGTGACATTATCTTAGTGCTAAAAATATTTTAAAATCAAGCAGTACATAAGATGGGAAAACACTGAATCCTTTTATCCATTTTTTTATATTTGGTCTTTCATTTGATTTTTTTTTCAATACAAAGAAACACCAGTAGCAGGTTTCTTTATTAGTTTAGCAGCCTCTCAATTATATTGTGCAAAGTAATTAGATTATTGCTCTCAAGGAACTGAATTAGGAGTTATTTTGGTGTTCACAGAGGCTACCCATATCAATAGAAACTTAATTATACAATAGAAAATCACAACTTCTATATTTTACTATTTTCAATTAGTCATATTAAAGCCATAATTCTTTTTTCCCCTTCAAATATTCCTTTGAAATTGGAATATTAGATAAATCAGGGAAAAGCAGTGTCAGGTATGTATGTAACATTTGTGTTAAATATTATTGGTGAAAATATCCACCAAACAGTTAATAATCAGATATGTAAAAAAAAGTCATTAAAAACAAGATGATAATTTAACTTAGACAAGCAGGTATAAGCTGATCATGATTAATTATATCGAGGTTGCCATGTTTCACTCTCATTTAATTTTGTCTTTTTCTCCCCTTTCCATGTGACCTCATTTTCAAACTATGCATTTGGCTGCACTCATTCATTGTAAAAATTTCCATGAGATCTTTGCCATGGACAGAAGCATTCTTAAAAATAATAAGTGCAGGTACATCAATGGACATCACCTTTGTATCCCAGGAATACATCAATCAGTTCATCCAGTGACAATGAAGTTAAAGGTTATTCCCAGAACAGATGTCTAGCACTCAAGGAGTTAGATTCTCATCATGTTTTATTAACCAGCTTTAAAAAAAAGGAAGTTTTATTACAGAAATCTGGACAACTGAATTTGTTTACTCAAGCATAGCATTTTTTAAAGTTGTTTACAATGGGAATGTTTTGATCATCTTGTAACCCACCTGGGTAATACAGTAGAGAAGTGGCTACCAGTTTCCCTGTTAATAAAGGAATGTGCATATTTTGCAAACTTGTAATATTTTGTAAATTGCCATTCTTTTTCCAACTTCTGAGAAATTCATTACAACAATATATTATGGGTTAAAGATGACATGTTATATATGGGCAAGCAATCAACTTCTATTCTGTTGCTTTTGCGTTCATAAAGCCAGTCTGTCTCAAAAACATCTGCATAAAAGTTTTCAATTAAATACATTTTTAAATATCTTAATTTCAAATGTATGTTGCATTGAAATAGATTTCTTTATTTTTTTAATCCCAAAATGTACATTTGATTGGACATTCAGTTTATTTTATGAGCCAAGAATTGTATCACAACATTCAGAAAACTTAAATTCAATAGATCATTCGTACATTATCTCAATAAGTACAATCAGGTTTACATGAAAGCTTAAATTCTAGAAGAATCCCAGCTTTGATTGGATGTAATTATCTAAGTGTACCATGGCCAATTTGTCACTTGGATATAGCATTCCTTTACCTGAATTAAGGTTAACCCACCCCAATTTTACATTGTGTGTCTATAATTACATATTGCACACTTTCTCTTTAATTCCATAATGCTGATTTGTAATATTGTTGAATCCTTCATGGCTGTCTTTGCTTGCTGATCCACATAACCTCACTGCTCAGAGAAATTTAGCATTCTACCACACAGGTGTTTTTTTTTAAAAAAAATCTCTGCTTATTCCAATGTTTATCTTCATAAGGTCACCTGGAAAGGTTTGGTTTTTGAAGATAATCTGTAATAGCCCCTTTTACCACTACAAAGATTACAAGATGTTAAAAATATTAAAGAAATTTTGCTATTTGATACAGACTGTGGAAATATGAAGGATGATGTGATTTTCCTGTGTATACTGAATTTTCCTAAAAGGAATTTTTGGCAATATATATCTTTATGTGTTTTTTTTCTTACATTCACAGATAAAGGAGGATACTATTTATAGAAATAGATACTCTACCTCACTCATTCTAAACAAATGAGATATCCATGTTGGAAATCAAAAGCAGTGCCAGCAATTTCTCCTCTCTTTTACCTCATTAAGTATACTCATCACATAGAGTATTTGTTAGCTCAATTCAAGAATTACAAAATGGCTAGAATTCTTCAGACAAACTGATCAGATGAACCAGTCCCCTCCCATGATATCTGGTGATGAAGATACCAATGTCTTCTTTAGTGCCATATGTAGTATATAGGTTTCGCTATGGTATTGGTTAAGATTGCCTGCTTGGAAATTACAGAAAAGCTTGGAAATTACAGAATGAGATGGTGCAGGGAGTTAATGATGCCAGTAAATTGGTGCATGTGACGCTACTGCTCTATGAGCTACATTGGCTACCAGTTTGCTTCTGGATGCAGTTCAAAGTCCTGATAATCATCTTTAAAGTCCTTTAAATGTCTCAATTACTTACAGGACTGTCTCTTCCCACTTATTTCTACATGGCTCATCTGATTCTGGAGGACAGGCATGTTGTGGCCAAGGAGTGTCTACCAATATGACACCTTCCCTCTTCATCTTTCCTTCTGAGATTACATTTTCTCCCACCCTGCTGAAAAGTTTTGAAAACCTGGTGTGGTTCTCAAGCATGTGATAATGTAGAGTTATCAAATGTCCAGCAAAAGGAGGACATATATTCCTTTTTGTCCTTAGTATAACCTTAAATTAAATTTTGTTAAGTTTTTGAATAGCTCATCTGGAACAGCTTTTTCTGGGGGCAGTTCTTCCCTAGCATATACTAACAGCAAGTTAATAAACTCTGTCCATGACTTAATTTGTTAATAAGTACCCTCTGACCAGTTTGTGTGTTGCTTGCAACTTAGAAGACTTAAATCAGATATAACAGAATAATGCATTTGGAAGGGACCTTGGAGATCTTCTAGTCCAGCCCCCTGCTCAAGCAGGAGAACCCATACCATTTCAGACAAATGGTTGTCCAATCTCTTCTTAAAAACTTCCAGTGTTGGAGTATTCACAGCTTCTGGAGGCAGGTTGTCCCACTGATTAATTGTTCTAACTGTCAGGAAATTTCTCCTTAGTTTAGGTTGCTTCTCTCCTTGATTAGTTTCCATCCATTGCTTCTTATCCTGCCTTCAGGTGCTTTGGGAGATAAGCTGATCTCCTCTTCTTTGTGGAAGCCCCTGAGATATTGGTACATTCCTTCTATTTACCAAGGAATAAAGGAGAAAAGGTTGGGAATGAAGACAGATCATCATTTCCATTGCTGTTACACACTGAAAGCTTTTGCTTCTTAACCAGCTCTAGAACATACCTGCAATTGAAAATCCAGTGTCTCTAATGCTGAAAATGTACTCCCGAATACTTTTTCTTTTGCAGTTTTTTTGTTGGAATTTTTGTCATAGAACCCAGAGTATGTCACTGTTTTGCCTCCATTTCTCCTCTTCTCCAATTGTTCTCCTTTGCCTGTCAGATAACTGGTAACCCTATGTTGAAACTGCTTTATAATTCTACTAGCCATTGTGCTTTTATTTTTATGTTTGTGTTGTAGTTTTAGATTCATTTTAGTAATTGTATATTCCTACATTTTAGAAAATCTGACCAGATTTATGCATGTGAGATTGGCAGCCATATACGATAAATAAATACATAATTAAAATTATTGTTTTAAATCTTTTAGATCTTTTAACCCATAACAGTAAATCAAGTTAATCTTTCAGTACATGCATTATATTATCCTTATAAATCACACTTGGCATGCATGGCAATTCCTAGACATTTCTCAAGGGTAGCATTATGTAGATCAAGTTGCAATAACCAATAATTAGATTCCCTCAGAATGGAGGAACTTCAGAAGAAGATAAAATTTTAAATAAAATCATTGTGAAAATGCAAATAAACCAGGGAAAACTGTGACATACCACATCAGAAAACAGAAATATTGGTAACACAAAGTAAATAAAATGTTAAACACAAGAACTGAAATTATAGAAAAAGTTGAAAAGTTCTTCAATGATAAGGCTCATATTGATGATGAGAGCCTGAATAAATATATTGAGAATTCTGCAGTAAAAAAAAAATCTAATGAAAAGCATAGACATTTTTTTAAAAAAAAAACTTTAATTATTCAAGAAACACTTCAAAGAAACAATGCAACAGGTTAGGTTTGGGAAAGTGTCAGGTCCAAATGGGCTGATAGGTCAACATTACTAGGAACTGGAAGATGAATTGTTTGAATCTTTGACAAAACCAAAATCAGTTAAAGATACACAGACAATACCACATACATGGGAAGAAACATATGCATCTTTGATTCATAAAGAACAGAATATTCCAGAAAAACACACACACAAACAAATCTCTTATTGAATGTGGATTATAAAAAGTGTTTTCAAATATGATACATAGTGATCAAACAGTTGATATCTTCAAAAGTAACATAATGGACAATATTAGATTTAAATTAAATGTCGTAGAATACATCTGTAAACAAAAAATAAATGTGGCAATGTTTTTTTAGATGCAAAAAAAAGCCTTTGACAATTTAATGTGACCATACAAAACCAAGGTATGCCTCAAAATACTTTTCACAATTAATCAAAGAAAAATTAAACTTTAAATTTATGACAATTGTAATCTCCCTGTGTATTTGTTGATATTTCATCTATTTTCCTTTTTCCTTTTTTTGTAGTATTTTTTGTGTGTGTTGGTAATTGTTTTTTTCAAATGTTTTAATAAATAAAAAGGAAAGAAAAATAGTGTTTATTATTCTTATATTCTTGATAAGAAAGAAGCAACAACTGTATAATAAACTTCAGAATGTGGCTTCATCTAAGACAGCAGTTCTCAACCTTTTCCGGGGCTCGACCCCAGCCCGCATCGCGCAAAAAAAATGGTGGACCCGCACCGCACATGCGTGGTGCGATGGGGGGCATGCACATGTGCAGTGTGACGGCCCGCATCGCGATAAGGAAAAAATGGCCAACCAAAAAAATAATGTCCGACCCCCCAAAAAATGGCGGGCCCGCACCGCACATGCGCGGTGCGACGGGGCGCATCACGCATGTGCGGCACGATGGGGCGCATCGCGATAGGAAAAAATGGCCGACCCAAAAAAATGGCCGACCCAAAAAAAATGGCGGACTGCGGTGCTTGGCGACCCCTGTGAAATGATCATTCGACCCCAAATGGGGTCGCGACCCACAGGTTGAGAACCGCTGATCTAAGATCTCTAATGTTCAATATTTTAATAATATTTGGTGGTGCAACAGTGTATCAATTGTTCTGTAAAAGCAGAAGTAGCTGCCTAGTCTAATAAATGGGAAGCCTTTTTTTCTTCTTCCTCTAGGCTAAGAGAAGTAGATGGGAATGATTGTTTTAATTATACAGATACTTGCAGGTTTCGTGTAAAGGATCTTGAATTCACAAATACTGTAAGCAAATTGTTGATTTTAATAAAATCTTTAGGGTCTACTTTCAAGATATATATATATCTTGAACAAGAATCTATTTTTAAAAGTCCTATTTGTTTAAAAAAAATGAAGTAAAAGATTTATACTTAATAGCCAGACTGCTGCTATAAAATAGTTTTACAATAACTTTATTGATTTACTTCTCTTTGTAACCTGTGCTAATTTCTACATTGGTTCATATTACATTGAATATTATTTTATACATCATTTTATAGCAAGTTGTTATAACAAACCTGATCTCCAAAATATTTATCCCTGCATATAGCCTCCTGTTTCTAAACAATGATTTGTGTCATAAACGTTTATCAGTAGTCTTCTACTACTAAAGGAAAATATATACATCAGTTTAGATTGCATTGAAGAGTAAATAAATTAATATAAAAAAGTTAGAAACACATTAACACAAATGGATATATCTTGCATAAGTAATGCTTTTTATTCCATACACTACAGTTTTTACAGGAACACTTTTTTGAAAATGCCATTGGATTGCTTAATTAATAAAATCATTAATGAAAAATAATTAAATAATATTGATGTATAAAAAAGGCCATAGAATAATACTGCCATAGTAAGCATTTATGTATGTATGGTTCTATCAATTAATCAATTTTTAAGGAAGTAATATGTCTTTCTGTACCATTTTAATACTTAAAGTTTGAAAGCTAAACTGGCAAATAATTTTCCTTATTCCAAATTCTGGTCTATTTGGGATAATCCAGGGGGTTGAGCAGAGTTAATAGAAGTAAAATCTGTACCCTATGCATAAAATGGAAATATCACTGAATATATTAAACCAGTTCTTTAATGTTTCTTACCTGCCAATAGGGACCATGGTCTGCCCCAAGGGACTACCAGCATAAAAACAATTTAGCAAACTTATTATTACAACTACAATAAACATAAGCAACTCAAATAAAATGGATTGCAGTGCATTTTCCAATTTATTTTTTCATCTAAAGTTGAAGGGAGAATAAATTAGTTTTAAAAGCAACTAACAGAATGACTTCCTAAAGAGTGGGAAGTTTTTTCTATGCAATGGAACTTCTCCATGCAATTTGAAAATAAAGTTCCAAACTATACAGAGATTCTTAAGCAGAGTTTTTCCACTTCTCAAGAGGGAAAGAGAAGAGGAACTGCATTGGTTCTTTTCTCACGCTCAAATATTACTTTTAAATAGATTCAGACAATCCAAAATAGCTTAATTCAATCACTTCTAATCTAGCTTATCCCAAAAGGAACCAATTACACACAGTCTCAGGATGAGTGGAAAATATTTGCCAAATTTGCAATTACACTTGTTTTTTCTTCCCATCCACTTACTTCCTTTTTGTTAAACATTCTGGGCTTCCCAAGATGGAGCATAGTTCTTTGTTTTGAAAATATTTCTCTCTCTCTCTCTCTCTTTTAAACATTTTCATTGTATGGACGCATTGTACTTACTTGTGTTCTTCCTTATCTATACAAACAAACTAAAAGGATGTTTGTGCAGAATAGTTCCTTGAAAAACAATACTGCTCTATCACACCCAGTGGGTGGACATATTATTTTAACATTCCTCTTTTAATTAAAACAAACAAAGGCTACTAGATGAACACAATTTATCCCTGGCATATATTTTCAGCCAGGAGGCAGATGATTATTGCTCACAGCCGAAATAATGTACTTCTACTTACTCATGTAAAACAAACTTTAAATGTCATTTTATAGTCATGAAGATTATATAGCACAGGGCCGTCTTAAGTTACAGCAATTACACAGAAAAACCTCTCATTAACCTGAGGTTCAAGGGTCAAAAACTATCACCAATTGTTTCTAACACAAAATTAAATTGGTTTATGCCAAGTATAATGATCTTATAATCAGGAAAAAAAGTGAAATAAAAAAATGAACATTCCTTGAAGGATGCATTTTGAAAGAGATAAATTTGATCCAATACATAAATATGATATTGTTCATAGTCATGACTAGAATAGTTATTGTATATTTTTTCTGTTTCTATTAAATTGGAACCCATCCTTCTGGCTTTGAGAAGAATGGATTTCTGCTTGTCTTTGACATCAGCCTTGAAGATCTGAGATCTGAGGCACATCTGTCCCTTGGCATCAGTTTTGTACCCTCTGAAATCTTCCTCATCTACAATAACATAAAATCCACAAAGATAAGTGGATCCAAATATATTTTATTCTTTATACTGTTTCCATCTTCCTTTAAAATATTAACAGAATCCACAATGGTCTGTGAATCAATGTCTTCAAGTTAATCAAATTAGCAAACTTCCTCAAACCCAGAAATAAGTTACCCAGACCTCATACACATATCCAAAGATAAGGTCTGCAAATACAAATAGAGTTAATTAAATTAAGTGTCTCAGTAGAACTGTATGTTCACAAGAATACACACACACATACACAATACACACACACACACACACACACACACACACACACACGGCCCTCTGCACACAGACACTTTCACACCCCAGACAAGCTCCCTTCTATAAAGGTTTGCCTCTGTACCCCATTTCTCTGCAGCCTGCCGCTAAAACGGGTTCTCAACCTTGGCAACTTTAAGACTTGTGGACTTCAACTCCCAGAATTCTGGGAGTTGAAGTCCACAAGTCTTAAAGTTGCCAAGGTTGAGAACCCCTGCGCTAAAAGAAAGCTGTTTCGCTTTTAGGAATAAATATTTCTTCTTTCACAGCTGTCTGGATCTCATTTTAATTTATTCTTGCAATCCCAGCTCAAGTTGGAGCCCCAAATTATTCTTCTGACAGATGTATCAGTATTTTTAACATGAGTTAAATCATAGTTATAATTTAGCAGAACTGGATGATGTTTCAAACATAGCAGAATATTCTGTGAAACTGAAGCTGGCTATAATTTAAAAAAAATAGACAAAAAATAGGAATGAGGGGGTTTAAAATATGAAAGGGTTCTCCCCCCTTTTTTCTATGTTCAGTCAAAGTTTACGTGCACATGATATATAACATGTAGATTTCCATGGGTTTCCTTGCAACATAATAAGTTCAGTTATCAAGTTATGCATTAAAACATTTAAGGCTCTTTAGAAAGCAATACAAAAAGAGTTTTCTACTCAGTTAAAAAAAAATATCCAGGAAGAGTAGAAAAGAAGTAGAAACAAGAAGTTGATGAAACAGAAAATTATATATATATATATTAAATTTCTATACCGCCCCTCTCCCGAAGGACTCGGGGCGGTTTACAGCCTTAAAATTTAAAAAAAACATATAATGTACAAAATTAAAATATTTAAAAATAAATTAAACAAATTAGGCCATAAAATCTATAAAACCCAATATATACAAGTCCTAAAATCCTAAAAATTACAAAAATCCTAAAAATTGCACAATCCCCCTAAAACATTTTCACCCGGTTGGAGCCGGAGCTTCTATGCCAGGCCGGCCTGTTGAAAAAGGAAAGTTTTCAGTTCCCGACGGAAGGTGCGTAAGTCCGTCATCGTACGGAGTTCGGGGGGGAGCTCGTTCCAAAACGTTGGAGCTCCCACAGAGAAGGCTCTCCCCCTGGGGGTCGCCAGTCGACATTGTCTGGCCGACGGCACCCTGAGGAGGCCCTCTCTGTGGGAGCGTACCGGACGGCGGGAGGTATTTGCTAGCAGTAAGCGGTCCTGTAAGTATCCGGGTCTTTAGGTAGAGCAACAGTAGTACAATGGCACCAACTTTCTAATCAGATATTGCTAAACTGACAGGGAAGTAGGTGGGCATTTCTGGTAATAGCAAAAGAAAGACAGAAGCAAAAAAATGTAGATTATATATACAATAAAAGTTGTGGCCTTCTATACATTTGCAAAGCTCTGAGTGGCAGCATCTGTCAAAGGAGTTAAAAAGTCAAGATGATCGCAGTATCTGTGCAATCAAAGCTCACCCATGTCTATTTCTGTCCTATGTAAAAGAGTTTGGACCTTATATGCTGTCACAACTGCCACCTTCACTTTTTTTAAATCCCTCCATCCCCATGGATATTCCAGCTGTGAGAACCAGTTTATAGTTGGAAACCAATGTAGGATTAATTTCATTTATATACTTTTCTACATAAGCCCTTATCTTATACAACCACAATTACATGCCACCCAGAGCCCATTAAGATAAAATTAGAGAAAAAGAGGTTGTAACGGGGAAGGTGGGTGAGATGGAAGATTTTCACAGCTGGGACATCCAGCTATGGGGGAAGGGGATTAAAAAAAAGTTAAGAAGGCAGTTGTGACAGCATATAAGGCCCACCTCTTTTACATACGGCAGAAATAAACATTGAGGAGCTTTGCACAGGTAGTGCTATCATCTTGATTTTTTGACTCCTCTGACAGATATTGCCACTCAGAGCTTTTTAAGCTCTTTATATAGAAGGCCACAACTTTTATTGTGTATATAATCTACAATTTTTTTGAGAGGCTAATTTTTTCCATTGGAGGATGGGAAATAGGGAGAGGTTGCCATAAGGACAGAAAAGACACTTTTCTGTAACTATAAAAAAATCAAAGGCAATTTCTTTGGAATTATTAGAGAAAATAGTTTGATTTAATGTTTTACAATAACTTTTTTTGCTACAAGAAGTCTACAAAATACAGAATGAGGAAGTAACCAGCTTTCTGCAAGTATAGCACCAGTTACCTTCTTTTAAACAGAACAAGGAAATGAATGAGCAGCAATTGAAATTTGAAATAAAACTGTGGCATACTTTCTGTAAAAAATAATAATTTGTTAAATTTGTCTAAAAGCAAATTGATTGCTCTGATTAAATCTATAATTTATGCAGTGCTAATTCCTGGACTTTTTATATTTTTAGGTAATTCACAAGATAAGAACCCGCTTACATTTAATTGTGTGCTTTAAAAAATATTATCCTATGCTCTCTCTCTCTCTCTCTCTCTCTCTCTCTGTGTGTGTGTGTGTGTGTGTGTGTGTGTGTGAGAGAGAGAGAGAGAGAGAGAGAGACCATAGGATAATATTTTTAAAGCATTTGAATTCAGTGGTATGCTTGCTTACTATCTATAGGTCTGTATAATGTTTCAATAGCTATATATAGCTGTATGTTATATAGGAACTATGATGAAAACATATCCTTGTAAATGATATAATTTGTATCCAAAGCACTCTTAGATTGAATGGAGTATTATTATCTGTTTGTGCTGCAGAATTGCATCACTAAATAATCATAACATTATCAATATATTTAAAACAACAGGTGATGCTAAGTTAGCACTTGTGTTGTGTGAAGCTACACATATATCCAGGTTTTGGGGCAAAGCCCTGCAATTCCGTTAATCTTGAAGAGTGGTGGACAGTAGCTCTAAACCAAGCTCTAAACCAAGTAGCTCTTAAATTCTAGCATTGTTTAAATGAGTACTGTTTAGCCCAGGCTTTTCCACTTTGGGGGAAAATGCCATAAAAAAGAAGATATTTTCAAAATTGAGAAAGTCCTCACGAACAATCCTTCAGCTACTTCTCACTATGCTTATGCAACTATTTTAAAAAAGAAGAAAATAAACTGGGTGTTGAATATATTGTAAGGCTACTAGAAGGAGATGAAAGTGGTAACATCCCTTTTTGTATAATGAGCTTGGGAATGGAATTCACTCAAACATACAGACATGTGGAAATTAGCTTGCACCGTATCTACAATGTTTTGGTATAGTTTGTACCAGGTACTAGAAGGAGAAGATCGTGTTACAGTTAGTGCAGAGTAGTCAAAGTAAAATATGTTCTATACTGAGGGCACATGATATGGATTTTGTAATCAGTTAACTAACACAGTTATTTTGTATTTTCATTTGACTTATTTTCTCTCTTTTGAAAATAATATTCAGGTTCATTTCAGATTGGAATGTAGGATGGTTGTATGGATTCATTAGATAGCTTTTAACATTCCTAAACTGAAAAGATAATTTACAGAAGGATGTCTGAAGACTACTTCATGATAAGAAAAATGTTTCTTAGTGTCAACTGGTATCTGGTTATCTAACTTTAAACAAGCTTTGTAATTGATTTACTGTGCAAAGAGAGGTTACTCTTATTTTTCTTTGTTGTGCTAACTATAAAAAGGAATGTAACATGGGTCTTGGGGTTCTCTTCTTTTCATAGAGAGATCCCACTTTATCAGGGTACCATAATAAACAGCTTTTAAATTATCTTGCTTATTGGTAAGGTAAACCAAGCAAGAACCTAGGGCCAGATTTGGTGATCAATACATAAACTGGAATCTTTGCCTTCCAAAAAAGCAATGTTACACAGAATAATCTTTTTATATACTCATTGATGCAGCATCCAGTTTAAACTTCACAGAGATTGTTGTAATTGTTGCTTCATATGGCTTTGACATCAGTTGAAAACTAGAAGACTAAACTGTGCAGCTGGTGAGTCATCAAGTAGACCTCATGAATCAGTGGAAGATTACAGTGAGACACAACCATTATAAGAAATAGTAGATGATTTGATATGATGAATCATGCCAGATGCTGAGAATATAGGACCGATAACTCAAGTAGAATGCAAAGCTATTTTTCAGTCACAACATATGTTTCCCGGAACAAACTATCTTTGGTCAATGAAGAAGAAATGAGTGGTTGAATTACATCAATGAAAACTTTAATTTGTGATGAGATATCTGTTCATCTGTAATTTGAATCTTTCAGTGCATATGTGCAAAGTTTTAATTGGCCAAGATGATCTTATATTCCATTGCTGAAGAAAAGACAATCTTTGACAATAGATAGGAAAATGTTTTAAGTGATGTAACTGATTAAGTTATTATTGAATGGATCATAGAGAGCACATCTGAGAGCTAGATGCTATATCACACATTAAGAGCATTATCAGGTATAGCTATTGTTTTGTGCATTACAAGTTGATATTTGGAAACATTTTAAACTACAGCTGGTTAATAATAGGATTTATTTGAAAACATACAGCAATGGTGGAGGACATTTTGAATCATATATACATATATTTACTGTATATGTATGTGTGTATGATTCTATATATTTATATTGACATTTTTGTAAGATCAAGTCCAGAACTACTCCCTAGGTTCCTAGAAACAACTCTTTCAAAAATTTGGAGACAATATTATTGCAAGTATTTGATGTTATAGAGATTCATTAATAAAGCAGAATAATATAAACATGTAAGAATACTGGCAAAGTATTAGCACTGCTAGAGAGATGCCTTGATTTGATCTACTACACCAGACTAGTAGAACTAACATACAAATTATATATCCAAAATAATTATAGAGAAACTATGCTAACACTCACCATCTACTATAAGATATGGCAAACTCAGAAATGAGCATTCTTGGCTAGATTTCCTCTTTGTGGGATATACTAAGATCAACTTTGTCAATGTTTAGAAATTTAGTGGGGGAAAAAACAGCTACTTAAGCAGACATTGGGGGTCTGACATGTAGAAATATGTAGATTAATGTGGGTGCTGTTAAAGAGACTGCTGAAGAGAGTGACACTTTTTAGTATGTTACAGCAGTTCAGCTTTTGCCAAATGACCACTTAGAAAATCCATCGTGCAAAAGTATAAATTAGCTTGGAAAGTTGAAAACAAAAAGTAAACACAATGAAATAAACTGAAAACTGCATGAAGTAACCAATGACAGTGATTGCTCAACTTGAGGGCAATTTCTTTAAAAAAGTTGGTCACGGATACAGCCACATTAGTCATAAATTTTACAGGGCTAGGTTCCACATATGGATTTCAGTAATAATGAGGTTGGGGGAATATAGCAGTTTTTAGGTTTAATCCCACCTCACAGAAGCACCAGGCTTTCTATCCCAACTTAGAGTTCCTATGGGATTCAAAGTTATATTACAGTTATCTCATATGTTAGAATTTCATATGTACATGATAAGATATGTTACAATAAAGACACATGAAACATTACACAAAATAATCCTGTTTTTAAATAAAAAAAGGACTCCAAATAATAAGAGGTAGTAATAGATGTTTGGGCAAATTACAGCTACTCTTTGATATGCAACCTTTAAAGTATTGGGGTCTTGTAATGTTAGCTGATGAAGTGATTGTGATCTGGTCCTTACAGAGATTGTCAAAGGATTGTCCTTAACATTAATGCCATCCTAAATCTATGATGTCATCTGCCATCTGGGACAGACAAAGCCTGGTTTGGATCCTCTTTTCACTTTAAAAATACCGGTACCTTTTTAGTGTTCTCCATACTTTAATATTCCCCAAATTTCCTGCTACTGAAATGGACTAACATAGGTTTATCTCATCTGACCTGAAAAAAAAAATCTGAATGATAACTAAATGACAGTGAAAAGTTAGATGTTTTATTGCATCATTTTGATGCAGTTTAGTAGTTATCCAGATTTTTGCAGATATGGTAGCCTTAGCCAAGATTTGCCTTGCTGTCACCTTCACTCAACTGCAAAGGATTGTATTTGCAGAATATCTCAGAAAATCTCAGTGCTTCTGAAATATGATATAGCAAGGAAAAATATTTCCTGGACAGGCCTAATAGGCACCCAAATTCCTATTCCTTTCCCTATTTGCACAGTGTCCAACTGTATCAAAAAATATGGATCATCTTCTCCCTTCCTGGACAGCATTTCAGGCCCGATGTTATGCAGACCGAGCCATCTGTGTTAAATGTCTCAGTCCTCAGATTGGCAGCTGCTAGAAAAAAATCAGCCTATTTTCTAAACATGCCTATGATACTCAGACCTTAAAGGAATGTTAGAAATAGAACCTAGGACTTGTTTTAGCATCGGAGGTTGTCACTTAATTTAACTAATTAAAGAATTAGAGACATATTAAGATTTGCTGGTATTCCTTTGCTTGTTCGTGCTCTAAGCACAGAGACTGTATTGAACAATCTGTCAGATCTCCTGAATAGATGAGATATCTTACCCACAACCTGAATCAAACAAGTTAATGGTCAATACAATTTAGATGTTTCTGCCCTAAATATATCAACATATATTGTTCATTTCTTTATTTTGCACATGAGATTTGAAATCCTAAATAAAGATAACGTTAAACAAGAAATTATTCAATTTTGAATAATAATTTATAACACAAATGTTATCTGTAATCCTGGCAACTTTTTTTTTAAGAATATTGCATTGTTTCTGGAACATAAGCCTCTGATGGAATTTATTCCCTGTTATTGATATAATGCCATTCTAATTTATTATAGTTTTATCAAGAGTTATTAAAAACATCATTGTTGATGTAGAACAAGTACGTCAGACTGCCGGCCTGTGGACCAGATGCATCATACTGAAACTGCGCTCATCCCATTGCCGGCAATGGGGAAAAAGTTGTGATACATGGTGTGATGTTATGTGACGTCGTGAGTTTGACATACCTGATCTAGAAAGCAAAAGAGTGGCTTGGGTGTATAAAACATATGACCAGATTGATTTCATATATAAGTATACATATACATATAATACATGATTAACTGATTTTAGTTTTAGCCTTGTTAGTCACCCATAATTACTGATATGGGATGGGTAACATATAAATTCAGACCAATCAATCAATTAACTTGGTAAAAAGTTCTGCAAATAAACTATGCAGATGAATATTGTAGAAACTATCTTCAGATTTTCTGCTCAATGTGCAATTCAGATCAGGATAAGGACATGCAAAGACATAAAAAGGACAGCATGTGTGCTCCTGAATTTGTTGCTTAGTTAGAATTTATATTCTGATATTAATGTGCAATACCAAGTATTTACTTCAAATACCTATATATATATCTACAATGCCTTGGTGAGGCCACACTTGGAATACTGCATCCAGTTTTGGTCACCATGATGTAAAAAAAGATGTTGAGACTCTAGAAAGAGTACAGAGAAGAGCAACAAAGATGATTAGGGGACTGGAGGTTAAAACATATAAGGAAAGGTTGATGGAATTGGGTTTGTCTAGTTTAATGAAGAGAAGGATGACGGGGGCCGTGATAGCAGTGTTCCAATATCTCAGGGGCTGCCACAGAGAAGAGGGAGTCAAGCTATTTTCCAAAGCACCTGGAAACTAATCAAGGAAAGAAGCAACCTAGAACTAAGGAGAAACTTCCTGACAGTTAGAACAATTAACCAGTGAAACAACCTACCTCCAGAAGAGATGAATGCTCCAACACTGGAAGTTTTTAAGAAGAAACTGGACAGCCGAAATGGTATAGGGTTACCTGCCTGAGCAGGGGGTTGGACTTGATGAGCTCCAAGGTCTCTTCCAACGTTATTATTATTATTATTATTATTATTATTATTATTATTATTATTATTATTATTATTATTATTATTATTATTATTATTATTATTACCATCTGAACAAAAAATACAAGGTTTTCTTTACAATACTTTATGGTTTATTTGATTTTGTTTACATTGCTACCACTGTTTTTTAAAAATGAGCTATTTTCCCACCAAGGTTTATTCTAAGGGTTGGGTTTTTTTTAGCTCCTTCTCTTTTTTCTTTTAACAGTCTTAATTTATAATATTTATTTCATTAAAGAATAAAAGGCACTTTGACAATGGAGTGCTGATATAGATCTTTAATGCTCAGCTGTATCCATTATCATGAATTAAAGGAATTATATGTAGGCTAGTAATCCCATCAGAGCACAAGTCTTAATTGAATGGAAGTAGACTGATAAATTGACAATTCTATATGAAGTTATCATTTCCTAGAGCACAGTTCACATGAATTGGAGCAGGAAGCATTCATGAGTAACATTTATTATTTCATACTGGGTTATTTTAAGGTTTGCAAAATGAGATGTAGGCATGGATTCTTTAGAATAACCCAGCTATATAACTCCTATTCACAATATAAACCCAGAAGCAATACATTTATTGGTTCTTTTGAAGTAAGAACTGAATACAAACTACAAGCATAAAGAACACAATAAGCCTCTTAAGGTATGCTTTGGGCCGATAACAAACTTTCATTATATAAAATACATGCAAATTACTTTTCAAAAGGCTAAGGTTATAAACTAGGTATGCCTATATTTCTGTGCATTTGGATAGCTCAAATATTTTATATATTTATTTGCAGAATTGTTCCCACATTTTAAAAATGTGGGTCAACCTTAGTAGATTTCAAAGAAATAAACAGGGTCATACCTGAGTACTACTTGGGAGGGAAGCCATTAAAAGATACCAGGGCTCTAGACTAGATAGACAGAGACATTTACTCAAAGGGTACTGTATTTTTATATAAAATTTATAATCCATACTATGGATACACCAGCCTCATGCTTAATCTCTGAGAAGATAAGCAGAAACATCTGCCAGAAACAATGTGTGCCTCCAAATGACAATGTGAATGCAGTGCTGTTGTAACACAAGCTCTACCTCACCAGCTCTCTCCAATCTGTGTTCAGTGTTGTGTTGCATGTGCAAAAGTGGCAGAACTTGCCACAGGTTGATACAACACACATTTGTTATTGGCTTTCCTTTTGATTCTCTTGAAGAGACCTCAGATGAGAACTATCTTGTCCTAATTCTAGGGATGTGATATTAGTTAAAGTGAGTTTTAGACTCAGTGCATTTGAAAAACCCCAGTTTGGATGAGATGGATGTAGGCATTTTACTATGTTCCTGACCTCTGAAAATCTTTAAATCTGATGACAGTATTTTGTTATTTGATTTGAAAGCTTCAATTACTTTCCAATTACTTTGGAATTTGACTGCTAGGCTTCTAACTACCTATCATACAATGCAATTTCAAAAGAAGTGTGAGAATCATTTAAACTCGAAAACAGATAGGTTGGACTTTTTCTTAAATCTAGTTGATACTACTTCTGTGGTATGATTGCCTCAAGAAAAAGCCTACAGATAATAAGGAAAAAGGCACCTTTTTAAAAAAAAGAAAATCTAAAATGACACTACAACTGCAATGTATTTTTAAATAAATAATTATATATAAAAACATTGAAGTGAAACCAGTTTGGTGTAGTAGTTAAGACACCAGATTTAGAAACCAGGAGATTCTGAGTTCTAGTTCTACCTTAGGGATGAAGTCAGCTGGGTAACCTTGAGCCATTTGATATCTCTCACTTGAAGATGACACTAAACTGGCAGGAATAGCCAACACCCCAGAGGACATGTTCAGAATCCAAAAGGATCTTGAACAATGGGCCCTATCCAACAAAATGAAATTTAATGTGGAGAAAAGCAAGGTTTTACATTTAGGCAGGAAAAAAACCAAAGATACAAGTACAGATTATGTGAAATCTGGCTCAAAAACAATAACTCTGAGAAGGACATTGGAGTTCTAGTAGACAATCATTTAAATATGAATCAGCAATGTGCAGCAATAGTCAAAAAAGCTAATATGATCCTTGGTACTAATACAATCCTTGGTACTAAGTATTAACTAAGTACTTAGTTAAGTATTAGTGCATTTTATAAAACTTTAGTAAGACCACATCTGGAATACTGCACCCAGTTTGGTCACCACATTACAAAAAGATGTTGAGACTTTGGAAAAAGTGCAAAGAAGAGCAACTAAGATGATTAAAGGCCTGAAGACTAAAACTTATGAGGAACAGTTGCAGGAATTGGGCATGGCTAGTCTAGAGAAAAGAAGGACTAGGGGTGACATGATAGCAGTATTCCAGTATTTGAGGGGCACTCAGGAAGAAGAGGAGATCAACTTATTTTCCAAAGCACCAGAGAGCAGGACAAGAAACAATGGATGGAAACTAAGTAGAGAAGCAACCTGGAATTAAGGAGAATCTTCCTGAAACAGCTTGCCTTCAGAGGTTGTGGGTGCTTCATCACTGGAGGTTTTTAAGAAAAAACTGGACAACCACTTATCTGAAATGGTATAGGATCTTCTGCTTGAGCAGGGGGTTGGACTAGAAGAGCTCCAAGGTCCCTTTCAGCTCTATTCTGAATTTAAAGATACTCCTTGGAAGCTGCCAGTGGCAAATTGCTGTCAAAATCTTTGCCAAGAAAATTGCAAGGACTAGCCTATGCAGTACCAAGAGTAAAGGGACCACCAAGGTAAAGGTTTCCCTCCTTTATCTCTTTATTTGCATGGAAATTGTAGTTGCAATATATCTAAAGGGCAAAAGATTGGGATTTATAAGATACCATCATGAAACAATGGTCAGTGTAGTCCATAAATAAACAAAAAATGCAATAAAGAGAAGGCGCTATTCCTTGCAAAAACAATTCCCAGCTCCAATGGAGAGAGAGATGTGTTTAAATATAACTCACTAATTAGAATTCACTACTTGTTCCTTGGAGAGTGTTCTCTCCATTGACTCACAACTATTTATTTAGTTACCATTCAAAGTTACAATGATGCTAAAAAAAAAGTGATTGACGACCGATCCTTAAATTTACACCTGTTGCAGCATCCTTCTTGTCACATGATCAAAATTTGGGTGTTTGGCAACCGGCAAGTATTTACAAAACTGCAGAGTGCTGAAATCATATAATCACCATTTGTGATCTTCCCAACTGACTTCTTTCAAGCAAAGTCAGTGGAGAAATCGCATTTGCTTAATGAACATGTGATTACTCAATGGCTGTGGCAAAACAGATTTAAAAAAGGGTGTCACTCACTTAACAACCATCTTATTAAGCAACATAATTTCCAGTCCTAATTATGGTTTTAAATCAAGGACCAGCTGTATACAAAGAGGCACAGAAACTATATTTAAGGTCACAAAATGGTAAAAAGATGTGTGACTAACATTGCTACTTTACTTCCTTCTCAATTCTCTCTTTCTGTCTGTCTGTCTCTCTCTCTCTCTGTCTGTCTCTCTCTCTCTGTCTGTCTCTCTGTCTGTCTCTCTGTCTGTCTCTCTGTCTCTGTCTCTGTCTCTGTCTCTGTCTCTGTCTGTCTCTGTCTCTGTCTCTCTCTCTCTCTCTCTCTCTCACACACACACACACACACACACACACACACACACACACACAGAGAGAGAGAGAGAGAGAGAGAGAGCATTGAGTGTTATTATAAACTGTAGTGTCCAAATTAGTAATGTGTCCAATGTATTCCATTTCTGCTGTCCTCCCTCCGTCTGGACTTTTAAAACACATTTCACAGTTAAAAAGTGTTATAAGGGTTCACAAAAGGAGCAAAGGAAATAGAATTTTGAACAAATTAAACATCTATTTCATTGCATTTCATTTCATTTTATTATTTCATTTCATTTCCTTTTATGACTTCCAGAATTCCAGAATGAAAACTGGGTAGAGAGAATACAAAAAGCAAAGTATTGAATAAAACAAACATTATGTTTCTTTCTCAGATTTACATAACTGTGTACACAACAATTGGATCTGTGGTATTTCAACTGGAAGCAAAGTTGGCACACACATTGAAGTAGAGCTGAAGCCAGCTGGAGTTGTAAATGGAGAACAGGGGCCCTCACTGTATTAACTTTTACAATAATAGAAATTTCCTATCCTTGTTTATTCAACTGAATTTTGACAAAAATCCTTCACTTTTAAAATGTTTTCTTTCTCTCTCAGAAAACCTGGATAAAATTCTTTTGGAATAATAAATGTTAATGATGTCTTATAAAACTTCCAGATGAAGGTGCGGTTAAAGCCTAGAAAGAAGATATACCTTGAAAATGATTTAAACAGAGTTAAAGATATATTAGGAAAATGATTTAATGGACAAAATAGATGTTTGAAAGGAAATATAAAATATAACAACGTAACACCATCCAGTGGCCATTCCCTGAAGCTCATACATGTTTTTTGCTTTTGGGTACTCTATACATCACAGTTCAAGCTTGCTTATATACGGAGTGCATCTTCATCTTCAGAAATCCCGAACAATTAACAACTACATGCAAGGGAAGCAAAGCCAAATTATCATTTTTCCCCTGCATAAATAGACTACAACTTAGTAATTACCTTCTGAGGAGAGGTGCCCGTGTTTGTCTCTTACAAACAAAATTGTGCCATCCATTGGTTAAAGATTTGCTTTTAAAATGAGTTTCATCTTTCTAATAATAAAGTTTATGTTGCTTGAGAGGATATGGGAATAGAAGCAAATTGCATTTTGAGATAGAGCTCCCAATCTGGCAAACATTTTCTCTAGCAAGAAAAAATAGAAATTTATTTAAATTGGACAATTTCCTTCCTTCCTTCCTTCCTTCCTTCCTTCCTTCCTTCCTTCCTTCCTTCCTTCCTTCCTTCCTTCCTTCCTTCCTTCCTTCCTTCCTTCCTTCCTTTTCTTCTGGCATACAAAAACTAGCCAACTCAGCCAGGTTTCATGCCTAACAGAGGCCCAGAACTCACAGTCTTCCACTTTTTAGGTCAGCACTTAACACTATACTGAACTGGCTCTCAGTTATGCAGATAACAGAAAACCACTTACACTGAACTGAACTTAGGCTAGAAATATTATTAATTAATCAACTCGTATCACTGGGCTATCATTAGCAAAACATTCAGTAACAAAGTGGGAGGAAGAATAATATTTAGAATGAATCCTTGTCTGAAGACACTTATAGTAATCTTCTGTTTCATAAACCCTTGAATGGGAACACTTCCCAGAGATGAAAAGTGGTTGCCTCTCCCATTACACAACACATTCTTGGGTAGGAGACCAAGAACACACAGGTTTTCCTCAGATTAGTGGAATGAAGATGGGGAGGGCAATATTGGCCTGAATTCCTGAAAAAAATGATTAGAATAACAATACTGTTTTTAAGGCAGAGAGATAAATAACTCTGAGGTTTTTCTGACTTAGTTATTACAATATCTTGATCAGTTTAGGAATTATCCCAATTTAAAGGGGCAATGGAGCATTTGTTAGTCTTCAGGCAGTAAAATATCAGAAGTTATCCTTAGTTTTAACTCAGTGTCCATTTGCTATGCTGATTCTGAGATGGGGGGGTTGCACACTGAAATAGAGATATAAATCCACTTTGTCGGAGGGTACACAATTCATATTTTATTTATTTATTATTTTTTATTTTTTTAAACCAACAAAACAAAACAAAACATAACACATATACACACACAGTATCCCCTTTTTTTAAACAGCGATTTCGTAACAGTAATCTTCTATTATTTACATTTCCCCCCCCCCTTATTTTTCTTTAGGACATTTGTCCTTATTTCCCCATTGTTTCTTATTTGCATTTTTCTTCCTTCATACATATTATTATTACTATACATTATTATACACACATTTTCCACTTTTGACCTTTCCACATTTATTCTCCTCTATTATTCTAGTCTCCAACCAGTCATACCATTTGTTCCATATTAGATAGTACTCTGTGTCTTCCTTTTCTTTTATCTCTTTTGTTAATTTGTCCATCTCAGATAGTCCAGGATTTTTCTTATCACTTCTTCCTCTGATGGTATATTCTCATGATTCATATTTTATTCATATATTTTTTCACATGTTACATATTCATAATAATGTTAAGTCCCAATCTTTTTTTTTACGTTCTAGTATAAGGTGTAAGTAGGTTAATATGAACTGTGTTTTTTAAAAATAAAATCTAATTTATTAATTTTTAAAAATCAATCCATGGTCACAGGCATAGAGAGCTGAAAAGTTTACTTTAAACAAATACTGGATTTGTCATTATTGTGTGGGAGTGAAGACATTGTAGATAAATTTGATGGACATTTGCTTTACGGGCAATCCTTTCTTTGTTTCTTTCTCTTTCTTTCTTTCTTTCTTTCTTTCTTTCTTTCTTTCTTTCTTACTTACTTACTTAACTGGAGTTGTGTGACTGTGAGGACAATGATTCAAAATGTCTATCATTAACTCACAGTACATATATTCAGCTTTAGAAAAAGCTAACAACAGATTCCAAACTATCATTTTAATAACATTAAGTTCATCATTTATCCAGTGTTTCCATCCGGTCTCCCTTTTGCAGATGCTTGCAAATGAAAGCCCAAATGTTTTACAATGGTTACAGATACAATACCAAACAATATTAGAAAAAATGAAAGAGGGAAGAACAGCACCTGTTAGAAATATGTTCACTATAAAACTTCCTGTAGTAGGAAGGGAACTAGATGGCAAGATCTATGTGTACTTCCAACTTTTTATTTGCACATGCCATGATTATCCAGAGCGCATTGGCAGAGTCGATTTTAATTTTACTGCAAAACAATTGGCCAGAACACATTGCCTCTCCAATTTGTCAAACAGTTATTATATCTCACCAGTTGTGACTCATGCATTTTGACACACAAAGGGGTGAATAGATTGGTAGAGGGAGAAACATTTAAATGCTTTAAAAACATTTCTAAAGAAAATGGTGTATTATAAGGATTAAAACAACCTATGTAAATGTATGTCAATCACTTAATACAAAAATATCAATAATATAAAACTAGGACATGCATATCAATCTTAAATCTTAAAAATGTTCTGTAAAAAGTGCTTCAACAGTTGAAACTAGAAGACACTGTTGTTAAAAAAAGTAAGCAATATTGCAGAATATTGTAACAAAAATATTATTATACAAATCAGAAAAACCCTCTTGCCTAAATGCAAGAGAAGAAAAAAAATACATATTTATCGTGTCAAGGAAATGTTATATATATATTACTTTCCATATTTCACTGCAATTAAAGTTCTGCAACATTTCACAAAATAACACACACACACATATAAAACACAAGAGAAGTTTTTCATCATCTTTTTAAATAGAGCATAGAGGGAAGAAAAATAAAGATGCAGGCAATAGTACAACCCCACATACATACAGTACATGCCTTGAAAAGAAAAACAAGTACCTAAATACATAAAAACAGAAAAAACAGGCAAGAAAACATTTGTCTTCTTAAATTCATGACAAATATAAATCAATATTTTATTCTGAAAGCAAACTGTATTAGATGAAAAATATTTCATTTCAGGTAAATACAATGCTTAGTTAGATCAAAATCTGTGCAGGTTGAAAATCTGTTTAAATTCAAATGTAACTAAGATCCATGCTAACTGCATGTTAGACAGGTGCTAATTGTAAGCTCTCAAGTCAGAAAGAAAGTTGACAAGCTTGCAGGACTTTTGAATACAAGAAGAAAATAAATACAAAAACTTTTTAGGCTGCTGCCAACTTTTGTCAATGGGTACAAAACCTGTTGTTAGCCTGTGGGTGGCTTGTTTGAAAAGAGACTATGCTCTTGAATTGTGGGTGATGCCAAAACAACACTTACTTTATTTCATTCTCTGTTAAATTGGATTGGAATAAAATATAATTAATATAAAGTTTACTCTCTAATAATATATTTAATGATTTTATCTATATTATCTGAGAACATGGCAACAACTTCTCAATACCTAAGGGAAGCCTTAATCCAAGTTTATAGAGGTCTCATGCCAACCTAGAAAATCAGGTTGCACACCACTGTCTTAGAACTCAGAGTTTCACTGGGACCTATGTAAAAAGGGAGGACTTTGATTACATGGTTGCCACTGCCATCTTGCTTTTTTTTAACTCCTTCCCAGGTGCCTTAGTAAAAGTTTGAATATTGGAAAGTATTAAAAGATACTAGCATAAACATTTACAAATGAGCAGACAATGAATGAAGGTCAGAAAGAAAAAAAATGAAAAATAAATTTTGCATGCAGGCCTCTGGAAGAATATTTGTACAATCTGTTCCAAATTATCTTCACAGTGGCAAAGACATTAACATTAAATTAGCAAAACATTAGCAAAAACTATGACTGATCAAGAAAGAATGCAGATGAAAGATACATAGAAACAAATGCAATTATATAGAACAAAAATAACTTACAGAAATGTGTTTGTTCACAATATCAACCATCTTCTCCGGGTGGCTCACAACACTAACATTGACTATCCTAAACATAATAAAAAAGATAAAATCAACAAAAAAATCTCTAAGGCAAAATACAGTAATCAGATACCATATGTAGCAGCTATTTTAGATCCCCAAGTTCTAAATTTAACAAGCCCATATAATAGAAATTAACATAATAAATAATGACGTGACAAAATTGTATAAAACTAATTTTACCAGTTTTGTATTAATACTTAGATAAATAGCAGTAATAACAGTATACATAACATTTCATAGAGAGGATTAGACATCAAATGTAAATAACTACAAACTTCTCAAGAGATGAATCTCAACCAAATTCATAACAGGTTCATTTAAGATCAGAGTCAAAGAAGAATTCCTACAAATGTTTCCATGTTTTGTGGATCAAAAGAAACTTTCCAGAATTTTAGTGTTTGAGTGTTCATAGGGACATACAGACAGGGACAAGATACATTTTTCTCAGGTCTTCAGTTCAATAACGCATAATGGTTGTGAAAAGGAGCAGAAACATAAAAGAGTAGGGCTTTATATTTAAGAACTTTAACTTTTGATCACAATGAACAGTTTTGGCCTTGATATATACAGTACTCACAATTTGGGGGTATAAGTCCTGAAAGAGAATCATTGGCCTAATTCAGCTAGTCAGTGAATGATTGTCCTATCTATGCCAAAACTTTAGCAACAGGATGCAGTGCTCCATCCTCTTCTTGTGACTTTTGGTCATGATCAGTTTTCACAGCCCAGGCAAACATGCCCTCTGCTCATTGGCTTATATGTTCCTATAAAGAGCAAAAATATACATGTTGCTAATATTGATTGAATATGGCAAGGTCTCCTGAAGTAAATTCTGGGAAAGAGAGGTGAACATGAGTTGAGCTCTTATTTTCAAAGACAGAGCACAACCAAAGAGTCATTTCTCATATATGAGCACTAAATTCATATGAATGGACAAAGATGCTGTTTTCAAATATTTCAAGGGAATGCACAAAATACTGCACTTTTTTAATTTACAAGCTTATTAAGTGATTTAAGAAGCTCAGTTTGAACATTATTCAAATTTATTGAGTAAATCTTAGGCCTGAAATGTCTTTACTGATCATGTTTTGAACTTATTCTTGCTAATCTTTATGTCTTCATAATCCCCTTTTTTAATTCTACTTGTTTAGTTAGGAATTTAGAAGCTTGCTGTATTAAAATAAATAGCTTACAGAAACAAAGAGGACTTGTGCAAAGGTTTTATCCATTTAAGGACATACAATGTCAATGGATGGGAGAGAAGCCTATCTAATTCCTCTGTGAGGGGGAATATTTTATTGTATTACAAAATCATATTTGCAATTAAGTCTAGAGTATCTTAGCTTGATGGTTTTCCTCTTTTTTAACTGTGCAATCTTATGCATGCCTACACTGTAATAGTCCATTGAGCTCAAATGAATTTACCTCCACAGAACTATGCATATATTTTCAGCCTCAGTATCACAGAGATAATATTTGCTTGTATATTGACAAAAAAGATACACTCACAATAGATATTTGCCCATATATTTGCTTTGTGCATACTTCATGGTTTCTGGTAAAGTTTGCTATGATTAATGTTAAATAGAAACAAATGCCCCCTTTCCCCAAAACTTATATTTGACACTTCCTGATGCCTCTGGGAAAGGCAAACCAAGGTAAAGTATGTGTTAGATGCCAGAGTTTTTGTCCCCTAGGATGCATAGGTAAGTGTAGAAAAAGAACAGGCTGAGCTGAAAGGCAGGGTTAAGTGTATCATTATTATGGAATCATTGTGTTGCCACAAGAGACCGTAGTCCAGCCCCTCCCCCATGAATTCTGTTGACTCTTATCTAGTGCAAATTTAGATTTGCCCTTTAGTTGCCTAGATTCTTGTATAGAGGTAGCAAGAATAAACTCTTGTGTGCTTTGAACTCAATGAATGTTCCTGGTTATTTGTGCCTGACAATAAGTGCTAACAAGTTCAACCCTTCATAGCTTTTTTGAGATCAGCAAGAGCAATTAGTGGCTATCCTCAGCAATTATAAAACAGGGTGGCAAAAAACTCATGTTGTGGTTGCTAGCCAGTCCTAATTGCAGCACTGAAATTTGTGTGTAAACCATTCTTGACATCTCTTCCTGATTTTCATTGAATTAAAAAAAAGAAAAATGAAGAAAAATAATTAGATTAAAATTTATCATACCTCAAGCAAACTTAAAACATTCAAAATTGTGGAAAAATAGGGGCTGTAATATTTCTCTCTTTCCATAAATCACTCCATCATTCACAGCAACCATTGACTGCCAAATTAATAAAAAAAACATTTTAGTCTCTGCTTGTGAAATATTTCGTCTCTGAGAGAATCTGGAAAAAATTAATAAAGAGTTAATCTGAAGAAAGTGAGAAAGGGAGCAAGCTTGCAATAATAATTGAATTATAGTACAAATAGGTACCAGGTTGAATATCTTTTTCCTCTAGTGGGAATTAGTTTTTGGCAGATCTTGAGAAATCCTTAATTCTTTTGAAAAATGTAAGCAATGTGACACTTTTTATTAAAGGAATCTGCTACTGAAATTATTACTTTCCTTGATGCCCCATTTGACACACAATTTATCTTCACCATGACTTGATGTTTCATTCTTTAGTATTTCCAGGACTCATTATGGCTGGAAAAATGTCATAAAGCTATCAATGAACTTGATACTATTTCAATATTTTAAACTCAGTGCCTCAAAAAGTAACAAACAATAAGCTTCGTTATCAAAGAATATAAAAAATTCCTAATTACAAAATTTAGATATAGTGAATTCATAATTTAATTATTAATAGTTTGATAAAATTTGGATAAACTTTCTCCAAAAGGGAAAATAAATGTTTGGATCATAGCTTCAGTTTCAACAGAAGTAACAGCTTATTCATTAAGGCTGAAATTACATATATATTTACTTGGGAGTAGAGCATGAAAATTACTTTTAAACAGATAAGAATAATCTGGGGTTTTTTTTCTCATAGAACGCCCAGAACGGAGTTCCGGCACCTTTTTTGGATGGAACCTTGTAGGGTAGGCAAGGCGGGTTGTATGACGTGCTTTGAGAATAATTGTATTGTAAATCCAAACAAGATGTAAAGGCACTGTGACAAATTATTTGCAAACATCATTTTGACACATTGATAGGTATATTTGGTGTAGGGAAAGTTCAAAGTGTAGGGTAATTTTTTAGGGAATTTCTCAGATTATATTTCAGGAAAGAGAATTATTTACATTCTATTTTCATTCAAGTGGGAAAACACATTACAATTGTGTCACTTAAAAAAATAAACATTAATACTGTCAAAGATGGCTGTGCCATTTTGCCCACAAAAAAAATGACAGTAAAGGTTATCTATCTACAGAGAATACAATGGTCATAACAAATACTCTTTTCCAACAACCCAAGAGATGGCTCTACACATGGACATCACCAGATGGTCAACATAGAAATCAGATTGACTATGTGCTCTGCAGCCAAAGATGGAGAAGCTCTATACAGTCAGTAAAAACAAGACCAGGAGCTGACTTGGCTCAGATCATGAGCTTCTTGTTGCAAAATTTAGGCTTAAATTGAAGAAAGTAGGGGAAAGCACTAGGCCACTCAGGTATGAACTAAATCATATTCCTGAGGAATATACAGTAGAGGTGACAAATAGATTTAAGGAATTAGATCTGATAGACAGAGTGCCTGACCGAACTATGGACAGAGATTCGCAACATTGTACAAGAGGTAGCAACTAAAAGAAAAAGAAATGCAAGAAAGCAAAATGGCTGTCTGAGGAACCTTTGCAAATAGCTGAGAAAAGAAGGGAAGCGAAAGGCAAAGGAGAAAGAGAAAGATACACACAATTGAATGCAGAATTCCAGAGAATAGCTAGAAGAGATAAGAATACCTTCTTAAATGAACAGTGCAAAGAAATAGAAGAAAACAACAGAATAGGGAGAACCAGATCTCTTCAAGAAAATTGATGATATGAAGGGGTTTCATGCAAAGATGGGCATGATAAAGGACCAAAATGTCAGGGACATAACAGAGGCAGAAGATATTAAAAAGAGGTGGCAAAACTACACAGAAGAACTATACAAGAACGAGCTTAATGTCCCAGATAACCATGATGGGGTGGTCACTGACCTCAAGCCAGACATCCTAGAATGTGAAGTGAAATGGGCCTTAGGAAATCTGAGCAACAACAAAGCTAGTGGAGGTGACAGTATTCCAGCTGAGCTATTCAAAATCTTAAAAGACGATGCAGTAAAAGTGCTACACTCAATTTGCCAGCAAATTTGGAAAACTCAACACTGGCCACAGGATTGGAAAAGGTCAATTTACATTCCAATTCCAAAGAAAGGCAATGCCAAAGAATGTTCAAACTATCGCACCATTGCACTCATTTCACATGCAAGTAAAGTTATGCTTAAAATCCTACAAGCTAGACTCCCGCAGTATGTGAATTGAGAACTACCAGAAGTACAGGCAGGATTTCAAAGAGGCAGAGAAACTAGAGATCAAATTGCCAACATACACTGGATCATGGAGAAAGCTAGGGAGTTCCAGAAAAACATCTACTTCTGCTTCATTGACTTTGCTAAAGCCTTTGATTGTGTGGATCACAACAAATTGTGGCAAGTTCTTAAAGAGATGGGAGTACCAGACCATCTTATTTGTCTCTTGAGAAACCTATATGTGGGTAAAGAAGCAACAGTGAGAACTGGACACGGAACCACTGATTGGTTCAAAATTGGGAAAGGAGTCCGGCAAGGCTATATACTGTTGCCCTGCCTATTTAACATATGCAGAGCACATCATGAGAAAGGCAGGGCTAGATGAATCAAAAATTGGAATTAAGATTGCCAGGAGAAATATCAACAACCTAAGATATGCAGTTGATACCACTCTAATAGCAGAAAGTGAAGAGGAACTAAAGAGCCTCTTGATGCGGGTGAAGAAGGAGAGTGCAAAAGTTGGCTTGAAAGTCAACATTAAATCATGGCATCCAGCCCTCTCAATTCCTGGCAAATAGATGGGGAAGAAATGGAGATAGTGACAGATTTTATTTTCCTGGACTCCAAGATCACCTCAGATGGGGACTGCAGGCAAGAAATTAAAAGATGCTTGCTCTAGCTATGGAAAATCTAGACAGCATACTAAAAAGCAGAGACATCACCTGGCCAACAAAAGTGTGTATAGTCAAGGCCATGGTTTTTCCAGTTAAAAATTTATGGATGTGAAAGTTGGACCATAAGAAAGCTAAGTGACAAAGAATTGAGGCCTTTGAACTATGGTGCTGGAGAAGACTCCTGCGAGTCCCTTGGACTGCAAGGCGTTCAAACCAGTCAGTCCTAGAAGAGATCAACCCCGACTGCTCTTTAGAAGGCCAGATCCTAAAGTTGAAACTCAAATACTTTGACCACCTAATAAGAAGGAAGGACTCACTGGAGAAGGGCCTAATGCTGGGAAAGATTGAGGGCAATAGAAGAAGGGACGACAGAGAATGAGGTGACTGGATGGAGTCACTGAAGCAGTAGGGGTGCACTTAAATGGATTCCAAAAGATGGTAGAGGACAGGAAGACCTGGAGGAACGTTGTCCATGGGGTCATGATGGGTCGGACACGACTTCGCAATTAACAACAACACCACTATAGGATGAATATTGTTTGTATAGTGAACCAAATTGTGTCAGAATAAAATTTACTGCTTTCACTGATTGTAAGAAGCACTACACTTTTATCAGTTAATACATTCAGAATATCTTTTAAGGGCCATTTCTGAAGCTTGGCTGCACTTAAAAGTAATGAGATTTCTTACAACTGACTTGGAGAAACCTAGAGCTGCCAACTACTAACCATTAAGAATAAGACAGTATATTTGATAATATACACTGGACACTGCAATTCATTTCCTTGCTGCTTTAAAAATAATAATAAAAAAATCAGACTGAAACTCAATTCTGAAAGAGACAAAACCCATTACAAAATGAAGTTGAAAACTATCAACTACTTCTGGTTAGTAATGATAAATCATTCTAATACTTGTGTCATCTAAAGAGAACATCTAAAATCTACCTGACCCATTTAAGGGTGACCTGGATATTCTTACAGCTTTGGAACATTTTAAAGTAAGAGTTAGTTTTTTGAAGTGTTCATTTAAGATGTTACAGAACTGAAGCGCAAGGTGTCTAGTATCACTTTAATCATGGCATTAGATAAATGCTAGCCTAACTCTGGAAAGAAGGAAGAAGTGAGAAAGAAATTCAAGAATGTCCTGCCTTTGGTGTAAAAGATAGGAGAATGGATCTCTGTCAGATTTTTAATATTCTTTTCTTATACTCTTTAATAATAGAGCAGAGTTCCAATTGTTCTTATGCTGCCTGTTTTCATACCTGAAAACAGTTATAATTGTTGAGTGACTTCCTCCCATTTTAGCACATCTTTTAATTAATTTTCACTGACTTACCCACTCCCAAAAAAATCAGCTTCCAGTTTCATTTCACACATTATGCCATCAATTAATAGAATACTTTATAGAACTCTACCAGAAAAAAACCCTGATCACATCCTCTTCTTCCCATTGCATACATTCTATGCATCACTCCAAGCTATTTCTGTTTTTATGTGCACACATATACAAATGTGAGAGATTTGTTGATTCAAACATGCCATCTTTTCAAAGGGAATGGATTATGGAATCCATCCCTGCAGAACAATTGACCTTTTTAAGAAGTTTTCATGTGACTCTCTTTGACTTCAAATTAGCATAGTCAATAAACAATTTTTTAAAAAAAACAGTCAATTAACCTCAAATCCAATCTTGAACTTTTGAAATAAAGATAAAATAAAGGCAAATAACAAGACAATTAAAAAAAGACAATTAACAAATGGAACAGCTTGCCTTCAGAAATCAGGGGTGCATCATCACTGGAAGTTTTTAAGAACAGCCTAGACAGTCACTTATCTGAAATTATATAGGTTCTACTGCTTGAGCAGGGGGCTGGACTAGAAGACCTCCAATGTTCCTTCCATTCCATTCAGTGGTGGGATTCAAATATGTGAACAACCAGTTCTCTGTGTGGATGCTGCTTCCAGAAGTCCATTCTAGGCCTAGGCAACAAAAAAGTAGCTACCAGTTCTGCCGAAGTGGCGCAAACCGGCTGAATCCCACCACTGATTATTCTATTCTATTCTATTCTATTCTATTCTATTCTATTCTATTCTATTCTATTCTATTCTATTCTATTCTATTCTATATATACCATAATATTCAGGCCAGATTTCATCAGATATCTAAAGTAGGCATGTGCAGTTTTTCTTCAAGTGGGAGATAAGCACTAATTTGCTATTAATCAGTTGTTGAACTGCAGCCATAATCATGGTGGGTATTATCAACATTTGATCTAAATCTCAGCAAATATGGAACATTTTATTTCGTTTCAGTTGATTAACATTTCCTTGATAAAAGAAAGCAACTGTATTATGTGGGAACATTTTCTCCCTTCCTGATTTGGAAAATACTGTAACGAAGCCAAATCCAAGAAAAGAATGCATAGTCCTGTTATAGATCTAGAGGCTTTCAGTTTACCCTGAAATCAAGTAGGTTTAGTGGTTTAGTTAAAATTCTTGTCAAAGCAATATTTCTCCAGTTTGCATAAACTAATGCCAACTGTCTGAAAGTGCTTTCTTATACTGTATGAACAAATTTGATCCGCATACAATTGAAAAGATCTTTTTTTAAAGAAACAACAAATCTTGGTGCTACTACTGTTGTCAATACTAATAATAGTACCATCCTGAAGAGTAGATTTAATAAAATACAAAATCTTAATAATTTTAGGGATTTTCATTTAATTTTAAATTATTTTTCTGAATTCATACTAACCTTCTACTTTTGCTACTGAATATTTCAAATACCATCTTCTGCAGCAGTTCTACTGCTGGACCTTTAGTAAAGATGCTGTTTTCATAACATAAAATAAGATTTGAGTAAAAAAAAGCACAGTGGTTACTGTTCTTTGCAGTATATCAACACAGTTCTTCATCATTGCAAGAAAGTATGTATGGTTTCTATTCCATATTTAGTAAATGTTCTACTTGTAAATAATTGAGGAGCAATTATAGGTCATACGGATGCATTTTGCATTCAACAGTCATTTGTAACTTGAAGAATAGATAACCCAGTAATTTGTATTCATATATGTACTCATAAAAATTGAACTTCCCAAGTTGCAAAGTATATAATTTTTCCTGTGTTCTTTTAACTTTTTTTAATGTATTTTACAACATTTCAGCAAATGCTTAAAATCAGCAAATAATTTTCTAGAGGGAGTAATGTGAGAACCTTAAAATGAACTACCACCATAACAGGAAGAAAATTAACCCAAATGAGTATTCTTATTGTTGAACGTTAAATTATTTTTTGACAAAGAAAACCTGGTCAAGAATAAGCAGTTCCAACCTGATAAAGCATCTATATCTCTGGAATCGTGCTAGCTTACATTAGTAAATAATAGATTGTATTTGAAAAAGAAAGAATCACAAAACAAGCAAGCAAACAAATATCCAAGTCAAACACAAACACAAGCTTTATTTCTTTTTATTACAAGCTGTCAAGCTGTCATTACAATACCTAGTTGCTGTATTTTCTTATATAATAATACCCAAGGCTAATGGATTGCATTTTCAGCAACAGCACAGCATATGCCTATATACCGGTAGCAAAAATGATACTGAGGGATAACTAAAACAGTGTATCGATGCTATCTTAAGTATAGAGCAAAAGAAGAAAGGGAAGAGATAGACATTGCGGACCAGAAAAAGTTGGATCCATATATTATAGGAAAATGATTGGATTCCCAAGCAAATCTAAAAAAGATGTTCAGTTCTATCAGAAGACAGCACTGTAAAAAATGAAATCGCAACAAATGAAATAGGATTATGCCACCTCAAGACAATGACTATTTATATTCAATGCATAGGAAGACAATCCTTTCTTTTAAATCTGGTTGCTCTAACTTAATAAGAAACATCAATTTTAATCAGGCTTCTCCTCTAAAGGAACCTGAACAGAATATTGCAAGAAATAATCAAAAGAAAGGATTGTGCTACCCCATTGCATGCTTTGATTAGATTTACATACCACCTTTCATTCAGGAACTCAAGGCAGCATAGTCAATACTAGCTATTTCTATTTTCACTCACACCAACAATTCTATGGATAGGATTGGCTGAAAGAAAATAATTAGGACAAAGTGACTTGGTAAATGTCTTTAGCTGATCAGGAACTAGAATCTGAGTTTCCCCCTCTCTAATCCAACACTAAACAGTGTTCTACAATAATACTCATTTATATTAGCCATTCAGTCATACATTCAAAGTTCTCATCCCAAAACATCCCCTGACTTTCTAAGTTACCTAAGATAATTTATTTTACTGAACATTATTTTCAACACATTATTTTCAACTTTGATTCCTTTTTTTAACCCTATAATCAATGAGAAAAAGCATACTTGGATACTTTACAATAACATGGCCATGACATTGCTCTGCAAGAGATCCATGTTGCCTTTCACATATGGAGCAATAAGCACCATGTTCCTCTTTATATACCTACTCAGGTAAAATAATAAGTTGTATATGCAGAGGTCTACTTGCTATACAGGTAATCCTTGACTTACCACAGTTTGTTTAGTGATTGTTCAAAGTAACAATGAGACTGAAAAATGTGACTTCTGACCATTTTTCACACTTACAACCATTATGGCATCCCTGTGGTCACATGATCAAAATTCAGATGCTTGGTATATGACTCATATTTATGACCATTGCAATGTCCTGGTGTAATGCAATTCCCTTTGTGACTTTCTGACAAGCAACGTCAATGGAGAAGCCAGATTCACTTAGCAACCATGTTGCTAAGATAACAAGATTCACTTAACAACTGTGGCAACAAAGGTTGTAAAATGGGGCAAAACTCACTTAACAAATGTCTCACTTAACAATTTTGGGCTCAATTGTGGTTGTAAGTCGAGGATTACCTGTATAGAACATGGACTTCTGCAGAGAACCAGGGTTATAAATAGGACATCTGGAAATAAAGGTTATCTCTGTCAGTTAGCAGGTTCCTGTTCCTCAATTTAGGAACATCTACCTTGTGCTTTGATGGTCAAGAGAACAAATTAAAAAGTAAAATGTTTACATTTGTCATTTACATTCTTTAGCTGGAAAGCAAGGGTGGGAGGGATGAAGAGTCATCAATTCTAGATTTCTTACCTTAAAACATTTCATCCCTGCACACTTTTATTTTTGCTTCTTTGCTCTTTTAATCCAAAGGTTAGAATCTCCATGGTTAGATATAAATGAATTATAAATATCCACTTATCTATTTTTAGGATTTCAGCATACCTTTTCTTGTTATTCTAAAGTGGGAAAGCAGAAAAAGATATATGAATCCTGAATCTTTCTCATCCCAAACTTTGAATGAATAGCTAAATAGAATAAAGCAGTTTAGAGGGGGAATCTCTGAACTGAGGTACAAGCTGCCCCACCCAAACTAGTCAATACATATTGCAGTTAAGATACATGGATTCAGAGTGAAATTTGCACACAGAGAATACTTACGTTCAAGCACAATGCATCAAGGAAAGTGAAAGTAAATGAAAAGCATCATTTCCACCTGGGCTTTGCATGGATTGATATTATCACAGGCATTTTGTGAAAGGAGATACATTGGGGAACAATCTGAAATGAAACCAACTGCTCCAACCATTCAGTAATGGTTTTATAAGCTTTTATGCTGAGACTTGACAAAGAGATAGAATTAATATTGCAAATAGGGAATATGGAATTGTTTTGAATACAATGTTTGGTTGTGATCAGTTTGCCCTACTATTCCTCAATGAATATGACTATATACAAGAACACATACTTTTAAAGGTAGTTTTATCTCTTTCATGCAAACAGTTATGTTCTTTATTGATTGGTACTGGTGGGAAATGAAATACATGAAATAAATCCATTTCCACATTTTGGGCATCACTCATAAATCCCCACCTGCCCCAAAATAGAATTTATTTTAGTGTCACTGCAGAAATAATATTAGAGAAGAAAATAGTTTTTATTTGCTCTTACATGGAGTTCAGATGAGAACTGAAATTGCTGATGCAACAATACTTGCATTTTCTCCTTATATAATTTGTAAAAATGATTCAAAATAGGTTCATAATTTGTAAAAATGATACAAAATAGGCTATAGATTCATCTGTTTTCAAATTTATTAATGATAAAATCCTAGAACTATCGATATATAATTCTCTGTATGAATCACCTCCTTGTGTTATAAATATTAAATCTATGCAGAAACTTCAAAACATATGTTTTGCAAACAGTTTTAGCATGACAATTTTACATGTAATTCAATGCAAGAGTGCACTGTTAAAGCAAGATACTTCCACTGGCACTTAAAGGAAGCAAAGTGTCAGTTTTATATAAAGTCTTGTATGTGCATATTGTAACAACTTACAAAATCTGAAGTGGTTTAATGGTCTCATGAAAATTAATATTCCCTGCCAAGGTCTGTTTTAAAATCTGACATGAGTACATTTGTTAGTTCAATTTATATGGCCATCCATGTCAATAAAGGTCTAAGCTGAAGTTGTAGTGGAATCTGATTTACCACAGCATGCTTTTTGCTAATTAAAGAAAACTAGACTGGTCATGGAAAAATATTGAACTGAATTTCACAATGAAAAGGGAAGAATAACTATTACTGTTGTGATATAAGCATAAGAGTGAAGGCTATTAATAGCTAATGTTCAGGAAATTTCATGACATGACTCCGCATAATTTTGAGAAAATTATCATTGAATAATGATCAATAATCATTGAACATAGAACGCAAGTTTAAATAAATATTTGAGGAAATAACTAAGCTTTGGTCAATATATTATTCCAGAAATATTGACCATGACAGTTCATGAAAGAATTTATAAAGAATGAATTCTTCCTGAATCTATCATGGGACTGCCTTTACATTACCTTTTTGCAGACCGTACCAAAACAATAAAGCTGTTAACTGTATAACTGTTACAAAAAGAAATGATATTGATTCTGATAGGATTTACTCCTATTTTCAGTCACTATAAATAGAAATTATATGGTGCAGGAAAGTGAGATTATTGCTATTTTAGCGTGATCTTTTTGGGAAGAAAATATATTATGTACCTACTTTCTGATTTTTTTCATAGATCTTATTCATGTATAATGAAGCCAGTTCATTTCAAAATGACTTTCATATTTTACAAAAAATAAATATAATTAAGTCACTTTTGTTCTGAACATTAAAAATAAGAAGTAGAATGAAAAAGAGATAAAGGAGGGGATAGACAGATGATAATTACTTTATATAATGAATCTGCTTACTTAGAGGTCCTTAGAAAATTCCCAGGCAGACTTATCAAATTATTGAAAAAGAAACTCTATCACTTCATAAACAAATGCAAACCTGTACATTTATAAAACTAGATGCATATTCTAGTAAAATTTCAGAAAATTTTGGATTGCAAAATCACTTGCATTAAGCAAAGCAAATAAAGATATACTTCTAATCATCTGCATATTAAGCAAAGGTATTACATGACCTTGACTGAACTGATTGTGTGCTTGAAAGCAGTGATGGTTAGTAGAAGGAAGCACTTGGAAAACAGTCATTTCCCCAATCTTGATTATTTTTTTAACTAGTTCCAAAAAGAAATAATGCTTATTTTGAGCACTTAAAATATCTTATACCTTTACCCAAAAAATAATATGACACAGCAACATGTTTAGCATTTAGACATGAATAGACTTAATTTGCCTGCCAGAGAAACAATCTTCTGAATCTGCTTCATAAATCACAAAACAAGCTCAGCAACTCATACATTCAATGGAATTACTTTGAAATCTTCTAGGCATGAGTGCATGCATATCACACACTGCTGCTGGGAGTCTACTAGAAGATGCATTGCCAAATGATTGTCCTAGTGGACAATCACCTAAATATGAACCAGCAGTGTGCTGCAGCTGCCAAAAGGTCAACACAGTGCTAGGCTGCATTAACAGAGGGATAGAATCAAGATCACGTGAAGTGTTAATACCACTTTACAATGCCTTGGTAAGGCCACACTTGAAATACTGCATCCAGTTTTGGTCACCGCGATGTAAAAAAGATGTTGAGACTCTTTCTAGAGTACAGAGAAGAGCAACAAAGATGATTAGGGGACTGGAGGCTAAAGCATATAAAGAAAGGTTGCTGGAATTGGGTATGTCTTGTTTAATGAAGAGGAGGACGAGGGGGGACATGATAGCAGTGTTCCAATATCTCAGAGGCTGCCACAAAGAAGAGGGTATCAAGCTATTTTCCAAGGCACCTGAAGGCAGGACAAGAAGCAATGGGTGGAAACTAAGCAAGGAGAGAAGCAACCTAGAACTAAGGAGAAACTTCCTGACAGTTAGAACAATTAACCAGTGGAACAACCTGCCTCCAGAAGCGGTAAATGCTCCAACACTGGAAGTTTTTAAGAAGAAACTGGACAACCGAAATGGTATAGGGTTACCTGCCTGAGCAAGGGGTTGGACTTGATGAGCTCCAAGGTCCCTTCCAACTTTATTATTATTATTATTATTATTATTATTATTATTATTATTATTATTATTATTATTATTATTATTATTATTATTATTATTACTACTACTACTACTACTACTACTACTACTACTACTACTACTACAGATCTATTTTTTAATATGCAGAAAGGTGTAAATTAATTCCAGGACATTTTTTTAGCCTCCTAAGAATGGAGAAAAAATGAATGCGATGCGGAATTACTTTTTTCTCCTTTTTATGACCCTGTAATCCCTTGCTTCAGGGTGATGTCAGGGCAATTGAGTGGAGCTGAGCATTTATTGGCTGGATACCCTTCTTGACACCTATGTGGAGTTTGCAGCAGATATTTTCTCTCTGTGCCCTGATAGAAAAATATCTGTCACTGCCTAGGATTAAACTCTGAAACTTTCTGAGTAGGAGGCAAGAATCTTCACTCTAGGCCACCGCACCACTCTGCAATGTGGAATGACTCTATCAACCCCTATACCAGGTATCATGCATCTCAACAGGTCCTTTCCAAATAACAAATGGTATTTAGAAACTAACTTAGATATAATATAACAATTTGTGTACTGGTCTATCAGCAAGTGATCTTCTTTGTGCTCAAACACTAAGGGTAAGTCCTCTTAACAGTCCACAAATTCCATCTCTACAGCCATGACTGGAGAAAGACAACACCATATCATTTCCATGCTGTTGCCAAGAAAACTGCATGTCTATTTTCCATATAGTCATCAGAATTCTAAGTTGATGGAGTATTTATCTTACCTTATGGATATGTTTTACCTGGAGTATTCCACTTATGTGGAGATCTATACATTTGTTCAGCAAAAGGTAAACACAGGGAGGTCAAAGGTGAAGGAACAGGACCAACACTTAACATTGCCTGATCTCTTTCTATTTGTAATGCTTCATATTGTGGCTATGCATTTTTGAGAATGTACAAAATTTTCAAGATAACCTTGTCAGTTGTTAGAATTCCCTCCTATGACTGAAATAGAATTATTTTGTCTTCCACTATCTAGGAAATGGTTAACACATGGAATTATCAGAAAATAGACAAATCTGTCTGAAGTATTTATTTGAAGTTCAGCAGAGGACCTAGAGGCAATTAAAATCACAAGCAGGATCAAAAGAATTATGTTTTAATGGACAATTGTTTCCGTATGTGTATCAGAATGGGTTTTCCAGGTGACTTTTGTTGGGCAGGAATAGCATATTTAATGGGAACCATTAAGAAAAGAAGAATGGAAACCGGATAGATCTGAACCTTAGCACATTCTTCAATGTTCATCTATACATGTTTCACTGAAATGAATGGAAAGTCTATAAAAACCAAGAGGTGCACTTGTAAAGCTCCTGTTCATTCCCTTAAGGCACATGGGAGAAAATATCACAAGGGATTGCATTTCATGCTAACTTCTGTGAAGCCACCTTGAAATTAGAGCTAAAGAAATATGATCCAGAACTTTTGACAAGCAACAGAGACAGAACATCATTTGAACTTCCTGCCATTTCTGCTAATGAAACATTCGTGTTTCCACATGTGAGGTCAAATGTACTGAGGAATTCCTGCCATACATTTTTATTATTCTTTTTAAATAGGATGGCATAATTTCAACAATTTGAAAGATTGCTTGTAGTAGAAGAGGTCATAATTTATGTTTTACTTAGGAATCATATCTCTCAATGCTAAAAAATGTACTTAAAATATACCTTAATTATTTTGATTGCTTTACTTAGCTACTAGATAGCTGGCTGATTTTCAATAGACAAGAAATGCCCCTTGTAAATCAAGGTTCACCATTCACTGTAATCACAAATGACAGAATGAGTTTCATTAACAACATTGGTTTCTATAACTGATTTCTCTCTCTCTCTCTCTCTCTCTCTCTCTCTCTCTCTCTCTCTCTCTCTCTCTCACACACACACACACACACACACACACACACACTCTCTGTTGTTGTTATTGTTGTTGTGAATAAGGGAATACTACTGAAATTTAGATCTATTATCAAAATTCAGGTCAGGATTCAAATGCATTGATCAATAGAGCTTTATAAAGAAGTCAAGGTAAGATAGATCCTCTGATCTTCTGGCATTTAGCCAGAGCTATCAATCTTCCACTTCTACAAATGCTAATATTAATCATGCACAATGTATTTCTTTAACCAAGGCCCTTAAAGTACCCATTAAAGCATTCAGATAATACAAAAATAATAGAATTTAGTATGGTAAGGAATATTAAAAAGACCAAGCAGGAAGAGAAATGGCAACTTTGATAACCTTGAAACTTATATTTGGGTCCTCCCATAGCCCTTTGGCTTGATCCTGCCATAACTCCAATAGGGATCAAGCTGCATAGAGTGCCCTTCGCCCTCAAGCAGAAGATCGATGCAGAGCTGGACAAGCTGGTGCAGCAAGGCATCCTGCAGCCAGTAGATAGCAGTAAGGCCAACGGAGAGGTGCGAATATGTGCAGATTACAATAGAGCACTCCAACAACACGCAGATCCGGTGCCTTTAGTCAGCCACATTTTGGTGTCACTACAGGGAGGTTGCATCTTTGCCAAGTTAGATTTGGCTCAAGCCTATCAGCAACTGCCGGTGGATGATGCTATTGTGGAAGCTCAAACCATAGTTACTCACAGAGGAGCTTTCAAGGTTAAGCGCCTACAATTCGGGGTCAGTGTTGCCCCAGGCCTATTCCAGGGAAACCACACATGCCGCCTGGTCCAGGATCCACATAGATTATGCAGAGCCTTTCCAGGGACAACTCTTCTTCATTATGGTAGACAGTCACTCCAAGTGGTTAGAGGTCATATGTGTTCCCACCATGATTGCTGCCAGGACCATACAAGAACTGTGCAGGATTTTTGCCATCGAGTTACCCGATGTGATAATTTCTGACAATGGGACCCAGTTTACTGCTTCAGAATTTCAGTCCTTTTTAAGGGCAAATATGATCAGACATGCCACATCAGCTGCTTTTCACCCAGCTTTGAATGGCCAGCGGAGCACATGGTCTGAACAACAAAGGAATCCTTAAAGCGGATTGTTGTGTCCTGAGCCTGTGGAAGCAGGCTCGGGACACTGCAATGGTCCTGGGCAGTTGCAAAAGCTGCCCTGGACCAGACGGAGTGGCACCGGCCCTGCGCATATGCGCAGGGCATGAAAGCACTCTGCAAATGTAACAGTTCTGCCCGGGTCTATGTTCTTGTTAAGAGAGGCCTGCGTGCCTCACTGAGGCTGATTCGATCCTGTAAGCTCAATAAAGCCTGTTGTTGAAGAATGAACCTTGTCACTCCTCATTCCTCGAAGAATATAAAAGTGGCAACAAGGGTGGGATTGCCTTATGAACAGAAGAAAAGGAAGCCATAAAGAACTAACTTTTGAAGTCCTTGAAGAGGGGAAGTCGGTGTTGGAAGTCAGCGTCTCAAGCCTGCCAGTACAACTTCGCTGGAGGGTGAGCTCGGCTGAAAACAAACCCTTTCTCCCCCCCATTTAAAGTGTACAGGAGTGAAAGGAAGAGTTAACTGTAGAATGGCGAAGATTGGTCGCATTTCAGAGTTTGATATCTCCCACCCAGAAAAATGGGACTCTTATGTTGCAAGGGTGGAGAATTATTTAAGGGTAAACCAGATAAGGGAAGATGGCTTGAAGGCTGCAACACTGCTGTGTGTCTGTGGTCAAGAAGCATTTGAAATAGCAGAGAACCTGGTAGCCCCTGCATCTCTGGAGACAGTCACGTTTGCTGACTTAAAAAAATTACTAAAAGAACATTTTCAGCCTAAAATGTCTGTGATTGCATGGAGACATACATTTGAGCAAAGGGATCAGAGGGCAGATGAATCTGCTAAGGACTTTATTGCAGCTTTAAGAAGAGCAGCAAAGCCATGTGAATTCAAGGATCTGGAAGAGAGGCTGCGAGATCGCTTCATTTGCGGGCTGAGGAACAGAGACTTGCAGCAGAAGATGTTTGCTAGAGAGGATGTCATGTTCCAAGATGCCCTGAGAGAGGTGACAGCAGAAGAAGCAGCAGGGAGGGCTGAAAGGTCAATGTGGCCTAACAAGAACCTTCCGGAGGCAGTTACAGTCCATCAAGAGGATGTCAAAGATGGAGAAGACTCGGATCCTGAAGAAGAAGTGAATAAACTTTACCAGCCAACAGGAAGGAAGCAGAAGGAACGTCTGGACAAGATCCCCGCTGCCTTCAAATGCTTCGGATGTGGAGGAAGCCATAAGAGAGCTGAGTGCAGGTTCCGTTCTGCCATATGCAGAGAGTGTGCAAAGCAAGGCCACATCGCAGCCATCTGTTTGAGTCATCAGAAGGTACAACTTCAGGAAGAATTGCATCTGAAAGGTACCAGGGTCCCCAACCAAAATAGGGTGGGCTTCTGCGCATCACGCAGGAGTATTTTGAGGACAGGAACACACAAGCCTTTAAAGAAAAAACTGTCCCTTAAGGTACGGTTGCAAGGGGTGTCCATTGCCATGGAGTTGGACACTGGGTCTGCTCTCTCTATTATTTCTAACAGTACATTTAGAAAGATTGGTGAAAGTAGTGGCCTTTGAGCCAAACTAAGACCATCCAACATAATACTTACAGGCTTTCAAAATTCCAAAGTCAGTGTTAAGGGGGGGCACCCTTAATGTACAGCACAAGGATTCTGAAGGTCCCCTAGATGTATTGGTTGTGGGGGGGAACACACGAGCCTCATTGGACTTGATTGGTTCGAGGCCCTGGGAATCCAGGTCACAGGGCTGCACAATTTGCAAATGCAGAGCCTAGCAGAAGTCTGCAGGGAGTTTGCAGATGTGTTTAGTCCAGAACTTGGATCCTTCAAGGGGCCTCCAGTCTCGCTAAGCTTAGATCCAACCATCACGCCCATCAGGGTTAAGCCAAGGAGGGTTCCTTTCACCCTAAAGGCCAGGATTGGTGCTGAACTGGACAAATTGGTCCAGCAAGGAATTTTAGAACCTGTAGATTCAAGCCCATGGGAAACCCCCATAGTCATGCCTTTAAAGGCTAATGGGGATATATGTATATGTGCAGATTACAAGTGCACACTAAATAAGGCACTTCAACAGCATGCTTACACAGTACCTGTGGTAAGCCACATTCTGGCCTCCCTTAAAGGGAGCCGCATATTTGCAAAGCTTGACCTGGCACAGGCCTATCAACAACTGCCTGTTGACGATGCAGCTGCAGAGGCCCAAACTATTGCGACTCACAGAGGGGCATTTAAAGTCAAGAAACTGCAATTTGGGGTAAACGTAGCCCCTGGCATATTCCAGAGCGTCATGGAAAGCACGCTCTGAGGCATTCCTGGGGTCTGCCCCTACTTTGATGATGTCCTCATTGCAGGAGAGTCAGCTCAAAATTTAGCTGAGAGATTAAGGGCTGCCTTGCTTCGTTTCAGAAGAGCAGGCCTTAAACTAAAAAAGGAAAAATGCAAAATAGGAGTCAATCCCACTGACTTCTTGGGATTCAGGATAGACTCCCAAGGCATTCACACTGCAGAATTTAAACTACAGGCCATCCAGAAGGCCCGAAGTCCTAAGTCCAAGGGCGAATTACAGGCATTCCTGGGCCTACTAAATTTCTATCACACTTTCTTGCCTCACAAGGCCACTGTAGCAGAGCCCCTACAGAGACCTCTTGGACAAACAGGCTACTTGGTTGTGGACAAAGGTCCATGAAAAAAACTTTAATGAAGTTAAGGCCTTACTCACCTCTAATACTGTATTAGCTCATTTTAATGAGAAATTGCCTGTTTGCATCACTTGCAATGCCTCTCCATACGGTTTTGGAGCTGTTCTTAGCCACCTAAGGGCAGATAGGACCCAGGTCCCTATGGCCTATTATTCCAGAACTCTCTCGTCTGCTGAGCAAAATTATGCCCAGATTGACAGAGAGGCTTTGGCAATAGTGGCCGGCATTAAGAAATTTCACGATTTCTTATATGGCCGCAAATTTATGGTCTATACTGACCATAAGCCACTTCTGGGGTTGTTTACTACAAACAAACAGACCCCACAAATCATTTCTCCTCGTATGCTGAGATGGTCCATTTTTCTGTCAGCATATGATTTCACATTGATTCACAAACCTGGAAAGGATATGGGTCATGCTGATGGCCTGAGTAGATTGCCCTTGCAGCATATGGAGCCTGATCCTGCTCCTGCAGTTCATATTATGTCTATTCAAGACTTACCTGAGTGTCACCTCAATGCTAGGGATGTGGCTGCTGAATCCGCCACTGATCACACGCTTACACGTGTGTTGTCCTGGGTATTGTCAGGATGGCCTGACCAGTGCCCGGATGCTGTGTTCCAAAGAAGCATGAGCTGTCCACTTTCAAAGGTTGCCTATTATGGGGTAGCAGAGTTGTGATTCCGACCTCATTGAGGTCTAGAATCTTGAGCTCCTTACATGAGGGACATCCTAGTATCATCAGGATGAAAGCGCTTGCATGTAGCCATCTTTGGTGGCCGGGTCTGGATAAGGTTATCGAGGCCCAGGTGCACAGTTGCCAAGCGTGTCAACAATCTCGCCAGTACACAGGTGGGAGGAAGCCCCAGTACACAGGTGGGAGGAAACCCAGTTCTCATGGTCTAGGGTGCATATAGATTACGCTGGGCCCTTTCAGGGACAATTCTTCCTGATTGTTATGGACAGCCATTCCAGATGGCTAGAGGTTGTTCCTGTTTCATCAACAACTACTGCCAGGACCATCCAGGTGCTGCGATGAATCTTTGCATCACACGGCCTTCCAGATGTACTGGTTTCCGACAATGGTCCCCAATTTACTTCTTCTGAGTTCCAGGTTTTCCTGCAATCCAACATGATCCAGCACATGACTTCGGCTCCCTTCCACCTGTCGTTCAACGGAATGGCTGAAAGAATGGGGCACACTACCAAGGATGCCCTCAAGAGATTGACTTATGGTAACTGGCATCACAGGTTAGCAGATTTCCTTCTTGCACACCGCACCACACCATGCACTTCAACCGGGAAGTCTCCTGCTGAACTTCGTTGGGACCATCGCCTCATTACTAAACTGGACAGGCTGCATCCTGATAGGGTGGCTCCACAGGCATCACAACCAAGGGCTCCAAGAAGACTGCAAGTAGGAGTTCCAGTTTGGGCGCGTAACTATGGGCCGGGTCACCAGCTGTGGTTTGCAAGGTCTCAGGGCCTTTATCATACGAAGTGACACTGGGTGACGGCCATGTCCTTCGCCGGCACATAGATCAGCTGAGTGCGAGACTGGGTTCGCACCCTTCTGCTCCTGGCTCTGCTCTGGGGCAGGAGGAGGATCAGAATATGCATTCTGAAGATCTAATGCAACAGTCTGTCCAAGGTCCTAACAGTGGCTTGGGCAGGATTTTAATGGATGGGGAATCACCCCATACACCCACGATCACTATAGAAAGGGAGTCACACCAGGGGTATCCTAACTTTTCACAATTGACAGATAGTGCTCCAGACAGGGAGACTGACCGGGGGCATTCCAACAACTCACAAGACTCTAGTGAACTAGAATTCAGAGGGGAACCAAAGCCCAATTCTGCAATTGCTCCCAAAAGAAAGTCAGTGGAACAAGAGGTAGCCTGAGAGGCATCTCCTGACTCTGACACCTGGGATACATCCTTAGGGGGGTTGGGACAAGGAAGCAACCCAAATGCCCAGCACACTTCAAATGCGGGCAGGGGATGCGAATACTGTCCCCCCCAAGAAAGGTCCATTGTGGAACTGGGGAATACCACCCAGCCACAGTGTGCTGCCTGGGATGGAGAGGCCCCAGCCACTCCGCAGAGGGGTGGGTCAACCAGGTCAGGGGAGCAGCAAAGTCCTGGCCTGCTGAGCCTGCTGGGCAAGCAGGCAGGCCAGATGACAGCTCCAGGGGCATCTGGAAATGTAAGGCAGCAACGCCTGGTTCACCTAGCCTGGTGGGCGAGCAGGTGGGCTCAGCATCGTCATCAGGTCCGAGAAGGTCGCAAAGGATGAAACGGCCACCCAAATACCTCAGGGAATTTGTTAACCTGCAGTCCAGTTTTCTGGGAATGAATTAGTGGGCCCCAGAGAAGAGGGGCCGGTTGGCTTCTCATTATTACTATTTTTGTTCTGGATATGTTTATTCCCAAAATGATAGAGGGTATTAGCCCTAAACCAACAGTGGGTAACCCCACATTCCATGCATTTGATGCATGGGGGTATAACACTATCACTAGAGACCTCGTGTGAGCAGTGATGGGTATGTTCCCCTCTAGGGGGGAGGGGTGTTGTGTCCTGAGCCTGCAGAAGCAGGCTCGAGATGCTGCAATGGTCCTGGGCAGTTGCAAAAGCTGCCCAGGACCAGACGGAGTGACGCCGGCCCTGCATGCATGCGCAGGGTGCAAAAGTGCTCCGCAAATGTAACACTTCTGCCCGAGTCTCTGTTCTTGTTAAGAGAGGCCTACGTGCCTCACTGAGGCTGATTCAATTCTGTAAGCTCAATAAAGCCTATTGTTGAAGAATGAATCTCGTCACTCCTCATTCCTCGAAGGACATAAAATGGATAGTCTCAGGTAACTGGCAACACAGACTGGCAGATTTTCTACTCTGCCAATGTACAACCCCATGCATTTCTACTGGCAGAAGTCCAGCAGAATTAAAATGGGGCCGGCATTTGATCACAAAGCTGGATCACCTACATCCAGATAGAGTTGCCTCATAAGCAACACAGCCAAAGGCACCATGGTGAGAAACTATGGACAAGGGGCACTGTGGGTGGTAGCTGTGGTTTGCAAGGTGACTGGGCCACTTTCTTAAGAAGTGGTCCTGAAAGATGGTCGCATGCTATGCAGGCACATTGACCAACTGCGGCGGACGTTAGCAAACCAGCCAATAAGTCATGACTCTAGTGACAGTCAAACTCAGAGCAGCACGATGGCAGTAGTGCATCAGACTCTGCCAGCAACCGTGGAGCTCTCTGACTAAGGGACAAGACTCAAACATCTGGTGAGTCAGTCCCAACCACTGATACCACAACCAATGGACAATGCCTGCTAACGGCTCCATTTTCAGGACTGGTGGACTCTGTGTCACCTGGGGAGACTGGCTTGGGCTTACCAGGACAGCCCAGCCACAGAGACTCGAGTCTACCCATGATAGATAGGTCCCATAGCCCTGGTCTTCCAAGCCTGGCAGGTGAGCTGACAGACCAGGGGCCTCCACCAGTTCAGAGGCATTCGGAACAGGCGAAAAGGCCAACAATGTATTTAAGAGACAATGTTCAACATATGACCTTATGAACTATCTAGGAGAAAGGGGTGTAATGTATTGAGGTGAATTATTTGGAATTGTTGAAAAAAACGGTCATAAGACTCTGTCAGTTAAGGGCCAGACTTGCTGTCTACATGCTAATTATCTTGTGTTAAAGCAGGAATTAATACTTGAATCCTATTGGCTGCCACCTAGTGGTTGAGTGTATAAATAAGGGTGGAGCTGCAGTTATTCAGGCTTCTGTTTAAACCTTTACTAGAGTTGTTTGTTCACCTGCTGCCTCGTTGATGCCTCACAGAACACCAAACATAACACTATTGACATGGAGCAGCTTTCCATAGCTACATAAAAGAAAAATAAAGAAATCACGTAAATTCTGCATCATCTAAGCTTATTGTCGTTTCAAATCCTTACTCCTCCTGAGTCCTATGCCTTTGAACATATATTAGCATTTTTCAGTCTTCTGCCCTTTATATACATTGGATCAAAATTCACAAAGTTTCCAGCTACACGTTGCATGGGCATCAAGTTAAGAAAGGCTACTGTAATATTTGTCAAAGTTTTCAAATAAATGCAGAAGAATCTCTAAAATCTAAGACTATCATAAATTGCTTTTCCTCTTTTCAATTTTTCTCAAGCAAACCTTTTTTTTCGGTCATCTTTTTTTTATACCTCCTGGTTCATTTTGTAATAAATAAAACTGAAGTATCCCCAGTTAATCAACCATACCAGAGGAAGACATGGTGGAGTCATGTTGTAACCATAGATTAAAAGGTAAATTTATAATTTCACTTATAACAGCTATAAAGAAGGTTAGAAGTTACTTCTTTGTATCTTTTTTCTTTATTTTGTGTTTTTCTTTTACTTTTTGAATGACTTTACTTGAGTGTCCTTCACTAAACCAAAACTGAATTTCAAGCAGTAAGCAAGAGGGGTAATCAGAGGTAGATACTTATTTTTAAGGTCAAGTTCATTACTTTTAAGAGTTGAAAATTAATTAGTCTTTAGTTTTAAAAGAAAAATAATACCAAAGTTAGGATAGTCACAGCTTGCAATTGATGCTGTTGCCTTTCATTAAAAAAGCAGCTACCATTTTCTAATTGCCTGGGAATTAGAACAACCTAAGAAAATTAAATTAGATTAAAGTACTCCCAGATGTTTTCACTGGTCACTGCCCTGTTATTAGAAAAACAAGCTTTAAAATTGTTTGACAATTAGAAATAAATTAGAATAAGAATATTTTTCTTAGAACAGAAAAACTACGTGTGTGTGTGTGTGTATGTGTGTGTAATTTTAACTGATGTTGAAAACCAACATGATTTTAATATTTCTACTTATTAATACTATGCAAATAGACATATTTCTCATAAGAAAGAATAGTATATATCTGATCTTTAACTATTCATACTTAAATGCTTAATGAGCTTAAAGGAAACTTTAATGAGTTTTCCATGACTCACTTAGATAGCTAATTAAATGAAATATAACTGATATAGTCATGGATGCTGTCTTTATGGCAAATGGGTTTTTGCAGAAGGATTTGGTTGGCTTGATGTCTGTCAAGGATAATGTCACAATATCTTGATCTGAATTACCAGCCTGCTTACACTGAACCTGAATAGATTTATTTATTTATTTTATTTTATTTTATTTGACTTCTATGCCACCTTATTCCGGAGGACTCAGGGCGGCTCACAACATAATAGAAATCACCAATAAATACAAGAATATAAAAACCCCTAAGTTAAAAAAACAACAACAATCATTCCACAAACATACACACAAACATACACTGGCTAGGGGCAAGATGTTAGCTGCCCTAAGCCTGCCGGCAAAGGTATGTTTTAAGCAGTTTACGAAAGGCGGAGAGGTTGGGGGCGCCACGGATCTCCGGGGGAAGTTGGTTCCAGAGGGCCGGGGCCACATCAGAGAAGGCTCTTCCCCTAGGCCCCGCCAGGCGACACTGTCTGGCTGACGGGACCTGGAGAAGGCTGTCTCTGTGGGCCCTAACTGGCCGCTGGGATTAATGAGGCAGCAGATGGTCCCGTAAATAACCTGGTCCGATGCCATGTAGGGCTTTATAGGTCATAACCAACACTTTGAATGGGGTTCGGAGACCAATTGGCAGCCAATGCAGCTCGCGGAGTGATGCCAAAATGTGAGCATTTCTGGGCAAGCCCAACACTGCTCGCGCGGCTGCATTCTGCATTACCTGAAGTCTCCGAACATTTTTCAAAGGTAGCCCCACGTTTCCTTTGTATTGTTGTCATATCTGCGTATTGCAGCATATTACAGTCCTTAATTTAATATGCATTTACCTTGACTAACTTTTTAAAAAAATGTTAATGAATATGTTTACGTACTTAACTGCATAGGATCAGGGGAAGGGTTTATATTATGTGCTTCAAATGGCTCTATGGCTCCAAATAGAAATAACTGAAAGCAGAGATTCCTACAGATCTGACTTTTAATTGCAATGACAAAAACCAGCATTGCAACATCATTGATGTGATTTTTTTCCCCTTATGTACATATATATGATGTCATGATACTTGTTTTGCCATTCACTTCCTTTCCCTCATGACCCTCCAGCACCCAGGGCTGATATAATCTAAGAATAATGTTATTAACTATCTATAAATAATGCAATTGCATTTTAATTGAAAATCAAATGGAATTTTGTGCTGCCCTCTCTTCTTCATGCTGGCTGGATTGCTTTTGAAAGTGAAAACCCCAGCAGACCTCCAGCGGCAGTATATCAATCATCCTGAAAAATGTATTCATCCCTGGTCTATATTGATTGGCATAACTTTCCAATGCTTCAGATAGTAATCCAAAATGAACTGGGGCATTTGCATGAAAAGCATGTGTCCTGCTATTGAGCTACAGCTTCTCTTTTGATGGTTCATAGAATATAGACATTATGTATGCTGCATAGAATATGGTCATTATGTACATTGCGAGGATAAGATATTTCAAGAATTTACCAGCTATATTAAAATTTGAATTGCTGTGTCATGTTGGATATCACCTGCAAACTTGTAACAAACACCTTTGAAGTGGCAACTCAATATTTCTTTTCTGATCCATTGAACAAGCTACAGTATAAGAATCTACATTTATGTTGGTTTACTTTAATTGAGGATTAGGAAAATTTGAGAAATTCAGACTTAGGTAGAAATGCATAGACAGTTTTAGAAATTTAACATAAAACATAAAATGGGACATTCTTGAAAATAAAGGTAATATCTAATTCTGTCCTCTTCCTAGATTTAAAATTATAGTACAGTTTAGACCTGTTGCATTAGCAGGGTTTTGCCATATGATGGTGAATGAATTGAGGAATGCATCATTGCACCTTGATTAAGATTTGGGTAGGGCTGTTTGCCTCAATGAGAAATTCTGGTACAATGACAGGAGTTTTGACACTTGTGTATTACATGCTTAAAGGCCCATTAACTAGTCAAATAATGTAGCTGTTCTGCTCCATTGTTTAAAAGCAAGGTGTCACATTGTTTTATAGTTCTTCTCTAAAGGAGTAAATGTGAGTTTGATGGAGCAACATTCTTTGCAAATCTTAAACTAATTTCAACCTTGGTAGTCATTAATAAGATGTTTATATTATTGTCAAACCCACTGATGTACACAAATCTTGATTCTCACTTTCAGGGAGTGAATAAACACACACTCACTATCAAATATGTTTTTGAGAGAATGAACAGACATGATAAAATTTGAGAGTTAGTGATAGCCAACACTCTAAAGTATTATTAGAAGTGGATAAGTTGTTTGTAGAATGATCAAGGAAATGGAGCGCCTCCCTTATGAAACCAGATTGCAACGCCTTGGTCTCTTCAGCCTTGAAAGACGGCGTTTAAGGGGTGACTTGATCGAAGTGTATAAAATCATGCATGGGATAGAAAACGTGGATAGAGAAAAATTCTTTTCTCTATCACACAATACCAGGACAAGGGGGCACTCCCTAAAGCTCATAGCTAAGAAAGTGAGGACAAATAAAGGGAAATATTTCTTCACCCAGAGGGTCGTTGATTTATGGAATTCACTTCCTGAAGGGGTCGTGACAGCTGTCAGCCTTGACAGCTTCAAGGCAGGGCTAGATAGATTCATGGATGCCAAGTGTATCGGTGGTTATTAAAACGGATGTTCATGTGCCGCCTCTATGTTGGTTGAGGCAGGCAGGATTCCCTTGGGTACCATTTGTTGGGGGTCAAGGGAAAGGGAGGGTTTTGCCTTCTCTTTCTGCTCAAGATCCCCATGTACAATTGGTGGGCCACTGTGTGACACAGAATGCTGGACTCGATGGGCTTTGGCCTGATTCAGCATGGCTCTTCTTATGTTCTTATGTTCTTATGTTTGATCAGCAAAAGGATATATAGGCATGACAGCACAATAGTAATTTTTGAAATTATGCTTTATTACAAAAATTCAGTTAATCTAATTCCTCAAGACAATGATACTATGCTTAAGTACTAGTAAAGATCTGTTGTCTGGAAGAATTTGGAGTTTAACTGTCATCATTCATTTGAGTACTATGCAATACCAAGTGACATAGATACCATAAAAAGAATTAAAGATTAGCTGGTCTTTTTCCTGTAAGACATCTTAGTTACTATTGTGTGTGTGTGTGTGTGTGTGTGTGTGTGTGTGTGTGTGTGTGTGTGTGTGTGTGTGTGTGTGTGTGTGTGTATATATATATATATATATATATATATATATATATATATATATATATATATATATATATGTGTGTGTCAAGTGGTTATTTTTTAGATTGCACCCTGTAAACCCAAATATGGGAGGAAGAAATCATTCTTTCCTTTGCTTGTTTCAGCTCAACCCAGAGCCATCTGCAAGCACAAATATATATATGTTGTTAACAATTTTGTTAACAATTTTAAACAATATATATATATATATATATATATATATATATATATATATATATATATATATATATATATATATATATATATATATATATATATATATATATATATATATATATATATATATATATATATATATATATATTTAAAAGTATAATTTTGCAACAATGGTTTTTGGATTCACTATTGTCTTTTCTTTTAATTAATTAGCCACAATGAATCATTACTGAATTTTTTTAGCATTCTTCCAATTCAGTATTTTTCCACAAATGTAATGATAAACAAAACACATCAGAAATATCTCTAAAAGATTATAAATGCTTATTATCCGGCTAACAATCTATGTAAATATGTACATAATTTTGTCAATACATACAAAAGGACAATTTTAGAGGCAGACTGTATCTAAATACGATACAAATGTAAGGTATCAAATACTAATGTTCAAAATATTTAGTTTAGCATGTCATTTCAAGTGAAAATGAAGGTATTTGTGTATACATCTCATGTAATTTGTAATTATGTGCTCTACATGAGCTGTGACAAGTAAGCTATTTTCATGCAGATGATGTTGTTCTTTGTATGAGATCAACTGCCATTGATAATTTCAATGACGGATGACAGTCATTAATTGATTTAATACCCAAACCCTTTGTTCAGAGCAAGATATTAATATTAAAATGCCAGAATAAATAATACTATATTTTTTCAAGGGATTTATGTTAAACCAGCAGAAAAATTACAATATTTTGATTGAGCACTGATGGATTGTCCTTGATATGGTGAATGAAGAACATTCATATGATATATAATCAGAAGCATGTTTTATCTATAAAATATTGTTTCATTGATTCAGAAGGTAAAAGAGATGGCTCTGAACTCTTGTATAATCTTGGATAATGATGATGCAAATCATTTGAATGAGAATTGCATTAAGAGCTATGAAAAAAAATATAACAGCTGAGGCCTTGGCAGAAAAGGAAAAATAGGTAAGAGAGGAAAAATAGTGAGGTATGATTGATTGTTTATTAGTCTTCCTAGTCTTTCATGATGGCTGGAAGTATTCAAGTCCTGTTGCTACAAAACTATTCAGCTGTATCAATCTCAGAAGTAGGATACATATTGGTAGTGTCATACAGAGAATCTTAAAATGATCCCCTTCACTAGATGTACTCCTGCCCCGCAATCATAATGAACATAGCTAGACAAGTTGTTTGTAAAAAAAATAATAATGCAGAGAAGTAGAGGTTTTCCTTCACAATGCCATCTATTTTTGAAAGCTTTGCAGATGGTATGAATGAAGGGCTTCTGGCAATAGATGGGCTGCAACTGACAAGGAAGAATGAGTTTGGAAAACAACTGACTAGGCTTATCCAAAGGGCTTTAAACTAAAGCCAGAAGGCAAAGGTAACCAATCTTTAAGATCTAATCCCAAGCATAAACTTCAAGACAACCAAACAATGAGGCAGGGAGAAGTGAGAAGAAAATTGAACTTAGGTATAAAACAGAAAACGTATGAAGCAAATGCAAGATTAGTCATAAAGGACTCAGATGCCTATATACGGTACTAATGCTCAAAATATAAGGAACTAACAGGGTGAACTTGCACTCCTAGTACACAAGGGCAGGTACTATATTTTTTCCATTACGAAACTTGGTGGGATGAAATTCATAACAATGTACTGCTGAAAAAGATAGAAATTGTTGAAAAGAAACAGACCTAACAAAAGATCTTAAGTCTTCTCCTTGTCTGGAAAGAAATCATAAAAAGACCATGCATTTACCAGGTCTTCATTCCACTACAATCCTAGGCTCCGCTTTCAGCAAAGCCATCTTCAGTTTGTCATGTCTCCTCCCTCCCTTATTTTTTTAGCAAGGCATTAGTGATGATAAAGTGAAGTGAATAAATATATACAAATGAATTGCAGAATAGGGATGAAACAGAAGAGAACATATATAAGAGACCATGTATCACGTTTCACTTTCTTTGAAATAAGATGAAAGAAATATTGCCCAGGAAAGAGAATTTTATTCGTCCTAGTTTCTCATAGAAAGTATGGCCTTAATTAGAATAATTAATTTTAAATATATATGTATCATACCATTTAATTAGTACAAAGCCTTGTGACAAAATATTACACTTCTCATGTTTTAAAATTCCAAAGTATCTTAAATAATATTCAACAGGTCAGGTTTTATGCATAACTATTCAGAAATAATATATTTCTCATTATGTTCAAGGGTCTTATTCATAGATAAAAGAGACTTACACAGAAAGGCATATATAAGAATGCATTGTGAATGTACTAATTGTTTATATTTTCCTGATATAGCATAAATATAAACTGAGGAGAATATTGCAGAAGTTAACTTCTGTTTGTCATTTTTCAGAAAGTAACAATGTTAGCCTTTTTTGCAGAATCAACAAAAACCCTTGTGGCACTTTAAACCTTATCAAATCTATTATATTATAAGCTTTCACAGGCTGGAGTCCTGATTCCATAATAAATGTACTTTATTAAAGAAGCTGCCAGACCCTTTGTTATATATTGTGCAACATTTATATTATATAATTATTTCTATATTAAATTGAAACCTTTTTTCATGGTTCAGAAAGGAGGGTTTGAAATGGGCACTTGATTTATTTATTGTATATTGGTGTATCATTCTAACTGTGTAAAGATATAAAGACATTTGGAATGCCTTTCTAATTTCAAGGAGACTTTATTGGGTAAATCAATAATAATGGAAAGCCAGGGCAGAAAAAATATATAATTTCATCAGCCTTTTTTGGGGGAGCCACAAAATAAAGTTCATACAAAGCAATAGGATTCCATTTCAGCTTTTATTAGAATATTTCAAAGATGATTCAGGACCTTCCATCCTACACTGGAAGAAAACAAAGATAAATGAAAAAAATGTCTTTGGAGTGAGGAAGAACAGAGGAAACAGATTTCAGAATATAACTGCCGGCATATTCATAGACGTATAGACATCATATTCATCAGCCCTTATGACAGTAAAAGTAAAGGTAACAATTGGATAAAGGAAGCGAAATAGCCTCAGGTGGGTGAAGGAACATGACATGAAATAAACATTTGATCTTCTGTAAAGTAAAAAGGGTCAACATTTAATCTGTTTGATATAACACACTGTTTGCTAATCCTTCCTAATACTGAATAAGTGAATTTGTGCAATTTGTGCAGTTGGTTTAATTTTTCTCCACATTATATGTTATGATAATGTTAATTACTGAATTTCACATTGTACTGGTTCTCTTTTATATATATAAATATGTAAATATTTACATATTTTACATTTTTGTTAAAATACCCAAGACCAGGGCTTTTTTGCCATAGAATGCCCAGAATGGAGTTCTGGCATCTTTTTTGGATGGAATATTGTAGGGTAGGCAAGGCAGGTTGTATGACATGTGTGAGTTCCAGCACCTTTTTTTTTTTAAAAAAAAGCATTGCCTAAGATGTTAAGAAATTATCATTTAGCTATAAATAAGACATTACTAGACAACTCATGCACCTATATTTATAGCTATATTTATAGCTATAACTAAGACATTACTAGACAACTCATTTTTCAGAGATACTTCCTTACCTAAACAGAAATAGAATGACTACTGATGAACAAAAAATCCGTTGAGAATGGGAGTGACTTCTGACTTCCTCTTGGCTTCACCACTGAGTTTCTTTGTGGTAGACTGGCAAGGAGCATCCTTCCTTCCTTCCTTCCTTCCTCCCTCCCTCCCTCCTTCCCTCCCTCCCTCCCTCTGTCATAATCTCCCTCTCTTCCTAAAATTCCTGCAGTCTTCCAGTTTAATTTGCTTGTGGGGGCAATATGTTGACTCTGTAAACCACTGAGAGAGTGCTGTAAAGCACTATGGAGTGGAATATAAGTCTAAGCACTATTGCTATTGCTATGTAGATTGGGGAGGGTGGGTGGCTGGGAGTTCATGAGAGGTGCCATATGGGATAGGTTGGCTGTGCGGGGTGCATATGTGGCACAGATCAAGAAGGATGCATGGGAGGTATTAGGTGTTGCACAGATAAAGTAGGGAGCCAGGGGGTAGTTTGGGTCAGGAAGGGTGCATGGGGTATGCAAGAGGTGCCACATGGATTAGGAAAGATGTGTGGAAGTGCATAAGGCATGCAATGTGGGTTGGAAAGATTTAATCCATTTGAGGCTCCTTGGTTCAAAACTTGTTGCTCTATGATACAGTAGTTATCCCAGTTAAAGGTTATGTGAATGAGAGTTTTAGTAGTGTATAGATTATACTATTAATACACAGTATATTTAATCTTTTGTCTCATGATGATTGCCCATATGCTGCATGTGATATAAGAAAAATATATGATCCAGTTAGATTCAGCTGAAGATTTCTTAATCTGCCAAAAGCAGAAACTAGGGGCAAGATCTAAATCAAAACCAGAAAGGAAAAGATTAAATTTGTTATAGCTATTAATTTGATTGTTTTGTATCAGGCCATTATTGTCCTTAATACTCTTGTTTTTACTCTAAGAACTGATATGTATCAGCAAATGAATGGCCCCTCACTTGTTCTATGATTTGGGCTGTTCTTTAGCCCTTCTTTAGATTTGCATAAGCCTTAGAATGGCAATTGTTTCTCATATCCACATAAGAAGCCCATGATTCTTAAATATCTCTTGACAGTGAAAGTAAAATGATTCCAAGCCAATTTTCTCCTTCATCACACATCTTCAGATAGAAACAGCATGTGATGTATGCAGGACGTAGAACTGCTGTGACCAGGGAACAAGCAACTGATTATAACTTTGGCTCATCTGCGTCTCTTGTTCCACTTGGCAGAATAGATTAGCTTTTATTTCAAAGTGAGGGTATTGGATAACTCTCCAGGATTACTCTGCACTCTGTTTGTAATTATTCATAGGCACAAATTAAATATTATACCCTTCCACTCTTTCAGACTAAGGTAAGACAATAATAGCTCAGGCTCACATTAAATTGTGCTTTCAAATTGTGCTTGAGAGGAAGTATAGTCCTTACATTAGTGAGGTGCTTCTTAAACACATGAAACATTATTCAAGAAATACACCACTTTATCATTTCCCACTATACTTTTTCTTGTGAATATTTTCATTTCATCTCTGCATCCTCAATAAGCTGCAGGCATTTGAAATGTATTTATTAAAAATCTGTCTGTCAGATGGTATTTAATGAATCTTAACTAAAAATAAGCTAATGACTTTAAAAATGTTTAAATTAATGAAGCATCAGCAATAAAGGATGTTTTCACATTCAAAAATGTCTTGACACCCTTCATTTTATGCTTGAAACTGCTGCACAATATTCCTTTACAGCTTCTTGCTTTGCTCCCATTATTGCCCATAGAAGGTTAATTGTAGACTTCTCTAACTCTCTCATTCTCTCTCTCTTTCTCTTTCTCTCTGTCTCTGTCTCTCTCTCTCCTTCCCTCTCTCTCCCTCACCCTCTCCCTCTTTTCCTCCCTCTTTTCCTCCCTCCTCCTCCTCCTCCTCCTCCTCCTCCTCCTCCTCCTCCTCCTTCTCTCTCTCTCTCTCTCTCTCTCTCTCTCTCTCTCTCTCTCTCTCTCTCTCTCTCTCTCTCTCTCTCTCTCTCTCTCTCTCTCTCTCTCTCTCTCTCTCTCTCTCTCTCTCTCTCTCTCTCTCTCTCTCTCTCTCTCTCTCTCTCTCTCTCTCTCTTTTGGGAGGAAATATTATGGGGTGAAAAAGGATTAAGAATGCTCCCCAGGGTCCTAATCCTGTTTCAAGGTCTAGGTCCTGCTCATCTTCTATTATTTACCCTTTTAATTTTTTGCATTGTTCAAATCTATTTATTATTTCAATAGTTATATCCTTTTGTTACATGATAGGCTGTCAAAGCTGCTCCCAAGGCAGTGTACTGATCAATAAGTCTTCCACTGCAAAGCAATAGACTAGAAGAGGACTAAGGGTAAGATAAAAAAAGCAATAATTCAAGATACTGATGAATATAGAAAAGTTATAATGCAGACAGAATGCTGTAATGTTTACAACACAAGATTTTTTTAAATCCGATGTATAGCTTGCTCTTGTAAAAGAGGGGAGTAAATAACAACAAAATTAAAATGTTATAATAAACATCAATTAAATTTTAAACAAATGACAAAGTGAACTGTCAAAATATCATTATTCTGGCAATTAATTGCTCAGAAATGCTCAAATATGTAGATGAATCTTGGTCAAGTAAAAAACAACAAAGTAGGGACAGGCACATTTCCAAGCGAAGACACTCCATGGTTAGAGGGCTGTATTGGAGTACTGCCTTGGATCATTATTAGGTATATTCCTCTCAGATCCAAAATTTCTGGTAGATTAGTACTAATGTTTTCACTACCGGGTCTTAAAAAATTAATGCAACTATTTTGAGGCAAGTGTGCTATGCTAACAGTGACATTTGTTAATACATCTGGCAGATACATATACAAATATGACCTATGTATATGCAGCCTTTCAAGGCAGCTTTTGATAACATCTCTAGGATAAGACCTTGAGACATTCTGAGGAGCTCCTCCCTAGCTAAAAGACTCTTTTTCTAATTCATAAATTGATAAAACCAAAGTAAGATGTAATTGGGAAGGAGACCTTCCCAACTTTATTCAGACTGCTAAGGGGTGAAACAATGATCCTAGCACTACTGCTCTTTAACATATACTGTATATTAGTTTTCTGATTAAAATACCCCAGTAATATCCATGCTCCTAAATTAGCCAATAGACATCTTTGCTTTATGCTGACAATGCAGTTCTCCTTCTCTTGTCTTTTTTAGACACAAAGCAGGCTCAGTAATGAGGAACAATTAATAATGAATTATGATAAATTTAAAGTTTTAATCTTTTCTAACCAAAAACAAAGCACAAATGGATAATTCATTCCCATGAACTACAATAGGTTACATGTTTAAATACTCTGGCATAGTATCTGAGGTCTTGGGGAAATTAACTGCCCAAGTAAATTATGTCACTATTTCTGCCCAAAAGAGCACACAAGCAATAATTAAATTTCATAGGCAATGGGGGCAAATTTTTTTTTAATATAAAATTCTTTTATTAAAACAATCAACATTGGACATAAAAACATATTGTGCAGCAATCATCATGGCACCTGATATACAATACTAAGTGTTAGTCATTGAAAACGTCTGATTTAGTAAGCCTTTTTCCACCCTTCGCGTCTAGCCTCAACTATACTCCTGTTACACTTTGTTTGATTGGTGTTTCTCTTATCTGGTTCCATATTAATGTGATCAACATTAAACCAAAGATCCTATTGCTAAACAAGCATCCTAGGATATAGCATACAACATTAGGTATTAATCTTTGTAAACATCTGTTTTAGTAAACGTTCTTTCCTCCTCCCTTCCCCCTTCAAGTATACTCCGAGTACCTTTTGTTTGGTTGGTGTTTCTCTTATATATGGTCTATCTACTGTGTCTAGTCTATTGCATATTGTTCGTTTGCGCTTCTGAATTGACTTCGTCCCATTACTAGTGCAATCTTTTATAGTCCCTAGCCAGAGATCCTGAGGTAAAAGTTTCATATCCTGAGGTAGAGATTCAGTCCACTTTAACAGTATTAAAGCAAACAACATTGGACATAAGGTTATGTTAAGAGGCATTAGTTATAGAACATATACATTCAACATTGGGTGTTAGTTTTTGTAAACATTTGATTTGTTGACCCTTCTTCCCTCCTCCCATCGAGCCTCAGCTAAACGCCAGCTGCATTCTGTTTGATTGGTGTCTCTCTTGGATATAGTCTATCCACTGTTTCCAGTCCGTCAAAAATTGTTCATTGGAGCGATTTTTCAAGTATGCTGATATTTTCGCCATTTCCGCCAAATTTGTTACTTTCACAGTCCATTCTTCAATAGGCGGTATTTCCGGATTCTTCCAGTATTGTCCCACCAACAATCTTGCTGCTGTAATTAAGTTCAAAAATAAATTTGTCTCTGAGGTAGTGAAGTCCTTTGTGATCCCTAACAGAAAAGCCTGAGGTAGAAATTCTATACGCTTTTTGAAAATAGTTTGGAGTGTCCACCATATCTTCCTCCAGAATGCTTTGATTTTTCTGCATGTCCACCATATGTGAAAGTAAGTAGCCTCCCCGTCCCCGCACCTCCAGCATTTGGGCTGGGAGTCCGGGTAGATGAGTGATATTTTTTTCGGGTCTAGGTGCCGTCTAGGTTCTTCTTTTTTATATTTTTATATATGTACAGTTTAGTTTTTATTGGATTTCTATTTATGCTGTAAGCCGCCCTGAGTTCCCGGAATAGGGCGGCATAGAAATTTAATAAATAAATAAATAATAAATAAATAAATCTATAGAACATCTTGTAGAAGTTTTCCCTTAAGTGTTGCGATTTCGTGAATTCTACATTCCTCACCCAGATTTTCTCCCACGTGTCCATGGCGATAGGGTGTCCGAAGTCTTGTGCCCACTTTATCATACAGTTCTTGACTAGCTCGGTTTCAGAGTCCATTTCTATCAGAATGCTGTACACTCGTTTGATGTGCATAATCCCCTGTTCTCTAATCTGTTTAATTAGATTGTCGTCGGTCTGGGAGAAGCCCTTCTTCTTGTCTTTATGCCACCTTGATTGTAGTTGTATATATGATAGCCAGGTACTTCCTATTCCTCTGTTTGCTAGCGTTGCTTGAGGTTTCAAGAGAAACCCGTTTTCTTCTCCCAGTATAAGTTCACTGTAGGGCACCACTTCTTGCCCTTGGGCTGTGTTCATATCCCCTGTTGCGTGTCCAGGGATCATCCAGATGGGAATCCTGTCGTGTAGGAGGTGCTTATATTTGTTCCAGACCCATAACAAAGGGATTCGTAGTGGGTTCTCCTTGAAGTTCCTATCTGCCTTTTTGTCGTATACTAAGTATGCGTGCCAGCCGAATAGTAGACCATGCCCCTCAACATTCAGAATTCTATCATTTGTCATGTTGATCCAGTCACTAACCGCCACCAACGTTGCTGCATAGTAGTATAGCTTTAAATTAGGCATTTTGAGTCCCCCTCTGTCCCTTGCGTCTTGGATGATTTTTAGTTTCACCCTCGGTCTCTTGTCGTCCCAAATAAATCTGTTGATGCCCTTCTGCCAGTTGTCCAAGTCCGCATCCTTCTTGAGTATGGGTAGCATTTGAAAGAGAAATAAAAATCTGGGTAATACATTCATCTTTACTGTTGCTATCCTGCCGAGCAGGGACAGACGTAGTGATTTCCACCTTTCCAGGTCTGCTTGTATCTTATTCCACAGGACCTCGTAATTATTATTGTATAATTTCGCATTTGTTGATTCTATCTCCACTCCTAAGTATTTGACTTTCTTGACTATTTCGCAACCCGTTATTCTTTCCAAGTTCTGTCTTGCTTTGTTGTCTAGGTTTTTGACTAGCATCTTTGTTTTTGGTATATTTACTTTGAAGCCTGACACCCTACCGTAGTCCTCCATTATCTCCATCAATTTCCTTGCTGACTGTGCTGGTTGCGACATTGTCACCAGCAGGTCATCCGCAAAGGCACATAGTTTGTAGTCTTGCTGTTTAATCTGTATGCCCTGTACGTCCTCTGCCACTCTTATTCTGTTCAGTAAAATTTCCAGTGTTAGGACAAATAGCAGGGGGGACAGCGGAGAGCCCTGTCTCGTGCCTCTCTCTATATTAAATGTTCGTTAAGTCTCCATTGACAATGATCTGACCTGTTTGTTTCTGGTAAATTGCCGTTATGGAGTTGAGAAACTGTGCTCCCATTTTCATCTTTCGGATCAAGTTCGTCAGGAACGGCCAGTGCAGTCTGTCGAAAGCTTTTTCTGCATCCACAAACATAAGAGCGGCGGGTATCTGGTTGTGCTTTTGCAGGTATTCTATTATGTTCAGCAGCTGTCTGACGTTGGTTTTCATCTGGCGTCCTTGTATAAATCCCCTTTGGTCCGGGTGTATTGTTTTTTGTAGTACAGTCATTAGTCTATTGGCCAAAATTTTTGTGAAGATTTTGTAGTCTGTGTTTAGTAGTGAGATGGGCCTGTAGTTTGCGGGCTGTGTGTTGTCTTTCCCCTCCTTTGGGATTAATGAGATGTAGGCTGTTTTCCAGGATGGTGGGACCTGGCCTCCTTCTTGAATGTTGGCAAATAGTTTTCTGAGGGGTTCTAGCATCTCCTCTTGGAGGTGTTTGTAGTAGGTCGCTGTTATCCCATCCGTCCTGGGCGCTTTTCCTGCTTTCAGTTGTGTGATCGCTGAGTGTATTTCCTCTTTTGTGATTAAGGCATTCAGGGCTTCTCTTTGCGTGTCAGTAATCGCCTGTATCTTTTCGTTTTGTAGGAACTCATCTATCTCTTTGTCTTGTATCTTATCCTCGGCATATAGTTCCGAGTAGAACTCCGTGAAGGCTTTCTTGATGGTTTTTTGTCGGAATTCTTCCTTGCCTTTGTATTCTATCTTTTCAATTATGCGGGATTTCTGTTTCTTTCTTATAGTGTAGGCTAGCCAGCGGCCCGGTTTGTTGGCCTTGCAGAATGTCTTATGTTTTGCATATTGTATATTCCTTGCAACTTGGTCAGCCATCAACATGTCAAATTGCTTTCTTAAGATCTTGAGTCCTTCTTTGGTGACTTTGTCCTCTGGCCTTTTTATTAGTAGCCGCTCCCTTTTACTTATCTCATTTTCTAACTCTTTCCTTTTTTGTTCTTGTTTGCAACAGTGCCTGCTATTCATGGCTATGAGGATCCCACGCATGTACACCTGGGGGCAAATTACATGCTAACAGCAGTTAAATTGTTTACAGCTAAAACAGTTGCCCACTGTCCTTTTATTATATGGGATACAACTTGACCATACACAGATCTGAAGGTTTATGAAGCCATTCAATAAAAATTTTCTCAGGATTTTGTTTGACACCCAAAATGAAGTATTGAGACCTGAAATTAATGTGCCAAATATTAAAGCTCAGATCTGGACTATAATTCTAAACCCAGGTCTTAAAATCAAGTTTGACCCCATAGGCATGATGGCTCTGATGCATTGGCACCACAGCTGCCTAGAAGAATCTTCGAATCTTGGTTTCTCTCCTGAATATTTGGAGAAAGTCAAATCAACAGTAAAAGAGACGATTGGGGACATTAATCATCAAAACAATATCATTAGTGTCCCTGAATTCTATCACCAATTATTAAATAGTTGCAAGCCCTCTATTATGGCTGCTTATACAGTTGAACACTAAGCACATAAAGATGGGCCATTTCCAGACCCTTATTTGATGTCTCCCATCAATTCTACTGGAGAGAATTCCTGTAGATTCCTTATTCACTGAAACTTTGCCCCTGGAAATCCAGGGAGGTAGAAACTCTTGCCCGTGTCCTCATATGGTGCCCTTTCTATGATATCCCAAGATATGCTATTATTGCTCAATCATTTTCAAATAAGACAGCCCTTAAAAAATAAAACCCCAGACGAATTCATCATTCACTCAACATTCCACAGTCAACCCCAGGCCTGCCGGCAAAGATAAGTTTTAAGATTCCTTCGGAAGGCCGGGAGAGTGGGGGAAGCGCGGACTTCAGGGGGCAGTTATGCAACTGAGCAATTTGTTAAATTAGATATGCAGTTTTATTGTCCTATAATTTTTTTCCTTTCCCAATAACTAATTGCTAAATTAAACTATTTCTCTTTTTATTGTTCTCTTTTATTATAAAGGCTGGTCAAAGACCATAAAAAAGATATTTGATTTGACATTTGTTAATATCCTATCAGCAGTCTTTTGCTAATATTATAAGCCAAACAAGAATTTATCAGATGTTTCTGCTTCACTATGGATAGACTATTTTTGATCAACAATTAACTTAATAGTGCATTAGACAACACTCATAGTGATATTTCATATTGCTGGGACAAATTGGCCTCAAATAACAATGGAGAAAGACATATGCCTAAGGGTAGATACATATCTGCTGTTTCAGGAGAAATGCATTCTTCTCCTTTCTATAACCCATCTTCCTAAGAGTTTGTTTCATGAGACATGTTCAGTATCTATATAAGCTAGTCCAACTCAGTTTATAAGAGAAATATAGCTACATGTTATTATCATACTAATGGCAGCTTGGTCTTCATTGCAATGGTGTTGTAGAGCTATTAAAACTATGATATATATAACAAAATCTGTGCCATGTATTAATATAATACTAAATAATTTTATAATGCCCACAAATCACAAATTATATATAACAAATACTAAAGTTGACTATATTAAAAACAACTTAGAAGTCCAGAAGATCCACCAAAGAGGGGTTAAGGTGTTAAGTTACTGAAATGCAGGAAACACTATGCACCATGTTGTCTTCAATTCTAGATTCCATGAAATGTGACAGGGATATTTCTTCATTACCATTTCTATTTTATACATATCTATCTAATCATAGATGTCTTTCTAGTCTTGTAAATTCATAAGCCTACTACTGATTATTAAAGTAAGGATTTGGAAACTAATTGGTCCTTTTCTAGTACGGCTCCTTCTTTCCTTCCTCATCCATCTGTATGAATCTGGTTGTTTTGTCTAAGGACTTTATCAAAGTGGGGTGGTCCCTGAACCCATATGCAGAAAAAAACAGAATTGATTTAGGAATCTAAAATATAGCCATTATTATCCACAATCTCTTTGGGCTTTTGTTAAGATTTTCATGTAGTTACTAAGTGTGCTTGATTGCTTTATTTCAGTATATTTATTTTTACAACATATGCTGGAATGATCACATGTATTAGCTTTCAAAATTATATCTTATGTGTTAAACTCCACTGGAATGGCCTTTTATTGAATGCCAATAATTGAATTGGCACGACTATTTCTCTAAGATATCCTTTTCCACACTGTTTTCAAAGAACTTGGCAACAAATGATTAGATTATTGTGTATCACTGTTCGGGCTGCATTTTATATCTTCAGTGTCAAGCTGTAATATTTTGGTGTCTTTATTGGTAAGGAAAAGTCATTAAAAAAGTCAAGATCACTTAACCCTGAAATTTCAGATAGCTCAATCGATTGTTACTCACACAGAATATATTATTACTTAACTCTTGAAAAGGAAAACTAAGTTTAAAAAGCTGCAATTTTAACTTCATACTAGGTTGTTTTTTTAATCTTCAGCAGACTGAAAATAATGATGCTATACATCAATGTCACATAATTAGAATAATACAATAAGAGTGAACTACCCACTTCCACATTAAAAGAAATGTCTTCTGTATAAAAAGAATGACAGAGTTTATCCAAAGTCAAGAACCATTTAGTGCTAAAATCTATGTTGATAGAATGAGATTTGGATGGCACATGTCAGGAATAAAGTATCCTTTTTCAGCATAAGTTTTATTTCTACTTTAATGTTTAGATTACCTGATTTATTCCAGGTATTCCTCCAGTGCCCATCCTGGTATTAGAACACATGAGGGCAGTATCTTTAGATCAAGAAAAGCTAAGTTGTATCTTTGGATTGTAGTGGACTAAACTTCCAAACAGATGGCCAATAGTAATGAATTATGAAAGCCACAATTTAAAATATCTGGAGGGTAATAGATAGCTAACTAGAAATCACAATCTCTGTGATCCAAGTGGGCAGCTTAACCACTACACAAAACTAAATGTCATGTGATTGTGAGCAAGGCCTTTTTCTCTGCCATTCAACGAAATGTATGTGTGTTTCTCTTATTGTTTTCTTTTTAGGCTTCTTTATGAGGAATAAATATTGTTTTAACACAACATATTACAGCAGCGGCATTCTATTTTTCATATCTGCTTAGAATCTTGAATCAAGCCTACACATTTTAGTGAACAGGAAAAAGATGATATGGCACTAATCATACAACATAGAGAATTTAATGAATTGAGAATTCTTGAAAGAAGTGTGTGTGTGGGTGTGTGTGTGTGTGTGTGTGTGTGTCCTAAAATATCCTTGATATTTTGGGGATGCTGACAGTAGAGCAGAAATAAATATCACTGGACTCAATATATCTCTGCCATTGTGCATGAAAGCAACAGTGTGAAAAATGATGCTACTGGATATTCCCCATAACAATTGATATTTGGTAGGGAAGTCCAAATGCCTGTGGATCTAGCATTTGGCATTTCTTTGTACTAGACATCCCTTACATCAAACTGCTATATGGACCAGCTGAGACAGAACTTAAAGGTTGCATACAAGAGAGCCTGATCAGCTTCAGGAGCTGTAACCAAAGAAACAAGAGGAACTATGATCTGAAAGTAAGAATTCAAGACATGCAACCCAGTAATCAAATGTTTTTATAAAATCTGGCCATCCCTGGAAAGAATAAACTGGCAGACCAATAGTGTTCTCAGCCTTATGTTGTCTGTGAGAAGCTATCAGGATTGCCAATGTTTGGATCCAATGAGAGGGGAATGTGGGGCCACTGAAGATGTGACACCGGAGCCACTTCCTATTTGTACTGAGGAGGTACAGATTCCCCAGGAGCCCAAGCTGAAACCTGCTAAGCTCCACTCAAAAAATATATATACATACATACATATATACACACAGGATAGAATTTTATATTATCTATCTGTCTGTCTGCTACCTACCTATTTACCTACTTATCTACCTACTTATCTATCTATCTATCTATCTATCTATCTATCTATCTATCTATCTATCTATCTATCTATCTATCTATCTATCTATCTATCTATCTATATCTCTAAGATTGTAATAGGGTACTTCCTATGAAGTGAAATGTCCTCACCTAGAAAGTTTTTAGTATAGTTGTTAACTGTTAAAAATATAAATTGACAAAGATACTCACAAGTGAAATTACAACTTGCAGCAACAATATAGTCCTTATCCTAAATTAATTTAACATCTGATTTTTAAAATTATTTTTAATGGCAGCCATAACTAAGAGAAACATACAGAAAAGAACTGTCAGGACTGGATCTTGTATGGTGAGATAAGACATGTAGTATGAAAAGATATTCGATCACAGAAATTGGTCCAAGATTTAAATACTCTCAGATTCAATTCAAAATTTGATATTAATTTGCAAATTCCATTTATTTGTTAGAGCAGTCTTGCCCAATTCAGTGGTTTGAACAGACTGGAAAATCATATTGTCTCAGTAAGGTTCAATTAATACAGCTAGGCTAGTCAGAAGAAAGAGCCTATTTCCATCCTGTTCAATTTACTACCCACCTAAGTTGCTTCTTTATACAACTGAGCACTTCTCTAACTTTTTGCCCTCTGGCTTTTCATTCGATGGTGACAGCATTTGCATGAACTGGGTAGCTGAAACTTTAGCTTAAGCTAAGGTGTTATTAAATGAATCCATGAGTCCTTATAGAAGGCGCAATACAATAGGACATGAGCTGTAGTTTCAATGGCCATTTGTTAACAAGGATAAAGCCTCGGCTCATAGGGAACATTTTTATAGTGGCCCTCTGATTCTGATCTCTAATCTGTAATTCAGATCTCTTATATACAAACATTATTTATTTGGGAGAAGATCATTTTAAATCCAGGATTATATCCCTTTTTGATTGTAGACAACATCTCCAGCAATACAAACAACTAGAAATCCCCATTATATCATAACAGACATTATGGACCTGTAGGCTTATCATTTCTACCTTTAGAAACATAAATCTATAAAGGGTAATTAACTAAATCCTGAATAAATGCAGTTTCTTTCTCCTTATGGTTAAATAGTGAGGGAAGAATTTGCTAGAGCATTTTTGTTTTCTTTTTGGTCAGTATGGGAGACCCACAGTTTCAGGTTTCATAATGAGGCAAATTACCAATTTACATTTTTTTGTGTGTGCTTATCTGTGATGCTGTTTGATGATCTATAGGTAAATAATTATGGGCAGCTTGCGCTGGATGGGGAAGGGTTCTTATCAAACTTATAAGGGAGGGTTCTTATCAAACTTATAAGCTTATGCTAGGAAAATAACATCTGGTTTATCATTATTGCTGGAGGACAGTTATAATTACATGTATTGAAAATGCCAGCATCTGACTGAGAGTACCATTAGGGTCATAATAACTAACAGTCACCAGCTATTTGAAAATCCCCTTTCCTCATGTGCATTACAAATTGTATTTTAAATTAGCAAACACTATGCATCATAATAGATGGCATGTACGTTTTTTCCCCCCTAACAATGGATTTGATCAGTTATTTGTTATCCTTTAAAAAAAATCTATATTTTCACTTAGGGGGAAAATATACTGTAGATTTATATACGTCTAAATATCTGATGAGCATTTATTTCACAGCTATCACAGTGACCAATGGGATCGTCCAGTCTAATTAAAACCTAAGACAAACCTGAAGTAGATATGAAAAACATGTAGATATGTTCTACAATGTGATGTAAACAATATTGTATGTCTAGATTTAGGTCTAGGTCAGGGGTAGGCAACCTGGGCTCTTTTATGACTCATGGACTTCAATTCCCAGAATTCCTGAGTCATCTATGCTGACTCAGGAATTCTGGGAGTTGAAGTCCATGAGTCATAAAAGAGCCCAGGTTGCCTACCCCTGGTCTAGGTCTAGGATTAATCTAGGTCTGCCTCTCTACCTATCTTTCCCCCCTCCCCTGCCTCTTGTTGTCTTCATTTATTTTTCCCCAATGTTAGCAAGCTTAATGCCTTTATCTGTTATAGGAATTATTCAATATCCTGTTTTTATTTTTATTATTCTAATTAATATTTCTTATTTAAATGTCTTATTAATTGTCTTATTAAGTTGTTGCTCATACTATTCATCGATTTAAATACTGAAAAAAGTATTTTCAATAGCATATTTGCAGAAATACTTCATCCAGTGAAGGAAGTTATTCTTGATTATTTATCCTCCTTCCGGGACAACTTTGAATGAAGCTGCAAAATCAGGCATGTATTGTTTGTATTGAGTCATTTATTTATTTTTTTAAAGTAGTTTAAAATGAAGTTAGTACATTTTGTACCCTTGAGTACAAATGTACTATGAATACTCACAAGACACCTAGTGGTTTTTTTTCTTTTTTTTTAATTAAAAAGCTGCCTATCATGAGAAATTACAGGTTTTATTTCTTACAAATATAAGTATGTTTGCTTATTAACATTTGCTTTGGTTTCAAATTATGAGATTATTTATACAGCATCCTCCGATGGCTCAACATTTGTTCTGATGAAATTCTGTCTACACTGAATAGTTCTCTAGTTATCAGCATTGTTTGGGATTATAAGATCCATTTTGGTTATTACTTGTTCATTTGATAATTACCACTTCCTGCTTCCTGTTTTGCTTCAGTTGTTTGATCTTCCTTTTTTTTTTCATTGACAGCCATTTTTATTTAAGGATTAAGAACAGTAATAATTTGTTGAATTTATATTTCCTCCAATTCCTAGGGACTTTTGCTATTATTAGTTTAGCAGCAAGAAATATTTTCCTATTCCATGCCCAACTGACATTTTGCCTATGATATTTACTGTTATTTTAAAAAAAGAAACAATACAAACACAAGTTTAAAAAGGACATAAAATAGGCAATATAGGTTTTAAAAAGCATATAAACAGTAAAATATGGGAGGATGGCAAACAAATCTCAAATGTAATTATTAACATACTCCTGTATATCATTAAACATTCATAAAAATGATTTCCGAGTGAGGAATATGGCAGACTAAACATCCATGAAGGATTAGAGAGAGCATTATACTAGAAATTGATGGCCAGATGGTGACAAGGAGAGATCATGAGGTCTTCAGTTTGCATTCTGGACAGCTGCTCGTTGTAAGACCACAAGAACGGAAGGTTTTGCAGTACACTCAGAGTTGAATATCTTGGAGTTGAAGACTTTAAACAAGTTCATAGTCATGAGGCAGCCTATATGGACACAAGGTTTGCAATAGCCCCCTTTCTTTATCACTATTGGATGTAGTCAATTTACAATAAGATTTTCTGAGCAGCAGGATAAAAGAAGCTAATGCCATGATAAAACATTTTTCTAGATTAAAAAAGGAGTGGAGAAATGTTTAAATAATTTAAATTTTAAGCAAAAAGCTTAATAAGAATTTGATATAAGAAAGTTTAAAACAGAGTGTGGTAATGTTGAAAGATTACATTTTGGTGAAAGTGCTTTTGAAAATACTGCAATCAAACAAACAAACCTTCATGAGAATTTTATTTGTTTAGCTTAATGAGTGTAGATAATAGGTGAATTTTAGAGAATAAAGATAAATGTATAATCAGTCAGAAAAAGCAGTGCTATGGAGTGCTGTTTGAGATTAAAATATTAAAAACACAGATTTTTTTAAAAAGACATAAAATCTGTCTTTTACTTTTCCTCTTATAACTGAGATCCTTTCATTTTCATAAAATGACAACAACGAAGAAAGTGGCAAAAAAAGAAGAAGAGTGGAGGGAATCATTAGAGCAACATGAAGAAAGAAAGTAGAACCACTTCAGAAAATGTTTGAAGAATTAGGCAAAAAAACCTTCTGAATCACTTAATACTAAACTGATACCTTTTGAAGAGAGAATGGATGAAAGACATGTAAAGATAAAAGAGGGGGTAAAAGAATGGATTAAGATGGAAAACTGTAAACAGGTGACTGGAGATGTAAAGAAAATTAATGATAAAATGAAAATTTTTGAAAGTAAAATAGAAGTTATAAATTGAGAGATAGAAATAGTTTTAGATAATCAGCCATTATTGAGTTGAGAGAGAAAAAAAATTGCTTGAGATTCAGAGTTATATCAGAAGATTCTGATAAAGACATTAAAGGAAAACAAAATTAAAGTCTTATTCCATTTTTTGTATAAAGTATAAAATATAACTGATATCCCATTGTATCCTGAACAATTAGACTAGAGAAATACAATGAGCCTACAGCTGGTCAGGAATGCAGGTATCAATAAGATAACTTTTCTGTAACAACTAACAAGAGTATATTTTATGTATATGAAAAAATGTAATCCAGCAGATGGATCAATTCAATGCCATAATCATTGACCATTTTGATTAGAATGGTAGGGTTGTGTGTTTTTTTTCTAATTTAGGATCCTAAGAATATTAGTTACATTGGAATAAGAAATTGAAATAAATGGTTGAAATGGAATAAAAGCTAGATGTGCAAATCTAAGAATGTATGAATTAATGTCAATTTTACATGCATTCCATCCTTATTTTCATATTACATCACATTGTGAAATCTAAATTTGATTAGAATAAAATGCTTGCACTGAATCCAATTCTTACATAAATTCTTACATTCACTTATCAGTTTCAGAAAACATAGGGACACGGATAGAAATATAAACGTAGTAATGAATTAAAGTTAAATAGAAAATAGAAAAGTTAGAATGGAAATTTTGCCTTCAAACCACTAAAAAAGTGCATGTAAAAAATGAAATTAAGGTAGGGGAAAACAAAGTTTTGGGATGGAAAAAAAAATCCAGAAGATGAGCAGTCATGCATAAATGCTGATGCCAAATGCTATTCCAAATTACTCTGAAATGACTAATGTGGAAATATGTCTGGAAGTAAACCCATAAATTCAGATATAAATAAAAATATTAACAAGATACAAGCCTTCAATGATTTTGCTCATAATTCAGGAGATATAAGGTCTCAATATTTCATTCTTTTTCACTGGAATGATTCCCATCTGCATTTAAAAATAAGCTGAACTATACGGGAATGATCAGATGACTGTATTATCATTGTTTTTTTCATGGTTCAGGACATATCATATTAAATAATTAACATATCAAAAGATTCAGCTTTCTCATCATCATTGGAGTACCTTACACCACTCTGGAAAAAGACCAAAAAAGGTACCTTTGATTATTAATTACAACAGTTACTCTTCTACAAAGGTGCTCTATTTTCAGAAAATGGAATAACCAGTCCAGATTGTGTTTATAGACACTGTAAAAACTATTTACTGTTTTTGTTAATAGAGAGCTCATGAAACAAAGTTTCAATTCTTCTGCATGCATTTTGCAATTGTTTTTTTATTTTTTTTAAATACACATGGACTGCATGTCACTTGAGCTATTTAGCACTGTCTACCAATAAAGTCATTTTATTCTCTGAATGCCAGATTTATTTTTGGTGAAATAGATATTCACACTACCCAAGGTTGCTCAGAGAAGTAATAGTAATCTAAGGTTTTAATCCCAAAATATAGCTTTTTTAAAATAAACTTCTCCCTTTTTTCTTGGTCTGGATCTGTTTAGCACTATCCCATCAGCATTTTCATTTTTTTCTTTTTCTTTTTTTAAGTACCATTTGTTTTCTGAAGTTGACAAGTGTTAAGGCTTGAACATGGAATGCTTTGAATCAAAGTTTGACTTCTAATTGCAGGGAAAAATGTCCACCTGAAATGCAAAAGAGATAAAGCTATATATTTCTCCCTTCTTGAAAAATGAATTAAATGGAAAAAAAGAAGTGAGAAAAATAAATCCTCCTCTTTCTCACTAAAAGCAGAGAATGGTCAATTTGTTAATCCAAGCACAACTGTTAAATTACACGAAAAGTCAGCCTTTAATAAAATACTTATTTCTCCATGCTACTGATGACTGGGCAATTATTTGGGTGAAAAAGGCAATGGGCAAAAAACTTTCCCCATCAACTGTTTTCAGAACCACACAGGACCGCATAATGAATTTGCCACCTTTCAAGCTCAGGAAGCATTTGTGTCTCTCTGCCCTTAGACTTCTCGCACTGACCTTTTGTATCACCAGTCCTTAACTCAATCTTGTAGTTCAGAAAAAGTCAGACCTGGTGGCTTTCTGCCATGGTGAGAGTGACAAGCACTTTATCAGGGTTTAATTAGATTTTCTTCTTTACCACCAAGAACTCAATATCCCTTTCATAACATACTCTCTTTGATAACATGAGTCTGCTGAGACTCAAGAGAGCTCCAGAAGTGCAGCTCACCTATTGTCTAGCAACATTAAGGCATCAAAGTCAAGCATCAGTAACACAGCAAGAGAAAAGTAGATCTGATGTGAATCGAGTCTATTTCATTTGTAACTAACAATTGGTATATAGATTTTGGCAATTAAATCATCGTTCCTTCGGCTGGCCATATCACCGGATAAACCTTCTGCTCCATTAGAGTATCTCACTAGAACTGTGAAATGTTTTCAGATAGTTACACAAAGAAAGATAAAGCTGACAAAAATAATGTTAGGATTATCTTTTATCAGGACTAGAGGGCTATATCACTAGAATCAAAGGAAATCAGTAGCTTGGTAAAGCTGTGAGTTGAAAGGAAACATCTTGAGTAGCAAAAAAAAATGTTAAGGAGAAGATAGCTCTTTTTCATTAGATAGCTTTCCCATTTTTATATGGCTTCCTACTCGAAAAGAAAAACCATGGAGACAGGTTTCACAATTATACTAAACATAAATATTTTTCAGATAAGGGTTTTATCTTCAAAATAAACTACAAACATTGACACTTCTGTAGACATCCACAATAGCAAAGTTTAACCTTGGAAAATAGGCATGTGTGAAATTACGGAGGCTTTCTTTTCTTTCGCTTATCCTCTTAAATTCCTATCTTAGAAACTGAAGTCTTGCTCCCTACACATCATGGCATGTTTTCTAGGTCTAAATATAATGGTATTTCAGCATGTTAAATCCTTTTCAGATAAATTATTTTAATCAATAAAGTGGGATGCAATTCACTACTACTGCTGTTTATTTCTCCCTCATTTTATGTCTTACTGTATGTTTCCTACATATAAAGAACACCATTTTTTTACCTATTCCCTTATTTCATTCTCATGATACTCATATCTCATGGAACTGATAAAGATGAGCAATAACCACTTGCTAAGTATCCAATGATCTTCATTTTTAGATAGCACTTTAATCTCAATGGCTCAAAATACTTCTCTCCCAATGTACATTTCATGTAATTGGCCCAAAAATCAGGAAGGGAGGGAGAAAGTAAGGAAGAATGGAAGAAAGGAAGAAAGGAAGAAGGAGATTAGGTACACTCATTCTAGAGTCAATTATCAAAATAATTGATGTCCTAGGAAACCTTACAATATTCAATTTGAAAGCTAAATATTGCAATGCCTTCATAATCTCCTTTTCACATTAACAATAAATTACAGAAAAGATGATTTGGGTCATAACTGGAATTTTTTTCTTCTTTTGATGGCTGTGCCAGGAAAGCATTCTATTCAGAGAAGATATAACACAAAATAGACACTTCAGTCAAGGAATCTATTATAAAAACAGAAAAGACAGAAAAATGTTGATTTAATTGCCCTTTAAAAATTATAAATAGTAAATCTTATGTTGCTTGATGCCTTGTATTGCAATTAACCAGATGATTTTTCTAGGTTCTTTTTTCATGTTCTGTTTTAATGACTTCAATTCAACAAGTTCAAGAGATAATAATATATCATCAAGTTTCTCTTAGCAAAAAAACATAAGCATCTCTCAATGGTTAAAATACCTTAAAAGTGTGCTGAGTATCTTTATTCTTTTCTGATATTCAAAATCAAACAGTTAACTTTATATGAATTAACTCAAAATCCAATGGAAACAACATTCAGTCTAACAGAAAAGCATCATCTGTATTCATATATATTAAATTTATTTCTGTTCGTTGTAGAGACATTCACTCAAAACACATTATCTCTGCACTATTCAGTGCTCTATAAAAATGGAACACTATCACAATGTAGTTTAAAAGCTACGTAGCTATCTGATTTTCTGGATTTGATGTCCCTTATGGGTGGTAAAACCATAATAAAAAGTATCTTCCTTTGCTATTTGATTTAAACATTGATATGTGGGTTCTATCTTTACATTTTCCTGCATATTAATATAATTATAATTATTTCATTCTGTCTTCGTTCATTTCAAAAGAATCATCAGAATTCTATTTCCCAAATTAATGAAATTGTGGAAGAACTCAGTCATTAAAGTTGATAAACCATTTCTATTTCTTTTAGATTAAAGTTGATATTTGCTATGGGAGTGTGTTGGCAATACTCAAACATGTAATTAGACAAAAATGAAAAAAAAAGAATATATTTACTTTGCTGCCTCCTTGATAGAAGGCCACAACATACCCTATGGGTGATTTGCTTTTCTTCTTCTCTTTTTAATTTTTATACCACATAGAAAATTTAGAAGCAGTCACATTGGTAGGGTACTTTGCTTGTCTATTAAAAGGTTTACACAATTTTGATTTGGGGATTTTTTTTTTTAACCATCCGATAGGAAAAAAATGTTTTTCTTTGAAAACTTCAGATTTTCTGTTCATTAGGGTAAATTGAATGCTGTAGGTGTGTTTGTCATCAACACACACAGTTGGGGACCCAGAAAAAGACCAATATTTAAAAAAACCTATGAATCATACTAACTATTAAAAAACAGCATGAATATCCTGAAAAAAAGATCAATGAAAATCAGCATTAACTATGTGGTTTATCTTAAAAGCACTTCATGGAAAATTGCTTTTTTCCCAATGAGTGCTACATGCTGCACATCCCAAAGGAGAAACTGCGCACTAGATCTAAATATTCCTGTGGTCTGTAATGCTAATTTTTAATGAGTTTATCAGTGTTAGAACATCATGGTTAATTATAATTTAATCTAAATTTAGATGATCAGATTGAAAGGGAAATACAGGGCACCAATTATAAAATACAAGGCTGTATCAATTGCGATGAAAGTAATTACACACAGACACACAGAGACAAACATATGTATAGATCAGTTTGAATAGACGTCTAAGTCTACTTTTAATGCCTATATTTACATAAAACAACACTGCAAAACAATGATAATTCCGTTTGTTTTCCCCTAACTTAATGTCTAGCTCTAACAGAACTTCTACTAGTATATTGACGAAAGAAGTTCAATAGATTGGTTGTAATGTAAGACAATATGAAAAAATAAACATAAAAGAATTCAGCCAACAGATTTCATTTAGTTCATTTCTGAATCAGAATTTACTGTAGAGTATAATTGCTTCAATAGCAGAAACAGCAGAAAAGATTGTAAAATCCAGAAAAAAACCATATGTTCATATCAATATGTGATTTTGTTATGAGTTTATATTTCACATATATTTTGTAGCGTTCCCCCTCAGTGTTAACTATCTTGCTCTTTCAGTGCAATGTAGTAAGAAATTATCACTTCACTTTCTGATTACAGATGGATGCCTTTGGATGAAACAGAAAATGCTTATTTTATTTTTTTAAAAAACGTCATTTATACACACCCATACACACACACACACACACACACACACACACATTTGTGTGTTTCCCTTCAAAAGAGAACAATATAACTAAAATACAAAAGGTCAGTATTCAACTTCTTATATCAGGAAGAGCAATTTTATAATTTCTGAAGTAGGACAATATTTTATCTCAGTGACATGTGATCAGTTTTCCTGTTTTGTCACAGCGGTATTTTAATTTTACTCACAGTTTGCTCCTGGAGATAGTACAATAGGTTCCACACTTTCAGAAAAGGCTTTTAAATTTGTAATTGAGCCATAATTTATGAGCAAGAATCACAACAGAATTATGTTCACAGTATAAAGCAACATCGTGCAGTGATTGCTTCATTGTGAAAAAAAAATGCATACTTTCCTTTGAGTCATTTTAACAGTGAAAACCCCAGAAACAGATGAAAGGTACAGATATGAATATCAGAATGTGAAAATCAGGAAGGAGAGAACAAAGAGAAGAGGAAGCTTCCATTTGTATAGAAAGAATATAGTATTTTACTTCAAACGCAAAAGCTTTTACAATCATAAATATTTAGAATTTGTATGCATTCTTATATAAAAATAAAACATTATCTTATTGTACATTGTGCTTCGAAGATATGCTCACTAAGTCAGAAAGTGACACTTTAGGATTTGCAATAGATGTAATTTCAATTTGTGGAGAACACCAGACTTAAGAAGGCTTCAATATATTCATGAAATTTGTAAAATTTGTAAAATTCTGCATAAATGCACTATTATTGCATAATACAACAACAATAATAAAAACTGTGCATTTAAGCTTAATACCTAAATGTATGTATTGCCTTAGTGAGCCTGGATAAAATGCTATTTTGGATTAAACAAGAACAAGAAAACAAAACTGATTGATTGATGTCTTGGAGAAATTCATCTAAATGCATTCTTCAATCTAACAATCTAAATTATAAATTATTTATAAAGCATAGTACTAGTGAAAAGCTACATGGGACATTTCAGGTAGCTGGGACATTTTGCTAAATTTAGTATATTTTACTACTTGAGTCTGTGTTCAATATTGACTGGGAGAGGTTAATATCAAGAGAGGAATCTTTCAAGAAGACTCACTATCACCACTACAGTTTGTCATTGCATTGATTAATCTGTCAGCAATACTGAACAAGTCAGGCCATGGCTATCAAACATAAAAAAATATCTGCCAGACTATTCCATGGATGATCTGAAGCTGTATAGAAAAGCACCATCTGAAATTGAAGCATTGCTTAGCATTGTCCGATTATATGGTCAATGTACTGAAGGGGAATTTGGACTGAATTAATGTGCCACCCTCATCATCAATGGGGGGAAATAGTGAAAACTGAAGGAATTAAAATACCCTATTGAAACAACAACAAAGGTCCAGATGAAGACAATCACTACAGATATCTGGCATCCTTCAATGCTAAAGTTAAGAAGAAGGCTAGTGGTGTTTACATCATGGATCTTAAAGTCCAAAGTCGGTGGAGGAAATACCTTCAAGGCAATAAACACCTGGGTAATTCAAGTCATTAGATACATAACTGGAATTGTGGACTGGACTCAAGCAGAACTAAAAGCCCTGGGAAGTAGAACCAGGAAAATAATGGCAATGAATCATGCCCTTCATCCACACAGTGACATTGACAGACTCTGCTTAAGAGAATAGCTGGGCATGGAATATTGCAAATATTAACTAAACAGTTAAAGAATAAAAAAGGGCATTGGAAGAACATCTAAAACTGGTTCATCATGAAAGCTTATTGAATAATGGAAAGAACAAACTGGCCTAGAAGAAAGTCCAAATGAAGAATAGAAAAAAGATATGGCAAAGCAAAATATTACATGGCCAGTACATTAAAAATAGTAGCCAAAGTAGATAACAACAAGACCTGGAAATGACTAAGACCAGGAAAGCTGAAGAAAGAGACAGAAGGGCTAATTCTAGCTGCAGAAGACCAAGCTGAAGAACAAATACAAACAAAGCCAGAATTGAAAATACAACAGACAGCAAGGACTTTCTCTGTAAAGAAGCTAAAAAAATCAGTGGACTGTGTAGTTAGTGGTTGCAAGACAATTACATACATGAACTACAAATAATAGCATAACAAAGTAGCAACAATAGTACATTAGAATAATTGCAAGAAATACCATTTGCCTGCAAACAAGAACCATATAACAGACTAAGTAATAGGAAATGAAAAGGCTAAAGTGCTCTGAAATTTTAGAATTCATACAGACAAGCACCTACTCCTAATAACCAATATTTAAGAACTGTCAATAAGAAAAACATGGTGGATGTGGCAGTACCTGGAAACAGTAAAAGGCAACAAAAAGAACTGAAGAAAATAATAAAATACAAAAACCTGCAAATAGAAGTAGGATGGTTGTGGCAAAAAAAAAGAAGAGCAAAGATAGGACCACTAGTGTCTTGGATGCAATCCCAAAACAACTGGAGAATCATTTGAATACCATTGGCATTGACAAATCATCAGACAATTGCAAAAGGCAGCTTTTTCGGAATAGCTTGCAAAGATACATTTAACACTATCTAACAATAAGATATGCCTCTCCCAAATCCTTGGGAAGGACTTGATAAAAAATGTCAAATCCAGGCTAAACCGGATTTGCCTGACTATATGACCAACCATAATACCGCACCACCCCCAGGATAAAATTAGTATTCCCAGAAAAATAAGGACAGAATTATAAGCATACAAACATTCTCATGATATATTCCTGTACTCAAAAAGGTTATAGCTTAAACATTGTGTATTTCCTAGTTTTTGTAGCAATTTACTTTTTTGTATAATTAGACCAATTCTTGCATTTCTTGTTCCATTAATTTTATTACACTGTATTTATCTCACCTTCAAGAAAATAAATCTTTAAACTGGTATGAAATCGCTTTCAGAAGGGAATTTTACATAAGTAGTGAACAGTAGCATAAAAGCGAAAAAAAAATGAAATAATTTGTGATAATAATAGACAGCAAATACTTTATTTCTCTGATATAGTATATTATCAACCAAACCTAGTCCCACTGGTGGATATACTGTAGACAATCATATTCTGTTTAGTATTTAAGATTCTACAACTAGCTTCTTCATGGTTTTTGAAATCTGATGTTGACATTTACTTTGTAATAATTATGAGCTAATAAAAATGAAAGGTCTTCATTAATATTACAGTACTACCCTAGAATTTTACAGCTTTACAAGCAAAACAATAAAATATGACATGGGATGGGATATTACTATACCAAATTATGAAATTAAGCTGTTTCCATTATCACCTTCTGCAGAACTTTTCTCTGAATGGAAGTGTTAGTAAAAGTCCCAAAGTCAGTAAGTGTTTGGACATATTTTAGGTTGATAATAACTGTTTATGAATTCAGTTTGGATAAGCAAGTATAGTAAAATTTAAAAAAAGTCTATATTATTTCAGTTTCAACTTTAACATTGGAAATTACAATCATTTTAATATCTATTGAACCATTTTTGTAAGAAATATAGTTAATGATAGAAGTTAGCTACATTGAGTTAGAAGCACATATTAGGGGACCTTCTTAAAGCTGCTTAGATTAAATACTGTTTAAAGCACTATTTCTCAATCTTAGTGACTTTAAGATGTATGGACTTTTCGGCTGGGGAATTCTGGGAAAGTTCATACATTTTAAAGTTTCCTGACACTGACAAACATTGGTTTAAATGTTTGAAACTTATCTCCATGATGGCTTACTTCATTTTTCACTGCTTTCTGAATATAATAGGATTTCTTTGATTAAGGAAAGCAGTCAAGGTATTTTATCCTAAATTGAAAAAAAAAAGAACCCACTTTCTAGAAATAGATCACTTTCTGTTGTATCATATCACTGAAAATTAATTTTGAAGAAAGTTAAAGGCCTTTTTCCCCCCCAAATAAAAACCCTAGTTCTTTGTGGTTTGCAGAGTTTACAATCAAAATATGGTCATTAAAGTGGTATTCTACCTCTCTTTTAGAGTCTTTCTTGTAAAAACTATTAAAGTCTTAGAAAATATGTATAGGTAGTCCTCGACTTACAACAGCTCACTTAGTGAACGTTCAAAGTTACAATGGCACTGAAAAAATGAATTATGACCATTTTTCACACTTACGATCTTTGCAGCATCCCCATGGTCACATGATCAAAATTCAGAAGCATGGCAACTGACTCACATTTATGACCGTTGCTGTGCCCCGGGATCATGTGATCCCCTTTTACAATCTTCTGACAAGCAAAGTCAACGGGAAAGCCAGGTTCATTTAACAACCATGTTACTAATTTAACAACTGCAGTGATTCACTTAACAACTGTGGCAAGAAAGGTTACAAAATGGAGCAAAATTCATTCAACAAATGTCTCATTTAGCAAAAAAAAATGAGATTCAATTGTGGTCATAAATTGAGGACTACCTGTACCATTTTGTTGCCCCTGCAAATTGGAAGTGACAATGAAATATCTCAACATTCATCAAGAGTGTACATTTGTGTCATGATACAGGCCTATTCATTAATTCATTCTGCTGATCAATGTCCATTAAATAAGGATATTCATTCATTTTTTTCTACAAATCTCTTTTTTTCAGGGAAAGAGATCTTGGATATATCTTTCTATATGTATATCTTGGGTATACTGTATGCTATTTATGTGTTTCTTAAATATCTTCCTCTAATGCAAATTTGTTTCTCACATATACTAATATATATCTTCTTTTTTGTGCAACTTCTGCATAATATTTCTGAAATTCCCAAGCATATACAACTTTTTGAAATGTCTATTTCTTTACACAATATTTTTCAGGAGAGGAAACAAATGCTGTTATCTGTTTCCTTTTATGTTATAGAACAATTCATATGATAGATACTAGAATACTAGAATAGAATAGAGCTGGAAGGGACTTTGGAGATCTTCTAGTCCAGCCCCCTCCTCAAGCAGGAGAACCTATACCATGTCAGACAAATGGTTGTCCAGTCTCTTCTTTAAAACTTCCAGTGTTGGAGCATTCACAACTTCTGGAGGCAGGTTGTCCCACTGATGAATTGTTCTAACTGTCAGGAAACTTCTCCTTAGTTCTGACAGTTAAAACGATTAATCAGTGGAACAACCTGACTTAAAAAGAGTTATCTATGTTTCCTATATGACCACCAATTGCAGCCTACTCAATTTACATCTCAGATGCATTCGAAATAACATTTTTGTTTTTATATAATGCTTTCTGTATCATAGATGAAACTATTAAATAAATAAATAAAAGGTTGTGATCCTTTTTAAATGCTTAGCAAGATATTACAAATTAATATGCAATGACTTGCTGGGGAAGGGAGGGTGTTGGTCAAAGTAGCACATCTGGTCTTAGTTAATTTTCATTTCTTGGATTTTGAGATAACTGAGAAGTCTTTACCAAATTTGGAATAGGGTTTACTGAATTAGCTTTCACAAATTAAAATATATATTTTTTAATTTTTTTAAAAGAATGATAGGTGTTTGTAAAAAATGATTCATAGCCATAAGGAATATACGGCATTTCCTGCTGCAGTGGCACTTTGTCCAGGCTTCCAGATCTGGGATGATCAACCACTATTATGAGTTTCCTTTAATGAAAACTAGAATGTGTTCATATGCTATATTTGCAGCCCATATAAGGTAACCCTGTTGTTTGTCGTACTTCAGACACGTTATGTGAAGATCCACCTCTCTGGAGAAGGCTGTAATGCTGGCCCAGGTGGAAGAAAGGAGAAGAAGAGGACAGCAAGCAGGAAAGTGGATAGAAATAAAGTGGTGATGAAAGCATTGGAAGAGCTCAAGGACCAGGCTGGGACAGATGAAATTAAAAAAAAAACCACATCTTTACTGTCAATAGGATGCTGGCCTAGAAACTAATGTGTTCTAGTCCTGCCTTAGACATGAACATCTGGCTGGATGACTTTGGCCCTTTCACTGTCTCTAATCTCAACCCACATCACAGAGTTGTAGTTGTGAAAAAAATGGGGAAGGAAGGAGTGTCAGGTATGTTTGACCCCTAGAATTATTTATAAAGTAATAAAAGTGTGTGGAAAAAATCTAATAAATAACAGACTATATGACTTGATAGTACATAACCATCCTTTTTTTCCCCCACTGAAAAACTGTTCTTATAGAATATCAATAGGAAAGATATTTTCAGTATCCTTTGTTGTTGTTTTTGGTTTTGTTTTGTTTTTGTTTTTCACAAAAACATCTGTTTTACTCCTGGAAAAAAAGCAGGTAAAAAAAAAAGTGGAGTTGGGTTTATTTTAACATGACTGTTATTATGTTCATAAATACTTTTATGATCTAAATTTAAAGAATGTGAATGCAATAATAGTATCTGTAATGAAAAGCACAGTAAGCCTCTCAAACAAAATCACTTTTTAATTTTACACTGAAACAATAACCATAATGATTAAAGCTACATTTCTTTAATAGTAACTGGCATGATTTCCAACTTATTTTTTACCTTTAATTATGTGTTTATTTAAGACACACTTAAGGCTTACAAAAACAAAACAAAACAAAACAAAAAATAGAAATAATTTCAAGATTTAAAACTAGAATCATAGAAGAACTTCTCAAGCACATACAAAAAAATTAAATTATCACAAGGCAAAAGAGAGAGCTACAAGTAAGACACCAACATTTCAAAGATGTTTCTGCCCACAGAAAGGGAAATAATATAGGAAATGTTTTTTTTAATCTTTCCTAGTTTTCCAAAATGTAAAATGAAAAGAGAAGAGAATTATTTTTGCAAGTTTCTGTTAATGCAACCATAACCATTCAATAAAAAATGATCTAGTACTTCTGCTTGTACTTCTTGTTTGGATCACCCTGAAACAACCAAATATAGAAAAATCTAACAGTTGTAGACTCTTTGTTTTAAGTTTTATAACACTATAGGAAACCTATTGTCCTTGCCAAACAGAACCTGAACATTCTCTCAGTCCAACTCATAACATTCTCAAAGCTGTACATGACTTCTTTTGATCAATGGGAGTTAGTTCACCAGGTAACAACACAAACAGTGCCCATAATGACTTCTCTCTTCAGCCCTCTTCAGCCCTAAGACTCCACCATTATTCTTTCCTTCAGACTGCTTCATTGAGCTTCTTATTTATTTATTTATTTATTTATTTATTTATTTATTAGACTTATAAGCCGCTCTTCTCCAGGGGACCCAGAGCGGCTTACAACATAGATAATAACAATCGCATTAAAGTCTAATATAAATTAAATTAAAATGATCATAAAATAAAAACAATACCCCAAATTTTTAATAAAAAAAACATTCATCCAACATTCAGCACCAATCATTCCCAGATCTGCCGACACAAATAAGTTTTTAATTCTTTTCGGAAGGCCAGAAGAGTGGGAGCGGTCCGAATCCCCGGAGGGAGCTGATTCCAGAGGGTAGGGGCCGCAACAGAGAAGGCCCTTCTCCTGGGGCCCGCCAGCCTACATTGACTGGTCGACGGGACCCGGAGAAGACCAACTCTGTGCTCTCTGACCGGTCGTGATGAGGTATGAGGCAAAAGACGGTCCTGCAAGTAACCTGGTCCTAGGCCATGTAGGGCTTTATAGGTAATAACCAACACTTTGAATTGCGAGCGGAGACTAATAGGTAGCCAGTGCAGCTCGCGGAGCGTTGGTGAAATGTGGGCATACCGAGGTAAGCCCACGATTGCTCGCGCGGCTGCATTCTGGACTAATTGAAGTCTCCGAACACTCTTCAAGGGTAGCCCCATGTAGAGAGCATATAAATTAGTTCATATAAATATGCCCATTCCATGCACATGAATGCGCACAAACAAAAACATAGGGCAAGAGGAAGAGCAGCAAATGTTCTGTCTGGCCCAGTATATACTCTTTTGCACTCCTTCTTTCATTGCTTATTAATTCTTTCTGAAGCTCTTGACTCCCTGTTAACGTTGTATTTTCAGAATAGTTTCTTTCTTTCTTTCTGATTTCTGAGGATTAAAAGAAAATTGAGTCGATCACATCAAAGTTTCAAAGAGCAAACGGTTGAGAATTAATTAGTATTGCTTTGTGCAGTTACAGAAATCCTTAGCAGGGTTCTTTGTTAATCTGTAACCATTAGATCCTGTACTTCTGCAACTTTTGACAAAATATCTTAGGAAGGGGGAAAAAAGAAGAAAGAGAATGTAAACATCATATCCTCTGAAAGGATGTGAGAAAGTGGGATATTGCATGCCAATAGAAAAACAGACAAAATGGACTAAGAAGAATAAGTGGAAACCAAAACAATATCACTAAACATAACATGGCCTATGACACTGTACATTTCAGGGTACTGACATCACATGTTCATTCAGTGACAATACTGGATTTAGGATTCTTTCCTGGCTATTGAACTGTTTATTCTAGAGTGTAACAGAACAGATTGCTTATCCAATTTGAGCAGAGGGTGGTCATAAACAAAATTGGCCAAGCTATTTGGAAAAAAAAACTCTCTTCAACATCAATGACATTTGAAGTCAGCTCCATGTAACCTGGCTTGATAGAGTTCTCCAAGATTCAGAAGGATCTGAGTCAACTTCATTGCCAATTTTGTAAGTTAACAAGTATTTGACCCCAGTTTTCAACAAACTGAGATACATTCTATTTTTTTCATTGTTATTTTTGAAAATTAAATATTTTTTCACAAAATTATTACTGCACATTCATAGTAATTTAGCTAGACAATGTATACATTATTTCTTAAACATAATTTATAAGCTTAAAATAAAGTTCCATTAAACCCTGGGATTATAATAGAAATGTCCTTGCATATTTTCACTACAATAAAACCCTTTTAATCTTAATGATAAGAGAGATTCACATATTGTACAAAATGATAATTCTTCTGTGTTTCAGTGTTCAAGACTTTTGTAGATATTTGCTGGCAGAAATAAATGTATCTATAGTTTTAAAAATGATTAAATTTGAGTCTACAGTGAAGCTATTTTAAATATTAATCAAATAAATGTTTCATCCATAATAGAATTACTAGAAAACTCTTTTGATAATTATTGATTACATTTTTAAGTTAGATAACTCAGAACAGAAAAATTTATATGCTAATTGCATTTCAAGATTTGTCACATAGATTTTTATTGTTAGACACTTCAACTATGTTAGCGCAGTCCACCAGAAATACATTTTAAACAAGAATGTTAAATTAAATAGAATTATACTACTGTACGTTTTATAGAATTTCAATTTATTCCAGAAAAATTAGCATGTGTTTCACATGGAAAATTTACCTTTATTCTCAAGGACAATTATTCTTAAAATTCTTAGGGCACCTTTCCCTAACATGGCATTTTCCTGATGTGTTATGATTACCTTTCCAGAATTTTAGCATTTAGTTTTTTGACTATCAGATTCCCAAACCATGGTGATTCTTCTAATAATCTAATAAATTTATTATTTATTTATTTATTTTATTTTATCAAATTTCTATGCCGCCCTCTCCTAAGACTCAGGGCGGCTCACAACAACAATACAATTACATATAAAAATTTAATAATAATGATCAACATCCAAACAAAGATCCATACATACAACATGCAAACACAATCAAATACACAATCAACGATGGAAGCACAATCATAGGCCCGGGGGCAGAACATAGTTCATACCCCCCAAGCCTGTCGGCATAAATAGGTCTTCAATAGTTTTCGGAAAGCTAGGAGGGAGGAAGCAGTACGGACATCCATGGGAAGTTGGTTCCAGAGGGCTGGGGCAGCAACGGAGAAGGCCTTACCCTAGGACCCATCAGATGGCATTGCCTGATGGACGTGACCCGTAGGAGGCCAGCCCTATGCGCCCTAACCGGTCGCTGGGATTCATGAGGCTGAAGACGGTCCCGCAGGTAACCTGGCCCATTGCCATAAAGGGCTTTATAGGTCATAACCAACACTTTGAATTGTGTTCGGAGACCAATTAGAAGCCAGTGCAGCTCACAGAGGGCTGGAGTGATATGAGCATGTCTTGGGAGACCCAAGACAGCATGCACAGCCACATTCTGGACAACCTGCAGTCTCCGGACATTCTTCAAAGGTTGCCCCATGTAGAGAGCATTACAGTAGTCGAATCTCGAGGTGACAAGGGCATGAGTGACTATTAGGAGTGACTCCTGATCCAGATAGGGTCGCAACTGGTGCACCAGGCGAACCTGGGCGAATGCTCCTCTCGCCACAGCCAAAAAATGGTGTTCTAAGCTTAGCTGTGGATCGAGGAGGACACCCAAGTTGCGAACCCTCTCCGAGGGGGACAAAACTTCTCCCCCCCAGGGTAATGGACGGACAGTTAGAATCGTCCTTGGGAGGCAAAACCCATAGCCACTCCGTCTTGTCAGGATTGAGTCTGAGCCTGTTGGCACCCATCCAGACCTCAACAGCCTCCAGGCACCGGTTCATTACTTCCACTGCTTCGCTGTAATGACGCGGGGTAGAGATATAAAGCTGAGTATCATCAGCATACTGATGACAACTCACCCTGTGTCGGCGGATGATCTCACCCAACGGCTTCATGTAGATGTTAAAAAGCAGAGCTGAGAGAACGGATCCCTGAGGCACTCCACATGGAAGAAGCCTTGGAGCCGATCTCTGACCTCCTGCAAACACCGACTGCGACCGTCCAGAGAGGTAGGAGGTGAACCACTGTAAAACGGTGCCCCGCATTCCATACCCCTCCAACCGGCACAGAAGAATACCATGGTCGATGGTATCGAATGCCACTGAGAGGTCAAGAAGCACCAGGATAGTGGAATAACCTCTATCCCGGGCCTGCCAGAGATCATCGGTCAGCGCGACCAAAACAGTTTCCATGCTGTAACCAGACCTGAACCCAGACTGCCAAGGGTCCAGATAATCAGCTTCCTCCAAGGACCTTTGGAGTTGGAGTGCCACCACCTTCTCAACAACCTAATAAATCTAACAAATACTTCAAATAAAGAAATAATAAATCTAATAATGATTTTGTTATTACTCCAACCTATAGATGGAAACTTGCCAAACTGAAGCTCTCTACTATACGCAACAGATATACTCTGAGAATTATTAGTTAGGGGTTGTCTTCACTCTTTTTCTCTCACACAAAATATCTGGATTGAACTGCTTCTTATACCTCTGGAATGCACTGCATCCCTTCAGAGAATCCAAATTACTGCATCCATCACACTGACTAAAATTCAGAGAGAACACGTCCAACATTACAAAAAGTGACAATTTGAGTTGGTACACCTGGATTATACAACCCTGTTGCATTCTCATTTTGTAGATTGCTTCCAACAAAGATGTCTATGTTCTTTGGAGTAAGAAGAACAGTGCTGTTGTTAACATTTGCTCACTAAATAAAAAACAAGTTTAATCTTCTATCTGCCTGATAATCTATACCAGCGGTTCTCAACCTTTTCTGGGGCTCGACCCCGGCCCGCATCACGCATGTGCGGCACGACAGGGCACATTGCGCATGCGCGGTGCGATGGCCCGCATCGCAAAGGGGGAAAAATGCCCCCCCCAAAAAAAGGGCGACCAAAAAAAATGGCCAACCAAAAAAAATGGCGGGCCCGCATCACGTATGCGCGGCGTGATGGCCCACATCGCAAAGGGGAAAAAATGGCCGACCAAAAAAAAACAATGGCCGACCCCCCCAAAAAATGGCAGACTGCGGTGTTTGGCAACCCCCGTGAAATGGTCGTTCGATCCCAAATGGGGTCGCGACCCACAGGTTGAGAACCGCTGATCTATACGCTAGGCACTAAATTTACTTTTAAAACTGAAATGTTATTCAGTGTACATTTGGTTAAAGTAAAATTGCAGTTTTGTTGGTAAGATACATTGTATGTAGTATGCAATAGAGATCCAAGAGTGAAATTTTTTTTTATCACTATACATTTAATTCCTCCTTTGAACATAGTCACATTTTGATTGTCCTGTAGTGGCAGTTACTTATTGCACTGAACAATTGCAGTGTCAATAGAATAAAGCTGCACAATTAAAAACATGAATATATTATTAAATTAGAATAATTGCAAATTATGTAATGTGTTGCTATCATTATTGTTATTAAGATCTTGGCATTCTCTGCCATTGCCCAATTGTATATGCTCTCACTACAATATGCACAGCAGCTTTGTTGTTACTAACTATAACTTTCATGTGCATGTGGAGTCTTTCTCTATATGAGTAATAGTTTTCTTTTACATAGAAACTCTCAGGTAGAAAGTTCACACATTTTAAACTGCTTCTGAGAGAACTGTGTATGGACTGAAAACATCTCCAGAAAAGTGGAGCAAATGACTATGGTGAGAAGACTGCCATAGATGGCAATGTTTAAAGGACACTGAGTTCACTAACCTCACTTGCTTTCTGAAAGTGAGAATTTCAGAAATTACTCCTTAATTACTTCTAAGCTATTAGAGACCTTTGGAATGGCAAGTTTGAAAAAGCTGCAGGAATTTGCTTTCAATCCTGAAGAAAAGATAATTTTAATCATAAGGTTCAGAATTTAAATAATCTGAAAGAAACATTTTTATCTTAGAAACAGATTAAAGATCCATGTAAATTTAAAATGTTAAAACTTTTACAATAAGATTTTGGAATTAATTACAGGAAACAATTATAATTTGTTTCCTTTGTAAGAAACAAAGAGCAGTTTTGCAGCATCTCATGGAAAATAGATCTTGTTTTGGCTTCTGAAAGACATAGCAAAGATAAGTCATTTCATGATTTTAAATGTGGAAACTACTAGAAACTAAATATTTTAGGTGGAAGAAAAAACAATGCAAAATTTATTTATTTATTTATTTATTTATTTATTTATTTATTTTATCAAATTTCTATGCCGCCCCTCTCCTAAGACTCGGGGTGGCTCACAACAACAATACAGCTACATATAAAAATTAATAATAATAATAACATCCAATCCAAAGATCCATACATACAACATGCAAACACAATCAAATACACAATCAATGATGGAAGCACATTTCTCGGCCCGGGGGCAGAACAGAGTTCATACCCCCCAAGCCTGTCGGCATAAATAGGTCTTCAAAAGTTTCCGGAAAGCTAGGAGGCAGGAGGCAGTACGAACCTCTGAGGGAAGCTGGTTCCAGAGGGCTGGGGCAGCAATGGAGAAGGCCCTTGTCCTAGGACCCATCAGATGACATTGTCTGATGGATGGGACCCGTAAGAGGCCAGCCCTATGCGCCCTAACCGGTCGCTGGGATTCATGAGGCTGAAGACAGTCCCGCAAGTAACCTGGTCCATTGCCATAAAGGGCTTTATAGGTCATAACCAACACTTTGAATTGTGTTCGGAGACCAATTAGAAGCCAGTGCAGCTCACGAAGGGCTGGAGTAATATGAGCATGTCTTGGAAGACCCAAGACAGCTCGCGTGGCCGCATTCTGGACAACCTGCAGTCTCCGGACATTCTTCAAAGGTTGCCCCATGTAGAGAGCATTACAGTAGTCGAATCTCGAGGTGACAAGGGCATGAGTGACTATTAGGAGTGACTCCCGATCCAAATAGGGTCGCAACTGGCGCACCAGGCGAACCTGGGCGAATGCTCCTCTCGCCACAGCTAAAAAATGGTGTTCTAAGCTTAGCTGTGGATCGAGGAGGACACCCAAGTTGCGAACCCTCTCCGAGGAGGACAAAACTTCTTCCCCCCAGGGTAATGGACGGACATTTAGAATCGTCCTTGGGAGGCAAAATCCATAGCCATTCCGTCTTGTCAGGTTTGAGTCTGAGCCTGTTGGCACCCATCCAGACCTCAACAGCCTCCAGGCACCAGTTCATCACTTCCACTGCTCCGCTGTAATGACGCGGGGTAGATATATAAAGCTGAGTATCATCAGCATACTGATGACAACTCACCCCGTGTCGGCGGATGATCTCACCCAACGGCTTCATGTAATAACAATTTGATGAGATTAAGAAAAAAAGGCGAAATCAAATCCTACGACAATATTTGAATGAATTAAAGGTTAAGACTGTTAGAAGGGAAAGGAAGGAATATAAAGTTGAGTTATTTGATCAAGATTAGACTAGATATGTTGTTACTTCTGGAAACCCTTTAAGGATTTTCTGTTGAAACCAGGACTGAAAGGATGGTGTTTTATACATTTGTATTTAGATTAAGATGAAATATGGGAGGAAGAGATAGTTGTTCTTACCTTAAAGAAGATGAACAATAAACACATTTGTTTTTATTTGTGATAAAGTTTGGAAACTACTTCTTCAAACACAGTATTTTTTTCTTCCTTTATTATAATTTTACTTTTCTCTTTCTTCTCTTTTCCTTGCACTTTTTACTTCTCTCCTCTCCATTCTTCTCCCCTCCTTCCCTCTCCCTCTCCATCCCAACCTATCCCATCCATTTTTAGTTCACTTCAATTTTGCTATTACTATACAATCAAATAAAAACTATACAAAGAAAGACTATGAATGGCCATCACACTTAGCTAAATCCTCACTTCTGTAGATTCAGTGGTTTCCCTTGATCAAGGGGTACACACACAGAAACCACATGTCAATGACACTAAACAGCTAATCATCTACTATGATACTTGAAAGAATGGTTAGTTTTGGTCCTTTAAAGCAGTTGTTTCTCATGCATAGCTACATCAAGATATGTGGACTTTCAGAAATTTTGGAACAATACAAATCACATTGAACATAAATGGGATCACTGTGAGGGTCTGATCATGATTCAGTCACTTGAGGTGATGCAGTTTCTTTTTAAAAATTTATCTGTTAAATATCAAGGTTGGAATCTTTAGAAGGAAGAGTATTATATTTAGAAAGTAAATGGTTATCTTTCAAATAAGTGTTACAGGTTCAAATGTGACTTTTCAATCACAATGATTTGGGGATGGAATGATAAAATATTCTTGGCTGCATGCATTGCTTTATAAGGTTGGTCACTGTTAAAAAAATACTATTCTGACAAAGACATCTTTGGTGAAGTTAGTGGTTTGTATATGGTGTGTATTTTACTCTGCTGGCTTCAGTGTACTTTTTCTAGTCCATTTTTTTTTTCAGTTCTTCCTTATCCACTCTGCAGGATTTAATTCCTATTTTTCATTTCTTTACTATTCCAATCATTTTATTCTTAATCTGGACTTTATTCTAGGAATTAAGTTGGATTTACTATTATTATTTATCACTATGTCCTCTGAAGTGTCAGAACTTTGGAATATACAGGGCATTGCCTTTGGCCTTCTGTCTCCCAGCAAAACCCCTCTACCCCTTTATCCCCTTCTTCAATATCAATTTTATCAGACATCTTACAAAGCAGTGCCCCCATATTATCTTTAGGTTTAACAGATATTGCCTAATAAATAGTGTCCCTTCTCTCCAAAGAGACCTATAAAAATCCCTCATGAGCAAACACACCCAAACTATGCAAATTAAGGGTATGTGAAGCTGCTCTGCAGTGCTTCAGTAAGTTTTGCTACATCACAGAGTGCAGCACCTCCTCTGTGAATACTGAGTACTAGTTCTGCACTAGGGCAGAACCAGTCACCTTCGATCAGTCACCTAGCTGGCCAAGATGAATCTGTGCACATATAGAAATCATCTGTCAATGACACAAGAGCTGTAGAGATTCTAGTATAATGTTTCAAGGAATGGGCAATGTTGTTCAGCCTTCACTAATTTAAGATGTGTGGCCTTCAACTCCCAGAATCCCCCAGCCAAGTTGCTAAATGAAGGTGTTGATAAGCCAGGAGTACCTTTGAAAGATTATGCCTGTAGCAGAGAGTAACAGGCAAAGGGAAATTAATCTCAATAAAAGCAAAAAAATAAAATAAAATGGACAACTTTTCTAGGGAACAAAACTGAGCAACAGTAAATAAAATTGACAATAAGAAATGACCACATTCTCTTATTATACAATCCTTACAAGGTACAAATTGAAAACAAGTGTGTGCATGTTTAACTTTTATCAATTAACAAACTAAAAGTGCTATTTGCAATAGCTGGTTCTTTAAAAATAAATTCCCTTTGCACCTCCATACAAAGTACACTGGTACTTCTGCATATAATAACGATGCAATTTATGTATAATTTTTAAGTTTCCAGAAAACAGTACTTTGTTTATTTTGAATTCAATTCCTTCCTAAATGTGAAAATGAAATTCCATTGCCTATGATACTTTTGACATATTTCAGAAAACTGTTCAGGTATTGTTTGGCTGTCCAGTGGACCACAATGTTGATTATTTTCCTTCAAAAGTTTTTCTCTTTGCCACGCATTCAAAATCTGAGCTGTGAGTTGGTAAACTTTGTAAGGACTTTTTATTGCACGTGCTTTAATCCTCTTTCTGAGACAACTCTGTCCAAATAACATTGCTTGATATGTTTTTTTTAAGACTATGCACACTTCTATGAGAGTAAGCAAAGCATTTAAAAAATCATATTTCTGAGTTGTTTTTAAATAGCTGGTCAAAGCAGATTTCAACTACTTAATCTTTCTTTTTAAAAAAGCTGTCAAATTAACAGCATTAACTAGGGGAAAAAAGGCTGGAAATGTTAAAAGAAAAAGCCTTGTAGGAAGGCAGAGCAGAATAATATTGTACATAGTGAAAAATACCAAAGGAAAACATGCTATAGAAACAATAAAAAGGGGGCAGAGTTTTCAAAAGTCAGTCCTGGGATGAAATGATAAATAATTTTTACTCTTGTTATTAAATTTTATGTGATGCAAGTGTATTTTATAATAAGCAATTTATGAAAAAGATTGTGTTAAAACATGTAAGTAACTAGATATTTCTTAATTAAATTGTCTTGCCTATTAACTATTTATCTGCTGGTTAATAGATATAGCACTTTGAAATACAATATATTGAGATCAGATGATACATTTTTCCAGACAACTATATTTTAAAAGAAAGAAAGGAAGGAAGGAAGGATTAACAGTATTTTTCTATTGAAATTTGATGGCACACATTTGGGTGGAATGGACAGTCTTCAAGACCCGAAAATGGGATTGCGGGCTGCATCTGGTCCACATTTCATGGGTTGCTTGTTGATCTAGTAAACAGGTGTCAAACTCACTGTGCCACATGATGTGTTGCAATGTATCATGACCTTTTCTTGCATTGCTGGAATGGGCACAGCCTCCATATGATGCAACTGGCCTGTGGACCGGCTGTTTGACACTCCTGGTCTAGTAGATGTTATTATCATCACCTATCCTTATATTTTAACAGAAAAGGTAATTCTGGAGAAAGATGAAAGCAAGTCACATGAAAAAGCAGTGATTAATACCAAATTTTATCATGTAATATTTTTTAATTCTTATACATGAGAAATATAAGCACCAAAGGCCTTACTTTAATCTTGATACATTTGTTTCTTTGAAAGCTCATATAATTCATAAACTTCTCATGGTAATATTTGAGAGAAACACTTTGCTTAAAACTTGATTTATCACAAAGTGGTTGTTCTTGCATAATTGTCCAAATAAATTCAACCTTTCAGTCAAAGTGATAATGATGAAAAGAGATTAAAGTGGTTGAAAAATTCTCTCATCTTTTGCTTTTGATAGGCATTGAAAATAGTTCTTGCTAGAAGTCTATATAATAAAAATGCTCAATCCTCAGTTTACTTAGGAAGTTAATTACTAGTTCCTGAACATATTTTCCCAGGAAAAAAGATAAGACAACATAACCTATTGTAAAATTTGTTTGCCCTTTACCATCGAGGTCTTAAAAGATCTGTTGCCAACCTTTTTCATTATTTTTTTTCTCTAAAATAGTTATTTTTGTTGGTAACACTTTTTTTAAAAATGCCCTCATCTTAAAGCAGGGGTTCTCAACCTTGGCAGAATTCTGGGAGTTGAAGTCCACAAGTCTTAAAGTTGCCAAGGTTGAGAACCCCTGTCTTAAAGGAATTTGATTCTATTAACCAGATATCAAAGAATAAAATCGATCATTTATATAAACATTTGTTTTCTGAGATATTTTTAAATCTTTCACTTTGAGAAGCCTTTCATGCATAAAACCTGGAGAGTTTGCTGAAGAGTACTACATGAAGACCAAGCAATGATTAATGGGAAGATAGAAAGATATATTATGAAAGTCTTCACTTCTGCATCTGGCTAATGCCAGATGGTTCTGCTTCATCAAAGAAGTGAATGTAAATGGCATTATAAATACTAGTTTATTAACAGGTATTTTCTGAGGGATGTTTTTCCTAGATTACTGGAGTGGGGAAAAAAGTGCCAGTACTTCAGTTACAATTGGTGGGAAGTGGGTGGCAGGCACCGAACACAAGTGTCATGATTTACATATCTATTTTATGTCTTATAACTTACTGGAGACTGTTTATTTTAATGTTTTTCTTCTACAGACAAATATGCCCTTGGTGTACTTGTTACAGATTCAGTGATGTTCTCTAATTGACAATTGAAGATCTCCACATGCCAGGTTTTTCTGTCCCAATCCTCAAATCATATTTAAGACTCCTGTAAGCCATAATCAGGCCAAGGACATTAAGGTCTTGGTATTTCTTTGATGGTATGCCTATCTTTACGCAAAAACAATTGTTCAAAAACGTCATAACAGTCATGCTGAGACATGACCTATCCATTGGTGGTCCTCCCAGTTCTGAAGGAAAAACTGTCAATTTGAAATTCAGCTAAATTCATGTTTTACAAAATGATACTGTATATTGAGTCAATAATTTGTAATCTTGTATGAGACACTAAAATGTGTTGGCTAACAACATGAAATAAAAAGTCTGTGAGATGTTTCAAAGTATCATTGAATTTTTCAACATAGACACAAAGCATATCTATTCCTAAAAAGTTTTTTAAAAAGTGTTTTTATTATACTAGGTGGTAGGTTATTAAATAAATAAAAATGTGTGGCAATGTTAACAAGGTGATACCTCTTTTTTATTTATGCACATAATGGTTATATCATAATAGATAGGAAACACTAAACTATACAAAGATGGACTCAACAATGTACCATTATTTAAATTGTGGAAATGAATTTGGGAACCTACATTTTATTCTAAAAAAATTGTTCCTGGGTGTATACAGAAAGAAAGAAACAGAATTACAGCTCAAAACGTTTGGACCAAAACAGTAACAGTGATGAACTGTTAGAGAGATAAAAAAAGAAGTGCATTTGATGCCATGCTTACCTTAAAATAATTAACCAGTTTACTATTGCTACCTCACCTATATTTCAATTTCTATTAATATAACATTTTTTTCATTTATGTTCTATGAGGTTCTAATACTCTACTTTTAACTTCAGAAGAAGGCTACCAGCAGAGACAGAAGTGGCAGGATTTTTTTTTATCGATACTTACTTTAAATAGACAGTTTCCTTAAAGGCAACCCACAGAGTAAAGTGTTCTGGAAATTCTATATGCAAGATTTAATTTGGTAAGAGAATGTCTCTGAATGGGGTTGATTTTTTTTCCTATCCTTTTCAGGTCAATTATCCTTGGGATTTCCCTGACAGTAAATATTCTACTATTACTCAGACATATTTGGAAGACATAAAATGATCTAACTCAATACTTGCTACCAGATTGTAATTTCATTGCTCCAGCAAAAATTCAGTTGGAATAACATGCAGTTTTAAAAGTGATGAATAATTTTGAAAACTTTGATATAAAGACAGGTGAAACAACATATTATGTACAATAGCTAAAATAACTATGCAGAATTTATAGGGTCAGTTCAATGATATGCAATCAGCAGATGCCTAGACCACCCAAGAGATTAAAAAGTTGTTTGTGCTTCTTCTCAATTGCATGCACAGTGTGATTATTTATTATTATTATTATTATTATTATTATTATTATTATTATTATTATCATCATCATCATCATCATCATCATCATCATCATCATTATCATCATCATCATCATTTTGGGCTATCCCATCTGAAAATTTTGAATTATTTTATTCATTCTTTCATTATATTGAGTGAACAACAACACTCTAAATTCTAAGTCTACCAGTCTGTAAAGCAGGGATGTCACAAGGAAACCACGCCCACCCCATTGCCAGCAATGGGGAAAAAGCTCCGATACATCGTGTGACGTCACATGACATCGTGAGTTTGACATGTCTGCTGTAAAGGCTGCTATATAAAATGGTTGCTTCTATATAAAATGAAATTCAATATCTCAATTTATTCAGATACATACATACAATCTTCCACAGCTTTATTTCACCATAGTATCAAACCTGTGAAACAGAGCAAACCCAGTAAAGGGAATCTTCTAACCCTATTTAAAAAAACTCCATGAAGGATTCCTTGCTAGAATATCCTATAATAACTCTGCAAAGAGAACTACTTTGCAAGAGTTCTCTTCAACAAAGAAATAGCAAAAGGCAATTTACTACACTAAGCTCAATGAAAGACATCTTTATGTTTGAGACCAAGCAAGAAAATGCAAAATAGTCATTTGTAAATATATCACACCCTAGGATCAGTTCAAGGATATCATTCAATCAGCAGGGGCCCAGGCCACCAAAGAAATTGAAAAGTTGGTTGTGAGTCTTCTTGTTTCCATGCACAGGGTATTTTTCAGATATCCCATTGGACAATTTTGAATTCTTATATTTATCCTATTCATCACATTGAATGAATAAAAACAAAACTCTAAATTCACACAGAAGACAAGTTTGAAAGGATAACACCATTAAGGGCCACATCCATCAAACATTCGTCAGTTATCCAAAATTTGTGGGAGTATAGGATTGTGGTTTGAGAAAACAGTTGGGGATTTTTTTTGGGGGGGGGGAGGATTGTATCTACCATTAGCATTAATTTAACCAACAGACAAATACAATTGGGTACAACTCCATACTCATACTTTAAATAACAAAGGCTTTCAATAAAACAATCCAGAGTTTGGCTAGATTTTAAAAATAGTGGTTCATATTTTTTAAGTATTAATTAGAAATTATTTTGTTAACTTTATTGCTAGCTCATCACTTGACCTATGAATCTTATTTTACAATGTCCATCTAAATTATTCTTGCACATGTACATATTAAAACCACATTGATATTGCCAAATGCAAACTGAAGAATGCAAATGTAATTAATGCATTCTTTTTAAAACAGCATACCTAAAAGCGGAAAACTTAAAATAATTTAATTTTAGCTTTTCATACAGAGTAGTGTTGAATATTAAATCATAGTTTGTAATAGGATTAGTTGTCTGTCACCTGCTATGTCATCTTAATCTCTCAACTTGAAAAATAAACCTAAAATTTCATTTTGGAAAATGAGAATCAGAAAGCAGCTAGGTATATTTATTTCATTATAGTGTAGGACAAAATAGTTTTAAGAATTAGATTTAATGTATTAAAAGTTTATTCCTAGATTTTATAAATTTATTACAATGTATGTTTTTAGCTTTAATTTGAATTGTTTATCTGTTTTTAATCCCAAATTATTGATTTGGAAAATTGTATGGCACAAAGTTTGACTGACTGGAGTGGCCTATAAAACTGCAAGCAAGCAAACAAATATTATAAACATGAAAACATATGTGTGCAATTACTGAGAGAGATTACATTCAATTACAAATGGTGTGACATCAATATGCCAAGAACACCAGATCAGTTCATAAATAAATGCAATAGTGATTAAATGAACTGAGGCTTAATTCTCAGATGACAAGATGCATCAAACTGCTTATTATATTTCAAGCTGTATTTGACCTGACACTTGCTGAATTAGGAATTGGCAAGTTCTTTTCTGTCTGCAAGAAATAGCTTGTTTCTATCAGTTGTAAAAATTGGAAGGGCAACCCTATGTTTTCTTATGGATGGTGGCACCAATTTAGAACTCCTTGTCATTAATATGATTCTTACTACTCAACAAAGCACAGCTGTTTTTGGATATTATTGCACAACAGCTTAAAGTCTGGGGATGGTTATTTTTATTTTGAATTTTAGGCTTTTACTATCCCTTATTTATATGAATTTGTGTGGAATTTTATAAAACAAATCTGTTGTAAGTTATCAGTAGATGCAAATAAGTTTCATGATCCTTCACCTGTTGGACATTACTTCAAAAGCTATATACCGGCCTCATATAGTATATACAATTTTAGTATCAAGGAACTATATCAATCAATAAATTTGTCACTATGGAGATTATATTCTGATTATAAATTCATAACTGCCTTTATATTTATGCTAGCATTTAATGAGACACATATGATTTATGCTAAAACCTTTATGTGAAGAATATTAATATGCACTCATTCACTTGGAATCCCATGTGCTTATTTACTTCTTCACAGTTCTTTGATTTGTAACAGACGTATTCATTCCATTAATTGTAGTATTTATGAAAAGCTTTTTTTAAAAAAAGAAAGAAGCAAAAGACCACATGTGATGCAGAAACATATCAAGATACAAGGGAACAGACATTTAGCAAAATGAAATGATGAAAAGCATTTTCTCTTCTTTATGTAGGAGGCATAAGAATTTTTTTTTCACATGTTCTTTCCAAATGTTTCATTCTATGGTTAATATTCTAGTTATATACTATAGCAAGTTTCTTTACTGGTGAACAGCAGTACAAAGTTGACCAGAAGAATATGAGAAAGGCTTCCAGTTGCAGTCTCTAGAGGAGCTATATTTTAGATCTGCTACCTTATACATACAATCCACAAATGGATTTAATATGTGAGAATAAATTAGTGGCTACTGAGTTTTTCTTAGATACAAATCAAAGAATGTTGTGAATAAATGTAAGCATGTTTTTAAGAAAACCAGTTTGCTCTATTGGTTAAGGCACCAGGCTAGAAACCAGGGGACTGTGAGTTCTAATCCCACTTTAGGCATGAAAGCCAGCTGGGTGACGTTGGCCCAGTCATACACTCTCTCTCAGCCCAACTCACCTCATAGAGTTGTTGTGGGGAAAATAGGAAGAGAGAGAGGAATTAGGAATGTTCACTACCTTCAGTTATTTTAAAAAATAATAAAAGAGAGATTTTAAAAAATCTAAGAAAAAGAGAGCTTATTAACAAAGGAGCCATAGATTTGCAACTAAAAAAAGTAACATTCTCCTTTGAGTCAAACACCACAAATGAAGAGCAGTCCATGCAGTTTTCATGGAAACAGCACAGGCGTGCAGTGTCATTCCTTTGTTTCCATTGTTTTTCTGCTTCTCAAATTTCATTATTTCCCACCTGGCTATTGCCAGGCTGCTTCATCTTAACTTCCAGACCCAGACTAGCTAGGTGCTGCCAAATGGTGAGATCCATAGTAGTAGTAGTAGTAGTAGTAGTAGTAGTAGTAGTAGTAGTAGTAGTAGTAGTAGTAGTAATATAGTAGTAGTTGTCCAATTGGAACGTCTTCTCAAGTTCAGAGATTATTGAAAGGCTTCCCTTCTTGTTCCCTGTTTTTTTTGTGTGTTTTTTTTTTAATCGTCACAACCATCTTCATTGCTTCTTGTCTCTTCTAACAGTTCCCTGGAATTCTTTGTATGATTCCTTCTTCATTTTCGCTTCTCTTTTTCACCATTTCCACCAGTTATTCTGACACTGTATTTGTTTTCTTTTGTTTCTTGATCTTTGGCAATCTCTTTTAAATGTCATTCTTAACAAATGTTTGATTTCACGTAATAGTTCTCAACATTCCTTCACCTGCTTCATTTCTGTTCTCTAAGCCATACTGTACAACTATGCTTTTCTTACCATTTCCAAGATTGGCATTTTACTCTTCAACCACAAATTGAACTATTATGTGAAATAAAACATATGTTAAGAATGAATTTAAGAGAAATTGCCATAGTTTGCTTTCATGTCATAGTGATAGTTTGAACTTCAGCATAAGGTTCATTAGCATCCTCTTTGTTTGCATAAGTGATTGGAGCATAAATTATAATCATCATATAAAATAGTTTCTGCAATTCTAATTGCTATTAATCATTAAGTGGATTCTACTCAGTGCTGCCTATCTTTTCCCACTGTGATAACAATACTATTTCCTCTTTGTTTTTCATCCTTGCAGTGTAAATAGTATAATATTTTGACTGAAAAGGTCCAATCCAATCCACTTAAATTTGTTGATGCTTAAGATATCAGTATGTATTCAATTCATTTAATTGTCCAATAGTTTTATGATCTTCATCTTCTTATATTCTTGTTCTCTCTTTGAAGCATCAGGTTTTTCTTTTCTTACTTTTGATGGCAATATCAGCAACCAGACCCCCCCACCGGATTTATTTTTACCATGTTATAAACATTATTAGTACTCCAAAAGATCCTCAACTCTTCCCCAATAGCAAGTTGAGTGTAGCCCATTCTGAAAAGCCTAGCATCTGCCATCCTAAAAGCATAGAAACATAGAAAACTGATAGCAGAAAAGACCCAGTGGTCCATGAAGTCTGCTCTTTGTATGTTTTGTTTGTTTGTTCGTTTTTATTATTTTATTTTTGTTGATGATAGACAAGTGTTTACCCCAAGCATGTTTAAACTCATTTACTAATAATTAACCCACTACCCCCACTGGAAGTTGGTTCCAAGCTTCCACTACTCTTTCTGTGAAATAATATTTTCTAACATTACTTTTTGACTTCCCTCCTGGAAATTTGAGGCTAGGCTTCCTGTTCTTGATTTTTGCTTAATATTGAAAATACTGCCTTCTATTATACCATCAATCACTTTGTATTATCTTTCCATGGGATAGATAATTTGTATTATCTATCCATGGGAATATATGGGTAAAATAAAGAAGTATTATCATTGTCTCTTCCCATGCATTATGAATGATGCCTTTGCTATAATCACTAAAGTTATTATCTGCCTCCAGCATCTTCCTGCAACACTGCTGCCCAATTAGAGTTCCTGCTGGTTTAAGTGGACAGCTGGTTGATCTTCACATCATGAGTGATTCTATAGCAGAAACTACTCTTGATATAGACCCCCAGAGTTTTTCATTCAACCCTTCAAGCCACAACATCCAACAAGGTAGCAAGGCTTGAGGAAGGAAGAACTATTACTAGAGAAAGAAAAATCACTCAAACATTACTTTCAAAATAAATAATTTCTTGCATCTTTATTAATTTCTCTTCTTTAAAACCTGATGAAAACTATCTGCTGGGGAGGGAGGATATTTTTAATCTAGATCTCATCCTGATTCTTGAAAGTTGCATGAATCTGTGTAAATGCCACAATAGTACAATACAAATGATACAGTTACGGGCAGATATCAGTTTCTAAAGGCAAGAGATAAATATGAAGGACTGTGGAAGGATGAGTTGCCAGAACAAAGACTTCTTTTTTGTTGTTGTTTAAACTTCTCAAAGTAGGGGAAATTTTCCTACCTTTTCAGGAAAACCTGCAAGCTGGACCCTTGACTGATTGAAACAAGGTTTCTAGGGGACAAATTAGTCAAATTGTGGGTACAGGGCAGATTTTTACTGGTCCATAGTGAATGCTATTGGTAAGAAGGGTTACTGAAGAAGCTGAGGCCCAAGAAAATTAACATTGGAGTGGCAAGAGGGTCAGGGGAATGTAGAAGAGATTCACCTCTCTTCCCAGGAGAGCAGCTGAAGGGAAAGAAGGCTGGAAGAAAGAAGGCAGTAAATAGAAAATGGTACTTCACATTTTGGGGTATGAGTTCATGAGGCTGGCTAACAAAAGAAGCATAAATTTGTGTTTTATCTCCCATGAATAATTCAAAGTTATTTTCCCATCATATGGAACTATAAATGAATATATATTAGATTTGTTAGAATTTTAATTAAAGACTCACACAAAAATTTAAAGGTTCATACATGCACACATGTAGGATTAATAAAGTCATTGTAATTAAACAACCCTAGGACAGTTATTTTATTATATGGGACTTTATGCAATAATAATTTCACTTTAGTTATCTTATCTTGTGTGCCTGACATTTGCTATTAATCATTGAAAGAGGCGGTAGTGAGGCCCCTCCTCAAGAAGCCTACCCTGGATCCAGCCGTTTTATCAAATTATCGTCCTGTCTCCAACCTTTGCTTTCTTGCAAAGGTTGTCGAGAGTGTGGTTGCCCGACAGTTCCCGCGACACCTGGAGGAATCGCTATACTTGGATCCATACCAGTCGGGCTTCAGGCCTGGTTACAGCACGGAAACAGCATTGGTCGCGTTGGTGGATGATCTCTGGCGGGCCCGGGACAGAGGTTGTTCCTCTGCTCTGGTGCTATTGGACCTCTCGGCGGCTTTTGATACCATTGATCATGGTATCATGCTGCAACGGTTGGAGGGGTTAGGTATGGGGGGCACTGTTTTGCGGTGGTTCTCCTCCTTCCTCTCCGGCCGGATGCAGTCTGTGTTGACAGGGGGCCAGAGGTCGACCCCGAGACCCCTCGTATGTGGGGTACCTCAGGGGTCGGTCCTCTCGTCCCTACTGTTCAACATTTATGTAAAACCACTGGGTGAGATCATCCGTGGTTTTGGTGTGGAGTACCATCTGTACGCTGATGATACTCAGCTGTACATTTCCACGCCGAACCACCCCAACGATGCTCTTGCCGTGCTGACCCGGTGCCTGGAGGCCATCCGGGTTTGGATGGGGAAGAACGGACTCAAGCTCAACCCTTCCAAGACCGAGTGGCTGTGGCTACCGTCGTCCCGGTTTAGTCAATTGACTCCTTCGTTGTCCATTGGGGGCGAAACAGTGGCCCCCGTGAAAAGGGTTCGCAATTTGGGAGTCCTCCTGGATTCACGGCTGTCTTTAGAGGACCATTTGACGGCCGTGGCCGGGAGGATATTCTATCAGGTTCGCCTGGTACGCCAGTTGCGTCCCTTCCTAGACCGGGACTCGCTATGCACAGTTACTCATGCCTTCGTCACTTCCAGGCTGGACTACTGTAATGCTCTCTACATGGGGCTCCCCTTGAGGTGCACCCGGAGGCTTCAGCTGGCCCAGAATGCGGCCGCACGGGTAGTGACCGGGGCGCCATGGCGCTCCCATGTAACATCGCTCCTGCGTGAGCTGCACTGGTTGCCGGTGGCCTTTCGGGTGCGTTTCAAGGTGTTAGTGACCATCTTTAAAACGCTCCATGGCATCGGACCCGGATATCTACAGGACCGCCTTCTGCCAGCAAATACCTCCCGCCGTCCGGTACGCTCCCACAGAGAGGGTCTCCTCAGGGTGCCGTTGGCCAAACAATGTTGGCTGGTGACCCCCAGGGGGAGGGCCTTCTCTGTGGGAGCTCCAACGCTTTGGAACGAGCTCCCCCCGAACTCCGTATGATGACGGAATTGCGTTCCTTCTGTCGAGAATTAAAAACATACTTATTCGACAAGCCGGCCTGGGATGATAGCGCCAGCTCCAACAATGGCCATAACTGTTTTTAGGGGATTGTGTTTTTAGTTGGGTTTTTAAATATTAGGCCAAATTGTTTAATTTATTTTTAATAATTTTAATTTTTGTGTGTTGTTGTTTTAATTGGGCTGTACACCGCCCCGAGTCCTTCGGGAGGGGGGGTGGTATAAAAATTGTAAAAATAAATAAAATAATAAATAATTTACTATCCCTTCCCATTTGACAAGGACAAATATGTCATAACTTGTATTCAAAACAAGTGATCATATAGCCTATTACCATAATCAAAATATTATCTAAATCATGCTGAATGGCAATTTCAGGTAGGTTCACTTGCATTAGCTTATGTCACTAAGCAGTGAGCATATAATCGGTAAATGGAAATAAAGTAGATAATTTTTAGCAGCTTTCCTTGCTTGTGTTTTTATTGCCAATATAATGGACAAACAGTTCATTGCTTCTCTAGCTGCTGGCATATGGCATCCAGGAGGACAAGTCAGACCAGACAGCCCATCAGATTAACCATGTAATAGACCCAGAAGCAGCTTTAAAGCTGTTAAACAAAATTGCTTATGGAATCTGCCAAAGTACCAGATGCTGCTGTTGGAAGAAATATTTTCCAGTGCTTAACATCTGGGATCTGAAATTGCTTGTAAAAAGGCAAGAAGTGCAGATCTGCCATTTCCTCTCTGGATCTGTAGATAAACTTACTATTTTGTTATAATAAAAAAATAACTGATTTTTAAATGCATTGAAATGCACTCTTCTATGCTAAACCATATATGTTGCAATCTAAACAATTTGTATTTACCTTGATAACATTGGAGTATATGAACACATTAATGAAAAGTTTGTATACAGACAAAAACATTTTTGTGTCTGTGATTAGATAACTGTGATTGAAAATAAATATTGTAGTAGACAAGCCTATTATTAATGCTGTAAATGAACTGATGAGAAGCAGCATAAAAAGTCTGAACATAAAATAAAAACAGCTCACAGCTGACAAAATGATACTTGCCTTTCAGATCTTAGACATCAGGAACAAAATTAAGTTCTGCACTAATAATCTTAACTTCACTGTTAGTTTGTTTTTGTTTCAGAGAAATCAGTTTTGTTTACATTTCAATATAGCAAGTTATAAATAAAAAGATACATTTATATCTCAAGTTCTTGACAATTCATTTACATCTCAGAAGTCTCATGAAAAGAAGGTGGAGAGGGTGGTAGAAAAATGGTTCCTTGAGTACAGAAAGGAAAAAAGATGAAAAAAGAAGAAAGGTAGAAGGTCTCTATATGAAATTCAGGAAGTTATTTCCTGATGCAAAGGTGCAAGGGGTCTATAGGAAGGATGGGGAGGGATGAGAGCTACAGGGAAAAAGCAAGTCTCAGATATTCCCTACTAACTGATTGCAAATAAACAGGAGGTTAGAGAATTTAAATTGCAATCAGAATAGAGCTGGAAGGGACCTTGGAGATCTTCTAGGTCAACCTCCTGCTGAAGCAGAAGACCCTATACCATTTCAGATAGGTAGCTGTCCAGAAAGAGGATACAGCGATTAATCTAAGGAACTGCATCACTACATTTCTGATGCAAAATTAATCAATTTCGAATTAAGTTAAAGGTGTGAGCCTTAATCCAGCCAGCCAGAACTAGAATTTTTGAAAATATTTGAAAATATTCATTGTTGTGCATGATCAGGAAGAAATATGTTTAGTTCTGCCTTCAGCCATTGAAGGTTATTGCTGACATAAGGTCAGATATTGTCTCAACTCAATCTACACAAAAGGTTGGTTGTTAGGAAAATTAGGAGGCAGGCTACACAACTACAAATCTGACAAATGAAGGAAGAAAGGTCTATGGAATATAATTATATTAAAAGAATCTGATAATCCTGTTCAATTTAGATGAAATCAAGTTATTTTCTTCTTCTGCTACTACACATTAATTCATCCTAGCTCCATCAATTTCTTTGGTCAGATGCCATGTATTTTAAAAATTCTAGGCCCTTATATTCCCATCAAAGTTCAAGTGAAACTTGTAAGATTTCTCTTAAACCATGTTATTATGGTGCTCCATCATCCATCTATTCCCTGGAATTAAAGATGTTGGAAGACTGAAACTGGAAAAAGAGATTTTCAAGAAGAAACACCTCTTTCCTCATCTAACCAGTTTTCAGCAATAGATGTCAGTTGTGGTAGATCATGGATAAACCTGGTCTTACTACAAATACACTTAATTTTTACCATCAACAGTTCTAGTCCAAGGAACCACCAGTTGGGGAAACAACATTTTTATTACTATGCTGTTACTTCATATATTATAATATAGTATTTCCTTTAAGAATTAATTTCATTTGGGAATAAAATAACAGGAAGATTTTAATCTACAAATAGATAGATATGAGCAACTGTTTATTTCTTAAATAAAAATAAATGTATTTTACTTTTTTGGATATACAGAATATAGTCTATATTTGTTTATTAAAAATTAATGTAGATTATTAAACTCTTTTCCAGTGTTCTAATAGTTCAGTAACAAAATAAAAGATTAATGTGCAGAAATTTCTACCTGGTCAAATATTACAGAGATAAATGATTTGTGTATATATGAGTTTGAAAATTCAGGTATCTAAATCTGCTCTCCAAAGATGAGAGAAGTCAATAAATTCCAGGTTTGAGGAATTGTTTACATTCAATAGTTGCAAGATGATCAAGAAGTAATGCCAGTTTTTTCTATCATAGATAAGGAAACCAAATCAATGTATAACATTTTTTGAGATAATTTATTATTTAGGACAGAACTTAATAAAATGACATGAAACTAGAGAATGCAATAGATCAAACATGTCAAACTCGCGACGTCACGTAATATCATGTGACGTATCGCAACCTTTTCCCCATTGCCGACAATGGGGAAAAAGTCGTGGTTTTGGCATGATGCATCCGGCCCATGGGCCGGCAGTTTGAAATGCCTACAATAGATGGATGGATGAGGAGAGAGACAGAAACAAAGAAAATATGATTTTTTTTCAGCAGACTCACCCAGGATTGTTAAATAAGATGCTGAATTTGACCAGATTCTACTGGAGATAAATCCAGGAGGCAATGGTAAACCAATTCTGAAATCTTGCCAAGAAAAATACAGAGGCCTTCCCAGGTATTTGCCAGCAATCAACCCTGACTCAAAAGCACCAGAAATTATTTTTTGTAAAAAAATATTCATTCTAGATAAATGAATGGGGGAAAATGTGCGTATGACTTTTTTTAGTTTTTTGTTTTGTTTTTTAAAAAAAAAGAGGTCAGAACACAAAAATCCAGAAACTGGCAGCTGTTTTAGTTTCCATATCTCCATCTGACTCAACAGGGGCCAAAGTTAATTTTCCTTCTATCCTTTGAACAACAAAGATACTTTTCGGACCACTGCTAGAATTAGCTGTGATGTGCTGCCTCTTTCTCCTTATTAGTTTTGTGTAGATGGAACTGTGTTGGAAGAACACCACAAATTATTCAATAAAGTCGATAATATTGATGGCTTCAGTGGATGTGTAGTGTATTCCTGGCAGGCAAATCAGCAAGCAGTTGCAATAGCTTTTTTATTCAAGGCATTCTTCACAACTGAATCACAGTTGTCCAAAGCGAGAAAACATCTTTAGTAATGTAGCCTGTATAAAACTGAATGTTAAAAGCAAGAAATTGAGTAAATATCCAGGGCTTGGTGAAGAAAACCAACTGTCACAATCTTTAGGACATTTAAAATATATTCTTCAAAGTTGTTTGTTTTCTTAAAATTAGCTTATGATGATGAAAGTCAATGAAAATGAAGAAAAATTACCCAAAATTTGTGAGATGAAAGGAATGTCAATTCAAATTGTAAATCAAAAGAGAAGAAATGGAAGATTAGACTGCTCATGCATTAGGAACTAGATACAAGTAGTCAACACTTTCTAATAGGAAGAGGTCTTTCTTGCTCTTTGAGAAAGTAATAATAATAATAATAATAATAATAATAATAATAATAATAATAATAATAATAGTAATGGTAATAGGCACCTTGGGTGCAACCTCAAAACAACTAGAGCACCACTTGAACAACATTGGCATTGACAAATTTGCCATTAGTCAATTGCAAAATACGGCCTTACTAGGAACTGCTTCCATCTTGCGACAATATCTGTAATACCATCAAACATCCACATAATGCCTATCCCAGGTCCTTGGGAAGGATTCGATAGGTAGACAAAAATACCAAATCCATTCTGAACATCTGGCTGACTGTGCGATGATCAATAACAATAATAAAGTTGGAAGGAACCTTGGAGGTCATCTAGTCCAACCCCCTGCTCAGGCAGGAAACCCTATACCATTTCAGACAAATGGCTGTCCAGTCTGTTCTTAAAAACTTCCAGTGTTGGAGCAAAACAAGAACAAATGAAAAAATACAGTAACAGGAAAAAAGAGAAAAAACTTGCTACATTACATGTTAAGAAAGTAATACTGCTTAGTTTTTTTAAACAGATCACTAAAATTGACCACACTAAATAATATTAGTCAGTGTTTCTGATACATCAATGAAAGATCATAAGCTGAAAGCAAATACTTATCATTGATCCAAGTTCACAAAACATGGATCAATGATAAGTCTGCATTATCTTTCTAGCATTGAATTGTCAGTTTCTTGTTGCATCCCATCCTTGCCTAATCAATAATTCATCTTATGTGTGACTTATATAATAGTTTACAGTGCCGAGGATTTGACTGGAAATAAATGAATAAAAACATGCTGGTTTATCATAAAGAATTCCTAAATATAACAGCCTCTAAAATTCAAGTTCAATTTAGAATGTGTGACCTTAAGTAAATATGTACATGAAGTTCAAGAGCCTCCTCTGACATATTCCCAAGATCTGGCCTCTCCACCAATGGCTGAAGAACATTTATCTCCTTCTCCAAAGAAAATTTCAGATGATTATCTCTATAGATTGGTGGAAAGCAACAGATGTTCATTATCCCATGGATCATCATTCATCTCTCCAAGCAGCATTAAACTCTTCACTTAGCTATGAACTTTAATAGTGTACTTTAATAATGAGTCTTTTTCAAATCTATTTAGAAATGGGTACCACTTTGGCTTCAGAAGTATGGTGAACTGAAGATGGCTCTAAAACAGTGGAGCTGACAATTTCCACAAAGATCGAGGGACCACTGAGTTGATCACCTCATTGAAATCTCCCTAGATAAGGAAAGGACAGGAGATTTCCCACATGTGCTCTGGATGGCTATGCCTTGGGATAGCAGTTTCTGTGGATTTGAGCACCAGAAGACAATTGGAATAATAGCAGCACTTTTTAAAGGACACCAAATTTGCAAATCTTGCTTTTTAATCACTTTTGGAAATTACTTATTAACTACTTCTAAGTTATTAGAGACTTCTAGTATACAAATTATTAAAATTTGGGTGAGTTTTCCTTCAGTCGTGAATGAAAGAAAATCTTAATCCTCAGTTTAAGAATTTAAATAATCTGAAATAAACAGCAAAAGCTCGATAAAATTTGATTTTAGAAAGCTACAAAGAGACTAAGAGATCATATAAATTTGTTATACTGAATATTTTGCAATAGGATTTTGGAATTAATTATAAATATTTAATATGTGCTTTACAAAAATCTGTGGATAAATTGCTACATCAGCAGCACTAAATGCTCAAATATACAATGTATATAAGTATTTTCCTTGTACTAAAGTAGCATAAAAAAGTTATTCTGGCAAAAAAGTAATATATTAGCTTTGACAAAATTTGGTAGTGTTATTATTACTATTCTTGGGTCTTTCTCATGTTATTTATAATAAAGTTAAACAGGCTGTGCCACATTAAATATGGGCTTATTATTCAGGTATTAAAGTAGTTAAGATGTAATTATCTAATTTGCAATTTACTTCAGAAAAATAAATTTATTATTTAATTCTAATAAGAATACCATACATTAAATGGTTTAATCTTTAAATATGGGTGTAAGCTCTGAAGGAAATTAGTTTTTAAGAAGTGTTTAGAGCTAATAGCTTTTGGAGATCACTTGTAGCTTCCTTTTCCTCCATTCTGAATGTACTTTTCTCATACTCCCACCACTAACTTAATCTCCTTTTCGGTCCTTTTTCCTTTTCTTATTCATTCTCCTGAGAACAACTTTTTGTCAACTTCCATAAATAATTCTCTTATGGTCTCACAAGTTTCAGATCTTTATTATTTTCCCCTTCACCTTCACCTCCTTCTCCTTTTTCTTTTTTGATGTTTTAAAAAAATTAAAATACAAATTTATTATTATCTTTCAATGAAAAAATATTCTTATTAAACTAATAAGTTGGTGAAGAATGAAAAGAACAATACAAAGGCATTTTACATATAAAAAATCAGCTGCATGAGGAAGGAAAAGCAAGAAGGAAACAAATGGTAAAATTATTTCCTTCCTTCCTTCCTTCCTTCCTTCCTTCCTTCCTTCCTTCCTTCCTTCCTTCCTTCCTTCCTTCCTTCCTTCCTTCCATTTTGATAGCCACCCATTTCAAATATATGATTCTGGGTGGCTTACAATATCAATATAAAAGAAAGGCATATAAAAAGATTTTGCTATAATTTTCTCCAAGTTATTACATTTTACATCTTTGTGAAGAATAGGATAAAGGGGACAAATAAAGCTTAAGATTGACATAACCATGGTCTGGTCATTTCTATTTAATTCAAAATTCCCCATTAGATTAATTATATGTCTTTTTTGTTGATGTCCCTGCCCTGCCCTCTAAGATGATATCTCTCCCAAAGACCTATTTCTGCTCCCAGACCTGGGGATAACATGGCTGTGAAGTCTCCATCATGTTTTTATGGATCTGCTTATTTTTAATCTGGGCTGCCATACCTTATTTTATGTGCTGTTTAATTTTTTATGAATTTGGATATTGTAAGCTGCCCAAAGACTTCTGGAGTGGGCAGTCATAATAAATTAAATTCATTAATTATCCTAATATATCCAAAGTACTTTCTAATGCAAAGTACCATTTTGAATTAATTTTAAAAGTCTTGGAGAACCAATGAAGTGTCAGGCAACTAAATCAAAAATATCTTTGTCATCTAACAGGGAAAAAGGAAGGGAACAATTATTAGTAAATAAAGTAGAGGGAATCATGTTATTCTCCAAAGCATCAGAGGGAAAGACAAGAAATAATGGTTGGAAACTGATCAAAGAGAGAAGCAACCTGGCATTAAGGAGAAAGTTCCTAACAGTGAGGACAATTAACCAGTGAAACAGCTTGCCCTCAGAAATCGTGGCTGCTCCATCACTGGAAGTTTTTAAGAAGAGACTAGACAGTCACGTCTGAGATGGTATAGGTTCTCCTGCTTGAGCAGAGGGCTGGACTAGAAGACCACCAAGGTCCCTTCCAGCTCTATTCTATTCTAATTTGATTTTGATATCAGATTCTGGAGTAGATCATAAAGAGTTGATCTGTAAGCACCCTGAGAGCAAAGTCAAAGTGGATGTATCAAGAACAGTTGTGCATAACAAACAAGTCGTGTCCAACTAATCTAATTTCATTCTATGACAAAATCACGGAATGGGTTGATCAGGGAAATACAGTAGACATAGTATTTCTGGATTTCAGCAAAGCTTTCGACAAAGTATCTCACACCATCCTCATTGAAAAAATGATCAAATATGGGATTGACAGGGTGACTGTTAGGTGGGTTCATAACTGGCTTAGTAATCGTACTCAAAGAGTGGCTATAAATGGCTGCACATCCAACTGGAAGAAAGTCTCAAGCGGAGTGCCACAAGGCTCTGTTCTGGGCCCAGTTATGTTTAATATTTTTATAAATGATTTGGATAAGGGAATTGAGGGGAAACTGATCAAATTTGCAGATGACACAAAGCTAGGAGGGATTGCAAACACCAGAGCAGAGAGAGAAAGGATTCAAAAAGATTTAGAGAAACTCGAACAATGGGCTGCAACTAATAAAATGGTATTTAACAAGGAAAAATGCAAGGTACTACATCTGGGTAAGAAAAATGAAAAAAGCACATATAGTATGGGAGGAATATAGCTGAGCAGCAGTACATGTGAAAAGGACCTCGGTGTCCTAGTAGATCATCGATTGAACATGAGGCAACAGTGTGAAGCAGCTGCAAAAAAGGCAAACACGATCCTGGGGTGTATCAAGAGAAGCATAGAGTCCAGATCACGTGAAGTTATTATTCCCTCTACTCTACCTTGGTCCGACCTCACCTGGAGTACTGTGTCCAGTTCTGGTCACCCCAGTTCAAGGAAGACACTGACAAACTGGAGCAGGTTCAAAGGAGAGCTACCAAGATGGTGAACGGTCTACAAACCATGTCCTATGAGGAACGGTTAAAGGAATTAGGAATGTTTAGTCTACAGAAAAGAAGACTGAGAGGAGACATGATAGCTGTCTACAAATACCTGAAGGGCTGTCACAGTGCAGAGGGATCAGCCCTGTTCTCACTTGCTCAAGGAAGGACTAGAAACAATGGGATGAAACTGCAGGGGAAAAGATTCAGATTAGATGTTAGAAAAAAATTTCTAACAGTAAGGGTGATCAACCAGTGGAACAGGTTGCCACAGGAGGTGGTGAACTCCCCTTCGATGGAGGTCTTCAAGCAGAGACTGGACGGCCATCTATCTGGGATGGTTTAAGGAATCCTGCCTCGAGCAGGGGGTTGGACTCGATGACCCGGGAGGTCCCCTCCAACTCTACGATTCTATGATTCTATGATTCTATGACTATGCCAAAATATCTCATTTTAAAATCATGTAACTTCTTTTGTGGAAGTTGTAATATATCTCAGTTTTAGCAAAATGTTTAACAAAGTACAGTATCCCATGAATTTCTGATTAGAAAGAAGTCAGAAATGAAATTCAAAGTGATCTTTATAGAGTCTCTAGCTTAAGTGCAATCTTTGGAAGAAATGCATTATTTTAAAAATATTAAAGTATTCTTCAGTATCTTTTTATTCAGAAAAAGGAAAGAAGGAAGGAAGGAAGGAAGGAAGGAAGGAAGGAAGGAAGGAAGGAAGGAAGGAAGGAAGGAAGGAAGGAGACTGATTTACTGAATCAGAGGCAATATGTACTTTGCCTAAGCATTCTTAAAAGGACAAATAATATTAATTTGCTTCTTTGTTTTATGTGATTCAATGAATATTTTATATTAATAGCATAAATGAAATTCATTTATAAATTGAAGACATTATAGATTTAAAATGTATCCATTCCTTAATTATTTTCCAAATATGTTTTATTGTAATTTTAATAGTTTTTTCTCTTTTTTCCCATGAAACATGCAATAATACAACCATGAATATAGCTCAAACACTTATAATGTATTCATACTTATAATGTATTCATAATGTATTTTTATAACCATATGAAAAAATAGAATAGCTTTTACCTATAATACATAGTGTAAAAATTACTAATATTTCATTTTCATTTTCATTTTTTATTTTATTTATTTTATCTGTGTCCTGTCTTTATTATTTTTACAAAAGGCTCAAGGTGAATTTTTCCTCCTCTTATTGTCCCCATAACAACAACCGTGTGTTTTATTCAATTTTTATCCAATGAACTATAGATAAATTTACTAAAAATAATCAAGTTGGAAACAAGACTGATTTGTTTATGTGTGTTTGTTTGTATGAGAAATTTAATATTGTCATAAATCCATCAAAGTTAAATACATGAAAAATCACAAATAGGAAAAAATAAGCAAAGTAAATAGAAAACTGCAAAATAATAAAAGACTAAAAAAGGAAGACAAAGGTAAAAAAAAGAAAAAGAAAAACTAACTCCATTTTACACAGGCTTCCAGTAGAGATAAACTAAAAGTAAATACAATAAAGGTACCCCATCTTACTCTACACCAATATATATCCAAGAATAAAGGAAGAAAAGCTGTAAAAAGGGAGAAGAGGAATAATCCGTTGTTTTGTTAAATTGTCATTGTTTGTTTGTTTTCTCAATCATTTCTTTTATTTTTTAAAGGGGGAAGCTCCTGTTATATTTTTTACATTCCGTTTTAAAGATCCATTTTCTAAAAGATGTGGGTTAAGCGCCGTTACTGAAGATCTACAAAAACTCACCATAATAAATGAGATAAGAATAAGAATTGAATAGACACAAAGCTCCACACAATGCCAAACTCAATTTGCAAGTGGCATTCCAGATACAGTGTAAAGATCTTACATGTGCATTGTTCATAAAGACTGCTATTGACTGAATTTGTCATCATTGTAAGGTGTTTAAAATTATATGTTTTCTGGACAGTGAACCCTATAAATGGCTACTTAATTTTGAACATCTCTTTCAGACTTTGACTTTAAATCAAATATCCAAATATAATAAATCTTGAACTTCTTTACTTATTTTTATCACAATCTTAACATCAATGTCACACTGTTTATCAGAATACTTAGACTAAGTGACTATTTTTTCCCTGAATAATTTTTTCAGGCTTTTAACTCCACATTTTCTTTCTAAAGTTTGGTTTCATCTCCCCAAAATTCCACTGTACTGAATTCACTCACATATTTTTTTCTAAAAGACTATAAATTGTGAGAAAGAGCTATTATTAAAGAAATAAGCAACTCCACATAACTTTCTCAAGAAACCTCTGCTAACTTCTCTGCTACTTTTTCTTAAGGTTAAAGAATGTACTAAATATTTCATTCTTCTTCAGATCTGATCAACTGTTTCCCTTTAGACTCTTGCTTTTTCCATTTCCTCCTTAAATCTTAATTAATCACCTCAGAGCAATAAATCAAATAAAGAAATGGAGTTTTCTGTTTGAAATCATAAATTCAGCATGTTGACATTAGCAATAGTTCAGTAGTGGAACCCATTACACAGGAATATGTTGAGGTCTCCTTTATTGGTTGTTTTCAATCAGGTCTTCAGGTGGATAGTAGGATAGTGAACTGAGGATGGAAAATTTGGATTCATGCATGGAGCATTGGTCTTTTGGTTTATAGTCCCTTCCAACTCCTACCATTTTAATATGCAGAGGAATCCTATGTAGTTTTACTTAGTTCTCTCTCTGAAGCCAAGAAACGTGTGGATAGGATTGCTGCTTCATTATATCATATTATGATCCATAAGAACATAAGAACGTAAGAACATAACAAGAGCCATGCTGAATCAGGCCAAAGCCCATCGAGTCCAGCATTCTGTGTCACACAGTGGCCCACCAATTGTACATGGGGATCTTGAGCAGAAAGAGAAGGCAAAACCTTCCCTTTCCCTTGACCCCCAACAAATGGTACTCAAGGGAATCCTGCCTGCCTCAACCAACATGGAGGCGGCACATGGACATCCGTTTTAATAACCACCGATACACTTGGCATCCATGAATCTATCTAGCCCTGCCTTGAAGCTGTCAAGGCTGACAGCTGTCACGACCCCTTCTGGAAGTGAATTCCATAAATCAACAACCCTCTGGGTGAAGAAATATTTCCCTTTATTTGTCCTCACTTTCTTAGCTATGAGCTTTAGGGAGTGCCCCCTTGTCCTGGTATTGTGTGATAGAGAAAAGAATTTTTCTCTATCCACCTTTTCTATCCCATGCATGATTTTATACACTTCAATCAAGTCACCCCTTAAACGTCGTCTTTCAAGGCTGAAGAGACCAAGGCGTTGCAATCTGGTTTCATAAGGGAGGCGCTCCATTTCCTTGATCATTCTTGTTGCCCTTTTTTGCACCTTTTCCAGTTCCATTATATCCTTCTTGAGGTGCGGTGACCAGAACTGTACACAGTACTCCAAGTGTGGTCTCACCATCGATTTGTACAGAGGCAATACAACACTTGTATATATAGCCTACTTTAGTTTTTCATCTACCAATCCTATTAACTACTTATAATTCATTCTAGCACAATCAGTTTCAAATAAATAAGGAACTAGGAACATTGTACCTAGTTTCTTAAAAAAATCATCCCAAAAACCTTGTAAGCTGTTTATGTCAACTTAAAGAAGTGCCAATGTCTTTTGTTATGAACAAGTTATATTGTACCAATCAATGCTGGGAGATTTAAAGTGCTGAGCAGCATACCAGCATGTCTAAGTTAAGTTGAAGCAATTTATAAAACACTAGTTTGTCATCCTGACTTTGCAAGTTAAAATGATATACCAATTCTTAAAAGCTTTAGATGTGTGAAATGAATAAAATGGTACATGGTTCTTACTCTTAGGCGCTGATAGGAAGACAGGTTTGAAAGAAAATAATACAAAACAAATGTATTTTTTTAAAAAAAATCTAAGATCTTAACAGCTTTATGGAAGATGCTTTGCTTCTTTAATTTCTATAAATTAGAGGCTCTTTTTCATTTTGTATTATAAACCCAAGATTTAAGCTTTTATTATTTCAGTCAAAGGCCTCATACATTTTATTATACACACAGAGAGAGAAACACACAGAGAGACACATTGTAATGATATAACTAGTTTGAATATTGACATCCATTTGGGATATAATACACAGCATTTTAAAACTGATGCAAAACCCAGAAACAGTGCAGTTCTTGCTTTGTGTTCAGATCTGGGATTATAGTATTGTTATACTATATCAATCTGTGTCATTTTTAGATCATTTTATTCTAGTTCTAAATAAAAATTAAATTAAATTGTAAACAACTGATATCAAGAAGCAGGTGGTGACCCCAGCCTGGAATATGGGTATAGAAGAAAAAATAATTATAAAGACCTGCATATGTATATATCACACTGTTTCATACACACATAGAAATTCAGTCATTATTTGCTTGTCTTTCTCAGTCTTTAAACTAAGAACTATTTTTTTCTTGTTAAAATGGTATAGATATAATAATTAGGAACTAGGACACAGAAATCAGAGGGATTCTAGGAAGAGATGTCAGGATTCCTTCAACTATTCTTATCAGTGCACCTAACAATTGTCTTGCATCAAATGATTACATATGTCATTTCCATTTCTCTCATTTCATATTAATTCCCTTCCAAAGGCCTTGGAGATTGTTGTAAACTCGTGCCTTTCAAATGAGAGACACATAATGCCCTACTTTTTGGATGTCTGACAGGCTGTATCTTGATGGGCTTTTTATGAGGTAATATTTGGAATAATTTAAAACAACAACAACTACATTTCATTTGCTTTTGAAATATATTTACCTTTGGAGTAAAGAGTAAAGGGTGGCAAAGGCTGCAATAGTTCACAGTATGAAATCATTCAGGATGAATTGTTTGCCGTTATATAATCTCTGCATCTATCACTCAGGCTTTCCTGTACTTTTCTGCATGACAGTTTGGAACTAGATAGAAAACAGATGTTTCTTCCAGGCGGAAGTGGGATTTATTCCTGATTCTGTATATGTAAAATTGCAGCCTAGTCAGTTTGAATATCTCCCTGCCTATCTACTTGTCTATCTATATGAGCACATATATAATTTGAAACTATCATCAATACCTAATCAGCAATAGTAAATATGCTTGAAAAAAATTATGTGTGCCTATAATTTTGCTGCTGAATAGGCTGAAAGTTACAATCTTCATCAGGTACTAGTCAGGCATTAAAGTTATCTTTAACCCATCAAATGAATGTGTTTCTGTTAGCTTGCATCAAGCTCTTTAGTTCTTCCTGAAATACAAGGCTAGCCTTTGGTGTAAAAGTTTCTCTTTTTCTTTTAATGTCCCCCAAGTAACAATTTCATGTAAAAGTTGCTAGGGGGTAAAGGTCACCACTCTAATCCTCCCAGATCAATACAGAGCCCCCCCTCCATCCTTTTTTTTTTAAAAAAACTTCTTCAGTGACCGAAATGGATCAAGTCAGGCTGCAGCCATTTCTCTGTGCATCAGGCTGTGCAATTGATTTCAAGATAACAGACAAGGTTTACCAGGCCTGACTGCCATCTGTCACTGTGGGAAACTCAAAACAGTGTAATTCAGCATTTGTTTGTTTGCTTGTTTGTTTTTTTAATGCCTTACTTGTCATGGAGCATGAGGATACTGTGGGAACTCCCACACTGGATCTTGAAGCTGTTGTACAAAAGGCCTTAATTCTAAAGATGGAATAAAGTCTCATTTTCAGGTAGTAGAAGATAGAAACATAAATGAATGACGAATGTTAGTATCAAGATTAGTGTCAGGTATATTGATAGCGAGCAGAAAATTTAAAGTTACTCATCAACAAATAACTTCCCATTAAATTGCACTTCATCCTGTCTGTTAGATTTATTTCATTTAATTTTGAATTAAAATTGATAAAGTCCTCTTCTCTGTTTGTCTTCTTAGGTGTTGTCTTGTTGAGCTGGTTCTGTTGCTCTCACCTGAAATCTCTCTGCATATCTCCAACAAATAACAACTACTCTTCCTAGCACACTGACACCCAGGTATGGAAGCCTGGTCCTACATAGTTGGAGCATACACATGATCAGGTAATTCTGCTGTGTCAAAGTGCCAGAGGGGAAGGAAGGAGTCATACATATTGTTGAAAGGACAGTCTTTCCACCATTTGAGACCAGTTAATGATTGTCCATCTTTGAGTTGCAAAATCTATTCATCTTTAAAGGAAATGGTTTTCTGTGGTTTGTTCATATATTTGCTTCCTTGTTTTTCAATCATAGGTCAGCCACACTGTCATGTTGCAAATTTTAATACAAGTGCATATTCTGTATTTAACAACAAATATTTCATAGTGCCAAAATATTCCTAAATGTGCACATAAATGGATTATGTCATCTAGATTCTTAAACTCTCCTAGATATGCTGCTACTTTTAATAATACAAGGTTTGATATAGGAAAGCAGAAAAATAACTAATAAACTAAAGGTGGTTTGGAGTAAAGAAAGGTAGATTACAAGAGGAGTAAGGCTCAAGAAAACCTGCTGATTCACATTTAAGCATTGAAGGAACAGACTGATATTAAGTCAAGATACAAGGAATTGTATTTCTATTTGAAAAATAAGGATATATATTCATCTTTTATTATGTGTCCTTTCCTTGTCCTTTTGGTAATGTGAGTGCTCATTTTTGGCAATCCACAACTAGCCAATTTAATTATTTTGATGGTTTACCATGTGTTCACAACTACTAAGTGCTAAGATTTAAGAGTTATCTATGCTACAACATGTAAATTAACCTTAACCTCTATTACCATTAATCTGTCAAGCAGGTTAATGTAAGAACATACAGGATAAAATATTCAGGAACAATACAAAGAGCAAACTGATGACTGAGTTATAGGAAACGTATGCTGGATCTTTTCCTTGAACAAATTTAACAAATTATTTCTTAAAGCTGCAAAAAATAGCATGGAAAAAAAAATAGCAAAAATTAATTGGAGGGACAATTTTCAGTCAATAAAATAATACTGTAAAAGAAGTCATTTTCTTTCAGATACTCAAAACATAAATCTCAGCTCTGATTCAGACTAGCTCATTCCTACAAGACACTGCATTTGCAATAGTGGTGAATATCTGTAGTGGTGAATATCTGTAGCTGCATTTGCAATAGTGGTGAATATCTGTAGTGGGTGTAGGATCAGAGTGAAGGTTCATTCTCTGAGCTTGTGGGTTGGTTTCTGAACGTTTTGTTACCAGACAACATCTTCAGTGGAGTTTAGGGGTTGTCAGTGTCAGTGTTCTTCTGTTTATAAGGGCTTCAGGTGTGGGTGTGTCTTGTGATGGATTTTGTGATGGGGAGATTATAACAGGTCAGAGTCATTGGGAGATGAACTGCTGGTAGGGTGAAGGAAGGCTTGTGTAGGTTGGCTGTGTGGTTGATTTGGATTCTGAGATCTTCATAGGCTAGTTGTAGGTCAGTGTGTCTATTGATGGAATTGCCTATGGCATGCCAGGCTTTGATGAACTCACAAGCATGGTGGGTAATAGCATAAATGATGAGTTTAGTGTTGCTCCAATCAAATTGGTGTTGTTTGGTGTCAGTGTGGGTAGAGATTAAGGATTTGGGATCATGGCATTTGACTGCCAGCTGGTGTTTGTGGATCCTGTTTTTTAATTGATGTAATGTCGATTAACACATCACTAGACCCTCGCTTGACACATCCACATCTGAAGCTCTTATAAATAAAAGAACACTGACACTGACAACCCCTAAACTCCACTAAAGATGTTACCAAGCCTTGTAATGAAACATTCAGAAACCAACTCCCAAGCTCAAAGAACGAAACTGCACCATCAGATACTGCATTCTTACCATCTTGCTGAAGGGTAGAAAATAGATTGTAAGATTATATCCATATACCAGCTTCCTTTTGCTTAAATGTAGGACTACTATTTTGAGTAAAATATCACATTTCCAAGTGTAGGCATTCACAAGTAGAAGTACTTCACATTCTACATCCCCTAATTTTGTCATAGCTGCCAATTAGGAAACCACCTTTTAATGCCACTGATTCATTTTTATAAACATCAATTAATAACATACTCACTGAGAGGGAGAATGAGGCAAAGACTGTAAAAGTGCTATGCAGATTAACAGGCCAATCCAATTAACCACGATGCTAATAAAATGATAATCAGTTCTGGGTGCGGAAGGATAATCATTTCAGTACACTGATAATTACAACTTTTTATAGTTGTTCAGTGTTACATCAGGTAGGGACAACTAGTGGATACATTCCATCTCCTTATTTCAGTACATTTCTCACTGGATACATTTCAGTTCTCTTCCCAAAGAAATCAGCAATTATTTGATTTCTCTGAGAATTTCAGGAGAGATCCACTTGCAACCAATTCAATGTTAAGGGTGTGTCAGATCTGCCATCACATCTCTTCAGCCTTGCTTTGCTTCAATGGCATTTTGCCATAAAAAGGAGGAGGGAGGAGTAAGGAGGATATAGGGAAAGGGAATGACAGGATGACATGAACCAGAGGTGCCAGCCTGGAGCAGAGCCTGGCAGGTCCAAGGACCCAAGCATGAGAATAGAGTGCAAACACCCACCAAAGAGGAGCCAAGCTTTAGGACTGTTACCAAAACACCTAGTTTGAATACCATTGGATATTCACAAAGGATAAAGGGAGAAGGGAAAGACACTAAATTTACATGGGAATATTCAGATCTGGCTTTGCATATGCTGTAATCACTTGGCTTTAATAAAAGTATACCTTTCCCTACAAATGGAATCGAGTGCCTTTCTTTCCTAAATGCCCAAGCTGGGATATGCCTGACAGGATGTTAAATCATTTGGAGTAGGAGAGCATCTTTAGGATTATACCCTTGACTAGACTTATTTGATTTATAAGAGTATCTCTTCTTTGTTGGCATGATTTTGTTCCATTTCTATATATCCTTGATTTTTCAAGAATGACTTTTTCTATGTTATCTCTACATCATCGGATGTTCTTACTATTCTGGACATTTAGTTGGACCTACATCTGTGCTACACAAGATTTAACCTGTTCCTTGGAAAGGCCAAGAAAAGATTAGCTTTCTTTTATGCTATTTATATTCTTCTCTGATTTTGTAAGGATTTGTCCTGTAGCAAGATATTTACTCTGTTCAAGTAATAGCTGGATCTATTCCTAAGATTAGGAATTGTGCCCATTCCAAGTAAGGAAAAGAAAGGGAGCAATCATTACAGCCTATAAATATAAAGTTGATTGAATAGTTACACAGCAACCATCTGGATTCAGGAATGAATAATGCCTGGACTGTAATAACTGGATTTTGTTTTATTTATTTATTATTTTATTTATTTAATTTCTATGCCGCCCTATTCCGGAGAACTCAGGGCGGCTCACAACATGATAGAAATCACAATAAAATACATAAATATAAAAACCCTTAAGTTAAAAAAGAAAAACCAATCATTCCACAAACATACACACAAACACCTTGCTAAGGGCAAGGTGTTAGCTGCCCCAGGCCTGCCGGCAAAAGTATGTTTTAAGCAATTTATGAAAGGCGGAGAGGGTGGGGGCGACATGGATCTCCGGGGGAAGTTGGTTCCAGAGGGCCGGGGCCGCAACAGAGAAGGCTCTTCCCCTAGGCCCCGCCAGGTGACACTGTCTGGCTGACGGGACCTGGAGAAGGCCCACTCTGTCGGCCTTAACCGGCCGCTGGGATTCATGAGGCAGCAGATGGTCCCGTAAATAACCTGGTCCGATGCCATGTAGGGCTTTGTAGGTCATAACCAACACTTTGAATTGGGTTCGGAGACCAATTGGCAGCCAATGCAGCTCGCGGAGTGATGCCAAAATGTGGGCATTTCTAGGCAAGCCCAACACTGCTCGCGCGGCTGCATTCTGCATTACCTGAAGTCTCTGAACATTTTTCAAAGGTAGCCCCATGTAGAGAGCATTGCAGTAGTCGAGCCTCGAGGTGATAAGGGCATGAGTGACTGTGAGAAGAGACTCCCGGTCCAAATAGGGCCGCAACTGGTGCACCAGGCGAACCTGGGCAAATGTCCTCCTTGCCACAGCCGAAAGATGATGTTCCAAATTTAGCTGTGGATCGAGGAGGACGCCCAAGTTGCGGACCTTCTCCGAGGGGGTCAAAAGCTCCCCCCCAGGCTAATGGATGGATAGATTTAAATATCTTTGGGAGGCAGAACCCATAGCCACTCCGTCTTGTCAGGGTTGAGTTTGAGCCTGTTGGCACCCATCCAAACCCTAACAGCCTCCAGACATCGGCACATCACTTCCGCTGCTTCACTGAAATGACACGGGGTGGAGGTATAAAGCTGGGTATCATCAGCATACTGATGATATCTCACCCCGTGTTGTCGGATGATCTCGCCCAGCGGTTTCATGTAGATATTAAACAGCAGAGGGGAGAGGACTGATCCCTGAGGGACCCCACAAGGGAGGAACCTAGGGGTCGACCTCTGACCCCCTGTCAACACCGACTGTGACCGACCAGTGAGGTAGGAGGTGAACCACCACAAAACAGTGCCCCCAACCCCCAACCCCTCCAGTCGGTGCAGAAGGATACCATGGTCAATGGTATCGAAAGCCGCTGAGAGGTCAAGTAGCACCAGGATAGTGGATAATCCCTTATCCCGGGCCCGCCAGAGATCATCCGTCAGCACGACCAAAGCAGTTTCCGTGGAGTAGCCGAGCCTGAATCCTGACTGTTGAGGGCCCAGATAATCGGCCTCATCCAAGGACCATTGGAGCTGGAGTGACACCACCTTCTCAACAACCTTACCTATAAAGGGAAGATTGGAGACAGGACGGTAGTTGTTTAAAACAGCTGGGTCCAGGGAAGGCTTCTTGAGGAGAGGGCGCACAATTGCCTCCTTGCAGGGAGCTGGAAAGGACCCCTCCCTCAATGAAGCGTTGACAATCTCCTGAACCCAGTCCCGCGTCACCTCCCTGCTGGCCGAAACCAGCCAGGAGGGGCACGGGTCCAATAAACAGGTGGCGGAGCTCACAGCTCCAATGGCCTTGTCGACTTCATCAGGTGCTACCAGGTCAAACTCCTCCCACACAACAGGATCAAGATGAGTCCCTGTCATCTCGACTGAATCATTATCAGCCGATACTGCATTCCAATTGGAGTCAAGGTCCATCCGAATCTGGGCGATTTTATCCGCGAAAAACTTATTAAAGTCCTCAGCACTACCCTGCAAGGGTGTATCAACCCCCCCCCCCGATTAAGGAGGGAGCGAGTTACCCTGAACAGGGTGGCTGGGCGGGATTCCGCAGATGCAATCAAGGCGGAATGATACGCGCATCTTGATAAGTCTTGATATAAGATCTTACAAGTGTTCGGTCAGATACGGATTTACTTTTCCTCCATTGCTTCTCTAGGCATCTCTTCTGGCACTTCATCCCCCTGAGTTCCTCAGTAAACCAAGGAGATCTCCTGGGTCTGCTACCACAGAGAGGTCGCAGCGGCGCAATCCGGTCAAGAGCCCCCTTCGCAGCCATATTCCAGGCCGTAACCAGGGACTCTGCCGAACTGTGAATGAGAGAATCCGGTATTTCCCCAAGCGTCCTCTGAAAACTCTCTGGATCCATCAGACGTCTGGGGTGGAACCACCTAATCGGTTCCACCTCCCTGCAGGGGAGGATTGGAGCCTTAAAAACAAGCCGTAGCAGAAAATGATCTGACCATGACATAGGCAAAGATCTAAGCCCCTTAAATTCAGATCATTGCTCAACTGTTCTGAGAGGAATACCATGTCGGGAGTGTGTCCCCTCTCGTGAGTCAGACCCTGAACTACTTGAGTCAGGTTTATGGTTGCCATGGTGGCCATGAACTCCTGCGCCAACCCAGAAGATTCGCCGAGCAACGGAATATTTAAGTCCCCCAAGACAATAAGCCTGGGGAACTCAACCGCCAGCCCAGCAACCTCCTCAAGTAGCGCAGGCAGGACTGTTGACACGCAGCTGGGAGGCAGGTACGTGAGCAACAAGCCCACCTGAACCCCTAGGTCCAACTTCACAAGGAGCAACTCACAACCCGCAATCTCAGAAACAGCAAGCCTGCGTAGGCTAAAGGTCTTCTTGGCTATAATAGCCACTCCTCCCCCCCTTCCCTGGGGTCGTGGCTGATGCCATACCTGAAACCCGGCTGGACACATCTCAGAGAGAGGAACTCCTCCCTCCGGGCCCAGCCAGGTCTCGGTCACACATGGATCTGTCTCTGATTTTTTTCTTCTTATTCTTAGCATTTATAAAGCCAACACTTTTTTCCAAGTATTATGTGTGGTAAGTCTGCTAATTTTTATTTCTATATTATTTTCTATATTACAATAAAAAGAGAAGGATACTTCTGAAGCAACCTTAGGATTAAACTGCCATAATAGTATCAAATTAGGTATTATATATAAACATTGTGTGCAATCACTCCTATAGATTAGGATATTGCTATTTTGGCTGGAGGTTTTCCTCAACTTCAATTCTACTCCATCCCTTCCTTGCTTTTATTGCCAGGTAGAATAACAATGGTCAATAATCTTTCCTACTACAAACACCATCATGTGATCACATGAAATATCTTTCTTGAAATTTCACAGACATTTACATAAGAATGCTGAAATTTCAGGAGATGTCAAAATTCTTTTCTGGAATCTCATGACACTTGATGATCTACTGAGAGTTTTTCCAATTATTTTATTTAATTTCTAACTTAATTTTGGAGATCCCAGAATCATTATGGCAACTTGGTTCGTGCAAGCCTACCTGTTACTAATCTCTGAGATAAACCATTGATATCTTATACATATTCTGATTAGTTCCAGTGAACCATTTTCTATTTTATCTGAATAGCTTTAAATGAAAGTACTTGAATTCAAGAACAATGAACCCCAGGTGTATTGGAATTCATGAATCTTAGAAAATATAATCACTACTTGAGGATTATTAAAAGTGTCACCCAGATACCTGGGCAGCATCAAATTTGTTATATTTAAATTATTATCTTAAAAAAATGTAAGGCAATTTAACTATACACACTCATACAACCTAGTATGCGTTGAGTCACATATTTAAAAAGTCTTAAAACAATAGTTTTAATGTAAGAAATGGATTTAAAAAATCTTGGAGATAAGAAGACAACAAGAAATCCTTTTCTTACATCTTCTTCTGATAGCATTGGTAAATTTAATTCAGAAGAAATCCTAGGTAGTGAATTTATCTATAATTATTCAATAAGGCAACTGGTAGAACAAATTTTTCACCTCTCTATTCTCTATAAATTATTTCTGTAAAAATTAAATCAAGCCATACTTTGTGTAAGTACACACAGTAAATTTTATGGAAACTTACCAGGTTCAAGGGATGTAAATAACAGACGAATGTGTTCCCAAATAACTAATCTATTTTGCTGAGCTACTGGACACTATAATTATCCACATGCACAAGAAGGTTTTCTGATCAATACACAGTATTTCCTTCCTGTTTCTTTTCTTTTTTTTCTTCCCTCACCTTTCTGAATTTTGTTCAGCATCTTTATCACTAGCAGAAAAATAAAACCATGAATCAAGAAAGTCTGATCAGCATTGACCATTTAAATCAAATTGTTCAGCAATTGGTTATATGGAGTCATTCAAATGAAAAACTGGATCAGTCAGGCAAAAAGTTATTATTTATAGCCTCATTTGTTTATTTGAGGCTATGCATACAAAAATTAGCAACCCCTAGCTGAAAAACTCAGGCTCATTTCACAGCATAGCCTGGGAGAAGTTGCACTTAACCCATGAAATGATGGATTTGTTATGTTACTGAAGCAGGTATGTCATTATCTAGGTGGTGCAGTTAATATTCAATTGTTTTTCCTGTGTTAAGATAATAAGCCTTATGGTAATCTCACATCTCTTAGTTGAAGTATGATTTTTTTTCTGTATATATCATAGGTACCATTCCTTGTATTGGGTGGAGGAGTAATATAATAATTTTACCCTGACTTTTAAAATTAGTACAGTTGTTTTAATTGTAGTTAGTTAGTTAGTTAGTTTTTTTAGAGATTTGAGGTACTTATTTCTTTGAGTCCATCTATTATTTGACTGTTTTTGTGGTTCATATTTAAACTAAAATCCTTTTCTGGCAGAATCTTGATGGTGAAATCTTGACTTAGAAGATCATAAATGTGATACATTTCACCTATGTTTCTAACCACCTTAACAGGTTGGTGAGCTGCAACAGAAAATATATAAACTTCTGTTTCCAAAAATATATTTTGAGATGCATGACACAATGTGGTTGTATTTATATTAAAAGTATGTAACACTGTAGCTCCCTAGCCAGATAAACCTTAAGGAACAAGTGAGGAACTAAACTTCATATCCCATGGTAATGAACATTTTCCTACTCAATTGTTACTCAGTCAGAATGGTAACCATAAGTGACTGATACATTCATTATGATACATACATTGACACAAAACATTCATTTTGATGAAATTTAAACTATTTTGCATTACCCATTTTTTTAAAAAAAATCTTCACTGAACAGGACTTTAAAGAAAGCAGGGAGTAAAATGCAAAGTACTGTTACAGTTCCCTCCAAAAAGCAGGGGGTAAGGGTGGAATTTCATCCTAAAAGAAACCAAAATAAGGCAGCTAATTTTAAGATAGCAGAAATGACTATAAAATGATCCTTTTCAATTTAGTTCAACCTTACTAATAAAAGATTTATCCTTCATGAAATTGCCTAATTAGCTTTTGAAACATATTAACTTGGCAGCCCTCACTAAGTAGGTAGTAATTTAACTATGTGCTGGTTTTATAAGTACTTAATTTTCCACCATTCAGTATCATCAGAGCTTGAATTCTAGTGTCAAGAATGAGATATAAAAGTAGTTGTATCTTTTTAAAATTTCAATCTGCTTAATTTTATTAATCTTCATCTTATTTGTTACATTCCTTTAAATTAAAAGTCTGGAAAAAATGTAAGTTGTTCTCCTGCATTGTTTACCTAGTGACATTAAGTTGTCTTCTGGCTGCAAAATCAATTGAGTTCTCTCAATATATATACATATATAGGTCTTTGGTTGTTCGGGTTTTCTCCCGCATAGAATTTGAAGTGTCTTGGCGACGTTTCAACGAAGTCCCATTCGTCATCTTCAGGCTAGTGCTTTCGGCTTCATGCTTCTAGGAGCAATGTGTGATCGTAGCTGTTTCTTCCTTTTAACTGCCAGTGGGGGTATGAACTGATTGGCTAGAAGCATGGCTGTGTTCTGATTGGGTGGAGATGTGTTCTGATTGGTTAGGGAGTTGGCTGTGCTCTGATTGGATAGGGGGTTGGCTGTGCTTTGATTGGCTGGGGGAGTGTTCTGTTTTGGGTGGCGGCTTTGTTGTGCTCCGGTTAGTCTGAGTTACAGGGGGATTAGAGATGGTGAGCTGCATAGCTGTTTGGCTTCGCGTTCGTGGTCGTGCCTCATCTTCATGGTGGGATTTTCATGGTGCTTCATGTATGGATTGGAGGGGGTTTAAGGTGGCTAATGATGCAGCTGTGGTCTGGCTTCTGGTTTGTGGTCGTGCCTCATCATCGGTGTGGGTTTGGGTTTGCTTTTTGCGTGGATGTGTGGTGGTGACATCCTGTGTGGTTTTCGTGAGTGTGGATCTGGTGTCATTCTTTGTGTTAGGGACTCGTTTGTCAATAAGGGCGGGTTTCCAAATGGCTGGTAGGTGGGAGGTATCATCTCATTTGTTCATGCTGTGTGGGCATTTTTCTATCTCGATGGCTTCTCTGATTATTCTGTTATTAAAGTGTTCAGTTTTGGCGATAGTTCTGGTCTTTTTAAAGTCAATTTCATGTCCTGTGGCTTTAAGGTGTTGGACCAGGGAAGAAGTTGGTTCCTCTTTTTTGACTGAGTTTTTGTATTCTTCAATTCTTCACTTATTCTTCTGTTGGTTTGTTCGATGTATGTGGTGGGGCAAGCAGTACATGGGATTTCATATACTCCTTGATTTTCTAACTCAATTTTGTCTTTAGGGTTTCTTAGGATGGTGGATATTTTTCTGTTTGTGCAGAATGCTGTCTTGATGTTATGTTTCTGGAGGATCTTGCTGATCCTGTCTGTGGTGCCTTTTATGTATGGGAGGAGGGCTTTGCCGTTTTCTTGTTCTCTGTCTTGGATTTTAGTGGGAGTTTTTTTTGGATTAAGTTGGAAATCTTATTTCTTTGGAATCCATTGGATGGTAGTACATTAGTGAGAGTGTGTAGTTTTTAGGTGTTGTTCGTCAGCTAGGCGTTTGGTTCTGGAGATGAGTGTCTTGGCTACAGAGTTGATCTGTGCTGGGTGGTGGTGTCAGAGTGCGTGCAGATAGCGGTTTGTGTGTGCTTTCTTCTGGTAGATGGTGTGTCCTTGGGAGCCATTGGATTTCTTGTAGACCAAGACATCCAGGGTGTGACTGTTGAGATGTGTGAGGAAGTTGTCCAGTTTTTCTTTTCCATGTGGCCAGATTACGAAGGTGTTGTCTACGTATCTAAGCTGCCCTTATTCACAAACGAGTCCCTAACACAAAGAATGACACCAGATCCACACTCACAAAAACCACACAGGATGTCACCACCACACATCCACGCAAAAAGCAAACCCAAACCCACAACGATGAAGAGGCACGACCACAAACCAGAAGCCAGACCACAGCTGCATCATTAGCCACTTTAAACCCCTCCAATCCATACATGAAGCAAACTGACACCCACCATGAAGATGAGGCATGACCACGAATGCGAAGCCAAACAGCTATGCAGCTCACCATCTCTAATCCCCCTGTAATTCAGACTAACCCCTCATCCAGTCAGAGCACAGCCAGCCCCCAAACCAATCAGAACACACCTCCACCCAATCAGAACACAGCCATGCTCCCAGTCAATCAGTTCATACCCCCACTGGCAGTTAAAAGGAAGAAACAGCTACGATCACACATTGCTCCTAGAAGCACGCAGCCGAAAGCACCAGCCTGAAGATGACGAATGGGACTTCGTCGAAACGTCGCCAAGACACTTCAAATAAAAACTTTACAGTTTATAAATTAATGCTATGGGTACATCCAAATATGCCTTTGTTAAGTAATGCCAGTATCTGCCAATGTCCCTTTTCTTTAAGAAAAAAGGAAAGAGAAAAAGGGGAAGGTAGAGGATAAAAAGCATTTTGGGTAAAAGCCAATGATTTTCATTAAGAATTTATTAATTTTCCTTTATCATGGGGATGTCCAATCTTGACAACTTTAAGGCTTGTGGACTTCAACTTCCAGAATTCTTAAAGTGCTAAGGTTGAATACCCCTGCTTTGCCACATTTATTGCTTCTCAACTGAGAAAGGTATTATTACTGACATAGCAATAACAGAGTTAATAAAAAGGCCAATTCTACTTCACTCTTGCTCAACATAAAAAAGAAATAATTATGCAAATACCTTAAACACCAGCTTTTTCTATTATAAACTTTGGGTTTGGATGCTTTCTGAAAACCTCCTGGCCTCAGAATAGGGACAGTTTAAATTAGCTATGCAACAATATAGATATTATATCATTTATAAAATTAGCCACAACAATCATCACTTCTCTGTTGCATTTAAAAGTCTCTTGAAATCTTTGAAAGTAAAAGAATAGAATGTCAGCATTTCTGGTGGATGATAATTTTGGATGGATGCTAATAGTGTGCAGACTTATACCTCTAAGAATATTTCCCAATTCAGAAATTATTTAACCTAATTTTTTAAATGCTATAAACTGATTCTTTTTTCTACCCTTAATCTCTCTTACTTGGTTCAAATTAGGCTGCATTTTCTTTTTGGTATATCGAAGGCTATGCCATCTCAGATACTGGCTGAGGCAATTTCTTGGGAAGCATCTTTGGTTTGCCTTACCTTATTAGATAGATTTGAGTCTTTCTTAAGAAGAAAAATCCATGTAATAATAATAATTATAATAAAGTTGGAAGGTACCTTAGAGGTCATCTAGTCCAACCCCCTGCTCAGGCAGGTAACCTTATACCATTTCAGACAAATGGCTGTCCAATCTCTTCTTAAAAACTTCCAGTGTTGGAGCATTCACCACTTCTGGAGGCAGGTTTTTCCACTGGTTAATTGTTCTAACTGTCAGGAAGTTTCTCCTTAGTTCTAGGTTGCTTCTCTCCTTGATTAGTTTCCATCCATTGCTTCTTGTCCTGCCTTCAGGCCCTTTGAAAAATAGCTTAACTCCCTCTTCTTTGTGGCAGTCCCTGAGATATTGGAACACTGCTATCATGTCCCCGCTCGTCCTTCTCTTCATTAAACTAGACATACCCAATTCCAGCAACTGTTCCTTATATGTTTTAGCCTCCAGTCCCCTAATCATCTTTGTTGCTCTTCTCTGTACTCTTTCTAGAGTATCAACATCTTTTTTGACCAAAATTGGATGCAGTATTCCAAGTGTGGCCTTACCAAGGCATTGTAAAGTGGTATTAAAACTTCACGTGATCTTGATTCTATCCCTCTGTTAATGCAGCCTAGCACTGTGTTGGCTTTTTTGGCAGCTGCAGCACACTGCTGGCTCATATTTAAGTGATTGTCCACCAGGACAATTTAGTATATTACAATTTTCACTTGTTGGCATTAGCTGTTTTCATATATTCATAATTTATAGTAAATTTATGGTATAGTATATACCATATGGTATAATAAATATATTTGTCTGGTTGTTTGGGCCTGGGAAATCTGACAAAACCTGAGTGGTTTCTTTGAAGAAAATGCTCCTAGAATCAAAGGTAGCACTTCTCTGTTGCATTTAAAAGTCTCTTGAAATCTTTTAAAGTGAAAGAATAGCATGTCAGCATTTTAGTAATATGCATTTGCTCTGATATCTGTAACATTAGTTGTGGAATGGAAGGAAAGAGATAGATAATTTTCTAAACAAGTTGAAGAAATTTGATTGGGAAGAAAATAACTGTTTGTCTTTTGTTCAATTGCCAACTTAGCAATTCAAAAGCATGCAAATGCAAGTAGATGAATAGGTACTGCAAATAAGCATGTGGGAAAGTAACAGCATTCCATGTTTTGTTGTATGCTCTGTGCTGCAGTGTGATGACCATAGAAACATCTCCAAACAATGCTGGCTCTTTGGCTTAATAAATGGAGATGAGCACCACCCCCTAAAGTCAGTCATGACTAGTGGGGAAAAACCACTAGAGGAGGCACTAAATTCCCACTAATGGAAAAATAGTGTGCGCAAAGCTATAGTCTAGTAAAGGGACCAAAAAGAAGTAAAAAGAAAAAAGAAAAAGAAAAATCTGGTCTGGCATTTCATGATACAAAGCATGAACTTTGTCAGTTTGGGTTCTCAACATTCAGATTTGTTTATTAACCTGCAAAGCATCCATTTACAGGTGCCCACAGAGTTCTTTTTTTTCCTTAGTTGCTGTTTGAAAAATGGCATTATTCAGGATTCAGGCCAAGTAAGAACTTCCATTTCTCTGTTGCTAATATATACTGTAGGTCAGCGGTTCTCAACCTGTGGGTCGTGACCCCATTTGGGGTCGAACGACCATTTCATGGGGGTCGCCAAGCACCGCAGTCCGCCATTTTTTTTGGGTCGGCCATTTTTTTGGGTTGGCCATTTTTTTCCCTATCGCGATGCGGGACGTCGCGCTGCGTATGCGCAGTGTGGGCCCACCATTTTTTTGGGTCGGCCATTTTTTTCCCTATCGCAATGTGGGCCATTGCGCCGCGCATGCGCGATGCGCCCCTTCGCACCGCACATGCGCGATGCGGCATGTCACGCCACGCATGCAGACATGCCACGATGTGCCGTGCATGCGCGATGCGCCACGTCGCGCAGCAAGCGCAGTGCGGGCCAGGGTCGAGCCCCAGAAAAGGTTGAGAACCGCTGCTGTAGGTGGACCTGATGAAATTTACATTGACTTGGGGTTAGTATATTGTATGGGTCTTTGCTTTCAATATTAATATTGTTCTGATATGTTTCATTTGAATGGCATGTGATATGCTTTGATGCTGAATCAAGATAGTTAACCAAGTTCTTAACTTACCATGGTCTGCATATTCAAGATACTTTACAAAGTGTTATATTTTTAACTATATAATGTTTAAATGATTTATTTAAGCAGTTTGTATTGCCACTCAACTCTAGAGGTTGATTAGGTGGCATAAAACGATTAAAAAAAACAGTAACAGTTCATATGATCAAGTTGTGATTTTCAAAAATGTTAATTGATATGGGAATGAAAGAGATACAGCTGAAGTTGGAAATAAGGAGCTGATGAAATTAAATTGAATTTTTAATCCATTTCTTATTTAAGACCTCTGAAGATAGTCATTATTCTTGAAAATTCAATGTATAGTTGAACATATGGCTACAAGAAACATTATTCTGAAAAGCTAATTTTAGGCTTATTTTTTAAAAACAATCTGCTTCTAGCTTCTATCAACAGTCCTTGTTCACAGCTAGTTCATTGTCAGGTGTAATATATAGTGAAAACTAGAAGGAGGAATGGCCTAATTAGGTCCCCAAAGCTTGTATATAATACTTGCATTCTGTTAATCTAATAAAAGCTTTTACCTTCAAGCTTTTGTCATAGATTTATGTCTAATAGGTAAAGTTGAAGCTTCCAGGATAATGAATTATTAAACACCCACAGCTCATAAATTGAGCTTTCATGCAAAACTAGTTAAAATAAGAAATCCAAGTATTTAAAATTAAACTGCACATTATATGATTTTATTGGCTATAACTTTAAAGTAAAAGTTGTATTCATCATTGAGGGACTTAGGAAAAGGTCTCACTTTATTTATGTAGTTGCTAGTTGTCCATAACCTACCCAATGAAATACCTTTCCTTTAAAAATCATTATTCGGAGTAATCCATCATTAGCTTTGTAAATGTTAGCTTCAGAACACATACAGTGTAATCCTGCATAGGTTTCCTTACTAGGAATCATTGCAGTGCAAGGGTTAGATTTATTCTCAATCAAATTTATTCTCAGCTAATTTAGCCATTGTCTCATCCTCTGTTTAACAGACACATATACATATGCCCCAAAAGATCACCCCATTTCCCATTAAGTTAAAAATTTTCAACAAAACAGGTTGAACTTGGATTAACAGTTTAAAGTATACAGCTGTAAAATATGTAACCTTGCCTATAATAAAATGTTTTGAATATGAAGAACTCCACTAAAAGATAAATACTTTTTTTAAAAAAATGTCTAATCTGGAAAAGTTAACCATACAAACATGTCCCGGGTAGGACAGTCTTGTTACCTTGAAGCAAAGGAGAATAAACTTTCTCAAGACTTTCAATTCAAGTGGGTATATTCCTAAGAACACTTACAAGGTCAATTTTATGATGCAATTTTGAAATTACATTACAGTGTATAAGATAATGGGAATGTTGTTGGAAGAATAAAGAAACCTTCTCCCTTCAGGCTGTTTACTGAGCTGCTGTATTACCAAGGTTTTGCAGGAATTCCCATAACATGGATTGCTAGCAAGATTAGAGTAAGGATGAGGACAAGATCACAAAATGCTTCAATGAGTTAAATCTTATGGGGAAACTGCATAAGCCAAATTAATTAATAACTTCTAACTGGCAACCCACTAGCAAGTCCTTAGAGTTAAGGTCATATTGATATTGAAAATGACAATCTGTGTTCTTCTAGATGTTGTGAAACCATAATTAGTCACATCCTAGTTGGCATAGCCAATTATAAAGCTGTCATTCAGCATTATCTGGGACCTCCCTATTTCTCCAATCTTCCTTAAATAAAAGTAGTATGTAAGTCTATTTGATATGATCCAATCCAAGTTAAGAATTCTCAGATTGAACAACCCTAACCCTAACTCACAGCACTGAATACCTATTGCAGCCATAGATCTTAAAATGCTCTTAGACACTTTTAATTTTTATGTAGCTGAATATACTGCAATAAAAGTTAATTGTATCATTAGTCTGTTTTCTCCTTCTTGCTGGTAAAGAAGTCAAAAGCTGCCCCAACCAAGGATAGAAAAGTGCTTGCCATCCCAAAAAGAAACTAGTGTGCAATTATATCAGTGTGCGGAATCAGCTGCATAATTTTATTTGTGACCTATTTGTCCCTTATAGGTTGGGTCTGATACAGTTTATAACAGAGGCTGTCAATACTTTAAGAAAGGGTAAAAAGAAGACTGTTTCATGAGCTTTCCCCTATGCTCATCTCACATGCTTTGTCATTCTCTGAAAAATGTATGTATGTATGAACAACCAGTTGTTTCTTTCACCATTTCATTTATGCTCTTTCCTTTTCACATCAGACAGATCTTTTCTCATTGCCAGGAGCTTAGTTACAAAAACAAAACAAGATTTTACATTGTTTTTTCTAACTACTAAACACCGTTGTCCTTAATCAGGGGTGTGAAACTGGCAGCAGGCCACACGCAGGCCACACCCACCCCAGCTCTGCAAAGGAAAAAAGTTGTAATACGTCACGATACATCATATGACATGATTGAGTTTGACATCCATGTCCTTAATAGTTCTGGTTTTAAATCCAGAAATGTTTTGAATCAGCTTAATTTTTTTCACACTCAAGATTCTAATCACAAGTATTTGAACCAATCATCCTTCCTCTTCCCTGCCCCCCAGAAAAAGAAAATAACTAATATTTAGAAATTAGATATTCAGGAAATGCTGGCATCCAACCCTGTACTCTTAACTATGTAGTATTCAATAGTCTTTCTGATATAAGTGCCACAGTATTCAGTGCACTTGAAAAATGTTATCTCTTAGAAATTTAATTTCATTTTTTATACATTTATTTGCGGACAATCTTTAGGTTGAGTGTCCATGACACTATAGTGAATTGAAGTAACTTCCTAACTAAAAGCTTGTTTCTCTCTAGATTGTGATATTGAAATAGGATCTCAGCAGTTGATAAATCTGAGTTTCAACTGTATTTGAAAGTAACCTCAATCACACAAGTGGAAGTCTTCAATATAAAGTCTTCAATTTTTTACATTAATTAAATATAATTTTGTGACAACTTAAATCCCTGTCCATTTATCTCCACCTCTATTGAACAATAGAATTTTCATGATAGTCTGGATAAAGGTCAAGTATAAGGCTGTTGGCTACATATAAAGTGTTGATTTCAAAAGGATTCATGCGTTCTGTTTTGACAATTTCTTGAGTCAAATCATTATCAAATAAAAGTCCATACAAAGCAAAATAATGGATGTTTTTCTCAGCATGCCTAGCTTTTCCATTTAAATAATCAATGTATTCCTGCTGTGCCAAATGAAGCTAAGCATACACTTCTATATTTTACTATATCTTTAAAATGAAGAGAATCTGGAAGTGAGTCATAGTAACCTAAGCACATAACTGAAGCTGATTTCTGTGATGCTCAAAATGATTTAAAGAAAAACAAATTCAAACTTCCAAATACAGTAGACTCAAATGCTGCATTGTCCTTCAGACAAATGTGTAAATGGTTTAATGGAACCAGCTTATTTTTTTTCTTCCTCTCACATGTGCGTGCACAAACACTAAGTTATTTGCTGTATTTAATCACTTATAATGGACTTTGAGGAACTGTGGCTACTAACTATTGACTTGCTACAATGAAGGTTGATTGAATGTTTAAGTTAGTTTAATGAAGAGGAGGAAAAACAATTGGAGATATTGCCATTTCTGTTAGTTTGAAGAAGAAAGAATAATAATGCTTTGAAGTAATTCCAAGCTCAGCATACAGTTTATAAAGAGATATAACAAGCATATTGTATTCTTCCAGGATTTTTTCCAAAGAAAACTAAATAAAGGAGATCTTCTGTGGACAAAACTAATGTGGTATTTGGAGGGGGAGGAAGAATATTTTTAAACTCTTTTCATTAATGGGAAAGAAAAGAAAACATTTGGGAAATGTTAATGGAAGGATTGGGAATTATTTTACTTATTTTAGTTAAAAGATGTCATCAGGAATACCCATGCCCATGTTATCAGGGTTTACAAATTTGTTTATTTTACATAACCACATCCCAGGACAATTCTAACAATTCTAAATAAGACAACCATTTTATATATTTAAAAATAAACATTAAAACAAGTTGAATAGTAATATTCACTGGATCCTAGTCCTAGAGACATGAGGTTACCATGTTCCACTAGCTGGAGAAAGCCATGGTCTTTGCTTAGAAATTAAGCAATAGCTGTGAATCTAGAAGAACCGAAATCATGGATTTCCTCTTAGAAAATTCAGATCTACACAGAGTCAAAACAGAACCCACAGAGCCAGATGATTTTTGCTTAAACTATATCTTCATTTAAAAAAATATTTAAGGATCCTTTGAGTTTTCTCCAGATACCAGCTTAAGACCTCCTCCATATCTTCCCAAGATGTAAATGTATAGCTCAATTTCATTGATATATTCATGGTACCTCACCCCACCCAATGGATGACCCTTACAAGTGATTCCATGTAAGTATTAAAAAGTCAGGTCCAATAGCACTTCACTATACAGCAACCATGGGTTTCTCTTCCCCATCATCTCAAAATTCCCACTTAGAAAAGAGGATATTGCCTTTTTGAATAAAACTTTGTTCTTTCTAAGATTCCAAAATATTGTAGAGGAAAAGGAAGAAGATTTGGGAGAGAAGATGGCAGAGATATTAGGCAAGGAAAAACAGGAAATAAGAAGAGACATAGATGAAATATATAGAGTATATACAAATTATGCACGAAAGCATAGATTGGCAAGAGAGGTCCATATAAGGTTTACTAGAAGATCAATAAGGGATGAAATATATATAAAAAACAAGAGAAGAACCAATAATATATAAGGGTAAAGAAATAATTGTATTAAAACAAATACCACGTAGTATACGAAATCAGAGACGAAATACCAATTTCTAACAACCCAATTAACTAAATATAAAGTTATGTTTCGATGGTTAATACCTGAAGGCATATTTCTAACTTGGCAGGAAAAAAAAATATAAGATACACTTGAGAAAGTCCAGGACTTTTATGAACATTACTTTACACAGGGAGAAGAACAAGAAAGTAGGGAAGTAAAAGAGTAGAAGTCAGGATGAAGATTTATTAGAGGAAGTGGAACAAGAGAGAGAAATATAAAAGATACAAGAAAGAGAAAGGTTAGAAAGAGAAGGAGCAAAAGGAAGGGTAATAGAGACAAGAAGCATAAAAAATTAGATCAAGTAAAAATGGGAGATGCAATTAAGCTCTTCTCTGTAAACATTAATGGATTAAATATACCAAGAAAAAGAGCACAAATGCTTAACAAATTAACAAAATTAACAGATGTGATATGTCTTCAGGAAGTTCATATAAAAAAGGATTATAGAAAACTACTAGAGAATGTAAAATTAGGAACACTATACACAACATTAGCACAAAGCAATAAAGGAGGAATTGTTATATATGTCAAAGAAAAAATAAAATCAAAATCAATATATTCGGATGAAGAGGGGAGAATTTTAATAGAATTAGAGCAAAAACAAATCTTATTAACAGCAGTATGTGCACCAAACAATAATCAATATTAATTTTTTAAAAAGGTACATAAAAAACTAGTGGATCTGGATTACGAAAATATTTGTATGATTGCGGTTTTAAATGCAATAGTTGATGTTAAGAAAGATTATAAGAGTAGTAAAAAGAACAAAAAGAAGAAAAATATATTACCAAAATCGTTCTTTGACATGGTAACAGAACTCAACCTTCAGGATATATGGAGAGAGACACATAGATCAGACAAACAATATATGTTCTATTTGTATCGGCATCAATCTTGGTCTAGGACCGATATGACCTGGGCAACAACAGACGTACAAAACGGGATAGAGGAAATTGAAATAGGGCTTAATGATTGGGCGGATCACAACCCAATAATAATAAAATGGAAAGGCCAGAAACAGAGAAAAAGATGATCAATGAATCAAAGACTGTGTAAAGATAAACAATATATACAGATTCTAGAAAAGGAGTTGACATTATTTTTTCAGGTAAATAAAAAGGAAGAGACATCAACAGAAAATTTGAGGGATGCTATAAAAGCTTACATTCGGGGATTGACAATTCCATACAACTCTAAGTAAAACAAAGATAGGAGACTTCAACAAGGAAAATTACAAGAAGAATTAAAAAAAATAGAAGGTGATCTACAGAAGGACCCACAAAATAAAAAGATAAAAGAAAAATGGAATATTATAAAACACAAGATTAACCTGACAACACAAAAAGAAATGGCACAGAAAACTGGGATGGCAAAACAAAATTACTTTGAAAATGCGAATAAAACTGGTCAATGGTTGGCCTATAAATTAAAAAAAGAAAAAAGCAAAAGAACAATAGACCAACTACAAGACGAAAGTGGAACAGTACAATGTAGACGGGAAGGAAAAAAGAAAATAATACAAAATTTCTTTTCAAAGTTATACCATCAGGAAAATATAGCAGATGATAAAGTCAAACAATATATAGAGGCAGCAAAAATGAGCAAAATCACTGATGAAGAAAAGGAAATGTTGAATAGACCAATAACTGCAATAGAATTAGAAACAGCATTGAAAAAACAAAAAAAACAACAACAAATCACCAGGCCCAGATGGAATTCTGGTCGAGTTTTATAAAAATACACAAGAGTCACTACAATGGATAATGTTGGAGATTTACAATGAGGTGCTGGAAGAGGCAAAGATACCAACAACTTGGACTGAAGCAATCATCACCCTCATTCCTAAGAAAGACTCAGACCTACAACAAATTCAAAATTATAGACCGATTTCTTTACTGAATACAGATTATAAGACATTTACAACAATAATAGCAGAAAGGATATTTTTTTTTGAATAACTACATCCATCCAGATCAAAATGGATTTTTACCAGGATGACAAATAAAAAATAACATGAGGATAATACTGAACACTTTAGAATTTTACAAAGTCCATCCTGAAAGACAAGCTACACTGGTTTTTCTTGATGCCCAGAAGGCATTTGATAATCTGAATTGGAATTTTATTATAACACAATTGTACTATATGGATTTTGGGACAAAATTTGGAAAGATGGTTGAGAAAATATATACTAAACAAACAGCTAGGGTAATTATAAATGAGGAAATGACAGGAAAAAAATGATATAACCAAAGGAGTAAGACAAGGATGCCCACTTTCCCCTCTTCTATTTATTTTATCATTAGAAATACTCCTTACAAAAATCAAAGAGGACCAAGAAATAAAGGGTTTAAAAATTAAGAAGGAAAAATATAAGGTCCAGGCCTTTGCTGATGATTTGGTATTTATTTTTGGAAGATCCATTAGAAACCGGCTTTAAATTGATTCAAAAAATAGAAGAATTTGGTGAGGTAGCCGGACTTAATATTAATAAGAATAAATCCAAATTAATAACAAAAAATCTTACAAAGGCACAGGAAAGTGAACTGGAAGATAAAACAAAGATAAGTATAACCAAGAAAATAAAATATTTAGGGATCTGGCTTACAGTGAAATGTTCCTTGATTAAGGAGGACAATTATGATAAAATATTACACCAGATAAAAAAAGATTTAGAAAATTGGGAAAATTTGCAAATTTCATTTTTAGGGAGGACCGCTATGGTCAAAATGAATGTATCACCAAAAATATTATTTCTGTTCCAGGTGATTCCAATACAATTAGGGAAAACACTCTTTCAAGAATTAAATAAATTGGTCACTAAATTTATATGGCAAAGGAAAAAAACCAGGATTAAATTAAAATTCTTGCAAGATATGAAAGATAAAGGGGGATTGGCGTTACCAGAGTGGGAAATATACTACCAAGCATCGAGCTTAACTTGGCTAAAAGATTGGATGGATTTGAAAAATGCTAGAGTTTTAACAATAGAAGGACATGACTTGCAAGCAGGGTGGCATGCATTCTTATGGGACGAAAAATATAAAATACACAGATACTTTCAAAGACACATAGTTAGTAATGCATTGCTACAGACTTGGGAAAAAATAAAACAAAAACATTATATAAGAATTCCAATGTGGTTATCCCCAACAGAAGCTCTGAAATACCCAAACCTACTGGATATAAATAAGATAATTAGATACAAGGAATTAGTAAATGAACAGGGAAATCTGAAAACAAAACAAGAATTGGAACAAGATATGGGCAGAGAGATTGACTGGTGGACATTTACACAATTCAATCTAAATATACAGAGGATAAAAAATCATATGAAATACAAAAAGAGCCACAAGAATTGGATAAAATTATACATGGAACAGAAATAAAATTAATTAGCAATTTATACAAATACCTATTGAGATATAAAATGGAAGATGAGGTTGTCAAAAACACAATGATTAGATGGGCAAAATTTTGTGGATATAATATAGAATTGGAGAAATGGGAAAAAATATGGGAAATAAACATAACATTGACTATGTCGGCGGCATTCAAGGAAAACCAGTTGAAGATGTTTTACAGATGGCATCTTCCACCAGCAAAGCTTGCCAAGATGTTCCAGAACAATTCGCCAACATGCTGTAAATGTAAAAAAAGTACATGGAACATATTATCATTTATGGTGGACATGCCCAGTTGCGAAAAATAGTGGACTACAATAAGAAGATGGATCAAAGAAATAATAGACCAACCCGTAGACTGGAAACCAGAGATCTTTTTGCTGGGTATTTTAAACAGAAAATATAGTAAAGAAATATGGTACTTAATTTTACGTATAATAATGGCGGCAAGAATAGCATATGCACAGTGCTGGAAAAATAAGAATATACCATCAGAGGAAGAAGTGATAAGAAAAATCATGGACTGTGCTGAGATGGACAAATTAACAAAAGAGATAAAAGAAAAGGAAAATACAGAGTGCTATATAACATGGAGCAAGTGGTATGACTGGTTGGAGACTAGAAATAATAGAGGAGAATAAATATGGAAAGGTCAAAAGTGAAAATATGTGTATAATAATAATATGAATTATTCTTAGTAAGAAGTAGAGTATGAAGGAAGAAAAATGTAAATAAGAAACAATGGGGCAATAAGGACAAATATTCTAAAGAAGAATAAGGGGGGAAAATGTAAGTAATAGAAGATTACCATTACATAATCACTGTGTGTGTATGTGTATTATGTTTTGTTTGGTTTTGTTGGTTCAAAAATATTTTTTAAAACAAAAAAACAAAAAAGGGGGAAAAAAGAATATAATCAATGCAAAAGAGAGCACCCAACTCCAATTGTCAGAGGCAGACCATCAGGATGCCAAGTTCAATTGTACCAAAGTTCACTGAGAAATCTGAAAGAAGTCAGATAATTACCTGAGGAAGAACACCCACCAGAGTAACTTCATGAGTTTGAATTCTGCCTCAAAGAGGGCCAGTTAATCCAGTCCACAATCTCCACAATATCCCTACTTCCTATACTTCCTATCATGGAAATCATGGGTTTTGTTTTGATGAAGGAACAAGCAGCATAGAGTCTGAAGAATAATGAGGAGATACATTAAAAAAAATCTTACTTCCACAAATTTTATTAATTCAAGAAATAATTAAAAAAATAAAGTGAATTTGAAGGAAATTCTAATGACAATGAGGAAGGAAAATAATAGTCATAAAAATAGAAAACATATTTCGGAAGGAGGATAGAAAAACATAAGAGAAGGGCAACACATGATTATGGCATTAGTGGCTTTTGTTAACTTGAAATACTTTTTGAAATAATTTAGCAAATAACATATTAAGATTTTCCAGACCTAGCATATTATAAAACAGTGACCCATCAAAACTCAAATCTTATTAATACTTCTTTATTTCAATTCTATGGTTTTACATATTCTCCACAAGAGGAGTTTTGTAATCCACATGGACAGAAATAAGGACCTCTTCTTGAATCATTAAAATTGTCCCTACCTGACCTCTGTGTGTACAGCCATCTGAGCATGGAAAAATATAGAATTGCACTACTGATTCAAAAAGAGAGGTTTCATATGTGCTCCAGCGCATTGTGAAATGCCTCTTCAAAGAATTTGCTCAACCCTATTGAATACTGTTTTAATTTTCTCTTCCAAACACTTTACCCTAGAAAGCTTAAATCTTATAATCCTGTGATCATTGCATTTGAAAAGAAACAACACTCCAGGGACTGTTGTTATCAGAAAACAGCTAGGAAAAATGAAGTAGGCTGAATGTCACAGGATCAGGGCTTACCAATCTACTTGCTCCTTTCCATAAATATATGCTGATCAAAACATATCTAAAATCTTTAAAAACAACATGTACAGTTGAAATTGATTAGTGGCGAGACGCTATGTAAAATCTATACTTAGTGAACTGAAACAGCCTGTCTCAAATGCCTGGTTCAAAAAGAAGCTTTGATTTTATCGATTTTTTTTTAAAAAAGAAAACAGTCCAAGATTGATGTTCTGGTATGATGATGGACACTTTTATTTGAAATACTCTATTGTATATAAGAAAGGACTGGTAGAATAATACTAACATCACTAAGCATGACTGTCTACTTTTAAATGTGTGTATAGGAACACAGAGAAGCAAAGAGCTGTAATGTTATTTCACTAACTATGAAATGCTTGCCTTTAAAAATGTGTTTTATGTATTTTAATTCCTGCAGGAGACATAAAAATCAGCAAGATAGTGAATGGAACATCTCAGTGCAAGGCCTGTCTCATTTATAAGTGTACTAATGTCACATATATGTTCAAAAGGAACATCTGTCAACTTGCTAATTTTGATCCAACCTCCGCCTCCAGGTTGATACCACTTTGATTCAAGGAAGAGTGAAGATAACATTTTTGGAATTCTCATAGCAAGAATATCATTACAAAACCCAAGAAATTGAAGAGAGTACAAATAATTGTTTATTAATACAATTCACTGGTTTCTTGCACCCAAAAAGGTCCATACGGTTGCATGGGTATTATACAGAACATAATAATAATAATAATAATAATAATAATAATAATAATAATAATAATAATAATAATAATAATAATAATAATAATAATAATAAAGTTGGAAGGGACTTTGGAGGTCATCTAGTCCAACCCCCTGCTCAGGCAGGAAACTCTATACCATTTCAGACAAATGGCTCTCCAGTCTCTTCTTAAAAAATTCCAATGTTAGAGCATTCACTGCTTCTGGAGGCAGGTTGTTCCACTGGTTAATTGTTCTAACTGTCAGGAAGTTTCTCCTTAGTTCTAGGTTGCTTCTCTCCTTGATTAGTTTCCATCTGTTGCTTCTAGTCCTGCCTTCAGGCGCCTTGGAAAATAGCTTGACTCCCTCCTCTTTGTGGCAGCCCCTGAGATATTGAAACACTGCTATCATGTCCCTCCTCGTCCTTCTCTTTATTAGACTAAACATACCCAATTCCAGCAGCCTTTCCTTATATGCTTTAGCCTCCAGTCCCCTAATCATCTTTGTTGCTCTTCTCTGTACTCTTTCTAGAGTTTCAACATCTTTTTACATCGTGGTGACCAAAACTACAAACCAAAACCAAAATGTTGATCAAAGGCAATCTGATCATAAGTATGCACCAGAAGAAGATCCCAAATACAGAAAGAATTGCTTTATAGCAAGTTACTGGTTAAAAGTATCACATTTTGCACACTTTATACAATGTCCTAGCTCTCTGGATAAATCTATAGTACTGGAAAAGGTGGAAGGAAAGAAAAGAGATGACCAATATCTAGGTGAATGGACTTAATTATATCAATGACAGCTGGGCATGGGCAACACTTTGTATTTCATGTATATCATCAAATACAACTCTCTCTGTATATTTTAAAGTGTTAATTCTTTATGTGAAAGTGAACAGTTAGATAGAGATAGACACTAAAGATAGTTTTCAAGAGTTTGGGCCATTCAGGTTACTGAAGCTCTATTATTCCTGGGCACAAACTCCTGAAAAATAAAGTTACTATTGCATGTATACTATTGCATGTATACATGTTGTGATGTGTGATTTTACCAATAATATTTCCTTAATATAGTTTTGTAGATATTTTTTCTTAAGGGATCCTTTTGTGTTAAGAGATACTTAAAAATAATACTATTTTTGAGTTGCAACTTGGGTCAAAAATCAGAAGATTTGGGTGCATGACTTATTTTTAATCTCTGTGTGTGTGTGCACATGTAAACATGCAAAAGTATTTGCTCCAGGATCTCTCTCTCTCTCTCTCTCTCTCTCTCTCTCTCTCTCTCTCTCTCTCTCTCTCTCTCTCTCTCTCTCTCTCTCTCTCTCTCTCTCTCTCTCTCTCTCTCTCTCTCTCTCTCTCTCTCTCTCATTTTCAGTAGTACTTTTCTTAACTTTTCAGAAGTACGTATATTTGAAAGTAGCAGGTAAGTAGATTAGGCTTCATTTTTAAAAAATTAAAAAAGAAATCAGAAATGTAATCATTTATCTATTGATTATACACACATAATATGCATTTTTGAAACAAAATATAAACTGGAGACTAAGCAAATCACTGGATATCCTACCAAGATATCAGTAGGTTTCTTGGAGTAATTTAAAATGCTGGATGTAATCTACAGTGTAAAGCACAATATAGTTTTGGGTAAGGTTTTTTGGGAACCATGTACTTCAACTTGACCTGTTCAATATGAACATCACAGGCAATAAAAAAATATTGTAATTTCCCCCTCCTGGATAATTAAAGATATGCTGACTAAGAGATGTTTTCTGTCAAGGTTTTCATGTTTTGGGATAATCTTTCTGAGAGGTAAGATTCATTTTAACTCTTTTGACCTTCAAGAAGCAAGATAAAGTAGAATTCTTTTTGGATGATTTTTATAATCAGGAAGAAAATGCCACAGGGATGCTATATGCCATTTTGCTTTGGGAGGGTTTATTGCTATTGATTTTATTATGGCATTTGTGGTTGTATATTTGAATGTGTTATCTTTTTCTACTACCGAATGTCATGGTGACTGTGGCAGTATAAAAATGAAATAAATAAATATTCATAGGCAGAGTGAACTATGTAAATAGTTACTGGAGACCAAAACATTTCAATTGCTCTGGATTTATTTATTTATTTTTTGAGACAAAGCTTGTAATACAAAAATGCATCTGCTTGCCGAGATACCACTTAGCCTTTCCAAGACAAGGATTGCTTGAACAGATGTTTATCAATATTCTGACCTGCACTTGCATTGCAACCAAATCCAAATGTCTCCATAATCTTATTCGTATTGTACAATTTCTTTCTTTTTATTTTTAACATTTTGTTAAAAATTCAGACATCTCTTTTTTAAACAAGTTATGATTGTCTAACCCTTTTTTCATGGAGGAGTTCCAAAGAAATCTGATTATTTTACTACTTTCATTGTAACAAGAAGTGGCAAGGATAACCCACAGGAATTGAAAGCAATGTAAATCCATTCAAAGATAATGAAAAGTAATATAGTAATTACTAGCAATTTATACAAATAGATGCTTACTATTTCTATCAGAGGTGCACAGTCTGAGGCCCTGAAGGCTGGGGTCGGATTACGTTTCTAGAGATTTTCAGTGTGAGCAACAAACACCTTCAAAAGTTACTACAGAACTGTAATTGAAATGTGATAAAGAAAAATAATATAAAATGCAAAATAACCTTATAAACCAGGGATGTCAAACTGCTGGCCTGCGGGCTGGATGCGTCACGCAGAAGCCACGCCCACTCCATTGCCAGCAATGGCAAAACAGTCCTGATATGTTGCGCATGTCACGTGACATTGCGAGTTTGACATGTCTGTTATAAACTATGTTTAATTCTAACTAAACATAAATCAGCTCTATTTCTGTGAATAAATTGACTAGAAATGAAGCCAACTTAAGAAATTTCTGTCCAGATTTAAGTTGCTTTCTCTGTTTGAGCACAATAACGGACCTGAGAGCTGGATTCTTCTGTTTCTCTATCCCAAAACATGCTCTAATCATGTTCCTTTGACTTCCCTCATATTGGATTTACCTTCCTATTAGGAATGACGGAGGGAGGGAGGGAGGACAGAAGGACAGTCATTTCACATTTCATCAATGAATATGTAAGGAAAAGGTTTAGCTGTTCATGTTCCATTGTTGAATTTGTAAAAACAATGGTGTTGGAAGGCAACTATCAATGTGAGAGAGTGAGAGAGCAGAGAGAAAGAGACAGTAGAGCACAATAGCTAGGAGAGCCACAATTTGGCTACAATGAAAAGAAGCAGAGTAGGCAAATGGATAACACTTCTTGTGCTGACACAAGTAAAAAAATACTTCTTTTGTTTGGTACATAGAGGAAGAAGTTGAATAGAAGTAGATTTAGTGTCTTGGAGAGGGGATACAAAAGACCAAATTATGTCCTTCCCTGAAATAATAGTCTGTGGACTATTGTGGACTTACCGGTACTATGACTTAGATCATAGTAAGCTGATTGTGAGAATTAATCTGTTGTATCCAGAAAGTATAAGAGTAAAGTGATCAAACAATTATAAATTATAAACCTGCTTTAGGAATTTCTTTTACTTTAAAACTTAACTTTAACTTTAATATGTGAATATTTTCACATATTTCATTCAGTGTGAATGTGAAGAGTAACTCAGAATAAAATGTTCTTGCATACTCATTTGTCAGAACTCATCACAATGTCAAAATCCAAAACATTCTGATTTTAAACACTTGTGCTAGAATAAATTTGCATATCTTCTACTATCTCCATAAAATTTCTTATAACTCTCTCAAACATATAAGCAATTCTAAATATAATGTATTTCTGATAGTACGCTGTCTTTCTCTTTCACATATGCAAGTAGCAAGCATCAACAGAGTAAAGCAACAGCAATGTTTTTCAAAGGTGGCAATCCAAAAAAGCAAAATAAAACAACCCAAAAAATCATCCTGTTCCCAACAGGATCTACAATCCTACAAAGAACTGCAATTAATTAAACAAGAGAAAAGGATAAAGATAAACAAGTTCTCAAAACACATGATGTGCTTTTGCTGCCCCCTTAAGACAAGTAAATATAAATAATTGTAAGCACACTATAAGTGCCTGATCACGTTTTCTCTAAAAGGCTTTCTTCAACTGAACTGTCACAGGATGATCATAATAATGGATTTGTTTAGTAGAAGTTTAAATAACAATAAATCTTTATTTTTCATGGCATCTCTTATAATATCAATGAAACAAACAGAGATTGCTCAGTCAATTCATGTTAAAGCCTTTAGAAAAGCAAACTTATACTCTTGAGGCAAAATAAATGATAGAATAGATGATATAAATAGATAGATAGAGATAGGTACGTAGGTAGGTAGACAGATATACAGATAAATAGATTGGGAATAGCTTGAGAATTTCCAGTCAGAGTAATCAGTAGTGGGACAAAAACTCCTCCCCCCAATGCATTGTATAATGATACATTGCATAAAGATTCAGTCTGCCTGTGAAATGATAATCAAAAAAGCATAAAAGGGATGAGTTATTATCACTTTTTGTTCTGTTAACCTTTGGAAGGAAACCTGTTTAATGGATGGTCATTGACTTCTCTCTTTAAATCACATTTAAGTTTTTGATATTGGGATATTAATACTCAAGCTCCCCTTTGTGACTTTCAGCATTCTATTGAACTACTGCATTACTGTCTGTCATTGCTATTTTAAGTTGCCAATTTTCAGTGGCAGCACTGAGTACTGTTTGAATATGTGATTCCTTCTGGCAATGAAATATGTGTCATAGAGGATCAGAATCACTGGCACTTTGTATGAATTATGTCAGAAGTTGTCTTACACCTCTTCACTTGATAGCTCAGGAAAATGGCTAAAGTGGCAGTTGAAAACATATTTGAGCCATTAGGAGCGCTGCCATAATTTAGAAAAATGTTAGGCTTGGTTCATATTTGTTCTGAAAATTTTAAACAAGGGGACATGTTATCCTGATAGATACCCTGTTTTATATACTTTTCTCTGATTTTTTTTATAAATATACATGAGGAAAAAAAATCTACAAATAAATAAAATATTCAGAGATTTAAAACAAATGCTGTTTTCATTTATTTAATTTCATCTAATATGTATTCTGCCTTTTGGTTTATAGTACTACTCAAGACGGCTTAGATCAACAAATCGAAATACACACACACACACACACACACACACACACATACAAATATAGCCCTAATGCTAATGCAAAAATAGTTCTAATGCTATTTCCTTGAAGACAAACCCAGTTGTACAGTATACAAAAAAGAACTACAAAGTACTAAAAGAAAGAAATGAAAGGCAGGAAATAAAGAAAAGAAAGTGGAATTAAATCTAGTTTATAGCAATGCTACAGTATGTATTGTACATCCTCATGCCTTTCTATATAAACCAACCTTGCTTCAATCATGTCCTTATACCTTTTCATATTTGTATGTCTTTGAACTTCTCACCCCTCTTTTTCTGAAGACTTCAGCTTCTTCTTACTATGACTTGCTTATTCTTCTTCTTCCTCTCAACCTAATCACTCTTCCTTTATGTATTTGTTTGGCAATTCTGTCTTCATCCATCCTCTGTATATGACACAATGACCTCATTATCAAACCACTTCAGTGTACTTCCTTCATGCCATTCACTCACAGCCCATGTATTGTACATTTTACCCTATTGAAAAACAAAATAATACACTGACAAATAAAACTTACCATTTTATTCTAAAAAAAATTTCTTCTGCTTTACAGTTCTAATATTGGCTGACATATCCTGTGCCCAAAGTTATTTTCTATACCGCAAGTTACCAGTAACAATGTCATATCAGTCCTTGATATTTGGAATAGAAAAGCAACATTCTTAAAACCTTAATTTGTTATTTGTGCCAAGTGAGCTCCTATTTACTCTTCAGGTGTTTTCTGTCATATACGAATGTACCAAAAATCAGGCCCCATAGAAAACATAGTATATAAATCATTTAAAATGTTTGAATTGATTACTATTTTCTTTTGTACACTTCCTAAATTGTTTCATGCATTACCTTTGAACATTCCTAAGACAGCAGTGCTTTTTTAATTAGGAAAACAAAAACAAAATATATTGTAATTGATTTATGGGGGTGACTTTTAGTACATCCCATATATCTGTTATAGACTTGACATTTAAATGCTTTTAACAGCAGACATAACATTATCATTTTATTTGTATTACTTGATCTTCAAATCTAATTTTAATCTTCATGTCTAGTTTTGTCATCATAATACATGCAGGTTGTCACAATATAAGGCAGTTTGTGAAGGGGAGAAGCAGTAGTCTCAGGGCATTTCCACAACAATTATTTCCACTGTCCAATTCCTTGAAAGACATTTGAAGTAGATGGAACATCTACTTCAGTTAACTCAGGAAAAGAGTTAACAATGCTATCCTGGGCTTTTACAGACCTTTCAATAAAATAAAATAAAATAAAACAGTTCCATCATCTCTGCTAAAAAATGGAAAACAGAAAATCAACCAAAGGCTTTGCATGCCACTAGCATTCAGCTGAAGAGACAAAGGGCACTTTTTAAATATAACTCTTACTCACTTTTCTTTGGCTACTGAGAGGGAGATCCAAAACCATCAAGTTAGCATTCCTACTGAAAGATCTACTCACCTGGCAATTTGCTAATTTTAGGGATGGGTAAATTCTGCTAAGTTTCATTAGCTTAGTTTCTCTCTTTTCCTCTACCTTAGTTTTCTTCCTCAGTTTCCTCTAATTTCCTTTTATTTTAATTATTTTTAAACATAATTTTATTCTAACTCTACATCAGTTCATACTTTGTGGATTTCTTTTTTAAAAAGAAGACAATATGTATTTATCAATCCATTTATATTCATGGATAGAATAATGTGCAAACTATGGAAATGTCAGTCCTCTCTGATCTTGATTGTTTGCTTGCAGACATTTCATTAATCAATTAGGTAATGTCATCATTGCTAGCGTGTATGGAATTTGCTCTCTATTTAGATGTCTTGACCTTGGTGGAGGTATGGTTTTCTCCTTGGTAGTTCCTTGATTAGAGCAATGTTATCTACTTGATCTTTTGTTTGGTATTTATCCCTGCTTGTCCAAGGTGTAGGCTGTGTTCTGGTCTTTTTGTTTTCTCTTCGCCTCCTTATTGTTTCTTTTGAATGGTATGTACATGTGGTTTATCTCTATGTGTCTGTTGATGGTTGATTTGCCTGAATGCCAAACGTCTAGGAATTCCCTCATATTTTTTGGATTTTGCTTGGTCTGGAATGTTCCCAGTTTCCCAAATGAAACCATAGTGTCAACCAAACAACCAAACTCAGAGAACACCAAGCAGTCCACAGTTCCATCTAGAGCTATCAATATTCTCTTCCATTAGAATATGCAAACTCTATAAAAGTAAATGTTTTTTGATAACACATTTGGACATTATTTTCAGCAACACGCCAATTTTCCACTAATTTCCACATTAAAACAAGTACTTTTTCATCCCAGAATTTAGGAGATGAAATTACTGAAAGATAACTCAAATTTTCATTGAAATGTAAGCCAGACATTCTAATTCATCTCTTATAAGCCAAGAAAGATTTCAATAAAATAGTTCCAAGGACAGAGTCATAACCTGTAATGATGTGCATACAGTTCCCTGAAGGGCAAATACAATCTTCTGGGAAATGAGAAAGTTAAATTAGAAAATAGCATTATGGAAAGATGAAAACTTCCCCTCTCAACACTGTTTGTTTGTTCTGCATGAGGATTTACACTCTTTATGGCTGTTTTGGATACTGGGTGGGACAGAATATCTTGCTTTACTTTTAATTATGGATTAAATCAGCATATAGTGCCCTCATTTTAAATGTTTCTCATGTGAACTGCAAAAATATCAATCTACGTATGCCATTATTTTCATGGCAGCACCACTGAATGTCAGAAATATACAACTGAGTCAAATTATATGAGCTTAAAGGAGACCACTAATGCTTTTTTTAACCATCAGTAAGACATATTTTAGACATCATGTGTATTATGATATCTCATCATAAGCTTTAGCAAGGTGAACAGAGATATTTTTTCCTCACATACACACACTAACAGAAAATGGCTTTTTTCAATTAGGTGGATTTTTTTTTTAAAAAAATTAGTTTTTGTTCCTTAGAGATAAACTATAGCAATGCTATGGAAAGAGTAACAGTGTTAGAAAAGCACTCATGTGAGATTAGAATTAGGTCTTCTGTTTAAAAATATAATATATCCTCCAGCTTATTTTATATCATTGACTTGAAAGCCTTAGGCTATTTTTTTTCCATATGTCATCTCCATTCTTGCCTTATCCTATCATTTACAGTATTTCTCTCTTTTAAACCATGCAATAGGACCTCAGCCAAATGTGATTCTCTGCTTATTTTTTATGAAGGAAAAAATAAATCAGTCACAAGCAACACATATATAGAGGCCCACATATATATTTAGGCTATCCATTTGTTCAGTATTTTTTTTCATGCTGCCAATTCTGTTTTCAGTATTATTTTTCCCACTTGTTTTGCATCTTCTCATTGAGCAACAGATCCATTCATTATATTAGCCGTAAGCAGAAAATGAAAGGCAAAAGTTGGACATTCAGTAGGTGGGTTTTTAATCTGTCTTTGCTGAATAATTATAGGTTTTCTGCCTTGTGGCAGTGTACCTATGCTAAATTTGTCACATACTAAGTGGGAAATATAAAGTTAATTCATTTCAAGGCCTACACTTGGTTTTGGGCAGCATATTGAGGACAATATTCTTGTCTAAAAGTTAGGAACACTGGGCAACATTTTAGTATGAGAATAGGAATTTCAAGAGATGGAATGGGGTGTTTAACAATGTGTTAATCAGGAAAACTCAGATCAAAATATGTTGTAGAGAAATCACAACAATAAATCTTAAAGCAAAACAAGCTATCAGCCCTCCCAGATAAATCAGACAGGGAACACTAGACTAGATGAACTAATTTTACTTTATTGCATGATTATATTAATAGAATATTGCGAGTTTGAAGGTATAAGTTTTAATTAGGTGGTCCATTAGGCTAGGAGTAGGTCCTTTCTAAGTTTCTTTCCACTAGGGACTCCTACCTCTCTTATTGATTGTTTCCTAGGCAGTATCCCTCCCTTCTTTCTCCAAAACTCCCTTCATTCGCCACCTATACATCCCATTACATGAACAGAGCAAAAGCCCTGCATTCAAATAAGTTGGAAGTAACCTTCATATGGAATTTAAAGCCCTTTTCAATCACCATTGTTGAAAACTGTTTGCAGTTCCAATATTTTCAGCATAACACTCCATGTTAGTGTAAAACCATAAAACAGGCATAAAATATATTAGTAGCTGTGTGGGCCATAAAGAAAAAAATTCAAAATCCACAGAGGTAATCCCTTTACTAAGCTTTGTGAAAACATTGCTTTCCAGGTTTACAAAAACTTTATACAAGATAATTAAGTGCCAGTAAAGTAAGGAGAAGGGCAAGTAAGAGAAAAAATGTGTCTAGCATTAAGTTAGTATTCAACTATGTTCTTCTGTAGATATGCAAATTCAGTCTCAAGATATTACAAAGTGATGTTTGGTCTCCCGTAGTTTGCTGTGAGAAAGAAATAAGTAAGATATGTTTGTGAGCCCCCACTTTTGAAAATGTAAATTCCAGATGCTTAAATCAAATGATTTATTAAATATCAAATAGAACAAAACTGGGAAAAGATAAAATCCTGGCTTGACTTGTGTGAATCACGTCCTTTCACCACCCACTTTCTCCTCCTCCTTCCCCTAAACATTGCCATCTGATGGAAAGCATGACTTTTCCTAGCCTATGGAATACTCCGGCTGCCTGAACTTCAGCAAGCCTTCGCTCTTTTTAGCCTTCCATAAGGCTTTGAAGATGACTTTGACCCAAAGCACTGGAAGAAGACCAGATCATTCCATTTCAGAAATTTGATTAAGTGCCAGTTTTTTTATTGTTTTTGATGTTTTAATATGTAATCAATTTGATTTTATAGTTTTAATGTGATTTTAATTGTTTTTTGGTCTTTGGTTGTGAGCCACTCAAAGGTGATTAAGATGGGCTACTATATAAATGTTTAAAATAATAAAATAATAAAATAAAATAAAATAAAATAAAATAATAAAATAAAATAAAATAATAAAATAAAATAAAATAATGATTGATTCCCAAGATAAAAAAAGGTTAAGGAACAAACAAGCTTCCAAGTCCTCTTTATTTTACAATTGACAATTGATTTCCTTTTTTGTTTTATGTTTCCAGAATTTTACCTGGTGCTTATTAGTTACCTGTTAGGAATTTAGATTCTCAATATTTGAAAGCAAATGTGGAAGATAATCAAACAGTGACTTCATTTTTTTTAATTCCCTTCTCTGTTTATGAATGAAATATCATCAACCATAACCCAGTTTATATTTGTAATAATAAATAGGAGGACAAATTTCACTGCCTTCAAGAAATACATTGTTCAAATTTCAAAGCATGTATTTTACTTTCAGCGTGATTATACTTTTTTCTCATTTACATGTTTTAATTTTCTTTCCTAGGTGCAAACTCAAAAGAATAATTTCTTAAAGCTTATTTTTCTTTTATTTCTGTTTTTGTATGCCATCAGGTTGCTAAACATTTTGCTCATATTTCAATCTGAATCCTCATTTGAAATAAAGACCTAATCAAAGCTCTGCATGTTTTTATAAGATGCATTTGACAAGCTAGTTTATTTTCTGCATGTTTCTGGTGTGTATTACTTGGTGGTATTAATTTGCAGAATTTTCTCTTTCTATAAATGTTGACACAGGAAGATTGGAAACCTGTTTTAATCAACCTTTTCATTGCTTCTCAGTTTTTCAGTTATTGGAACAGCCGTGAAAGAAATGAATTATATTTTGGTTATTTGATATTGCACTATTCCTCTCCTACATATAATCTATTCCCATTATCAGCATCAGCATCATCAATATCAACATCATCTTGTACCAGTAACTGAAACCATATGAGATTTATACAAATTATAACAAACCTGTCAAAGTTCTGTTTTGGCAACAAAAAAAAAAAACTTATTGAAGTTTTGCCTGACATTCCAGTACAAAGCATCGTCTTTTTCTCTACTTTATCCTAAAATATACAGATAATTTACACTGTACTTAATTCAGTAAAGTAAATATGATTATATCAGTGTAATTTTGTGATGGCACCAATTTAATGGTGCAACACTTTAAAGAGGTTGAAAATTTTACATCTTCACTCACATGACTCTTTAATTACTGGAGTGCAGGAACTGATGGTACTGTCCATTTCGAGCCTAGGACAAATGTACCCCTATTCCTGCGTTTTCAAACCTTAGTTATCTTAAGCGCTTCAGAGCAAATGGTCTGTGGTGCTTCTGTGGGTTCTAAGTAACCCTAGCTGAGTGTAGTACTTGACATGCCCACTTCCCCCAAGAGTGGTCTCTACCCCATGCAGCCGTTTCAACCTAGGATAGACTATTGTGTTCTCTACTGATCAGCAATTATGATAAAACATAATATGCAGTTCAAGTAAAAATAACACTATAGTGGAGCCACTATCAAAAACACCATGACGTCATGTTCTACAACACCCCATTTCCTGGGGAGGGGAGGAATCCCAGTTTTCACAGGCCTCTGGAAAAACCAGCAACTTTGGGACCATCTGAATCTCTGGAGCAAAGACAGTTGAATAAGGCAAGTCTAATGACAGATACATCAATGGAGCCAATGATGGTCCATTAAGTAAAAGAACTGTCCTCAAACAAAGAAGCTAATACTCCATTCAATTCTTGCATATTTCAGTAGTATTAAATATCCACAGTATTGTAAAGCTTCCCTTCCATTCCCTTTATTTTGAAAACATTTTTGTTTTAAAACAAAACTTTGGAACACTGTTAATTTGATTCTGTGAGCTAAACTCTCAATTCTTTCTTGCAACAAAGGCTCCATGTTCCTAAAATGGAAGGTAGAAATGAAAGAACTACCTGTTCTGCTGCATCAGAACAAGAATGATGCCCCAAGGGGTAAAAAAAGAAAAAGAAAACTAGTATGTTTTAGTATTAAAAGACATAATGCAGGAAAGGATGGTAGTGACATGATCCAAGCAGGAAAGCAAAAGAATTATATTGGAAATGGTGTAATAGGAACCATCCCTAAAAAGTAAAGCCAGACACTGGTAGACCGATAGACACTGGTAGCAGCCAGACAATAAAGCCTGCCTTCTTTGCATGGGTGGGAAGGGCCTAAACAAAGAAAAAAAACCCAGTCACCAGCTGCTGTGGTGATTACAGCCATAAACCAAAGCACCCATTTGCTCTTATTGCCTAACCCAGGGGTAGGCAACCTTGGCTCTTTTATGATTCATGGACTTCAACTCCCAGAATACCTGAGCCAGCACAGCTGGCTCAGGAATTCTGGGAGTTGAAGTCCAAGAGTCATAGAAGAGCCAAGGTTGCCTACCCCTGGCCTAACCTATCAATCTGGACTGAAATTTGACTGACTTTATAACATGGCAGCTAAAAAGCCTGGGCTGCACTGTCAAATTGCTCTTAGGTTGCATCCTCTTTCTCTCAAGAATAGAGTGTCATCTTCTTCAAAATGCCTCCCACCCGGCTACTCCTACTTATCTATTTCCTCATTATTGTGGGCCCTGCAATAGCAATAACAAACGATTGTTCAAACTCTTTTATAGATACTAATCCAATACAAACATTTACATTTGCAATGCTCTCATGACAAATGCTCTCATATTAAAAAAAATATAAAAGTTTTTCAACTATAACCCAAAATTTAGATACATTTCCTGTCCTAGATTTATACTGTGTTAATAATGAGCCCTTGAAATAATCCTAAAGATTGCTATCAGGTTTAAAAATAATAGGTTAGGTGCCATATACAAGGCTCAATAAGACTTAAGTTTTTTCTCTATAAAACACTTTGTTGTGATTTGAAATCTACATCATGAATTGTGGGTGATAGTTTTCTTTAAGAAGAGAAAAGAGAAAAACAGCATATCAACGTTGACCATTAACAAAAAAGATGAAATAAAGCATGATGTAAAATAAGTAAAATGCAGGCTGGTGAAGAAAAGAAGGAGAAATTAATCTATTGTTATTCATTTTTCTCATGCAGTTATTCAACCTCTCAGCTTTTCTATAGAAATAGATGGATTCTACATTTTCTTTGATATATACTTTACTGATTTGCTATTCATTACTGAATGGAGGCTAATTGATATTGATTTTTCTGCCTTGCTTATTATCTGGTCTAGGAAGGAAGTGGGTTTTGGAGATAGTATGTTGTAGAGAGAAGTGTGGAGCTAAAGGCGAAATCAATATACCTAGGAAAAGCTGAAGAAGTCGTTATATCTTGTGGCTTATTGTTCAGAGAGAGATACACTTTAGGGACATATATAAAAAGTCTCATCAAATTAAATTTGTGAAAAGCTCCAGTTTGAGCAGAAGTAGCTTAACTCAAAACCATTTTCAATTCCTAAAACATCCATTGGTTTTACAATATATATCTGTTGTATTCCTAAAATGTACAGGAGGATGAAAAAGAAAGAAGAAAGAAAAAAAGAATCATTGTCCTATCTTTTTGGTAACAATCTATTACTCCGACAGTGTAATACATTTTATATTCATTATTTCAGGTATGTTAATTAAAATATTAATGATAGACGAGGTATTCAAGGCTTAGAATCATATAGTTGGAGGGGCCATTTTGAGGGGCCATTGATTCATGGCTTAATATCAATATCTAAATTAAATCTCTCTGTATAATCATGGAATGGAATCTTAGTGTTAAAGGCTTTTGGTGCTATATTATGAGCTACTTCAGTGAAACAATAGTACATTGAATCTGAGACATAGATTTTAGAATGACTTAGAAGTGAGCCTTTCTTTCTTAAATAATGTTGTGACTATAGATATTCAACTAACAAATGGCAAAAAGTATATGTTAAGTTATATTCATACAATGTTAACATTACTAGAATTTAAATTCCATAGACAACAATCAAATCATTTTTACATTCAATTTTTTTACAAATAAATTCTTCAGTTCCTATACAGCCCTATTCATCCCAACTTTTTTCTTCAATTCATTTTCACTAGTTAACTTCCTACCATAATCTCAATCCTAAATCAATTACTGTCTCTCAGTCATCAGAAATAGTTTTTCTTTTGTTATATCCTATTTTAGAAGCCTGACCCCAAATTTTCCTCCTCGACAATACACCAACAGAGCTTCATTTTAAAACATTCAGAGTAAAGTTAAGTAGTAGATATGACAAAAGGAATGATGAAGAATATTCAGAGGAAATTATGCCATGGGGTCCTTGTGGGAAGTTAATAATGGAAAATGGAAATACTTTTACATGTTCTCAGAAAAAATATATACATATATATTTTCTGAGAAATCTAAACTCAGAGGCTTAAAAGGGAGTAAAGGGAGAATTTGTGACAACTCAATAGCCTGATCATGTTCTTACTTTAGATCTAAGGGTGTACAGAATCCTTAAAAAGACAAGAGCTCATATAGTTCATACAGCAATATTCCCATAAAGAAGGCAAAAAGCATAAAGCCTATAAGTACATCGTGTGTGTTTGTATGTGTATGTGTGTGTGTGTGTTTGTGTCTGCATATGTATATGTATTAAATACCAAGATAGCATTTGTAACCATGCAAACAGACCCACCTTTCAGAATATGTGTTGCTCCTTAATTGCATTCCTGCTAGATGTCCTTTGGTATAAAAATCACTAGTTTAAGCCACTAATTTCTTATGTAAAAGCAGATTTCAAAATTGCACTTTTCTGTCAGTAGGGATATTCAGTGCAATCAACAGAAAGTCCTAATGAATTTAGTGTCAAAGAAAGTAATGTATTTACTAAGAATATTCAGTAATAACACTGAATTTGAAATACTTTCTTAAGGACTAATGAAAATGCTAAGTTAGAATGAAAAAGAATAACCCTAAAAAGAAAAATAAATTATAGAACCCTTGTAGTTTGCCTTTTTTGTTGCCAGAAAGTGGGACCCTAACCCTAACCGAATTTTACAACCTTTCTTGCCCCAATTGTTAAGTGAATCATGCAGTTGTTAAGTTGGTGACACAGCTGGCTTGTGAATCTGGCTTCCCCATTGACTTTGCTTGTCAGAAGGTCACAAAAGGAGATCACATGACTTAGGACATAGTAACAGTCATAAATATGAACCAGTTGCCAAACATCTGAATTCTGATGATATGATCATGGGGATGCTACAAAGGTTGTAACTATGAAAAATGGTCATGTCACATTTTTCAGTGCTGTTGTAACTTTGAACAGTCACTAAATGTACTGTTGTAAGTTGAGGACTACTGTATTAAGAGAGGTAGAATATTATTTTAATATAAATTGGATTATATTTTACTACCTAGTAAATTGGATTATATTTTACTACCTAGGAAATTTTTATGAACTGTAAATCACACAGATGAAAAGAACATTACTGCAACAAACATACAATAGCTTAATTTTAAAAAAAATTAAAGTGAATGGTAACACAGTCTTGTCTTGCCAAAACTGATATTTACAGGAAATATTTCTTTTCATGAAACCAGAAGTTCTGGGGTATAAAAATCCAGATGACCACCAGCTGGCTGGATTTGGATGTCCAGATCTAGTAGCACTAAGAAGACCATCTTTGAAAATATGTCTCTCTTTGAAAAATTAAATGAAATTTATATTCATAATGGTACTTTTGGATTTTTAGAACTCATTAAACAGTCCCTCCTATGTATCACCTGCAAGGTTTCTTTGGAAGGATGCTAATAACCAGGAATATCCTTTTATTGGAATTATGTAAACATTGTGTTCACATAAATAACTAATTGAAGACTGACACTTAATCACTTTTAATAAGCCTGAATTAGTGTAGAATCTATTGTGTTGAAACTGTAAATAAAAACTTATTTTTTTTATACCTTCGAATAAGCCAGATCTGAAATTATTTACATGGTGAAGGAGAAAATTTTATAAATGGCTCTTTGTATCACTTAAGATCAGTTTTGTTCTCAGCTAATATCTGCATTCCACTAGTCTTAGTGTAGACCAAAATGGTTTGTGTGTGAATTATCTTATTCTAAAAAAAAGTAGAACAAGATTTGAAATGACCAAGGAGGATTTATACTACAGTCCCCTTTCTATGACAGATACAAAGGCAGTATTTTTTCTGAAAGAAAATTGCCACTCCATAAGCATATGACAAAAATCATATCAGCCTGACCTCAATACCTGGGAAGATCCTGGAAAAGATAATCAAACAACAAATCAATGAACACCTAGAGGCAAACAAAGTCATTACTAAAACCAACATGGGTTTGTCAAAAATAGATCATGCCAGACAAACCTTACTGCTTTCTTTGACCAAGTGACAAAATTAGTGGATCAGAGGAATGCTGTGGACATAATTTACTTAGACTTCAGTAAGGCATTTGATAAAGTAGATCACAACCTACTACTTGACAAGATAGAAAAATGTGGGGTAGAAAGCACCACCACCAGATGGATCCGTAACTGGCTGACCGGCCATACTCAGCGTTTGGTCCTCAATGGAACCACATCTACATGGAGGGAAGTGAGTAGTGGAGTGCCCCAGCGCTCTGTTCTGGGCCCAGTGCTCTTCAATATCTATATCAATGATTTGGACGATAGATGGGGAACTCATCAAATTTACAGATGACACCAAGCTGGCAGGAATAGCCAACACTCCAGAAGACAGGCTTAAAATACAGAAGGATCTGGACAGACTTGAACACTGGGTGCTATCTAACAAAATGAAATTCAATGGTGAAAAAAGCAAGGTTCTACATTTAGGCAAGAAAAACCAAATGCACAGGTATAGTATTGCTCAATAGTAGTAACTGTGAGAGGGCCCTCGGAGTCCTAATGGACAATCACCTAAATATGATCCAGCAGTGTGCTGCAGCTGCCAAAAAGGCCAACACAGTGCTAGGCTGCATTAACAGAAGGATCAAGATCACACGAAGTATTAATACCACTCTACAATGCTTTGGTAAGGCCACACTTGGAATACTGCATCCAGTTTTGGTCACCGCGATGTAAAAAAGATGTTGAGACTCTAGAAAGAGTACAAAGAAGAGCAACAAAGATGATTAGGGGACTGGAGACTAAAGCATATAAGGAACGGTTGCTGGAATTGGGTATGTCTAGTTTAATGAAGAGAAGTACGAGTGGGTACATGATAGCAGTGTTCCAATATCTCAGGGGCTGCCACAAAGAAGAGGGTGTCAAGCTATTTTCCAGGCACCTGAAGGCAGGACAAGAAGCAATGGGTGGAAACTAAGCAAAGAGAGAAGCAACCTAGAACTAAGGAGAAACTTCCTGACAGTTAGATCAATTAATCAGTGGAACAACCTGCCTCCAGAAGTGGTGAATGCTCCAACACTGCTCCAACTCTTTTAAGAAGAGACTGGAGAGCCATTTGTCTGAAATGGTATAGGGTTTCCTGCCTGAGCAGGGGGTTGGACTAGATGACCTCCAAGGTCCCTTCCAACTTTACTATTATTATTCCACTTAATATACGTATAAGGCTACTATATTAGTAAATTCAAAGAAAAGAATTCTAGAAGTATATGAGGCAAATAAAGTGCATATATTTATGTAACATAGGTACCTCAGTGCCAAAGAAAATGAAGTATAGAACTTCTTAGGTGTTGGAACAGCTGGAACAGCTGGATCTGTTTTGAACTTCCTGTAATATGTGGCTCTGAAGATGACCAGCAGTTTCATGAGATCTTTTGGGACATTAACATTTTCAGGTAATTCTTATGGTAAATTCTAAAAAGTTAAAAGTTTATAAACACAGGAGTTCCTGCTTAATGATCAAATTGGTATCCATATCAGGAGCAATGGAATGAATGGGATCTGGAGTAATATTTACAAATATGGACTGTTTTAAAAATCTTTTGAGATATGTATAAAGTATGACACTACAATAAGCTTTCATTTATTTATTTATTTACATATTTATTTATTTATTTATTTAAACTCTTAATTGTGTATTTTTTTTCTTTTCCAGAAATAATGAAAAAAGGTACAGCTATTGCTCAAAATGCCAATACAGTAATAGTTCTCTTTTTTCACTTCCTCTATATTTCCCCCTTTCTCTATCTCATAGGAGCACAAATGCATGCACACACATTTTGATTGTCAGAACCTAATGAGAAACAAAATATATCCATAATCCTTAAAGGTTCCAAATCACATTAAGCCTGATGTAAATTAGCTTAAAATAGGATTGGCTCTTTAATAGTAGCCATTATGCTAATGAGAGAAGACATAAAATAAAGTGAAAATAGGCTGCTCTTCTGCTAAGAGTTAAGAAGTAAGAATAAAAAATTATTAAATTAATGGAAAATCATGGAGGTTATTAAATAAGAAGACCTAGTATTTGCAATTATTTTATTTTATTTAACTATTCTATATGGTTACATATTTTTTCTTAAATGGGAATTCTTTGATGGTTAAAAAAATTATTGAGTAGTTTTAGACTTGTTTTAATAGGAAGCTCAATTTAAATAGTTTACTTTCTACCAATTGTCCTGATTTGAAAGGGTTAGGGTTACTATTAAATAAATTGTTTGCTTTGTGTCATTTCCTGCAATACCTGCAACTCCAGGTACAGGTGAGAAAAAGTGGCCTGTTTTGGAGAGAGCCATTGCCTCTGAAATAAACAATGCTAAGCTTGATGGACTGGGTCTGCCTCTGCTGAGTTAGATAGATCAAAGCAATTCATTACATTGTTTCTTGCTTGAATCTCAGCATGAGATAATATATATAACTGGGAATGATTATGCCAGGGATTTCAAATGTCAAGATCTGAAAATGAAATCGCTAAATTTGCTGGAAACATCAAATTATTGCTAAGAGGATTGCAACAGGTCTTTCTTTAGATATGTACATTCAAATACTTCAGAAACTGTTGATCAAAAATTTGATTATGGTCTTGTTATTATGTAGTATATCATGCCATATTACACTATAATTTACTACAATATAGTAGTGAAACATAGATGCTTACCTAGTCAAATGCATAATGCTTATCAAATTGTCAACCAACTTTCAATTAATTTGTCATCATCAAGATGGGCATATCTAGGCTGCAAACATTTGATTGACCACTACTGAGTTTGCTACCATTTAGAGTCACCAGATGTGTGTATCCCACAGTAGTCATAAAGATCATCAAGTCTGTAAACTATATATATAAATAAAACAGCAGGTTACATTTCAAATCAAGACATTTTAGCAGCCATTGTATGAAAATAGGAAAAACCAAGCTTGGTTTCATTTTGCTACATAGGATCAGACTGATAAGGAAAAATGTATCTAGAAGAAAGCAAAAAGGAAGTAATGGTATTTAAATAAATGAAATAGTTGCTTTTAAATGATGATGCATATGGCCATTATTATTTCCATATAGTAGGCTAAGAGACATATAGTATGGAATGGTTCCTTTAAAAGTCTTGTGGAAGAAAAAAAAAAGCTGGTGGCAGGAATAGTTCCCTCTACATAACTGATTATAACACAGCGATATTGACCTAATGCTATGGTCCTGAGCTCTTATTTTCTGGTAGATCAGATCCTGAGATTGAATGTTTAGTGTGGTTTTTTTTCATATTTGAAGAGACTATTTGCAAAGAAATACTTTGCTCGGAGTGATTGAAAATGGTGTAGACTGTTTACCAAAGGCTGAGAGGTAATTGCAGAATCAATACTTAAAGGTGTGCTGATTAATATTTTATATGGCAAAAGAGATGACAAGTGAATCTCTCTCTTAAATGTTATAAAACAACAGAGGATGTGCTGCCTTTTCCAAATAAAGGCTTAACAGTACAGTATTATACTTGTTTACTTAGAAATTAATCCACTCATTTTGTCAAGCATGCAATATTCTTAATCAACTAAATATGTTGTCTCCATATTATGAGAAGCTCATTTGTATTTTCCATTTTCAAAATTATAAGTAAAGTGGAAAATAAAAGATAGATGTAAAAGATGCATAATCATACAAGTGGCAAAGACATTTGATAATATTGGATAAAACCAAGAAATCTTTTCCAATTATCAAAGAAATAAGATTCAGAAGAAGAGTGGATCATAAAGGAAGAGTTCAGATGACAAATTGTATCTAATACCTATTCATAAACCATAAAGCTGAGCAGAGAGATTTCTTTCTTTAATCTGTCCTAGTAATCCCAATAAAAGGAAAGCTCTTGACTGATCTAGGAGGTTATTGCAAATTGGCAGAACAGACAGCTGCTTTCCAATATATTTGCTGATGGATACTGTGGCATCGTTTATAAATAAGATCTGAGGTGATTACAGATTAATTAACATTGGATAATGCTACTTTGACAATTAAAATCAGTGTTGAAATTAAATGTACTTCAGAGCTTCAAAAAATTGTAAATGGGTGGAATAATTTATGGTTTTCTAGATAGTTTTGGATTACAACTTCCATTATCTCTGATTGGGCAGTCCATGCTGCACCCTTAAGCTTCTGTAGTCTGGTACTGCTACTAACTGGACTTTAACTGGATTAAGAAAATTCTATTTAGCTGGGTGTTCAGGTGTTCAGTCCAGATTGCAGTCTACCACATATTCTCACTAAAAAATTTCTCTGTCATTGTACCTGGTAAACAACTGCCAATTAGTTTTATTTCCATGAGCAAACCTTACTAAAGTTTTTTTGGAGGAAGGGAGGGAATGGTGTTTACAAAATTAAAATATTAAAATGAACATTGATGCAGGGGCAACAACCACCATGCTATTGTAACATATTGATAATGGTAATTGCAAAAGAGATGAGGAACCACATCTGAGAAGATTAAAGAAAGACATTTTTTATGGTGTATAGGGCAGTGCATTCATCTAGGTAACAGGTTGTCCTTGTAACAGAAACTTGCACAGACAAGTTAGATCAAAGTAAAAAAGTAGCAGGCAAATCAGAGATGGAATACATGGGCAGATATCACATATACAGTGGGCTGGGGGAAAATAGAAACTGTTAATTTTATCCATGCCTTCCAGAAACAGCTAATGTCATCTACTTATAATGGGGCAATCTAGCAACAGTATGACTTGAGATGTATGGGAACTGCAACAAGCATTCTTCCAGATCCACATTATGTTTACCTATATAAAAAAAGATGAAATATTTTTCTTTTACCACTCATGATGGTAAAGCACTGATAGGCACTGATGATGTTATCTAATTTGGGTAACGAAACATCTGTAAGAAAAGAACCAAGCTCACCAAGGACCCCTCATTTGCACTTATATTATTTTGATCAAGCACTAAGCATGTCTGTTTGTGCCCCCTTTTAAGTACAAATGATATGCATTGTTTCATAATGAAAAATATTTGATCATCTTTCTTCTGATCATCAGTTGAATTGCCCATTCTTGCCCACTTGGTAAGTGTACTCTAAATTGAAGTAACATCTATCAAATGTACCAACCTCTCTATTGCTTCTCTTTCTCTGTGTTTCACCAAACACTGAAGGAACCAGTTTGAATTATGCCTCATCACTTTTGGATTGGAGGTTTCCCTTAATTCAGCTCCTCCTCCTCCTCCTTGTCCACCACCACCATTACCACCACAGTTATGCTTGTGAAAGGATAGTGGGGCAAGAAATACAAGATAAGGATTGCCACTCAATTTGTGGGGAGGCAGGGAAATGATGAAAGAGAAATAATTGCTAAATTGAAGAAGAGGCAACTGACTTTTAAACAATGCTTCTGTTTTAAATATAAGGAAGTCACCATAGCAGGATATGCCCATAGAGTCTAAGTGAGTTTAGAGCATTAAGAAATGAATGTTATTAGATATAAGTAATCCTGTGTGAAGTTTAGCTCACCTTAACCCTATCATATGCATAATGAGATAGGCAAAATGTTTCAGTAGAATGCTAGCAAAGATTTAATATGTTTAAGTGACTCTTTATCATTTTTGCATCTTACTGAAAAAAGTCCCCAGGTTATTCAGCTCAAGTAACAAAATCCCAAAGCTGAAAATAGGATCAAGACATCCTTATTACTCAGAATGCTCCAATGTCATGTTTCACGTTGTGAGCTCTTTAACAGGATGCCTCTGACAAAAAAATTGTGATTTTCTTCTTTTTGTCATTTAATCTGCTTAAATCTCTGCTTCAGTCTGACCTTATGGACAACATATTACTTCATTTTGACTAGCCTTAGAAACCATAATGTATTTTCTTTCTTTATTAATTTGTTTATTAGAAATAGTTTATTATTCAATATCCCTAGTGCACACTAAGCTCTTTTCCAGGAATAAGAGTCCATAGCTAAAAGTTTCAGAAAAAGGATGTTTAAAGATCAGAGAGACTAGTTTCGAGTTATGCAACTTTCCTTTTGCTGGATACAGACTTCTGTACTGTTGTTCTCCAGGAGTCTGTATCGTGATGTCATGAAGTCCTTTTTTTCCCCTTTCTGTTTCTAACAATTCTAACAACAATTCCAAGAGTTGTACATTAACATCACAGCACATATCATAAGCAACTTGTTTCATTTCCTTCCCAGAATATTTTTATTGTTGAATGTTAAATTTATTTTTGAGTAAATACTTTTGTAAAACTTGATCAGGCAAAAGGAAAAAAATTATTATTCAAACTGAATAAGGAGGAGGCTTTTGACCGTCTGAGGAAAAAAGCTATTTTTTAAAAACCAATCTCTCTCATTAGTCTGGCCTTTTCATTTAGTTTGGCTCATTCAATAAACATGACCAACTCCATGAATTTAAGGAACTGGCAAACTTTACTTGGTTTAAAAGTAAAACAGCTACACATCCCAAATTAACAGACAAGTTTTTCAAAATCCAATTCTCCAGCAGATCAGAGGAAGGCTTGGGAGGAAGATATATAAACTCAGGATATCCTAGAAAAAACAGGAGGAATATTTACTTAGCTTAATCTATGTAAATGAAAACTGTATTCAGTTGTCTGTAGTCAGAATGATCCCTGGTTAAATTAACCCTCAGTTTACTTCTTGGCATGATTTTATACCATAGCTATTCCAATACCCAGTGCTTAAACAAGAGATTTTTCAGTCATTCTATATGATTTACACCAAATAATGTCTGTTATAGAACTGTGGGTTAGTGTGTTCCCAAATTCATTTACACATTTTGTTTTGAGCAGACTCAAACATAATTAAACAAAGTATGTATGTTGAAGATACGGTATTTCAGTAATGGATTTTGATCTAGTGCCATTCATGTAGTTTTGAAAGAGCTGTGGCCATTGACCATAGTTTATTAGCAAGCTTAACAGTTTGATAACAAAGAATGGTTGTGTTCAGGCCTCTGTGTGTTGCTTCAAGTTTTTCCTACCACAATACAGCATGCACTTTACTGGATCAGTAAAGAATACACTTCTCTGTTTGTTCTGTGCCAGGTGGTAATTTTACAAAATAGTCTGTTACAATTTTCCAGACTATTCCTGTTGAAAACCTGCTATTGCTGTCTAGAAGAAATTCACTTGTATGAAAAGCAGATTGACAGCAGACAGGAATCAGTATGACGTACTGGCAAACTTTCAAATAATTCTTACCTGCTTGTTATTTCATATAAAACTCTGTTGCTGATGCAGATAATATGAATGGAGGCACATTTTTCAAATGACAATTTCTCTTTACACTTTCATTGCACAATACTGGGTTGAATCAATGTTGTTGGCCTGACAAGTGCCAGAGGAGTTAATTGCTGCTTCCTCATATACTTATCAAGGAAGATAAAAATGGATTATAGAAAAAGTTGGTAAAATCTTGAAACTATGGGTGAACTTAATTAGCAATGTAAGAAGACATTAGTAATAAATCAGACTGGAAATTAAAATGTCTCACACTTCTTTTTCTATTCCTTTCCTTTATGTTTCTAAAAAGCTATAGGTTAAATGCCAGTCATGTTGATTGATTTGTGTAGGTCCATACTGTATGTAGCATTCATATATAAATCCAGTCATAATAAGATCCAAGTATCTCTTGTTTATTTTGTAACTCCTGAGAATGTTGTCAGTAACTGGGACATTTTATATATTTTTTCCATGCAAATTTTAAAGCAACGAGTCCTTTTCAGAGAAAAGGGGTACATTTAAATATATATATATATATTGGGATTACCTGTAACTTGCTGTAACTGATAATCTTAAATTTTGGATAAAGCTCAAGATTTACTCACTCTCCTCTAGGTATCAGATTCCAGACTATTGACTTTGTTATATTAATACAGTTTAATTTCTAGATGTTTTTCAAAATAAAGGTATTATTGCTTTCACTGCAGCGTGAAAGTTTTTTTTATAAAATCAATTTTATACAGTTATCTCTTTGCAGAAACTTTTTTTCTCTACAACAAGTTTTACAAGGGAAACTTTCTCAGTTATTTCAATTATAGAACTACCAGGGATTCACACAAAAGAAAGATCTGCCAGTTATCTTTTTAAAACTTTGCCCCCTGGGATGCATACCAGTGCAAAAGAAATATTGTCATTCTACCTGCTTGTCTAAATCAACTTATATGCTTATTATTGATCTTTTTATGGAAAGTATATGTGACAGAAAGTGGTTGTCAATAAATTTTATACAAGATTACATTTGAAGTAAAAATATTGGTTTTCACCTATAATTTTCAGTCCTTAATTAGGCAACTATATGCATTATTTTTATTCCATGAGAATTAAAGATAGATGATGATCAGTAAGATTTGCTGGTGAATAATACTCTGATTTTATTTTCTAAATATTGATAAACACATATTTTTATCATATATGTATTGTTATTTATTTGTTGGCTTACCTGCATTCCCAGAAATATATTAAATATTATTCTAGATATGCATATATACAAATGCTGTCTTATTTTAACTATATAAATCAGTAAAATGGTTTTTATGAAAAATAGAATTTCATGAAAAGCCTTTCAGAAATGAATAAATGATTAGATTGCAAAAAAATCTATCGAAAATAAGAGTTCGTTTCATCTAAGGAGACTGACAACTAAACTGATTTAAATCTATTCTTTATTGCAGAGTAATCATTACTGTATTCATATTCTCCATCACACAGTCATAAATGCATGGATGAACAGAACTGTATCTACTCAACTGTTATTATATACACAACAATGTGAAATCACGGCTGCTAGTTTTTAATTGATTTTGGCCCTTCCTTCACGTCAAGTTCTTCCCAAGAACCTAGGTAATGTATCAGCATATCAGCATATATGTGCAGATCCAAGCAGTGTAGCCTTTTGTAATTGACAGATGGAAATTTTGACAACATGCAGATTTTTTTTTCCAGTATTGTCCAAGATTTCTTGGTGTAGTACCCAGTCTGCCGATAATCTCTGGGGCCATCATGGCTAGTTTATGCCATAATCTTTCGATTTTGATTTTCACCTCTTGATATTTTGTGATCTTCTCCAATTCTTTTATGTGATCTTCTTGCATAAGCTGAGTATATGATTGTTTCTTTTGTTCCTTTGCACATTTTACATGTTGAATCATTTGATGATTTTTCAATTCTGGCCATGATTACATACATTTGAATGACTTGCTCTTCTGCAGCCATAACCAAATCTTCAATTTCTTTTCTTTTTTATGTTCCAGTCATTGTCATTTTTTTACCTTTACATACTTACCCCTCAATCTTTTGTAAGTATTGGCCATGTAATTATTATTACTTTACTGTCATTACTCAGAAGATAAACAAGAATTTCTTGCAAGCCAATCCCTTACCTGTTTTTCTTGGGGCAGCTAACCACAAGTATGTGCATCTAGAATCTTAAAACACCTGTTCCCAGAAGCATCAATCTAACAAAACTCTCAGTGAAACTGAAACCTGTGACTTGAAAAGGATAGTTATTATTTTCAGTGAATGGATTGGGGCACAGTTCTGATTCATTCCATTGGAACAAACATATCTATAGCCCTAAGTACACTTAAAATTCATTATTTCCTGTGCATGTTCTCTACTTAAACTTAGCTGCATTTGACTTTCTCAAGAGATAACAGAGGTTATCAGCTGTAAGAGGTCTTACCTGTGCTGTTACATTTAGATACACATGAAGTGAAGTGTGAAATTGCTGAACTTCTAGCTAAAATATACAATCTTTCTCTAAGATCAGGCACTGTACCGGAGGATTGGAGGGAAGCAAATATAACCCCGATCTTCAAGAAAGGATCCAGAGGTGATCCAGGAAACTATAGACCAGTCAGTCTAACCTCAGTTCCAGGCAAACTGATGGAAACCATTATTAAAGATAAAATTACAGGGCACATAGAAAAACAGGCATTGCTGAAAGAAAATCAACATGGTTTCTGCAAAGGCAAATCATGTCTTACTAACTTGTTAGAATTCTTTGAGGGTGTAAATAAATACATAGATAAAGGGGCCCCAGTTGATATTGTATATCTTGACTTTCAAAAGCCTCACCAAAGGCTCCTAAAAAAGCTCTCCAGCCACGGAATTAGAGGACAGGTCTTGTCCTGGATTGGTAACTGGCTAAATTGTAGGAAGCAAAGGGTGGCAATAAAGGGACAATTCTCCGGATGGAAAGAAGTGAGAAGTGGTGTACCCCAAGGTTCAGTTTTGGGGCCTTTACTTTTTAATTTATTCATCAATGATCTGGATGTAGAAGTTAATAGTGAAGTAGCCAAGTTTGCTGATGACACTAAATTGTTCCGGGTTGTGAAAAGTGAAACTGATTGTCAGGAGCTCCAGAAGGATCTCTCGAAATTGCGTGAGTGGGCAACAAAGTGGCAAATGCATTTTAACCTAAACAAGTGCAAAGTTATGCACATTGGGGCAAAGAACCCCAATTATACTTACCAACTGATGGGGACCAAACTTTCTGAGACAACCCAAGAAAGGGATCTTGGGGTTTTGGTGGACAGCTCGATGAAGATGTCAACCCAATGCGCAGCAGCAGTAAAAAAAAAGCAAATTCCATGCTTGGCATGATTAGGAAGGGAATCGAAAATAAGTCAGCAAGTGTTGTATTGCCTCTGTACAAATCGATGGTGAGACCACACTTGGAGTACTGTGTACAGTTCTGGTCACCGCACCTCAAGAAGGATATAATGGAACTGGAAAAGGTGCAAAAAAGGGCAACAAGAATGATCAAGGAAATGGAGCGCCTCCCTTATGAAACCAGATTGCAACGCCTTGGTCTCTTCAGCCTTGAAAGACGGCGTTTAAGGGGTGACTTGATCGAAGTGTATAAAATCATGCATGGGATAGAAAATGTGGATAGAGAAAAATTCTTTTCTCTATCACACAATACCAGGACAAGGGGGCACTCCCTAAAGCTTATAGCTAAGAAAGTGAGGACAAATAAAGGGAAATATTTCTTCACCCAGAGGGTCGTTGATTTATGGAATTCACTTCCTGAAGGGGTCGTGACAGCTGTCAGCCTTGACAGCTTCAAGGCAGGGCTAGATAGATTCATGGATGCAAAGTGTATTGGTGGTTATTAAAACAGATGTCCATGTGCCGCCTCTATGTTGGTTGAGGCAGGCAGGATTCCCTTGAGTATCATTTGTTTGGGGGTCAAGGGAAAGGGAGGGTTTTGCCTTCTCTTTCTGCTCAAGATCCCCATGTACATTTGGTGGGCCACTGTGTGACACAGAATGCTGGACTCGATGGGCTTTGGCCTGATTCAGCATGGCTCTTCTTATGTTCTTATGTTCTTAAGTGATTTCACACAGAATCATTTTAAAACAGTATGTTACTTTTCAGTCTGTATGTGGACCGAAATGTATCCAATTAGTAAAAAATGCTTCCAAAAAGATGTTTTTGTCCTGTAACCCTTCCTGGCATCTTTAAACCTGAAGCAAATTTGCACCTGTTGAAGTGTGCCAAAAAATTGTAAAATGAAGATAATGGCCTACACTTGACTGCCGGTGCATGGCTTGCTCTACTAGAATTGCAAATGATCTAGTGTACATGTTGGCATTTAAGATACTCTTGATATTATGGTGTTAAAAGAATGTGAATATATAGCAGGTCATGACTTGCTACTGCTAATCAAAGTTATTTGTGGTTAGCACTGGGGCAGCTCAGGTATGCATGATTGCTCTAATAAGACAAGATTCTGAATGTGAAGTATAAGAAGGAAAAAGATAAACAATCAATGAATGGTAAATGCTGTTTGAGGACTATTAAATGAGTAGTTGCTAAACTACTCTTACAGAATTTTCACCGGTTTCTCTATTAGTATTTGTTAGCATATATGGATGTTGATAAATGAAGTAGTTGAATTTCTAAAATGTATCTGTCATTGATTTAGTGGCCAATAAAACCTTACCTTTTAATTTCCTATCTAACTTTCTGAACCAGTGAGTCATTATGCTGAGATATAATTTACAAGGGTACTACACTAAGCAGAGGCCTGGAGTAGCGGTTCTCAACCTTTTCCGGGGCTCAACCCCGGCCCGCATCACAATAGGGAAAAAAATGGCCGACCCCCCCAAAAAATGGCCGACCAAAATAATAAAAAAAATGGTGGGCCCGCACCGCGCATGCGTGGCACAACGGGGCACACCATGCATGCGCGGCGCGACAAGGCGAGTCACGCATGCATGACGTGACGGGGCACATCGCGCATGCGCAGCATGACGGGGCGCATCGCGCATGCGTGGTGTGGCAGGGCGCATCGCGCATGCGCGGCATGGCAAGGCGCATCGCGCATGCGCGGCGTGGCAGGGTGCATCGCGCATGCACAGTGCGACGGCCCGCAGCGCACATGCACAGCATGGCAGGGCGCATCGCGCATGCACAGTGCGACAGCCTGCATCGCGCATGCACGGCACGATGGGGCGCATCGCGCATGCGCGGCTCGACGGCCCGCATTGCAATAGGGAAAAAAATGGCCGACCAAAAAAAAATGGCGGACTGCGGTGCTTGGCGACCCCCGTGAAATGGTCGTTCGACCCCAAATGGGCTCGCGACCCACAGGTTGAGAACCGCTGGCCTGGAGCAAATTTTCATTTAATACTTCCTTTAGAACAGGGGTGGAGAATGATGGCCATTTTGCAATCCATGAGATTCAACTCCCAGAATTCCTGAGCTATAATAATTCCCCACCCCTGCTTTAGAACCTGACACAAATGATCATATCAGCTATATGATAGTAGTATAACTACTACTATGTGATAGAAGAAAGGACTATAATTTAATTATAGGACTCAGTTTTTTTTCTCACTGAATAGCAATAGGAAATAGGTAACAGGAATGTTCTGAACCCAAAATATAAGAAAACTATAGATATTTAACAAAATAATATTAAGAAAAAGAGACAAATATTTTGGTCATGGAGCTTCCTATTTATTACCAGGAGTTAGATATTGTTGTTGCTGTTGTTCCCTTTCAAGACACAATATGGATCACAGAAGCTGTTGTAGAAAATTTCAAACTAATTATTAATATGGTATTGTGACCAGGTTGTAGTACTAGTAACTTTATTTTACACCTATAACTAAGTATACTAGAAGATACACAATTTAATTACAATATAAGACATAGACAATTAACTAAAATGTACAACTGAAATTAAAATTTACTCTTCCTCTTCCTGTCTCCCTCTCTCTCTGCATATGTGTCTCTGTGTCTGTTTGTTTACCATTGAAGGTGTTATATAATTAATATTTTTATTTATCACATTTATATAGCTGCTCATCTTATGCATGTGACTCTGAGCAGCATGCACACCATACATCTTCTTCTGTATGGAAATCTCATAGTCCCAGATGCTTGTATATGGTGCTATGAGGAATTGATTCTTTGATTCACTCAAACAGGTTTGATATTTTGTGCTGAATGCAAACTATTTTGCAGGTAACTGTTTCCCCCCAGGAACTAGACTCAAATCAGCATTTAGAATGTATTAGTAGTCTTCAGGCCAGTTTTCAGTCTTCCTCTGACTGCCGGGAGTCAAGCTTCTAGCAAAATGTGTACGATCCTGTTTAACATTTTGTTTTGTTTTGTTTTGTTTTTCAAACCCAGAATCAGAGCCTGTCCTTTAGGTTACTTGATTCATTCAATGAATAAATGGTTGAATATTTAAATTTCAGCAATGTCATTCATTATTAAAGTTAAGGTTAGAGCTTTTGCAATTTTTGTATAAATCAAAGAGATTTCACCTGATAGCTGAGCTATGTTTAAACATGGCTTACTGCTATTCTGAAATAGAATCTACCATATTTTAAACAGACCTGTTCAAAACTTAAAATAAAAAAAACAGAGTAAGCTTAACAGGGCTGAACCTTTTGGTCTAACCATCTACCAAAATTTACATCCTCCTTGGCCCATCTTGTGTCAAAAAAAGCAAATTGTGGGTATTTCTCCTGCCATTTACTCTATGGTAGGAAACAAATAAAACTAGCAAAATCTATCATTCACTTAACTTACTGCATGTTAGAAATATAAAGGCAGAACCACAGTTCAGCTTTATAACTGAGGGTGTAAAAAAGCATAGAAAGAAAGAAAGAATACCAATATAGTTGCATACCACTTGTTAAAAAAAGGTCCATATTTTTCACATTGCTGTGTTCTGACTGTTTCTTTAAAATTTTGCATCCATTCTATCATACAATTCTCTATATATTCTTTCTCTGTGTTGTATCTCAGTAGGACCTTATTTGCACCCTAACAGATGGTATTGGTTTTCCTTTAAACATCCCTCCCACATTTTTAATATCAGAATTTATCCTTCCAACAATTTGTAAATTCATCAACCATCTTTGCTGAATAATTCTCTCTGTGTCTTTAATTTATTCATTGAATCTGAGTGGATCATGTCTGCATAATTATGTTTTTCTTGCTATAATTATATCTAACATAGAAGGTATTTGAAGGAGAGACCAACAATGAAATTGTTGGCTTCTTATTTTCCTTATAGAATTCTATAAACTTTGTCTAATAAGATGTGCTTTTACATTTTTATCCTGCTTTGTGACTCTCTGCCATTAATACTTGTAAAACTCATTAACTAAACAGGCTTTTCCTAGTACAGGCAGTTATCTACTTACTACCACAATTGGCCTGGAATCTCAGTTGTTGAGGAAAGTAGTCATGAAGCAAGATATGGCACGACTCTTCACTCTCAATAACTGCAATCCTGGTTTTCCCAGGTGTGGACATTAAATGGACTGCTGGAGATAGGGCCTGGCTCATTAGGGATTGCAAATAGTGATTTTAGACTACTTTGCAATGGGTCCTAAATGTGAACAGGTTGTCAAGCACCCAAAATGTGGTCTTCTGACTGCCTCCATCCAACATAACACTTTACAAAAGCATTTCCATGTGAATGGTCTGTGAATACTCATTAAGCAACTGGTTTTAAGTCGAGGACTATCTATACTGCTATTCTACTACTCAGGAATCTTATCTACCATATTATCTATAATCAGCAACTTGCTTTATGAATGGAACTGATTTATGATTTACAATTTGGATAGGCAAGAACACCTCTGTCTTTTGAAACTTTTACTAAGCTTGACCAGAAATATTCCTCTGTGACAAAGTTTCTTGGCATCTATCAAGTTTCCTGTCATGCTTATTGCTTTTTAATTTTTGTTGAAATTCGAAAAGATACTAATATGTTTTTATAGGTTCATCAATTTTCTTAAAAACATAAACAGTGACATAATTAAAATTCTCTCTGAGATCATAATTGGTGCCAGTTGGAACTAACTTAGAACTAAAGACTAACTTAAACCCCTTTAGGGAGGGATATCTGTCTTAGCAATTTTTAAAAATATATTATAAAGCTACAAACTGCATAAGAACAAGTGTTTTGATTATTCTACAAAATCAACTCTAGGACATTGAGAAGTTGATGACACTCCAAAATTTTTCATGGAAAGGAGTCACATTTGTACCTACAGCATCTGTAAGTAACCTGTCAAGGGTATGGTATCTTAGTTTGGATTTCAGAATCTGTAGACTGCTGGAACAGAAGTACCAAAAATTTATTTATTTATTTATTTTATTCGGTCTTGTATGCCGCTTCTCTCCGGAGACTCGGAGAGTAAGTAAGGCGCACCATAGAATGCTTGAGTTTAGCTATTCTTACCTCTGTTTTAATTTTGTTTATAACTTTGTATCTGCTTTCTTTCTACCAAAATTAAACATAAATTATGTTTGTTGTTTTAATGGTCAAGGATTCAGAAGTTAGCTTATTTGATCTGATACAGGCAATGTGGCTAGTCAATTTTTTCAGAAATCATGCCCTTAGAAAATGTTGAAATAGTATTTAAAACAGCTTGCAGTCACCTATCTATCTTCTGAAACTCTGAATAGCATCTATTGTTTTATTGATCCAATTGCTTCATTTCCTATATTTCCCTAATTGGTAGATATTTAACTTTACTCCAAAGATTATTTTTTTTAGACAAGACTACATATGAAGGAACTGAATGCAAATATTCAAACTAGTTGAAGATGCCAATATAGTTGAAGCATAACTGAATATATTTTATTGTATTATATTCCCTGTATTAAATCACCAAACGCAAAGTCAATATACAGGTCTGAAGCCAAGATTGTTGAGAGCAATGAAAAAATTAAAATGAACTAGCATTTTCAGTGCTGACCTGAAATATTACCATCTGTGCACATAAAATAAGTTATCTATAAGTCATCCTGATGGCCAACATAGTTCTTTAAATGTTTTAAATTGTCTTGTAAATGATCCCATTCTATCCCTTTCTGTCTGTCCAAACTAAATGTCATTTTCATGCTTGTTTGGTTTCTTGGTCCCCAAAGCCATTGGATGGAAGAGGCAACAGTGTATAACAAACTGAGGTTCTTATATTGATTTGAAACTACTGACCATATATTTGGCTTCAGGCCTCTAGTTTATTTTGTGAAAAATGAAAGCATTTGAAATATCTTAACCTGAGGACAAAAAATAGTTACATGATATTTTCATCAACAGATGAAAAAGATCTACTGGAGAATAAGGGTAACTAATTACCAGTCACTCTGTATATTCAGAACAGACAGAAGTACAAATTGTTTCACCATCATCTTTATTTCACTGGTTAAGTAGTACCAGGAGTAATTGCCCTATCTGTAAGTGAAAATAAAAGGTGTTTTTTTTTTCATTTAGAGCATCTTCAGCATTTGGGGCAACATCATTTAACAGATCACTTATAATGATCACTTGAACAGAAAAAGACCTATCCTATGAAAAGAACAATATGATCTACACTCCTTGACTAATGTGTGCATTGGGAAAGAAGAGCACAGGCCGGTGGGTATAAAACAACCAGGTTTAGGTAAGCCAGGCATAAATAGGATGAAACAGATTGCATTCTAAACCCATGATAAGTTATACTAGTATCATCATAGTTAAAGCGCAAAGGAGTTGGATCATTTTTTTCCCGAGTGCAATTACAGTAATTGCTATTAAGGTTGACTTAATTATGCACCATGATTGGGATATATCAATTTATTTATTTAAATTCAATTTATTTTGAAATTGATTTTAAAATAAATCCAATAAATTCAAAAAAATCAACCAACCTGGCAATTTGCATTGATTCGAACTAAATCTCCAAATCAACTCTTATCTGACTCAATTTAAATAGGCCTAGATTCTCTATGTAAATATAAAGAATCCAGAACAGTTAAGTTAACTTAACTTGATAAATGACTTAGCAATTCAATGGAAACTTAAAATTTTCTCAAAGTCATATATATCACTGGTACTCTGAGAGCTTACATTCTAGCTGCCATTTATTGTAAACCCTGAAGCAATTACAAAATAACAGTTAAAATACAATGATACAAACAAATGAAAAACCATATTAAAATAGCCCATTCAAACAGAAATAGGTGAACTGGTGAATTGTAGAGCTGATCTGCTAAATTTTTGAGATGGATATTTGGTAGTGTGACACTAAATACTGGCTCATGATATACATGTTTGTTGTATTCCTGAGCACAGGCTGTAAGATGAAAGGGTTCTCAAGGGCAGCTGATTCCTAGGTTAGGTAAGACGGTAACCACATTTGTCAGCTACTCATTCATTCCTGATAAGCAAGCTTGTAACTTGGGTGAATATACAAATGATTTGTGCTAATATATATAGGAAAGAATGATTTCTTCCTCCCATATTTGGGTTTACAGGGTGCAATCTAAAAAATAACCACTTGACACACATATCCACTCCCTGACTACTAACAAAGCGGGACAGAGCCTGTGGCTTGAGGCTAAAGCTTCTGCCTAGCATGCAGACTGCCCAGGTTCGAATCCCAGAAAGGGTGAATTCTGACTGAAGAGAGGTAAATAACTCGAAATAGCTATCTCAGAAATCCCTTATTTCTTTGTTAACAATTTTAAACAACATATATATATATTTGTGCTTGCAGATGGCTCTGGGTTGAGCTGAAACAAGCAAAGGAAAGAATGATTTCTTCCTCCCATATTTGGGTTTACAGGGTGCAATCTAAAAAATAACCACTTGACACACATATCCACTCCCTGACTACTAACAAAGCGGGACAGAGCCTGTGGATTGAGGCTAAAGCTTCTGCCTAGCATGCAGACTGCCCAGGTTCGAATCCCAGAAAGGGTGAATTCTGACTGAAGAGAGGTAAATAACTCGAAATAGCTATCTCAGAAATCCCTTATTTCTTTGTTAACAATTTTAAACAACATATATATATTTGTGCTTGCAGATGGCTCTGGGTTGAGCTGAAACAAGCAAAGGAAAGAATGATTTCTTCCTCCCATATTTGGGTTTACAGGATGCAATCTAAAAAATAACCACTTGACACACATATCCACTCCCTGACTATTAACAAAGCGGGACAGAGCCTGTGGCTTGAGGCTAAAGCTTCTGCCTAGCATGCAGACTGCCCAGGTTCGAATCCCAGAAAGGGTGAATTCTGACTGAAGAGAGGTAAATAACTCGAAATAGCTATCTCAGAAATCCCTTATTTCTTTGTTAACAATTTTAAACAACATATATATATTTGTGCTTGCAGATGGCTCTGGGTTGAGCTGAAACAAGCAAAGGAAAGAATGATTTCTTCCTCCCATATTTGGGTTTACAGGGTGCAATCTAAAAAATAACCACTTGACACACATATCCACTCCCTGACTACTAACAAAGCGGGACAGAGCCTGTGGATTGAGGCTAAAGCTTCTGCCTAGCATGCAGACTGCCCAGGTTCGAATCCCAGAAAGGGTGAATTCTGACTGAAGAGAGGTAAATAACTCAAAATAGCTATCTCAGAAATCCCTTATTTCTTTGTTAACAATTTTAAACAACATATATATATTTGTGCTTGCAGATGGCTCTGGGTTGAGCTGAAACAAGCAAAGGAAAGAATGATTTCTTCCTCCCATATTTGGGTTTACAGGGTGCAATCTAAAAAATAACCACTTGATATATATATATGTAGGTCTTTGGTTCTTCGGGTTTTCTCCCGCGTAGAATTTGAAGTGTCTTGGCAACGTTTCGATGAAATCTCATTCATCATCTTCAGGCTGGTGCTTTTGGCTTCTGCTTCTAGGAGCAATGTGTGGTCTAAGCTGTTTTTTCCTTTTAACTGCCAGTGAGGGTTTGAACTGATTGGCTGGGAGCTTGGCTATGTTCTGATTGGTTAGGGGCTTGGCTGTGCTCTGATTGGCTGGGGGGTTGGCTGTGTTCTGATTGGCTGGGGGAGTGTTCTGTTTGGGTGGGGGCTTTGTTGTGCTGGAGAGGTTCAAAGTGGCCAATGTTGCAGCTCTGGTCTGGCTCCTGGTCTGTGGTCTTGCCTCATCATTGGTGTGGGTTTGGGTTTGCTTTTTGCGTGGATGTGTGGAGGTGGCATCCTGTGTGTTTCTGGTGTCAATCTTTGAGTTAGGAATACGTTTGTCAATAAGGGCGGGTTTCCAAATGGCTGGTAGGCGGGAGGTATCATCTCGTTTGTTCATGCTGTGGGGGCATTTTTCTATCTCGATGGCTTCTCTGATTATTCTGTTATTAAAATGTTCAGTTTTGGCAATTGTTCTGGTCTTTTTGAAATCAATTTCATGTCCTGTGGCTTTAAGGTGTTGGACCAGGGAAGAAGTTGGTTCCTCTCTTTTGACTGAGTTTTTGTGTTCTTCAATGCGTGCATTTATCCTTCTGTTGGTTTGTCCAATGTATGTAGTGGGGCAAGCAGTAGATGGGATTTCATATACCCCTTGATTTTCTAACTCAATTTTGTCTTTAGGGTTTCTTAGGATGGTGGATATTTTTCTGTTTGTGCAGAATGCTGTTTTGACGTTATATTTGTGCAGGACTTTGCTGATCTTGTCTGTGGTGCCTTTTATGTATGGGAGGAGGGCTTTGCCGTTTTCTTGTTCTCTGTCATGGATTTTAGTGGGAGTTTCTTTTTGGATTAAGTTGGAAATCTTATTTCTTGGGAATCCGTTGGATGTTAGTACATTAGTGAGAGTGTGTAGTTCGGTTTTTAGGTGTTGTTCGTCAGCTAGGCATTTGGTTCTGGAGATGAGTGTCTTGGCTACGGAGTTGATCTGTGCTGGGTGGTGGTGTGAGCGTGCGTGCAGATAGCGGTATATACATACACACACACACACACACAGATATACATACACACACACACACACACACACACACAAGGGGGAATACAAGAATAGAAAAGTCTCCTATGAAAACCCATGCTGGTGTTTATTTTATTATCTTGTACTTTGGAAAGACAATGCATGACATAAATCAAACAAATGGTGTTGACAATAAAAATACTAATATGTGACCCAATAATCTTATAATTTGATTACTTTTTTCTGCACATATTAATAATCCATCCATGACATTACAGTTTTATAATGGTCATAAATGCAATTATGAATATGTGTGTGTATGTAGATAGATAGATAGATAGATAGATAGATAGATAGATAGATAGATAGATAGATAGATAGATAGATAGATAGATAGACAGACAGACAGACAGACAGACAGACAGACAGACAGACAGACAGACAGATTTACTTTGTACTCACTCTTTGTCCTAGGGGCCAGTTAAGCATTTATTTTTTATTTCATTTTTTGGTATAGTTAGAGTTTTAAAATTGTCACAAAAAAGGATAAATTTTATGACATTTTCAGTTTTCATTACAATCTTGAGACTGTTAGGAAAATGGATTAATGTTGCTGCTTTTTTGTCCTCATTACAGCCTGTTATGAGAATGGATTAATTTTATGACATTTTCTTTTCTCGAAGAACTATAATCTTTGTTATGAATATTCAGAGAAAATGAGAACACATCAAGCATTAAAGAGCTGTGAGAATTCATGACAAAGACTGAAACAACAATAGGTAATGGCACCCAACCCATTTTTCTGACAGGAAAGGGAAACTAGAATATACTATATTTCCTTCATGTTTTTGAGTAAATTGGAACTGGAGGTGTGGGATTCCTTATTATAACAACACTGATGTTAGATACATTTTTTTACTGTTTAGCACAATACATATAATGTGAATAGCATGCATACATAAATGACCATTAAGCTGTTCCTTTTGGGGATAAGCCACATTATGCAAAATGAAAAAAAAAGAGAAAGAAATCATCAAAAACATTAAAGGCATGAAAAAGATACATGGCGAAATCTAATGACATTCAGTATTATTCATAATAGAACTCCCAAACTTTCTATATTTGCAAACCTTCTTTGTTTTCAGCACATCCATATTCAATATTCATACATTGCTTCCCATTCTTTAAACTTGTCATACCTCTCTGAGGATCTCATCAGCTCCATCTAACTATGATTTTTTCAGATTCCTCCTTCCTGTCAACCCACTCACTCTTTTCCCACGTGTTTGCTTGGTGATTCAATCCTCATTTGTTCTAAATGACCAAAACTACTCATTTTATTTTCTGCTTACGGATCACTTTCTTTTGTATTCAGTCCACATTCATTCAGCCCCCATAATTTCCTGAGGTTATCTCTCCTTGTTTTGCCACACACACTTTTTAAGTAAATTATTTTTACTGCATTCAATTTATTTTTAGGTTTCTCCAGACATGGCTAAGTTTCACCCTTAGGCAGAAGCACACTCTTATAAACAGTAATTTTTGCTTCTTTTGACATTTTGACACTATCTTTTTTACCAACATTTGTGTATCTAAATTTTATTCATTCCTTTCCTGCTTGAGGTAAACTTTCTATCAAGACTCACAAGTTAGACTAGTTTTTGCTCTAGTTTTTTCATCCAGAAATAGTTGATGAAATATTTGTATTACAATAGTTCACTCTGTTTCCTCTGTGGAAAAGGATTAGGTTTATCTTTGTTAAGTTTCAGACCATATTAAGTTTCAGATCCATATTCTTCAAGGAATTATGCAATCTATCTAATATTTGAAAAATCGTTTCAGTTTTTTCAGTTTCATTTATTTGCCCACAATAAATGCCCTTGTAACATCACTATAAGAATTCCTTATATTTTAAAGAGCCAAGAATGTGTTACACACATCTCTCTTACACCCTTTTCAATACGGAGCAGTCGCTAAGATTTCATTCTTACTTATGCTTTAATTACTATATGCAGGTAATCCTCAATTTAAATCATTTAGTGGCCTTTCAAAATTAAAACGGCACTGAAAAAGGAATTTCTGACCTTTTTTTTCATTGTTGCAACCTTTGCAGCATCTCCATAATTATGTGATCAAAATTCAGATGCTTGACATGTGGTTGATATTTATAACCATTGCTGTTTCCCAAGGTCATGTGATCAACTTATGTGAACTTCTGACAAGCAAAGTCAATGGGGAAACCAGATTCATTTAACAACCAGGTTACTAACTTATCAACAGCAGTGATACACTTAACAACTGTGGCAAGAAAGGACTTAAAATGGGACAAAATTCACTTAATAAATGTCTTACTTAATAACAGAAAAATTTAGCTCAATTGTGGTCATAAGTCAAGGACTACCTATATACCATAGCATTTAGCTCCCAATTTTCCAGTCCATATTGCACATATGTTCCATCATTGAAGCCTCTCAATAAACATTCAATAAATTTTCTTTTCCACATGTATATATTTCCCAAAGATCTGCTGACGAGGAAAAATCTGCTCAGTTATATTCAATGTGTTCTCTTATATTATATATCTATTATATCTATCTATCTCTATCTCTATCTATTTATCTATCTCTATCTATCTATATCAATTTCTCTGTGTGTGTGTGTCTGTGTGTGTGTGTGTGTTTGTTTTGCTCTGTCTCTCATTATCACCTTTCATATCTTTTTAATTGTGAAGGCTCTAGTTGCCAAGGTTCGAAGCAAAGAGCCGCAATCACACTGGATAATTATCAAAATGAGGCATAAGAATATTCTTTTTCATACTTTCCATTAGCACAACTTCTATGGCACTTTGTTGAATAATCCTTTTCATTTAGTTCCAAATAGTGTCCGTATTCCTTTCTTTACATCCCTTTTGAATTCATTTTCTTGGAAGATTAAGATTTTTATTAATATAATTCTTTTTCCTACTTTCTCTTCCTACAGCAGCCTAGTCCCATTCTAGTTTTACATTGTTCCTTTTCTTCCATGTTCCCTTTTTCCCCCAATATCTGGTCTTTCCCACATTCAGGACTTTTCATTACCCTTGCATTCTCCAATAATTTTCTAAACTGCTCATCATAGATAAGCAAATCATCAAAGTAATTTGAATCATTCATTTTCTACGTATATGCATGAATAGACCTATACTTAAATCATGTATCTGAAGCAAAACTATCTTTTTTTTCTCAGCAGATATTCAGAAAAAAATCATTTAGAGACTTCAGAATATCCCAATCATCTTTCATGTACTTTCCTTTCCAGTTTTCATTCACCCATTCAGGACACCTAACAAAATATTTACCCTTGCCTGGATTGCATGTATTCAGAAAGTTGCACAATTTTTCCTGAAACTCATCAGGATATAAAATATACACATATGTATAGTGGTTAAGTTTGCAGTATTTCAACCTTTCTTGGTCTGCCTCTGAAGCAATGCAAAGATACATGAACCATGTTAATGCTTTGGATAAATTTAAAGAATGATTCAACCAAATCTTTATCTAATCTAATGGAATCATTTGTCTGAAGCTTTACAAAGGTCTAATAAACAACATTAATATAATGCTGAATGGTTTTTCCTAATTTAGCAAACTGTATGCTTAGATAGTACATCACACTCTACATTATAAGAAATGAATATAGTTTAACATGAAAATGATGAAGTATAACAGAAAGAAAGGGATCTAATCCTTAATTTAAATTTAATTTAAATTAGAACCAACCATAAAGTTAAATCATGTTGCATAATTTCTCTCTGTTTCCCTTTTTTAGAATTATTGTATAAAACATAACCATTATGTTTTGGTCATTATGAATTCATTTGAATATATATAATCACAGGTTAAATATGTATAAGAGCCAAATTTCAAAGACATTTTCTTGATGTATAGGTAAACTGAAATTATTAATTTATTGTGTATAAGCTTGAAATATTACATATAAAAACATAACTGAGAACTGGGTAATCCATGAACACAAAACAAGTTATGATTTCTCTCCCTGTAGCTTTTTGTTATTTGTTTTACTTTTCACAATTAAATCAAATCCTTTCAATAGCCTCTTAGAAGACTTACTCTTGGACTAGCCCCATTTATCCTAGCAGTGAATCTTTACAAAAGGCAATTATACCCACCATGACTATTGCATCAGCCATTGCTAAACACTAGCCTTCCAAGAAAAGAGATGCTGGAACAAATGTGTACTTATATATTATTAGCAACAGTTTTTGAATCTCTGATAACAAACAGTTTTGGGCACATGTGTAGCCACAGCAAGCATCTTAGAATTCTGTTTTTAATACAAACTGTTTTTAGTCAAGGGTTTTTTAGTCAAAGGTTTTTGTATGTATTTCTCCTAACTATTCAGATATTGTTCACCTTTGGATATTTGCATATGGCTGACCACAATAAAGCCTTTCAACAATAAAGACTGATCTCTAATCCCTAATCATACCACACAGCCATGTAGGGAGACTCCCCTATTAACAGTTCAAGCCAGAAGCTTTCAAAATATTTTTGACAATGCCTTCTAAAATAAGTGTCATATTGTTAACTCTGGATGCAGATCTTACAAAGAGCTTTTGAAATCTACTCCCAGACAAATACATGCATGCCATGTGCATAGATATTTGTTTGTTTGTTCAGTTTCTATAGCTCCCCAATTTAACGTTAGAGAGCGTTGTAATGCACTATGAAGTGATATATAAGTCTAAGTGCTATTACTAAATGCTATTGTTATCTAATACAAAGTAAATGATATCTGTAGATGTAGATTTCCCCAGAAAATAACAGACCATAGGATTTTTATCCTAACATGGTTGAAGACAACATATTGATTGATAAGTTTACATTTTGTCATTAACTAAGATGATTATAAGCACTCTTAATCTGTTTTTTCATCATTGTTGTACAATATAACATGCTCTGATATTCAGTAAGACAATGTTAAAAATAATGGTGAAGAAATATATCAGAGCTTATCCTTTCTCCAAAGATATTTGCAAAAACTATAATTAACAATTTCCTGCAAATCTAGGCATTAATACCCAGTACTGACATGAAACAATTTTATTTCTGATCATCATAATTTTAGAAAATATAATCTCCAATCACTTACTTTATTCTGAATAATTAATTGAATTTTTGCTATTATCTTATTTTCATAATACATATTTAATATCCAGCATGCTATGCTGTTTCTAAAGATGAATAGTGTGATTCTGTATTATATTTCATATAACTCCCTTCAGTAGCTTAATGAGTTTAACCCTATTATAATTTTTGTCGGCATTTCTAAATGACACCACAATAATTTACCTTTGCAAGGCAACTCAATATGCTGCCTTCGTGCAGCTGGGAAGCCAGTGGCAGTTTAGCTGATCTTTGTTGTTTGCCAATAGTAAAGAAAGAACAGATGGTGAGTCAGCCTCTATTCAACATGATTGCATTATGAAAGCATTTTTTATTATATATATTTAGTATTTTGTGCTGATGTGCTGCAATTCTACCCTGCAAACAATTACACAACTACTATAACTTTGGTCTATAACTTTGACTTCTTACAAAACATACAAACTGGTTTCCTAATTGGCCATGATTTATTTATATTCCTAAATATATATACCAGACATGTCAAACTCGCAACATCACATGACATCGCGCAATAAATCGGAGCTTTTTCCCCATTGCCGACAATGGGGTGGGCGTGGTTTCCCAGTAATGTGTCTGGCCCATGGGCCAGCAGTTTGACACCCCTGATATATACCATTATTTATTGGTACAGCATATGTGTACCAATTAAACACCAGTAGAAAATTTAAAATACTGTACAAGAAAAATAATCTCAAATCTGAAACATAATGAAAAGAGGATATAATCTAGCTTTTGCAAGCCATGGCTATTGTAATGGTATATGGGAATGATTTGCAAGATTGATGCCAGCCTTTCTAGATAGACCAGATAGGAAACACAACCAGATCAGCTAATTTTACTTTATTATAAGATTATATCAATAGAATCTTGTAAGTCTCTTTTATAGCTAGAGAACTGTGATGTGGGGTGGGTATGTTTTCTGAGCCTCTTCCTCTACTCATTATACAGCTGCAGGCTCTTATCTGACCATTCACTAGGCAGTTCCTCTTCCCCATCTCCATTATGGCTATTGCTAGAAACTTGTCAAGTTTTCTAGTGGTTATCTAAGTTAGGTCCTGCAGAATGAAGATCATAATTTGTTGATCAGGGATCGATGATTTTGGCCCTGTCAGTTTGTGTATAGAAATTCCAAATCATCTACTCAAGCTAGTTAAGGCTGATTAAATAAATTAATGTGCCAGGTCAGAATCAATTTGCCTTTTTAGATATGAAGACAATTTATCCAGTAGGGTGATGTGAACCAAAGACTCATCTCAGAGCAAGTGTTTCAGCCAAAATTTGAGATGGGAAAATCACAGGCAGCCCCAGGAGAAATGAAGTAGATACCAGTCAAATAAGGGCATTTGAGGTTGAGTGAGATACACAAAGTATGTCTTTCAGAAACCTAGCAGTTTTAATTTTAGAGTCCCCCCCCAAAAAATGTTATTATAAGATTGATGTCTCTAATTTTCTTTTTTGATGGCTAAATTTGGTTAAACTTGTCAGCTGGTGCTCAAAACTGTGGAAAACCACTGTGCTGTGTTCCCTCATGGAGAACAGTGTCATGGCCCCATTGGAGCCCAGTTCGGAGAAGAAGGAGGAGGAGTTTGAACTGGGACCATCTGAAAGGACTGGCATGTCTCCCTTGGCATGTTCAGAGAGGCCAGGAGTTGAGGATAATACTGTCATGGGCCCCTCACGCATTAGGGGACGTGGTCGACAAGATGGAGAGTTGCCTGCCTGCACAGACACAGGGGAGAATTGGCTCCTGACAAGCTCTGCTGATAGACAAATGGTTTCCTCTGATGAGGAACAAGTGCCTACTCCACTTGTTTCAAGGGCAAGGAGAATGGAGTGTAGGTAAGCTCGGAGAAGGGCTGCAAGGCTACTCGGGAGAAGGTCTCTTCACCCCTCCTCAAAAGGAATACCCTGGAGTGAGAAGCCATGGGGAGTTAGTCTTTGCCAGGAACAATTGTTTGCTTTGGATTACACTCCCTCCAGCTATGAGTCATGCCTGTTGCTGTCTGCCTTGCCTCTCTTGGAAGATTGCTCTTTGCTTTTTGTCTTGGATCTAGCCCTCATCTTGTGGACTGCTTTTGGCCTTTGCTTCACTATGCCTTTGAAACTGCTTCTTGCCTTGGACCTTTCCTTTGCCCTTCAGACTGCCATTGTCTTCTGCCTGGATTCTGCTTAGAAGACTGGATTTGGATCATGCCCTATGAGTGTGCTCCTACTCTGTGGACTTTATTTGGACTATAGGGAGTGTTGATTCGGGAACTGAGGGTGACTGCCTTCAGGGTAGTATGCAGATGGAGCCTTACCAGTCATTGGAGGCCATTTGCTGGAACATTTGTTGAGAGAAATAAAGGACTCTCTAGAAGCCTGCCATGCCTTGACCATCTGGGTCATAATAAACAGCTACTGTAGCACAGTTGTGCAATATCCTATCATCTTCTTATCTAAAAAGGTTCCAAGCAGCTAGTCTACTCACTTGTTTCTTCAGTGCTGTGATCATTGGCTCTGCTTTTACAAAGCCATCTTTAATTTATGATATTTTCCCTGGAAGTCCAACAGTATATTAATTTCTGATGCTGCTGCCTTGTACTGTTTAACCTTTAGTACAGTTTCCACCTAGACAGTGATCATTTACTACTAAGTAGGTTCCTTTTTTCTTTCAATTCCATAGAATGACATCAACTTTCCCAGATTCAGACTCATCCCTTATCTGTTAGATACTTCTGGCCACTCCTGTCAGTAAATTGTCAGTTGCTGCAGTCCAATTTCTTAAATCATAGTAGAATCAACCACTTGAAACAAGTAATTGGCACAACTAGTGATATTCATGATTTTTTTCTCATTTTTATAAAAATTTCTGATTTAATTCAGTACTGTTTAACATCCTGCTATCCTTTTAATAAACATTCCAAAACTTGGTTGGATAAGGACTGTATTCAAAGCAAGTCGCTGATAATTTTATCCTATACAAATACCAATTCTGTAAAGATTGTGCCTCTCATGGAATTTTTCATTTACTAAAAAAAGGAATATAAAACCTTTTGAGAGAGAATAGACAAAACTATTCATTTGTGAAATGGACAAGACTCTCACAAGCAGTAATAAATAAGGGTGATCATCAGTTCAGGCATTTTGTTTCTTGCTCTTCAATAAATCTAGCTCCAGTGCCAGTGATTTAATCTTTCCAGAGCACAGAACAATATATTTGGACAAGTTGTGCCATGATTTTTTTTACTAGTGATTGTCTCTCCCTCCCCTTTATCTAATCTCTATCCCATTTACTCCCCCATCTCACAATCAGAAATCCTCAAACTAATTTCTTTGACCCCAGATAAAGATATTATTTTTGCCAGAATTATTGGAAATAAATCCTGATTGATTGTCTCAGTATTGTCCCCCACCATCATGCCAGTTTACTAGCATTAATTTCTTTACTACTACCCAAACAGTGACTTAATTCTATTACTGTTCTGATATATAAGAAAAACAGTAGGCTTATTATTAATAAATAGCAAACTCTGTCCAATTTTTCTATCATAAACCTTTAGACTGGATGTGTTCAGAAAATAATTTAGCTCCCCAAAAATATTTGACCATGTATAAATGTGCAATTTGACACCTTTTAGCTAAGAACCAAGTTCTTAACTCTTACTTCAAAGCCTGTCTATAAGATTAGAGATTGGGTAGACTAGAACTGAAATAGTATTTAGCAATAATTTCTACCCTTCTGGCTCAAGATTAATTTAGTCCTTACAGAGCTATTGTCATTAATTTTACAGCAGATGTTGAAATCAAAATGGTGGAATGCTATTACTAAGTGGAACTACTTTGGTAAATAACCTGACCTTTTGCTACTGTTAGAGCTAGAAAAGGTTAAGGGGATCATTAGACAATGATTGATGGTACCAAACTCCAGAATAAAGTAACACAAACCCACAAAAATCTATTATCCTTTCAGAGATATGCAAAAGTTTTCCCCAGCAAAATAACTTATACTTAAGTAGTTAGTAGGCTAGTAGGCTTACTTTAAAGCTCATTTCAATAGCCTATCCTTATCAGTCCTGGAGAAACATACATACAATATCATTATCCAGAAGTTATCTCCAAATGGATCAGGCAAAAATAAGCACACATCTGTACATTATAAATTTTACCCATATTTGCATTTAGGCACCTGCCTACCTTGGATATAAGAGTGACATGAATATATATAAGAGAGTCATGATGTAAGACAGTCATGCCATCTCAGCCTTGACCCAGATTAACAAGGTCTATGCCAGATCTTGGAGAAGCAAGACAATCTTACAATAAATAGGCTACTAGAACAAACCATACATGGATGAGATAAGAGAACTTGTAATTGATGGAATTCAACGTGAAGAGATATAGGAGACATATGAAAGAACTATGGATGTCTTGCAGATCTATATCCACACTGAGAAACTACTTCAACATAGTGAAGAAGTTGCTTTCACAACCTGAGCTAGATCAACTACACATTACATTCCAGTTTCAAGAACAGCTGGCATTTGTGTATAGGAACAGTTAATTGGGCTGTATGGTCTAGATCCTCCCAAGTCTACAAGGGAGATTCCATAAAATGTTATGAGGAACAACAGGGTTATGATCCTGCAGAACTTCAAATCCAGATTGACAGACAGGTATTGGCTAATCAATGAGACATTGTAGTAGTAGACAAGGACCAGAAGTCAGCAATAGTGATAGATGCCAAGTGACAGCAACATCAGGAAGAAGGAGTATGAGAAAGTGGAGGAATACCAGGTCCTGAAGGAGGAACTATAGAGAATGGAAAGTAAAGTGTTGGTAGGACTACTTAGAGCTATAAGTTCTTAGCTGGAAAGTGACTGTAACAGATCCCAGGGACAACATCAGAGCTCCCTGGACAGAAGAGTGAACATTAGGAGCAGCTAAAATCCCGTGCAGAACCCTCAAACTCCCAGGCCACTGATAGAGGACCTGAGATTGAGGAAAACACATATTACCCATAGAGATGAGAAGGTCTGTGTATGTGAGAGAGAGGGGGGAGGAGGGAGGGAGGGAGAGAAAGAGAGAGAGAGAGAGAGAGAGAGAGAGAGAGAGAGAGAGAGAGAGAGAGAGAGAGAGAGATTTGAAACAAAAAATGTAGTAGTCAAAAACTTCAAATTATCTATTTAAGTATAAATATCATACAAACGTTAATAAACAGGATAAGAAGGATTGTTGTAGAAAACGACAAATTAATTTAATTGTTAAGTGGTTATTTTATTATTCTTTTATTTTTTATATTTGTTTTGTCCAAATTCTGATCTATGACCATGATAAAGGTGTTTTGTGGAGGTTTTTCCACATTCCTAAAAAAAAAGTCCATGTCAGATGTATACTATAATAATTTCTGGTCTGTTCTTCAATCCCACAGGTTATGGATTTCAGCTTTCAATAACAAAGAGAACAATGTTTCAAAATAGTGGTCACTATTCCTGTGTACCTATCAAATCATCCTAAAGTGAATGTGACTTTACATTCAATTTAGGAAACCACGATACAAATCATAAGCATGCTTGAGTGAGCTGTAGTTTGAGTTTGACAGGAGAATAATTTCACGGGATCATTCCTTAATATTCCCTCATCAGTAAAGTCTTCAGAGAGCAGTTGTCTTTCTGCAATCTCTCTTTCTCTTATTCACCTATGAACAGCTGATCAATGTTGTCAGCACCAATCACCGTAATAGGGAAGAAAAAACAAAATGTAGGAGCTTCCTTTCTTTCTCCAAAGTGTCTTTGGAATACATGAGCATTATTGGAATGTCTAGAGTTAAAAAAAAATCATTCTCAGGAACAATACTACATGATATGCTGAAATTCAAGCATACAGTATTGGTGATTAAGATCACTTAACAAAGGGTTGACTTCTCAGGCTGCTTAAATCCATATTCAATCAGAATTTTAATTGGCCCATTGGAAAAGTTTCTTCTAACAAGACTTAAAGGAAGTTTGCCAGTTTAAAAAGTGAAATATATGAAATATATTAACAATATGTCCATTGTTCCAGAGACATTTTTTATAAGAACGTCTGCAAGGATAAGAGAAACTACATTTGTTTTAATCTTATTTTTACACATTTGGATGATGATACAGTCTTCAATAAATTAATTTATTTAAATTAATATTCAGATTGGTTGCATCCATTTTTATGATTGGCTTTGAGCTGGTGAACCTGCAGCTCTCCAAATCTTGCTGAAATATAAATCATAATTGATGTATTATTTAAGATCCCTGAGTATTGTACCACTATTAGCAGATATTTATTTGGTATAAACTTTACTGCTCTCTCTCTCTCTCTCTCTCTCTCTCTCTCTCTCTCTCTCTCTCTCTCTCTCTCTCTCTCTCTCTCTCTCTCTCTCTCTCTCTCACACACACACACACACACACACACACACACAAATAAATACCCAAGAATATAAATAAATAAATAAATAAATAAATTCCATATTAGGAAGGAACCAAATCATTCAAAATTCTTCAAGACTTATTTTACAGACACTTTTCAATTCAACTCAGTTTGATTCCTTCATGGATATCACCATGCATTTTTTCTGGCAACAGTATGAAAGTGGTTAACAATTGATTTCTTCCACAATTTATTTGCAACATTTCAATCTAGCCAACGGCCCTCGTATTTCTCATATTTCTAGGTTGTCTCCTTTTCATATGCTGTCTAGGCTAGCTAGACAAAGCTAGCTGGATGCTGCCATCTGAGTTTAATACAAATATTTTAAAAAGTAATGTTCAAATGCAAGTTATATAACAACTTCATTATTGTTACTTTTGAATATAAACTTACCATATCAGGGGTGCAAAACTCTGGTAACTTTAAACAATTGTGCAAATGACTAAAATCAGTGTAAAATCAGAAAAGTTGTTTTAAGCATGGTCTCAGACAAAGACTTTTGTAAAAGAAGCCTGTGATTTCCACCTGAACGAAACCAGTAGTGATTGCAGAGGCTAGACTATTTTGGAACAGAAATTTGCTCCCAAGTAGAGCATTAGTTTCAAATAGATTAAGTCTCCCAATTCATTTTGTATTTCTTTGTCCTTGACAAATTGAAGGAAGTTCTATGAACTCATGCAAAGCTGCAACAATATTGTATTGGAACTAGAGGCACTTTACCTCACTTTTGCTTCTCTTTCTCTTCTAAGAAGAAGACTTATCCAAAGGAAAGACAAAAAGGCATGTGTGATTGTATTGGAAAGACAAAGTAGCTTTTAATAAATTCTGACTTTGATTCATAAAAGAATAATTGGATGCAAGCTGATCCATTTATTCATAAAAACCTTCTGTTTATTCTTGATGTTTTCAAAATGCACTCCTTTTTAAAGTTTAAAATATTTCTTATAAGAGTTGAGATTACTTGGCTCTGAAATCCTGTTCACCAGGGCCAAAGAGGATGGAAGTCAGGGAGTGTCCACAGGGTACAGTAAAAAAGTCAAGATTCTCTTTTTAATATATATCATATATCGTATGTCATATAACATAACATATATATATGAGCAAATGAGGTTAAAATTTCAAACCAAATAAAAACCTGTCATAGATTATTAAGTCATCTGATAGTTTATTAATTTTGTATTTATATTATAATTAATAATTTTCAATGCAGTTTTGCCAAAAGGTGTTATCTCAGATGCTTCTTGGACAGGAACTAAAAGTCAGAATGACTTTTGAAGTCACTTGTAAGCTGCCTAAGAGCAGGAAATGTCATTTTATAACTCCCTTTACAATTTAGCTAGAGATATTCTGACAGAAAAGAGCAAACTGGAGTTCAAAGTGAAAGTAAAGAATGGGGATATACATGCAGAAACAAAAGGTGAAAATGTTTAGATGCTGAACCTTTGACTCTCAACACATCTAACATTCAAGTGAACTATTCTTTTACTGATACAATAGCAAAATAATAATAATTCAGCACTGGGATGCTGGGATATTTGTTACAATAGGAGATGAAGGAATGAGTAGAAGGGCGTGCTGTACCAGACAATGAACAAGAAATACATCTCAGTGTCCTTGTGAAAACCAAAGAAATTCAGATTTATTTTTGTCTTAAAAATAAGAAAGACATTTCTCATTGCAATGATCATTATTAACAATATCCCAAATATTTCTTTTTCTTAGATAAAATAAAATGATAAACAAAATCATTGTACATAAATATTTGTTCACATAAAATACTTTAATTGTCTTTTAAATGCTGGCAAACTACTAGAATCAGGCCCATAGTCTGACATCTAATTTGAAGAAACGTATCTGTACCTGAGAGATAGCATTTGCATCATGAAATGAAAGAAATATGATGACAATTATTTCTCTTCACCAAATATGTAAGTAAATTGAGCTTGAAAATTCCCATAAATAGAAAATGTGGAAGTTAGATCTTCCCACAGGAGGCTTAACCCAAATATCAATCTTTTTGTCCTTAGTAAAAATGCAATCATTTTTATTTTAATAAGTGTGGTTTGCACATTTTAGCAGAAACTAAGAATCCTTTTCCCTTCAGATTTTAAGCATTTTTTTTACTTATTGGTCTGTGAATTAGATTCTAAATGCGTAATAGTCATATTTACACATATGAAAGATAAGTTAGATAAAAATCATGAATTAAAACATAAGATTAAAATAAAAGCTTTTTTTTCTTTAAAGCATTTCGGAATAGGGCGGCCTAGAAATCGAAACAAACAAACAAACAAACAAACAAATTTATTTATTTGCATGTTACTAAGAAACAGTACTTATCACACAGCATTGGGTGGTTTTTTTTAAGCAACAGTTTAGGATAGATTGAAAAACCATATTGGACATTAGAGCTAAACTACACATTCCATTTTAATTCCATGACTCTAATATTTTATTCTTCTTCAAATAAAGTAAGAAAGCATGAAAAGCATGGCTTCTGCAATAATTTCTAAGCCATGTGAGCAGGAAGGTAGCATATAGTTTAAATTTGTGGAGTGGGCATGCCATATTGGACTCTTCTGTAGGGATATTTTAAGGATTTTTTTCAATGGATTTTTTTCACTCTAGCCCTTATATCAGTATTTCTTGGATGTGGTATCTTTAGGATGTGATGACTTCAATTCTGGCTAGGGAATTCTGGGAGTTGAAGTCCACACAACATTGCCAAGTTTGAGAAGCACTGCTCTGTCTCAACCATTGTATTTCACAATAGAATCATAAAGAATATTGATGATGTAGGCATAGAAATGATTTTATTTTAGGAACACATGCAAACACACACACATACTTTGCTTTTATGCTCATCTATGAAACTATTTTGCTGGTACAAATTGAGCTGATTTAAAAGACCTGAGCATTTTCACAATGATTTGCCTTCTCAGGCCTTTGAAGATACTACTATAGTAAAAGACAATAGAGTTATTTAAGGAGAAATTTCCTTAAACAGGATTAATTCAACTTATTGTGCGCATGGCATTATAAGGTGTATGATTAAATTAACATTAAAGTGCTTATTAACATAAGTAAATATCAGTTCAGACTTTCCTATGAGAAAGTTGTGACTGATTTGGGCAGGTTAGGGATTATACATGTGCTAGGATTGTCTCTGCAGGCATAACACTTGAACCAAATTAATATGTTGCATGCTTTCTAATCAAAGCATTATGGAACGATCATCCTCATGATCTAATTTATACAGAATAATGAGATTTGTTCTTATGTATACAACATTCTCTGTTGCCTGAATATCATGGGTCTTGTTGAGTTTGTAAGTGATTATTTGGTGTAATCTACCATGAGAATAAAGAATGGCTCATAAAAGTTGAGATTTTTTTTTTTAGATGAAAGGAAACATCATCGTCCTCTCTTGAAGTATAGCAAAGAAAATACTTTCCTTCAAGATAAACAGACAGCTTTCAATTAAAATAATCACTTTTCTTAAGCAAGATTTACCTCCAGCAAGTTCTCTGGTATTTCTATCTGTCATGGTAGTGATAGTTTATGATGCAGTAACATAGTTTATATCTGATGTCATTACCCTATCTCAAGAAGACAGCTGATGTGAAACAAGTAGAAAGCCAGCAATCCACATTTCCTGCTGAGAAAATGAACTCATTCTGAGTACAAAAATCTCTGGAGGGAAAAATACTGTAAGTAAGTAAGTAATCTTTTTGTGTTGAAATGTTTATGTGTTGGGGTTCTTATCCCTATAGACAGATCAGTGAATGCCATTTTCTGCACAGTTCTGTTTCAGTGGTGAAATCCCAATATTTGTAAAGACCTCAGTATTATTATTATTATTATTTTGCTACAAAGCCAAATCCTAATAAAACAAAAAGAAGACAATCTCTAGAGGAAACTTTAATAAAAAAAATCCTTCAATATATATTTCTATTTTGATAAAAAAATCTATATCTCATCCATAAGTTTCAAGGAACAATTTAGAATATTAGAAAATAGAAGAAAGCCATTGTTTTACAGAAGACTGGTAATACTAAAAGTCATCTGATAACTCTGATAACAATGTTTTATTGTATAATCTGTAATATAGTAGGGAATGCTGGCTTTAATTTTATTTTATGGATTTTTTACAAATTCATTGCTCTTTGCTCCATATAATTTTTGGAGAAAGGCAGGTTTAAATGCGAATAAGTATTAGTGTTCAGTCTTTATAAGTACTTTTTTCACTGACCCATTTGAAACCTATTTCTTCGAAACTATCCATACTGCACAAAATCTATTCTGGTACTTTTATTTATTAGTATAGTTGGTTAGCAAGGAAAAAAAAATCCAGCAGAGTGGTATTGGACTAGTTCCAAATTTTGTGAAAAAACAAAAGAGAAATAAATAGAAAATAATAGAAAATAAGGTACAATGAAATACCATAGACACCTAGTGTAATACTTTGTACAAAAATAATAAAAATTGCTACACGTCAATAGGAACAAAATAATAAGAACAAAAAAATCACAATTCATAAAACATACTTTATAAATAGAAAAATTTGAACATCATAATTTTCTGGAAATGTTCCCTTTCTGTTCCTATTATATGAGAGAAGGTAATTGAAAAGCTTATCTCATCAATTGTTTAAAGGAGAGCTTTTTTTTCTAGATGTAGCAAAAAAGAAATGAAACTGCAAATACATGTATGTATAGTATGTATATGTAATGCACTATTGCAATTTCATATTCATCTGATTTTGTTTTCACAACATAGAAAATATTGAAATTTCTTTCAACTTAATATCTTCTAGATGTCTGGATTACAATACTAGAATTTTGACCATATTGGCCAAGTTAGATGAGAATTTGGCAGATATTAGATTCAAATTATTTTGAGGATACAGTTCAGAAAAATTGACGTTCAATTAAATTCTTTATTTTGTGTGATTGAGCATTCTGATTCAAAGAACATTTGTCTACTAGAGTATGCTTTTTTATGATTTAATTTTTGAATCATCATCCAATCCTGAATGGATGAACTATTTTTAAAAAAATCCCCATTGATGCCCATGATCTTTTTCATTTTTAAAAAAAGTTCTGCAAGAGGGTTGGGCTCTGGAAATGTGAGAGAAAAAATAATTTTCATCAGTCCAGGTATAATAGTCTTTACACTGATAAAGATTCCATGACCATATCGAAGAATAACATCGACAAAGTCAGAAGTGCACTGTGTAATTTACATAATTTATAATTTAATCCTGATTTGGGCTTCTATTCTTAAGTGAGTTGAGAAAAGTACTCATTTGAATTAGACTGGTCTTCATCAATCTTGAATTTCCTCTCCACTTTTCATTCTTGAAAGGAGAATGAAAATATTGGAATCGAAAGCTTTGAATGTCTCATTCGTGTTTTATGGCTATTTCTATTGGCATGTGAAAAATAGATGTTTTTCATCAAATAATCACTAAGGATTCAAAACAGTATTTTAATCAATTTAAGGCTGCTGCTGTATGCCTTAATGTTGACAATTGAACATAATACAAGATTGAGACACTGCTAAATCACTGCTTAAAGGTATTCCAATGTGTAATATATATTTATTTTGTTTTATAACAATAATAATAATAAAGTTGGAAGGGACTTTGGAGGTCATCTAGTCCAACCCTACTCAGGCTATACCATTTCGGACAAATGGCTGTCCAGTCTCTTCTTAAAAACTTCCAGTGTTGGAGCATTCACTGCTTCTGGAGGCTGGTTGTTCGACTGATTATTTGTTCTAGCTTTATTGTTCTAAGCTTTATTTACATTTTTATTTACATAAAGATTAACAGGCTGGCTCCATTAAGATAGTCTTAATGCAGTTTACAATGAAAAAAAAACATTAAAACAGAATCACACCAAATCTAAAAACCCACATAGCCCTTCTATGATTAACACTGAAATATGCTGCAGAACAGTAACAGCCTTCTTAAGAGGCATTGGGGCATTCACAAATTCAGGTGTCAGAATGTTCCTTGGACAGGGGCTGCCACTGGAAGGTGCATCATCAGTCCTTGACTTTCTCATCTATTCCACCCCATATTTTGATCTAAGGACATTCAGATTTATGCAGTTATGTCAGTTATCATGCACAGTATTTTTATGACATACATCTTACTGATTGGCTTCTAGAGCACAGTTTGCCTTTGGTTTACTAAAAATCTTGGCATATAATTTTTTTTAAAAGGGGGTTTTTTTATTACTAGTTTCATTCCAATTTAAAAATAGCATGAGAACATGCTATCAAAAGCTGCAAGTCTTCTCAGTTTGAATTCATCCAAAGGATCATTGTGTAAAGAACAGCAAGCAGAGGCCAAAACAAGCTTTCTCAATCTGAAACAGCCCAGAATTCCTAACTAGTAAAAACAAAATGTAATCTAATACCTCCAGAAGGAAAGAGGTTCTGAAAGGGAGCTCCATACATCAATTTTCACAACTAACAGTGTGTGGATTCTATAGTTTTCAAACCACAATGCACAATTGTTTTGTAATTAGGTGAAGAATTACTTTCTATTTCCTTTTTCTTTTTACTGTATTCATTAGTAAAGCTACAACCATAATTTTAAAAAGAAAGACTATAGTATACATTGAATCTTTCACTCTCTGATTATTGCAATCATCCTCCTGACCTATTCCAGATATTTTTTCTTTCTCTCCGTCTGCCCTTCCCCCCTCTCATTTTTTAATTTCAGTGCTGCCCTTTATAGACATCTCAAAAATAGGGCAGCAAAGATCAAGGCATTTCCTTGTTGAAGAAACCAGGAAGACCTTTCTTCGTGCATGTGGTTTTGGCTAGCCCTGAATCTTATGAAAATAAATAGGTGGGAAGTGCTGAAAGCTTTGGTGGAGCAAAGGAGCAAGTAAAATGGCAAGGAGTAGGGAAATCTATCACAATTATTTTGAGAGTGAATTGATATAATATTCAGAAATAAATTTCAAGATAACACTTATACATATAGGGTGCATAAAGTGCAGTCCAAGTGGAACTTACATATAAGAAAATTATATGTCATAGAGTGATAATATACAACTTAATAGCTATATATGAAAATCTATATTTTGCAGAAATTTACAAAGGTCTGCACATAATGTAAAGGTATAAATGGTAATTGAATCCAATTGTATTATTTTTAGCCACTGAAACTTTGACAGAATGAAATAATGCCTAAAACCCTGCTATGCTCACATCACTAATCCATATAACCTGCTTCTACACAATCTTCAGCAGCCTCTAAGTCAACTATGACATTGCCCTCGGCATAGTTCTTTGGGCTATATTGATGACAGATACTTTTATCTCCATCCATTATGAACAGAATGTTAGCAGAAGCAAACAACATGCTCCTTGAAGCATGAATTCCATCTTCCTACTAATGACTTCATACTAAATGTGGCATGGGTTGCAGGCCTGGTTTCTGTGGCATTCCTAAATAAAGTGCTTAATAACTAGGCTCATTAATGCTAATAGTAAATCAGTGAGATTAAATATTTCTGTAAATCATTTTATTAATAAAACAGGAGGGCTCATTAAAGAATTATTGGGCTGTTAAGCCCCAATATTTCAGCTTTTCATAAACATTTCAATTAGTCCAAGTTGACAATGCAAGATGGAAGGCAAAAATTGCCAGATCTCTATAGACTAGAAAGTCATGTGTGGAACCAGCATCTTGTCATAATAGTGCCATATATAATTTTTCTAAAGTTGTTTTTTGTCATTTTTTTGTCCATAGCATGCTGGCTCTCTGTGAAAAAAAAAACTGAGTGAGAGTGTTTATATGTAAATTATCTGTTCAATGACCTTCTAAAGGCCTGGGTGCTAGTATGCTATGTCATTTTACTGCTATCCTTCAAATGTTGGTTGTCAGCAGCTTGGAATGAGTGCATACTTAATCACACAAAGCAAATGATGTCTTGAGTTTGGGAGAATGAAGAATAAAGTGCCCTTCCTAGGAAAGCTTGGCATATATAAGTCACAAAAAAATGATAAGATAGATCTGAGAAGGGCTGTGAGAAATACAAAGCTAGAAATTATGACATGATAATTATTACTAGGACATCTCACCTACACTATTCTCTTTTTCCACCACACACTTGCATTTATTTCAGAATCCCCAGCCCCTCCTTCAAACATACTGTTAAGAAAGATATTTTGATGGATGAATAATTATATCACAAGCGGAAGAAATGAGGAAACTGCTGGAGGATTTTAATTTGCCTTCAAGGTTCCCTCCATGTTCCATTTCTGAGAATTAGTTATTTGAAAAGAAACGAGTGTTAACTTTGAACAGATGGGGAAGAGCTGCATGTCAGGATAAGGGAAAACAAAATTTAAAAGAACCATTTTCTTTTACAATTCTGCCTAGATTTTGTTTTTTAAAAAAAATACAATTCTGAGGGCAGAATATACAAGTGACAGGCACAAGTTCCTTCTGCCCAGAGTCTCTCACAGAAAATGACACAAGCAGTTGTCATTCTCATCATTAAATTAAAGGTTAAGCTATTTAAAAGTGATTTCTTATAGCAAAAAGAACCAATCACCTTGCATGCATTTATTCAAAGAATCCAAAACATTCTTTTAATGTAAGAATGAAAGGTTTTAAAACAGCACATGGAATGTTCATAATAGAAACATATGTGAAGAGGAAGAAATAACCATATTAAAAAAAGAAAGTAATAATTTTTTTAAAGGTATGGATAAAAAGAAAACATAACTAAAGGAAACATAAACCAACAACATTGCCTTTCTATCATTACGAATGAGTTATCATTACAAATGAAGGCAAATATAGATGTCCCAGGATTATGTTGCAGGATCCAATCTGGGTCAGTCACCAGAACCAGAGGCTTAGTCTTCTGAGTTTTCGGACTCATGCTGGAGCTCATCCTCAGGGAACCTCTTTCTACCAGAATGTGTGGTAACAGAACTTCCCTCTCCCACAATGCACAATCTAGTAGAGAGAAGTTCCCTGAGGATGAGCTCCAGCACAAATCTAAAAACCTGAAAGACTACACCTCTGGTGCTCATGACAGACCCAGATTGTCTCCTACAAGCTTGAATTCCACCATGACCATAAATCACTTCCAACAATGTCTTTTGTTCTTTGAACTTCTTACCTCTACCTTTTTGGGAATATCATCTATCCAATCATCATTTTTTTGAATTTCCCCATCTTATCTTCTTGCATTTATTCTGAAATTCAGTCTCCATTCATTCTGTCTACATATTGATACCAACTCAACATATCTCCTAATGAACCACTTAATTTATAGATAATCCTCAATTTACAATTAAACCCAGAATATTGGTTGTGAGTTGTTGTAGCTGCAAGTTGAATTATCATGTGATCAGACTCAATTTTACAACTGCTTTTATAATGGTCATTAAATGAATTACATGGTCATAAATCCAAATCCAGCTTATCCAATGTGCATTTTGCCAGAAAATGGCAAAAAGCATTGCAAAATCAATCATGTGACTGTGGGACACTGCAGCTGGTTGTAAACGTGAGCCAGTTATAAAAGTGAACCAGCAACCAGTCATAAGTTGAGAACTATCTGTATAGAATGTACATCCATTCATTGCTCTTCATTTTGATACAAGTTCTTAAGTAATGATTCCCACTGTATTTTGCTAATTATCATATTTCTTCTTCATATTCAGGTTTCTCCTCTATTTAACAAAGAAGAACACTTTTATTCAGTCATTTTATTTATAGACTTCTGTACTATGCATACTACCTTCCAACATTATAACAGCATTTTTACATCTTAAAAGATCTCCATCTTTTTTCACATTTTAGTAAATATTCCATCTAAATGCACAAATTCACTTCACAATAGAACAGAAAGGAGAGTTAGAAAGGACCTTGGAGGTCTTCTAGTCCAACACCCTGCTCAGGCAGGAAACCCCATATCGTTTCAGACAAATGGTTGACCAATCTCTTCTTAAATCTGTTGTTCTTCTACTGGCTTTGATTCCCAGGTTGGATGTTGTCCTGGGCTGCTTTGTATCGAATCACTTTCTACTTCATTATACAGGTAGTCCTCGACTTATGACCACAGTTGAGCCCAAAATTTCTCTTGTTAAGTGAGACATTTGGAAAGTGAGTTTTGCCCCATTTAATGATCTTTCTTGTCACAGTTGTTAAGTGAATCACTGCAGTTTTTAAGTTAGTAATATGGTTGTTAAATGAATCCGGCTTTGCCTGTCAGAAGGTCAGAAAAGGCAATCGCATGACCCTGGGATATTGCAATCGTCATAAACATGATCCAGTTGCCAAGCATCAGAATTTTGATCATGTGACCGTGGGGATGTTGTAAGTATGAAAAACAGTCATAAGTCACTTTTTTAGTGCCGTTGTAACTTTACTTTACTTTACTTTACTTTTATTAAATTTCTATACCGCCCCTCTCCCGTAGGACTCGGGGCAGTTTACAACCCAATAAAAACATATAATAACAATAAATATTTTAAAATAAATTAAATTAATATTTATACAAGGCTGTTACTAAAACTTTGAATGATCACTAGCGTAGCTGCTGTAAGTTGAGGACTGTTGTATTTCCTCCTTTCTCGCACTTCACCCATACCATTGCCTCTTAGATATTTTGTATACAATGGTTCTTGTCCACACTAATTCCCGAAGCTCAACACCACTTCTTATTCACTGGGGGCCAGCCTAGAATTTAATGGACAATCATTGAGAGAAGAATCATTACAAGAGCAACTGTGGAACCAGGGAACATATATGCATCCATCTATACAATGTTGCCAACTCAAATTTAAAAAGTAATGTATTTCATATGACAATACAATGAAATCCTTCCAATATTTTATTTGAAGATAATTTTTAAATACATGATAAGCCATTTTTGCAAGATACTGGAAGTCATTCCAATCTCAAACTATGAATTAGAATGGCTGATAGAAAGGACATATAGAAATGGAAATGATTAGAAATGGTGTATTTCTTTTCTCCATAAAATATGAAAGTCCCAGAGGAAAAAAAGGAAAGAACTCCAATGTAAAAACAAGTGAATGTTACAAACTCAAATTCCCAAGAAGCCTTTTCAAAGGTTGATTACCATCACACTTTGTCTAGATTATTATTCTTTTCTATGGACCAAAAAGCAAATTTCTGAACATTAGCCAGGCTCAATTTGAGATATGTGTCTGCATTATTACTGATGCACTGCTAATGTAACTGGTAACATACTGTTTTATTCCTTGATTTGGCCTTTGCTTCTCTTTCTGCCAATTCAGGATAAAGTACAGTAGAGGCAGTTTTCTTGGCAGAACAGAAAAAGGCTAGTTTACTAACTTAGGAAAAGAATAGATTGTGTGTGTTTCCTTTTCCTTTCAACTGGACCTAAATAGATAGTACATTTATATCAAAGCCAATGGCACTTTATATCTTTCTTTGTTCCTCCTGTCCTTTGTAAATCCCAGTTCCATCCTTTTGGTGATGGTAGCCTAGTGTAAATACTCAGCTACTCAAGAATACAACTGAAGTAGAATTGGGCAAGGATTTTAAGGGAGAAATCAACAGCATTATTCAACATTTGCTTCATAATATTTATCTATCTACAATTCCTCTCCTTGGGCATTTTATATCCTATCCTTATTTTTATGCTTAATTCAGATATGTTTTTTTTAATCTACAGTACAAAAGAAATTGATGAGTAATGAGATTTAGTGATATAACTAAGAATTGTGTTTTGAAAGGGATTCTAAAACTATGAAGATATCAATGATCAGTCAGAGATAAAATAATAAAAATCTGTATATGAATAGATGAAAAAAGAGGTATAGGTAATTACAAATATTTTCAGTTAGGTGTTTGATTTAACAATTAAAATTAGACAGAAATTCATTTACATTAACATTAAATTTACAAAATTACTACTTATTAACATTTCATGGGAACAATTATAAACATCTTTGTGTACCATATTTGAAAGATATATTTCACAAATACAACACTGTTTCTCCTTTAAAACATCCATATCCTTGTTGCAGACACAAAATAGACTTCTTGTAGAACTGGAAAGCAAGGCAGCTATTCAAGCATTTAAATTTATTTATTTATTTATTTAATTCGATTTCTATGCCTCCCTATTCCAAAAAACTCAGGGTGGCTTACAACATAAATACTAACATATAGAAATCTGACATTAAATACATTATAAAACCCCTAGATTAAAAAACAATCATCCAAAGACAAACTTACAACAAACATACACTGGCTGGGGCAAGGTGTTAACTGCCCCAGGCCTGTCAGCAAAGATGTGTCTTCAATAATTTGCAAAAGGCGGAGAGGGTGGGGGCAATACACATCTGTGGGGGGAGTTGATTCCAGAGGGCCGGGGACGCAACAGGCTCTTCCCCTAGGCCCCGCTAGGTGACACTGTCTGGCTGATGGGACCTGGAGAAGGCCGACTCTGTGGGCCCTAACCGGTCTCTGGGTTTCATGGGGCAGCAGATGGTCCCATAAGTAACCTGGTCCAATGCCATGTAGGGCTTTATAGGTCATAACCAACACTTTGAATTGCGTTCGGAGAACAATTGGCAGCCAATGCAGCTCGCGGAGTGATGTTGAAATGTGGGCATTTCTGGGTAGGCCCAATACTGCTCACGCGGCTGCATTCTGCATTACCTGAAGTCTCCGAACGTTTTTCAAAGGTAGCCCCATGTAGAGAGCATTGCAGTAGTCGAGCCTCGAGGTGATAAGGGCATGAGTGACTGTGAGAAGAGACTCCCGGTCCAAATAGGGCTGCAGCTGGTGCACCAGGCGAACCTGGGCAAATGCCCAAATAGCTCCAGAAGGTCTTTGAAACAGTCACACCAAGGCTTCCAGAAAATAGTTGCATCAACATTTCAAAAAAGGGTGTAATGTAACTCATACCTAGTAATGGTGTGGGCAACCTGAGACACCAAATTTTAGATTCCTTGGGGAAAGAAAAAAAAAGTCCACAAGCAGTTTTAATAGCTAATTCTAGAAGAGCAAAAGAGCTGAACATTGTTTTAGGTCAAAGCTCTTTAAGAAAAACATAGCAGTCAAAACTGTCTAGTCTTTGGTTTCCTACAGAGGAAAAGGAACAAAAGCCTCAGTGAATTAGGATGTCTCAAGAATGTGTTCTCTGAGAAAAAAATAATGTCTCCTAGATCTTGAGTAGTTTCTGTGAAATTTCAGAACGCTTGCACTCAGAAAGCAAGTAGCCAAAGGGTTCAGTGAAAAGAAATCTCAAAGAGATTCCTGAAAAATTAAAATTAGGTGACTGGATAATATAAAATCATGTTATAGAAATCACAAAAGTACAAAGGAGGAGAATTACATATATTTTCTGATCCAACTACTCTCTGTTTCAGTAAACTAAACTTTGGGATTGGGACAGTTTTCCTATAAATGTAGGTTAGTTCATTTGATATGGAGATGACATGTCACTTATATGTATAAGGAATTCTCTTTCTTAAATAAAAAAGAACATAATTATCTTAAGCAGAATCATAGGAAGAGACATATGAATAATTATAATCTGGTTCTTCTGCAGCTCTGGGCAATTTACTTTTTTAAAAAAAGGTTTTGGACCCTAGGTTTTTTTCCCCTGGAAAACAATATTATCCAAGCTATCAGTATAACACCAATGAAAATTACAAAACATAACTATGTGAAAAAAGAGAACTAACTTCCTGAAGTTCTCAGTAACATAAGCTGCTTTATGTGAAATGCATTGGTGTGAACTTAGAAATGACACTTTGAATTATCAGGTTGCCTATGTAAATGCAAGAGCAGACATTTGAGACAGGGCAAATATTCTCTTTCAAAGTCTTTAAGGACCTTCTTATTGGCTTTCTGCCTTCAGGATCAAGGGGGAGGAGAGAGGTAGTTTTTCTTTCTATGAGAGTTATATTTCAGAATGAATTATTGATGTTTATTTAATAATATAATCTACAACATAGCAACACAGATACATTAATTTATTTGCAGTGTAACATTGTGCTCTATTGTGGCTATGTTTTCTATGTTCCCCAGAGTCTAGAGGGGAACAGCTGAAATAGTTGCTTTTTGTGTGTGAAAAATTTTTCATGGAATTGTGTTAGGCAGTAACAAGCATATTAGTTTCTCACAAAGTAGAAGGTGTGAAATCTCTGTTCTAATGAAACACGCCTGGAGCTTTTGCCTTACTAATGTCCTTTCAAACTTTCACTGATTGTGTTACTTGATACACATGCATGGCATCACTTCCCTCTTTTTTTTCTGCAGAAGGGGACATTATAAGAGAGGATGCAAGTACATCAGTGGCTTTGTTTTGTTTTTGCATTAGGTAATTTCTTAGAACAATAGTGTCTAATAGCAGCTCAGCCAAAGATACCTCCTGCCAACTTTACACTGGGGAAATAATAGGAACTTGGTAGAAAGCCTAATTAAACTGTGTGTTAATGTGACACAGACATGATGTTAAGGGATTTATTATTCAGTGAAGTAATTTCTTTTCAATGCATAAATGCTTTGGCACAATCCGTGTGGGAATATTTTTAAATAAATAATTCCTTTCAGACAAAAAAAATGTGCTAAGAAAATGCTATCACCATGGGCATGGGTGCAGGCTGCTATTCCCACGATCAGGTAGGTCAGCCTCAAGTTTACTACTAAAAGCTGCTATCAGAAAGAGCAGAAGTTCAAGATACAAGTATGGGAAAAGAGTTGCCAAGAAAAATTCAGAGAACAGTATTCTGTTTACACGCAACAGCGTGGGAACAGGTAAAAATGTAGGAAATATAGCAGAATTTGACAAGAGGTAGCCCTGAAAAGAAATTATTGTTTATACTTTATCAAAATATTACCTTAGTACTTGTTTGTTAATAGCTCTGTAAGCATTTCACTATTTATTTTCATAAAACTGTGCAATATATTTTAGCTCCATACAGTAAGAATAGCCCTATACAGGGAATGGCTGAAGAAAAGCAGTTGATTCTGGTTTCATATGAAGAGTACTAAGATGTATCAGAGAAAATAGTGGCTTAAAGGACAACCAAAAGCATGTTTTGCCTTTTGGATGGCAATATTATCCTTTGGATGGCAATATTAAGCTTGTAGAGAAGGGCAAGAATAAATCTATGCCGGGCTTCTACTGGCTTGAAAGATCTTTTTTAAAAAAAAATATTTAAGAAAATGAAGCAGATTAAAAGAAAGTCATATGAATAAGAGAGAGGAATATCTTTCCTCAACTACATTTGTTGAATCACTTGAAAGCTATACACAGGCAGAAATTGCATTATTCATTAATAATCCAAAATTGGCAATAGGAATTCACACCACTTTCTTTAAAATAATAATTAAAAAATGACTATATAATGTCTATTCAAAATGACACTCCTTTGATCCCTTATAGTTGCTCTTCCTGGCTTGACTTGATAGAAATTAAAAACCAAAATAATTTGAGATTACAATGACTTTCCTATACAGAAGCAGTGGTTCTTGCTCTGTTAAAGCCTCTTAACATCTAGCCATTATGCTATGATGATGAATTTATTTAGAGCTGAGAGGTCTATAAACCACCCAGCCTATTAGGAGTTGTGTGGTGTATAGCTCTAAATAAATAAAGAAGTCCTGAACACTTAAATACATTTACTCCAGTTTTATTTTAAAGATGTGAAATAGCCTATGAATTTATTATTGAGCTCCATTGATTGATGTCCAAATTAATTGATCAAAGGTAATTTTCAGCATTACCAGGCTCAAGCTAATTTATCAACCCTTTTAATTCTCTTAATGGAAGGAGAAAAAAATCTCTTGACAAATTATACACTTTGACTAGATTCACCTAATATAAAAATAGGTGAGATTATTTAGCTTCTGGGGCATAGTACTTCAAAATATCTTCAATGTAACACTATACAATAACATTATAAAGTATTTAAAATAGTAAAGCTGCACAGATCTTCAAGGGCGTCCTTTTCTTCAACAAAGGATCAAGCCAAGCATCGCCTTGAAGTTCCAGCAATCCAAACATTTTGCATCAGAGAGTAAAGAAGTGGCACTGATTCACTTTCCTTATCTCAGCTGACACTAAGACAGGCAAGAGAGGCTCCTATTATATGACGAAGTCTCTGCCAGTTATTGCAAGTTCCAGCCAAGGCAAGCAAAGCCATGAAATATGACCACCCCTAAGGTGAACAGCAGCATTTGTAACTTTACAAAAGGGGGTGGAGCCAAGATGGTGGACAGGCATCAAAGACTGTAAAGAGCTCTTCCAAAAGCAAAAGCTTTTATTATTATTATTATTATTATTATTATTATTATTATTATTATTATTATTATTATTATTATTATTATTATTATTATTTTCTTTTATTTTTATTTTAACTTTTAACTTTCTAATCCCTTTTAACATTGCGTTTTAACCTACCTATTTTTATCCTATTTTAACCTATTTTTAAACCCTTTTTAAAGCTTGTTTGACCTTTTTATAATAGTCAAAGACTTTTTATAAAGTATTTTTACCAGAGAGGCCAGTATATATTGGAAACAGAAGACACCGGAAGAGGACAGAGACATGGGTAAAAGAAGAAAATGTCATGGCACCAGCCCGGGATCTCTCCTACCAGCAAAGAATGCAAAACAACCAAAAATTGAGGAGCGCTTTGTTTGCAAGAGACTTGTAAGCAAAACTATTTTTCCCCTCTCCATTTCCAACAAGCCAGAGAGACTAGAACGGGACCTGCAAAGGGATCTGACAAAACAGCAGATTGGACTTTCCCAATCTGGGGGGAGGGGAGCAAAATGACAGCTAGCTATTTTCACAAATAACAAGTCTAGATACAGCCGGCATGGAGACTAAGATAAAGACTAAGAAGGTTGACAACAACAATCTAACTCAGAGTGGGAAGTGCTTACCGTGGGAGAATACAACAGAGTTTATGGCAAAGCAATGTCTTCTCACAGCACAAACTGTAGTTTCAATATTTGAACAGCTAATAACCATTCAACATGATATAGAGTCACTGAAAAAAGATATAGCTGTTCTGCTCCAGGCGCAGCATTGGACTACAGGCACTTCCACTGAAGCCTTTGCAGCAAACATGGGTAGATCCAGTAATCAGGAGAAGGAAGGAAGAGGAAAGGAAAATGAGCACAGACTCTGGGGGACAGATAAAGAGTCTGCTAGAAGGTGGCAGCCCACTCGGAAAAACAGTCCTTCTCCAGCTAAGGCAACAAGAGGAGGAGGTATCAATAGAGAGGTTTCATGGGAAGACAATAAAGCATCCCATTTACAATTACACCAATCACATCAACCACATTGTTCATTACAAACGCATCAGGTTGTGCTGAGAATCCACATGAACAGGGTTAATCATGGTTGCTGGAACTCCAAGAATACTATACTAAATTCCCTAAGCCAGCTTCTGCACTGTCACTGGGGGCAGATTGATCTACATACTGCGAAGTGGCTCCCTGAGCCCCCAAACTGGAAGTGAATATTTGTCTCCTTTAAACAGCCCACCATACCACTGATGCTATTTAAGATGAAGGCTTATCTAGTCTCCTTTCAAATCTCTCCCATCAGAGTTTTCTGTGAGGAAAGAGTTAAACCCTTAATTGTTAACATGTGAACTCCCAAGGTTGCTGTCTCTTCCGCATCCTCAACCCAGAGAAAGGGAGAGGGAGAAAGTGGGAGTAAGTCAGCACTTACAGAAGATGTACTTAATAGCACAGAAACTGGACTCATTAATGCTTTTGGTGCTTTCCCAAGGAGTGAACAAAATAATATACTATTCAAGTTAGAAAATCTAAAGAAATCCTTATTGGTCACAATCAATACAACTGAACCGCTTATTGATTTGGTTTCCCCTATAATTGAGCCTCTTACTCCCTCCCAGGGGGCAACAGTTTGCAAGAATATGAGTTCATGGAAAGCAGAAGCCAAGATACACAGGGGCCAGTAGAGGCCCCAAAAGAAAAGGAGATGCTAGCATCCTTTCTGATGATACCTTCTGCAACATATCAATCTCTCTCAAGAGAGAGAGAGAGAGAGAGAGAGGACCCCTGTCAGTGCCATCATTGCAAAGCCGAATGGAGCATGACCTAATAACCCCCTGTTCTACACCTAGAAAAGAGGTTCCAAAACAGCAAGTACTAAATTTATTTAAACAGCAAGTAGTAAATCTTCATACCTCAAACAAATTTCCCAGGAGTCTACACAGAATTTTGATGGGGCTCCCCTCCATTTAGAGAAGGCCAATTTCATGCAGGATCACACCTCAAGCCATTGCAACAACCCTACAACTTCCCTTTGTATAAAGCAAATCTCCTGACGAGCTGCAAAAGATGACCACTTCTCCATTATAACCTGGAATATAGCAGGTTGGTCTATGCCATCAAAAGACCAACATTTTTTGGACTATATCACAATTTGACATTCTCTTTTTACAGAAAACCTGGGCTCCTACAGAGATACAATTAGATGGTTAATGGGGTAACTATATCCCAGCAGTTCCAAGTAAGGTGGGTGGGAGAGCTAAAGGAGGCATTGTGACATTAGTGAATACATCTTTGCATTTTAAATGTATACCGTTGCCATCTCTTCAGCCATGGGTTGTGACTACCCTATTTTTATTTAAACAGCTGGAGATCTTGTTTTTTAATATTTATATTCCCCCATTCAACAAAAATAATCTGATCAATAATATCTGGGAGGGTATAGAAGATTTTATCCTGGGCTGCTTAGATAAATATCCCACAGCAGCAATAATTATTGGGGGGGACTTAAATGCTAGGATGGGCCCAAATGATCAAGCATTATTTAATCAATTTAAGATCCATTATGATGAGAATGTACCAGGAGAACCCCTGCTTGCCAGACAATTTAAAGACACCAAGGCAAATTGGGCAGGTCTGTGTGTAAGACAGATGACTATACGCTTGGATCTTTGTATCCTTAATGGCTCCACATGGGATGACTACCCAGCAGATTATACTTATCGGGGAGCAGGAAGAACATCCACAGTTGATTATTGGATAACATCATACGGCCTCCTGAAGTTCCTGCAGAAGATGGAGATAGACCTCTGACTGGAAAGCGATCATGATCCACTAATCCTTACTTTTACATTACACCAGAGACTGCTAAGGGCTGGCTCAACCGATCTACCTAGGTTAGAGAACCAAAATACCCAGATAAAAATTAAATTAAATAAAAATAGAGAAAAATGCAAAGGAAGTTACTGAATGGATGTTAGCCCCAGAAACCATAGAATTACATACATCTATATTAAGGAATAAGTTTGAAGGATCATACTTAGAGGGATTTGAAACTTTAATTTTAAATTTGAAATCGGTTCTCATTAACAGAATATTAGTTCACCACAAAAAGCTGGTTTTAAAGAATAAAAGATGGTTTGACAGGGATTGTGTGCAACTAAAAAAAATATATAACAAGGAATACAGAAAAGATAAAAATGCCCCTTCTGAGGATCACACTCACTGCTTAAAGCAGTTGAAGGCACAATATAAGACTCTTCTAAAAGAAAAGAAAAGGGTGGCTCTGAAGGAGTCTTGGCATAGACTAATTGCATCAGTCAGGACAAAAAATACATCCCTTGTTTGGCACATTACCAAAGGATTGGGGAAATCCCTCCTATTGTCAACTAATCAGGTACCGATTTATGCCTGGGAAGAATATTTTAGACAGCTATATTCAGACCCTGACTATGTAACTAATGAGAGCCAAATTAATTTGGACCAAACCCCTTATTGGCCTCCTGTTACACCAGGCAAGATATCCCAATTGATTGGAGCCCTCAAGGCTAATAAGGTACCCGGTGCTGACAATGTCCTGCCAGAAATAATCAAAAATAATTCCAGTTGGTGGGCTCCACTTTTAGCATCTCTGTTTACATTTATAGATAGAACAGGTCATAAACCAAGAGATTGGGGATTAGCAATTATCATACCAATCTATAAAAAAGGTAGAAATGACCCAGGAAATTATAGACCCATTAGTCATTTGAGTGTTATTAGTAAAATGTATGCCAAACATCTAAACCAGTGGTTCTCAACCTTTTTCAGGTTGAGACCCCACTTGTGCTGCCCATGCGCAGCGCGCGCGCGATGAAAAAAAAACAAAAAAAACAAAATGGCGGACTGCGACGGGCTGATCCGCGCATGCGCAGCGCGCGTGACAAAAAAAAGGCGGACCGCGATGGGCCAATCCGTGCATGCGCGGTGCGCGCGCGACAGCCCGAACCGCGCATGCATGGCGCATGCGCGACAGCCCGAACTGCGCATGCGCGGCATGTGCGTGACAAAAAAACAAAATGGTGGACCGCAACGGGCTGATCCATGCATGTGCGGCGCGCGCGCGACAACCTGAACCGTGCATGCGTGGCACGCGCGTGACGAAGGGAAAAAATGGCAGACCGCGGTGTCCGGTGACCCCCGCGAAACGGTCGTTCGACCCCAAATCGGGTCGCAATCCATAGGTTGAGAACCGCTGATCTAAACTATAAACTTCAGGATTGGCTAATTTCGGGGGGGGGATAATTAAAGATGAACAGGCTGGTTTTAGAGAATGAAGATCAACAGTGGATCATATCTTAGTACTTCACCATCTAGTACAAAAATACACCTATTTAAAAAAATCCTCTGTTTGTGGCCTTCCTTGATTTTAAACTAGCCTTCAACTCAATATCTAGGAACACCCTATGGGAGAAATTAGAAAGCACTACTATTGATAAATGCCTCCTTTTCCTCATACAAAAACTGTATGCGAATTCCATTTTGAAAGTGAGGTGTAATCTCCAAGAGACTTTAACCAGCTTAGTAAGGGTATAAAAAGGGATACGAAAGGGTTGCATCATGTCTCCCTCCCTTTTTAACTTCTATATCAACCCCCTGATCGATCTCTTACAGAACCCTGATCTGCATCCGCCCAATCTAGCGCATCACAAAATCCCAATTCTTCTGTATGTCGACGATTTATTTATTTTTATTTATTATTATTAAATTTCTATACCGCCCCTCTCCCATAGGACTCGGGGCGGTTTACAACCCAATAAAAACATATAATAACTATAAATATTTAAAATTAAATTAAATTAAATAAATACAAGGCTGTTACTAAAACCCTGTTAAAAACCCAATTCTAAAACCCGAACAGCCTTGTCTAAAAATTTAAAACCCGAGGAGATCTAGGCCAGGCCAGCTTGATTGAAGAGATGTGGTCATTATTTCGCAAACTCCTGTAGGACTGAAGAGAGCAATTAGGGCAATACTTGGCTACTGCAGACAGAACAAGTTGGTCCTTAACTTTGATAAATCAAAAATTTTAGTTTTTGCTAAAAGACCCAGCCAATACTCCTGGAAAATAGAAGGACATAGTTTGGAACAGGTTAGATACCTTGGGGTGGTTTTCCACTCGCAAGGGACATGGAAGGCACACCTGCAAGCAGCCAATATGTCCTTAAATGCAATCAAACATTACTTTTACACAGGCGGAGGTCAATTAGTACCTGCTGTCTTAAAACTTTACAAGGCCAAAACATTGGCGCAAATTCTATATGGAGCACAAACAGGAATCATTGCAAAGAAAAACTTGCTGAAAACCATACCGTTAGAGAATTTTAATTTCTCTGTTGGTGAAAAATAAATCAGAAGCTCTCACAGTTGACTGCATTTAGCTGATTCAAATAAATTTCTTTATATTCATATCAAAATATTTACAATACCATACATTCTTCTTTATAGCAACATAGCTCAATGAAGACTTCTTACAGAGAGATACAGAGACAAACCTGAGATTGAAAATTCAGCTTCTAACTCAATACCTTTTGCACAGACTCAGTAGCACTTTCTTCACATTGGCTGACTGAGTTACCACATGACTCTTCCTGCTCATGAATATTCCAACACATACAAACCAAATTCCTGCGAGCCATCTTAGCTGCACCGAAAGGAACCCCAAATGCCCAATTAAGAACTGAGACAGGCATGCCCCAAATCCAGGTAAGATCCTGGAAGATGATGATCATTCACTGGCTTAAAATGCATTTCTTTCCAGAGGGATTGTCCCCATTAGTGCTGACTGACAACTTTCCTTCCCCCTGGAAGCAGGCGATAGATCATAAACTGGGCTCTTATGGACTCTCTTCGAATATTCTTAATGTCCCTAGGCTTTGACCAAGCAAAGCAAGTAATATCCAATAGAATAAAGGACATATTTACTCACATATTAATTGGCTATCCACTCACGTAAATTAGGGAGTGACCCTAACATTTTGAGAACATGTATTTTCTTAACAGGGATGTTATTATTTACTATTAATGTTAGTACTATTTTTATTATTATTATTATTTAATATATTGTAAAAAGTGATGGCTATTACTGTATTAGGAAGAAGAATCTCCTGATCATTGGAGGATGAAGAAATCCTGTTTATAGCAGATAAAGGGCATCTTGCAAACTACTCCCAGCATTACACTGTCTGATCCATTTTCCTTCCTTCCTTCCTTCCTTCTTCCTTCCTTCCTCCTTCCTTCCTTCCTTCCTTCCTTCCTTCCTTCCTTCCTTCCTTCCTTCCTTCCTTTTTCTTTCTTTGTAAAGCTATTCTCTGGTAATCTGAGCAATGTTATAGTTACATTTATGTTGAATATTAATATTTAAAGTTTAAAATCAATGTTTATATTTTCTATATTCCTTTTATTTTTGTTAGGAACTTGATCTGGTGGGGGTTTTTTGGGGGGGGCTATCTCTCTCACACACCATTGTTTGGAGAAAATACCAAATGAGATATCTCCTGAAAGAGCAAGTGATATAAGAAACCACTGTGCTATTGACCCAAAGCAGGGGCATAGCTAGGGTTGAAGTCCCAGCATATTTCAGGAAGAGGGAGTTTGAAATCCCAGCCTTCCAAACTATACACTAAACTTTCAAACACCAAAAATGGCAACAGCCATTTCTTCAGTGAAATAGCTATTAATCAGTGGGAAATGATTAGTAATTAGTAATTCTAAATCTTCTGTCCAAACTATCATTTCAGTATTATAATCTTTCTTGCTGTTAATTCCATCTTTATAAAATATCTCATGTGTTGGATATGGTTTCTTTCCTCTTATTTAAGATAACTGTTTATCCAATATGATTTAACAATGCCCCAGACGAAGTGTGTTCTGTCAATTATAGAGAAGAGAGATCTATTAAGATAATAAAAGGGCAACTACAGTGCCTGCTTTAATTGTTCCATTAATAATTTGAAGTTCTGAAAAAACCCAGGGATCTCACTATATAAAATGATTTTCAGTGACTCAGGTGTGCAATTTATTGTTGGAATTTTACCCATATTTTTAAGAATGGGGATCTCAAGAACATTGGCAACATGTCCGCCATGCCTTGCAGCTGAGGAACATTTTCAAATATGCATTGAGTTTCAAATATTGCTCTATTTTTTGAACTAGAAGAACCAAAGAGAAAGATGTGAGATCAGAATATTTTAAGCATAACAGTAATATGTGGATATTTATTTTTAAATAATCTTCATCAATTTCTCATCTAATCCTTAAATATTATAAAATATGTTTTTTCTATTTTATGCTATTGTGGTTTTTCTTTTTGCTTTTTTATAACTGAATAAAGATTTCCCAGCATTTATTTCAAGAATTCACATTTTGCATGAAAGGAAGTGCTATATTTGAACACAAAAATATTTTATCAATAACCATTTCTACTTGCAGCTACTTTATTAGGACTCCTTCCTAAGCTTCTAATATTTGAGGTGACTTGAAATACATGTGTACACAGTCCATGAAAAACCCTCAGAATTTACACTCTGTTAATGTACTCAAGTCTACTATACTCATATCAGTGTCTCTCTCTTTTAATGAAAGTCAACAAATATTTTCTTGTTTAGTATCTTTAAAAAAAGAAAGCATCTTCAAGAATCACCAATTTCACAGGGAAAATTAATGAAGCTAATTCTGACTAATTCAAGCCCTTAATCAACTTTAGTATTATAGAACAACTAACAGTCTGAAAATACTTGTTAATTACTCAATTGTCTTGGTAGCTAGTAGCAACCAAGAGCTAGTAAAACAAGAGGTCAAGGGTCCCCTGGAGAAGAGCGGCTTATAAGTCTAATAAAATAAAAATAAATAAATAAAACCATTAGTTCTATGATAAATTGTTGCCATAGGTGCATAACAAAGATATTTTTGATTTCAAAATATATGGGTCTATCTTCTGGTTGACTTGAGGAGATTACTGTTGTCCACATGCCACTCTCCATTTTGACACTGGAATACCGTTTCACTGTTATATGGGCTCCTGGAGAGTTGAAGCAATCAGCTCGGCTAGCATATTTATTTCAGAATTAATGTTGCTTTTTGCAGGGGAGAGGGAGGGTCTGTGTGTGTGTGTGTGTGTGTGTGTGTGTGTGTGTGTGTGTGATCTGATTGCCATTTGTGTCCTTCCTGGCTTGTTTCTGACAAACAAAGTCTACGGAGAAGCCAGATTTGTTTAACAACCATATGATTCACTTAAAGACAATGATGATTTGCTTAAATGGCAAAAATGTCAGAAAAATCAGATGCAATTCACTTAAAAACTACCTCAGTAATGAAAGTCCTGATTCTAATCATGGTTGTACATTGAGGACTACCTCTACTATATTTTAAATTTCTGTGATGGTATAAATTGGAACTATATCTCCAGCTTAATTATCTTTAAAGTTCCAATTGTAAATGAAACAATATTTTTTTAAAAAATATTTTTTTTAAAAAGAGACTAATCTTAAACACATTTACCTCATAGTAGATCTCATTTTCAAAAATCAGGCTGATTCTGAGTAAGTTTATAAAAAAACTCTACTTTTAATGTACATTTATAATTAATTAGTTATAGAGACATGTGTATAACATTGATTCAGAGACAGTATGCTTCTTCCCTCTTTCTCAAAATTATGTCCTTGTTGATGCAATATGAGAGAGAGAAATAAACTGGCAATATGCCAATAAATGACTGTTTAGCATCATATTAGTTCTACAATGATTAATTAAAATTATTTTAATGAGAAAATTTCCTGAGATGGAACTTATAATTTTCCGGAAAATGTTGCTTGAAAGACAATTCAATAGGACTGTCAAAGGAAGTCACCTTTAACTGTAAGTGGACCTGATAATGATTTGATTTAATTACATAAAACAAACTGGGAAAAATAATGACAATAATTATTGTGTCAAAGTGAGCATTTGTCAACCAATTTATTTGTGTTACTATGATCTACATTTTGGAAAGGACATGTGGAAACTCATCTTTGTATGTGTGCATATGGATTTTCACAAATACAAACATAGAAAGTTGTGCTTATGAAATATAATTGAAAGTTCTATATGGATAACAGTTAGGCTAGCATAATTGTTTTTGATCCAGCCAAGCAATAGAAGAAACAATTTTAATGTATCTCCCAAGATGGACAGAGGGAGATATAGTAGAAGGCAGAAGGCAGCCTACTCTTAGGGAAGGGAGATTGGCTATGTTGAATAAATTCCCATTTATAGGCCCTTGCTCTCAGTCCATGGATCAGATTACCATATTCTCATGATCTTATTGTAAAAGAGCAAACCATGCCCTGTGTCACCAAAACCTAATTGGGGGGGAAAGAAAGTCTTTCCTCTTGGAAATGTGCCCATTGGATTCTATCTGAGAGTCTCTGTTCACATTGCTCTATACATAACTAGATGTGACACCTAACTAGCAAAATTGGATCTAGAGGCAACATGGGAATGTTGCCCATAAATTATGCTTCCTGCTTCAGAGCAGCTATCATGCTGGAGCTGTTGCACCTTATTGAGAGTTGGTGATGGAATTCCAAAGGGTGAATTTTCTCAGTGAGTTCAACCTGTCTTTCCTAGGAGAAATCTCAGGAGTTAATAACCCCCGATAATATTATCTTGGCCCATATAGTCAGTTAGACATCAATACCCATTGTGTGATAGACAATTAGGTTAACACACGCTCATCCACTATTTGTGTTGCACTGAGATTCAAGCCAGCAGAACCTTTCCATTTGAGCCAATTTTCTTTGCAGAAAAACATTTTTGAACGGCGCTCTGGATCACAAGGAAAAATTGTAATTCTTTCCCCATATATCATTTCTCCAAGATTCTTCACCTCCTTTTAATTTCTGTGTGACTCTAAGTGATATGTCCAAGAATATAGGAAAAGCTACACATAGCTTTATAACATATGCTCGGTCTTTAGGAGGAAATCTTTCTCTAAATTTTCTGTCTTCTTTTCTTCCCTTCTTTCTTTCCCATTAGCTTTCCTGCAAGGATCATATAGAGTTATATCTCTTTAAGATCTAATATGTTCTTTGGACATATTAGGTCATATAGAATAAATGTGTAAATATGTAGGATGGAATGGGCCACAATCATTGAACACAGATAACTCATAAGGGCTAACACTTTTTATTTCTCCTATTCTTTTTAAATTGTAATCTCAGTTCAACAGACCAAGCATACAATAATTTTATGCTTCCTTTTCATTGATATTTATTTTTAAACCATATGATAAACATCCATAATTTTTATTAGTTTTAGTGGGATAATGATGATGATGATACTGTGTCATTTATGTAATCCAACTATTATTTGGTTGCCTTAACTGAAGACTAATATATTTAGGATAATGAGCATTTTTTTTAATTCAATAGGTCCAAAAGGAAAATAAGGACAAGAAGAAATAGAAGGTGAAAATGTTGGGTGAAAATTATGTGTTGATTGAATGCAGATGAGAAATGTCATGATTCACATTTGTTTTTCTAATGTGGATCATTTCCTGATGTGGCGCCAGCAATATTCTTGTTCTCATATGGCTGAATTTATAAATCTAATTTAGAACTGGACCCTGTTGGTCTTCTATTCTGTGTGTTTTCATAATACTGTCATCCATCTGGACTGACTCTTGGTGGCATTTATTTTGCTATAAAGAAAAAAATCTGCAGGGTTTATTCTTTAAATTAGTTTTGTCATCTAAACTTATAATTCTGATATGATCAACTCAGCCAAAGATGTTTAATTTTATCAATCTGTCCAATTCTCTCATTTAAGGTTTACCCAGAGCAGAGTGATTTTGCAGAGAGATTAGCCCAATGATACTTGGAATGGATTGTATTTCCTTTATTCAGGAAATTTTAAAATAGAAACATTTGGTGCATCAAAGAAAGCACACATACACACAAACTGAAAAGGAAAATTTCTCTTACTATGAAAATAAAGAATGTGGGTTTTTTAAAGCAACTATGCAGAATCTCTAGGGAAATTATACTTCACAGATTCAGCTGACTGACATTTTCACACACAAAAAAAGTTTTATTTAATAATTTGACTTTAAAAGACTATTATTAATATGATCACTGGGAAGATCAAATGTGTTCCAGGGCTGTAAGAAGAACACAAATGTCTGGAGCAAGCAGTTCAATTGTTTCCAATCTAGTGGCTAAACTCCATAGAGCAAATTGTACATTCTTATTAAGTTGAATGCATACCTTCCTTTCTAATTTGAAGAATATGATATACAAATTTTTTTTCAGCAGCCATTTTTTCCCCACAAGACATTAAGGTTTGGATCAAGGTTTGACTGTATGTGTTTAGAAGGCACAGGGCTAAATGGACATTTATCATTTTCAATTGTAGATTACCATGAAAAGCTTCTGGAATTCTTTCCAACCTTTAAAAATACACCTTCTTGAGATTATATTGGAAAGAAGAGTTGGAAAAGAAACAGAAGCCTTTCAAACCACTGCCTGGCTGCCTTTCCATAGAGATACATTGATGATGATGATGATGATGATGATGATGATGATGATGATGATGATGATGATGATGATGATGATGATGATGATTGGATTATTTTTTTTCTCCCTACCTGAATTCAGTCCATTTTTCAAGCTTAATCTTTCTTTTACTGGCACAAAATTTGGTCATATTCTCATTTGTTTTGCAGCATTATCTGGATGACAGACAGACTGAAAGTGTCTCTAGCCCTTTTTTATATATTTCTTTCCAACTTTTTATTGAAAAAATAATAAATAGAAATAGAAACCTAGCACATCTGGGATATGACTGTTAGAAAATTTCTAACACCCCTGGGTTTTTCTTCTACTTTCAGTGTGAGCACTATTGTATATCTATCTTCTGCAGATTCTGTTGAGCCTACAATTTCCCTTCAGGATAGTTGAGGTTGGCAGATATGTAAAATCTGTAGCATCTTATAAAAGTCTCATCCAGTTCCTGAGAATGGATTTCTGACAAACAGTCAATATGGAAGGCTCTGAATCATAGATATATGTGTAAAGAGAATAAGGAAGAGGACCATGATGCAAATATGCAAGAACCATTTTATTTATTAAATTTATTTGCCACCCATCTCTGAGTTCTGACCTTTACCTAGGAAAAGAGGACTGAAACATTTTTTAAAGTCCAGAGCAACCAACTAATTTCCAAATTCCAGATTCTGTTATTATAGCCAATGTCAATAAAGATAGTTTTAGTTTTTTGTGGAGGTGATTTCCTGGTCTATTAAATTGACTGAGGCTGACAACTTGTGTTGGCTCTTAGTTTTCACGTATTCCACAGGACTTATTAACATTGGGAGGCAGGGATAAGGTGAAGGGAGGAGGAGCCAGTTGGAATGGTCTTCCAGTCACACACTGACATCTTTGAAAGTCCACAGGGAAATATAAAATGAAACCTTCAGGTATTCATTTAGTGTAACTGCGATTCCTGCTTATTCTAATACTAATTTACGCTGGAGGTAAATATAATTTATATAAAACAGTCTGAGTACCTGGAGAAGAACCATGTGAATATTTTAATAGTTTGACTGGTTACATTTGGAAGAAATTTTAGGTTTCAAAACGGGTTGCAAATGATAGATTTTGCAACCAAGAGGGAGTTATTTTAATCAAGTGAACATTTATCATTTTAAGGGAACATTAAAATCCTTTGGGAAAGGAAGGCTTTAAATAATTTGAGGTGTTTGCTACAGTTTTGTCCCTAAAACTTGAAAATCTATGCAGTATAAATCAAAAGTGAATAGAGGGTCACACAGAGACCTAGATTTCAGTGTTCATTATAGCAATACATAATACCTTCCAGGTGAATACATTCTTGAATTGATTTTTTTTAAATGCTGGGCTGCCAAGGCAACTAAAATAATTGTAGTTAGGTTATTACGCTATTAGGTTGGTTCCATTAAAGCTACAGCAGGCTGAATGAAGTCACAAAACTTAACCTTCTTTGAAAAAAAGCTTTAACCTTTGGCCTTCTCATATGTCCTTTCATGTCACACTGCCCACTTCTTTAATTATTATATTTTAGCCACCATAATTTGTTTCCATTTGGATTTTCAATCCCAGGCGCAAACATGTATTCTGACATTTAAAAAGAAAAATAAGAAAAAATATGCTTAATTTTTACTTAAAGCTTTTCATTTTCTGCACCTTTTTAAAAATAATTATTGGAAAGCTTTTAACAAGACTAAGAGCCAAAGTGTCCCATGGTTAAGGCATTGGTTTAGGTTTGGAGAGATACAGATTTGGATTCAGATATATGTTCTGATGACTTTTTCTCAACTCAGTCTACCTTAATGCAAGGTTTTTGTGGAGTAGGAGTTGGTGTACAATATATTCCAGGCTGAGTTTCTGAAAGAAGATAGAATGTGAATCAAATAAACAAATTTGTTGCATAAGTGAGAACTGGCTGACTCTTAAGTTATAGGGTATTGAAACAAACTGACAAGGACATGTTTATTCACCTCTAAACTGTTGTGTTTTGCATTAGGTAACTCTAAATAGTCCAATCATTGCTTCCCTCACAAAGACTACACACATAAAGATTGCATATGAGACTACATTAGCGGCAGGTTTCTAAAGAAACAAATGGTTTTTTAGTATCCATTTTTGAGTTTCTGCCTCTACTGACGGGACTGAGTACAATATGTCATCAGGCTAGTTATTATCAGTCCTAGGAAAGTGGCTGTTGAAGTAGTGCTTTTAGGAGTGCAGAGATGAAAATAATGAGGCCATAAAAGCTTCAGCTACTACTGCACTACTTACAGGAACAAATTCAGTGCTGGTACTACATGATTGACCTTTCCTGATAATGGGGATTGGCCCAAGCAAAGAACTCAGATTTGCTGAACCTGTTTTTGCAAGATGCTATTGTTCCAGAAAGTAGAAATATAGAGGACCAATCTCCTGAAAATTGAGGCTACCAGATCCAGGTTTCAAAAATCTGGACGATCACTCGATGAGAGCAAAAGTGGCATTATTACTTATTATAATGCTTTTAATCTGTAACAAGAACAAACTAAAAATCCATGAACAAATGCAAAATTAAATATTCAAAAAAGAAACCTTTCACCCCCCAAAAGAGAATGGAAAAGAATAGATAAATTTACAGAAACACATAGAGATCTATCTGTGCACACATACATTGCCATGTTTTAAACAAATTAAACTTTGTACATCTGAAAATAGATTGATTAGAGTTTCAATGGAGACAGTGAAATTCCTTCTATATGTAGAAAGGAGTGCAAATAAACATATTCCTTCCAATTGTTACATTCTATAATTCTGTGATTCTAACTCTTAAAAAAAGAGAGATTGCTACATTATTATTTTGTAATTTATTCCATTTTTAGAATTCTTTTCCAAATGCCCTTGGTTGGAAATTCAAATTTAAACCATAATGTAAAAATCTGTAGATTGGAAAGCTAACTACTTCAATCATAGTCTCTAATTTATTGTGTAATAATAATAGTAGTAGTAGTAGTAGTAGTAAAGTTGGAAGGGACCTTGGAGGTCATCTAGTCCAACCCCCTGCTCATGCAGGAAACCCTATACCATTTCGGACAAATGACTGTCCAGTCTCTTCTTAAAAACCTCCAGTGTGGGAGCATTCACCGCTTCTGGAGGCAGGTTGTTCCACTGGTTAATTGTTCTAACTGTCAGGAAGTTTCTCCTTAGTTCTAGGTTGCTTCTCTCCTTGCTTAGTTTCCACCCATTGCTTCTTGTCCTGCCTTCATGCGCCTTGGAAAATAGCTTGACACCCTCTTCTTTGTGGCAGCCCCTGAGATATTGGAACACTGCAATATCTGTAAATGCCACTTGAATCAAATCTTTCCAGGGACATTGATTTGAGCCAGCCAAATCCTTAATCACATCAGATATTAGCTTTCTAAAACAAAGCCAGATTCCCTCTGAAGCAATCAAGCTGAAACTGAATATTCCTGAAGCCTTATGAATATTGGGATATTTTGAAAGGATACAAATATGTTGACAGTATGTTTTGGGCGCTGTACTATTTTTGCTTTATTTTGTTTCTGCAGAAATGGAAATGCCAGAATGAAAGGTAAGTTACTGAAGATTAATAACACTTTGTTGCAGTCTGTTCTCTGCTCTTTTAAAAATTTGTCTCATCTGAAGAAGAGTCATCTGAGTAGTATTTGGCTGTGATGGTTGGCTACAAAATTACCAGTAGATTGTGGAGCCTCCTAGGGTTGGAGAGTATGGCAACCAAAGTCAAGACCGAGTTAGGGTTATATTAAGCAAAGGCAATAATGAGAGGGTACAGTATAAAAAAATGTAGGATAACTTTAAGAACCAAGTAACTTCAAAATCCTGAACAGAAAGCAAAAGATTGAGAATGACCAGTGACACAAACACAATACTTTCCCCTCTTTTTCTTTTGCTTCCAGAAACAATTTGTTCTGTAGTGTGGGAGGACAGCACACACACATCCAGAAAAAGAAATATTTTGAGGAATATTAAAAAGGCAGAATGTTATATTTCCCCAAAGGAATAATGGGAGAAAATCTAAGACAAAACCAGCTGTCAGAAACCAACCCCCTCTCCCTGCCCCAAGCAGAAATCAGCTCTGTAGAAATGCAAATTTGGGGATTCATTCAAGAAGACTAGGGCCAGGAAGCTTGGATCTGGTGAGATTAGAAAGACAAAGACCCCTAAAATCTACATGCCCCATCCAAACTCTAAAAACATGACCATTGGGACATAATAGGATTAACCCACCACTATCATAATACCAAAATGACATGCTCAAAAGCTCAGGTCAAAGTTCATGCCACAGGAACAGGAAGCAACTTCAAACACAAAAGCCCAGAAAGGTATAAAAACCCACTTCTCTCAGCAACATGTGGTCAGCTGCTCCAGGTTCTGCTCTTCAATAAACTACAACCTTCTTTCTAAAGCACTCTCCATTTTATTTATTCCCGATTTGGACTGGATCCTGATGAAGCTTTTTCTTTCAACAGTAGTCTAGACAAAGTAATTTGAAAATTACAAGCATAAGATTGAAAGGCAAAATAGGAGTATCTGAGATTTTGCATATCTTTGACAATTGAAGAGAAATGTTTTCAAAATACAAAAAAATATTTTTAAAAAATAGGAATTCCTCTTCCAGCCCATCCAGGAATATCATTATATCTCTACTCTATCTACTATGTCTCAAAGTATCTTAAACATACTATAAAGTTTTTCCCCTTCTTTTACAGGAATCATATCTGGAGCATTACTAAAAGGACTAGATAACTGTGGTTCTGTTACCCTTTATTCATTGAAATGGCTTGATTTTTAACCAATCAACATATACATAAAGCATTGTACTGTACTACACATTTTTGAGTAAATATTGTTTAACATATTTCAATCTTAAACACCATATAGACAAACATACAAATAAATAGTAATCTGTCTATAGATCCCTATATTTTGCACTGCTGACAGAAAAAAACAGTTTCCACACATGTGGAACTGGAATCATCAAATTAAAAAGAGTTAGTCTCATTCATTTAATTAAAAAATAGATTGGATTTTTTTTGTTTTTATTTTTTAAAATTGTAGTCAGAATTGGATGGTATCCATTTGATAGCCAAAAGCCAACCAATTTTCATATGAATCCTCCAATCATTAAGAATGCTCCTGGAGGGATAAGTTTTAGTCTTGGATATAATCAAAATCTATTCTAATTAGCTTGCTTTGGTTTGGGATTCAGGATTTAGACAGATGTCTATGTCTATCAGCTGAAATAACTAAAATGCAATCCAGATCCATTTTCCAGTTTGGGGATTTCAAAATAAAAATAAAAGCCTCAATCTGATAATGCCCCAATCCTTTTCATTAGCTATAGAATATTATTCACTGCACAATATTCACTCAAAAAACAAAAGAGATAATTTTCATAAATTAACACAATAGGCTGGTATAGATGGGGATATAAAGTTAATTTTAAGCATTTGCTGCATGAAAAAATAATCACAATAAACTGCAGAAAATATTTTCAATGAAGAAAGGCAATTGAGAAGGACAGCTAAGTGACATGTCAGAAAAAATAATGAAGATAAAATAGAAACGGGAGATTTTGAGAACAAATGATAATCTGCCTTTTCTAAATCACTTCTCTTGAAGAGAAGAAATTAGAATCTCTGATGTATGAAAAATTAACAATAAAGACGAATGGTCACTCATCTATAGCTCATTTTGAAAATTAACACAAGATTTATGATGAACACCAACCCTGCAATGTGACCCCTGGAAATACCTACAGCTGTTGCTGCAATCAAGAACATGTTCCCTATTTGCTAGGTGTTTGCAGGTATAAAATAAAAAAGAGATAAATCATAGTTATTGCTACAAAATAGGGTTTTAGAGCATTGAGACCTGGGGCATTTGTAGACTCACATCCAAAGGTTTCCATTGAGCTGCGACAAAATTGCAGATCAGTGCTTGCTGCAATGCCCTATCTTGGAGCCATCATTTCCAGATTATTAACCTAATCATTTAAAAAGAACTTTTCACAGCATTAATCCCATTTAAATTTAAAGATGGAACCATTCAGTAGAGGAGAAGCTCTATTAGCTGCACAATGTGAAACAAATGGGAACATGGAATGCAGCTGAGCTAAAATCCTGAAGAAAAGTGAAACATTACTTAGGCATTACTTAGCTCCTCAATATAAAATTAAGATGCAGTTTACTTAGCAGGTTGCTTTAGTATTGTGTCCGGGCTACAAAAACTACATGTGATGCTACCAGAGATCATTTAGAGAAGAGTGTGGAAACACTCAAATACTCAACTATTTCTGCAGCAAAATACAATGGATGCAATCAATGTGAAATACAGATAGTCCTCAACTTACAACCACAACTTTGATCCCAAAATTTATGTTGCTAAGTGCGACATTTGTCAAGTGAGTTTTGCCCCATTTTACGATCTTTGTTGCCATAATTGCTAAGTGTATCACTGCAGTTGTTAAGTTAGGAACATGGTTATTAAGTGAATATGATCCCATTGTCTTTACTTGTGAGAAGGTCACAAAAGGTGATCATATGATCTCAGGACAATGCAACCATCGTAAATATGAATCAGTTGTCAAGCATCTGAATTTGATCTTGGGGATGCTGCAGTGATCATAAGTGTGAAAAACAGTCATAACTCCCTTTTTTCAGTGACATTGTAACTTCGAATGGTCCTTAAATGAATGATTGTGAGTTGAGGGCTATCTAAATCCAGTAACATGATTTGTATCATGGAAAAGAATGGATCAGGGGCATCAGCAAGACGGGGGGATGCCGAGCAAGAACAACGCTCTCTCCACCACGCCGAGCTTCCCAGCAAGACGGGCAGCTTCCTAGCATTTTGCAGGAACATTTTCTCTCTGTGGGGATATTGGTGCAGCAAGTGGCAAGCAGCAAGCGGCAAGCAACAAGCGGCATTAACAGCAAGCAGCTTGCGTTTGAACTGGCCGGCTCCCGACAGCCAGCTGAAAGTCGGGCCGGCGTCTGGAGTCCGGAGTCCAGGTCAGCGTCTGGGGTTCGGCAGAGGGCTGGTGAGGCCGCTGAGAACTGCTGGGCACCGCTGGGTACCGCCGGGAACCGCTGGGAACTGCTGGGAACCGCTGAGCCCCCGACGGTCAGCTGAGAGTCGGGTCGGCGTGCACAGGTCAGCTGGGAGTCGGTGGAAGCCGCAAGTGTGTCGGGAGTTTTTTTTTTCGTTGCTGCCGCCATTATGTCGGCGGGCTTTTCCTTCTCCGTCGCTGCCACCATTATGTCGGCGGGCGTCTCTTTTAGAGCCGGCTTTTGCTATGTGGGGTTTAACAGCTACAGCTACTGCTTTTATAACTACTGCTTTTATAATTACTCCTGCTTTTACAACTACGCCTGCTTTTACAACTTTTACAACTACTACTGTTTTTACAACTACTCCTACTGTGGGCTTTAGTTTTGTACTTTTTAGCTTAAAGCCTACTACAGATTTTATCTTAGGAGGGGCTAACACAGGAACAGTTACAACTATTTTGGCAGGATTAACATTTGGCACGCCTATTTCCATTACTTCTTCTACTATGGGCCTTAGTTTGGGTTTTAGTAAACCTGCTGGATTAGCCACCCCAATTGCTCCATATTTTATATTTGGGAGGCACCACGGCTCAAGCTATAACATCTATAGCTGCATATATAGGACTTCTCTGAGGGGAGCCCGGACTGGTTTAGGAGGAATGTGTTTTTTAATTTTTTATGTAAATTTTAATTATTAATGTTTTAATATTGTTTAATCTTAATACTGTTTAATTTAATTTAATTTTAATTATTGTTTAATTTTAATACTGTTTAGTTTTATTTTAAACTTATGAATGATGTGGGGGGGGGATTGACTGTGGAATGAATCGGGCTGAATGGATGGGTGGTTGTGGACTTGATGAATGGACAGGCCTGCCGAGCTTGAGGGAGGCCGGGGACTGGGAGGATGCAGACTCTGGGGTCACTGAGGGTTCGAGTATACCAGTCATTCAGGGAAGAGGCAGATATGGTGGGAGCAGGAGGGTAGGCCGCACTCAGGGAACTTGGTCCTGCTGTCTTGTAGCAGTTCCTTGTTCTGGCCCTTCTGAAAAACCTAGCTCACCCCATGACCCTGGTGATGAGCATAGCTCGGGCCATGGGCTCAGACTGTTGCTGCTCAATGCCAGGTCAGTTAATAATAAGGGTGCCCTCATTCATGACCTTCTCATGGATGAGGAGACCGACCTGGCGTGTGTAACTGAGACCTGGTTAGGCCCTGAGGGGGGAGTTCCCCTCTCGGATATGTGCCCACCAGGTTATCAGGTATGGCACCAGCCACGACCCCAGGGAAGGGGGGGAGGAGTGGCTTTTTTGGCCCGGGAGAACCTCAGCCTATGCAGGCTCACTGTTTCCGATATTCCGGGTTGCGAGTCCATCTTTATGATGCTGGACCTCGGGGTTCAGGTGAGCGTATTGCTTACGTACTTGCCTCCCAGCTACATGGCATCTGCCATGCCTGTGCTACTCGAGGAGGTTGCTGGATTGGCGGTGGAGTTCCCCAGGCTTGTGGTCTTGGGGGACTTTAATCTGCCATCACTTGGCGAGTCCTCGGGGTTGGCACAGGAGTTCATGGCCATCATGACAACCATGGACCTGACCCAAGTAGTGCAGGGTCTGACGCATGAGGGTGGGCACACCCCGGATATGGTTTTTCTTTTGGAACAGTTGGGTAATGATCTGGTTTTAAGGGGCTTAGATACCTTGCCTTTGTCATGGACTGATCATTTTCTGCTACGACTGAATTTTACGGCCCCAATCCTTCCCTGCAGGGAGGTGGAACCAATTAGGTGGTTCCGCCCCAGACGCCTGATGGATCCAATTGGTTTTCAGACGGCGCTTGGGAAATTACCGAGCTCGTTCATTCACAATTTGGCGGAGTCCCTGGTAGCGGCATGGAATTCGGCCGCGAAGGGGGCTATTGACCAGATTGCGCCTTTGCGACCTCTCCGTGGTGCTGGCCCCAGGAGGTCTCCTTGGTTTACAGAGGAGCTCAGGGGGATGAAGCATCATAAGAGACGTCTAGAGAAGTGATGGAGACAAAGTAGGTCCGGATCTGATCGAACCAGATTGAGCTCACTTATTAGAGCCTATTTGAAGGCGATTAAGGCGGCAAGATCTTTGTATCTTTCCACTTTGATCGCATCTGCGGAATCTCGCCCAGCCGCCCTGTTTAGGGTGACTCAGTCCCTCCTTAACCTGAGGGGTCCGGGGCCTCCCTTGCAGGGTAGTGCTGAGGACTTTAACAACTGTTTTGCAGACAAAGTAGCTCAGATCCGGGCTGACCTAGACTCCAATTGTAAAGCAGAGTCGACTGATAACGATTCAGTCAAGGGGACAGGGGCATGCTCTTGTCCGGTCATCTGGGGCGAGTTTGAGACTGTTACTCCTGATGAAGTGGACAGGGCCATTGGAGCTGTCAGTTCCGCCACCTGTTTGTTGGACCCGTGTCCCTCCTGGCTGGTTTTTGCTAGTAGGGAGGTGACACGTACCTGGATCCAGGAGATTGTCAACGCTTCTTTGAGGGAGGGGTCCTTCCCGGCTCCTTTGAAGGAGGCACTCGTGCGCCCCCTCCTCAAGAAGCTTTCCCTGGATTCAGCAATTCTGACCAACTATCGTCCGGTCTCTAACCTCCCCTTTGTGGGGAAGGTTATTGAGAAGGTGGTGGCATTTCAACTCCAGCGATCTCTGGAGGAAGCCGATTATCTGGGTCCTCTGCAATCCGGGTTCAGGCCTGGCTACAGCACCAAAACTGCTTTGGTCGCTCTGATGGATGATCTCTGGCGGGCCTGGGATGGAGGCCAGTCCTCTTTCCTGGTGCTTCTTAACCTCTCAGCGGCGTTCGATACCATCGACCATGGTATCCTTCTGCACCGGCTGGAGGGATTGGGCGTGGGGGGCACCGTATTACGGTGGTTCTCCTCCTATCTTTCTGGTCGGTCGCAGTCGGTGTTAGTGGGAGGTCAGAGGTCCACCTCTAGGTCACTTCCTTGTGGGGTGCCTCAGGGGTCGGTTCTCTCCCCCCTACTTTTTAACATCTACATGAAGCCACTGGGAGAGATCATTCATCGTCATGGAGTGAGCTACCATCAGTATGCTGATGATACTCAGCTGTACATTTCCACTCCTGACCAAATCAGTGAAGCGGTTGAGGTGATGTGCCGGTGTCTGGAGGCTGTGAGGGTCTGGATGGGTGTTAACAGATTGAGGCTCAACCCTGACAAGACAGAGTGGCTGTGGGTGATGCCTCCCACAGACATTTCAATCTGTCCTTCCATTACCCTGGGGGGTAAAGTTATAAACCCCTCGGAGAAGGTGCGCAACTTGGGAGTCTTCCTCGATCCACAGCTGACATTGGAACATTATTTGTCGGCTGTGGCAAGGGGCATTTGCCCAGGTTCGCCTGGTGCACCAGTTGCGTCCTTACTTGGATCGGGAGTCGCTCCTCACATTCACACATGCCCTTGTCACCTTGAGGATCGACTACTGCAATGCTCTCTACATGGGGCTACCCTTGAAGAGTGTTCGGAGACTACAATTAGTGCAAAATGCAGCTGCGTGAGCAATTGTGGGCCTTCCACATTGTGCCCACATTTCGTCAACTCTCCGCATGCTGCATTGGTTGCCTATTGGTCTCCGAGCGCAATTCAAAGTGTTGGTTATTACCTATAAAGCCCTTCATGGCACTGGACCAGGATACTTACGGGACCATCTTCTGCCACATACTTCCCTTCGACCAGTGAGAGCGCACAGGGTCGGCCTCCTCTGGGTCCCGTCAGCAAAACAATGTTGTCTGGCGGGTCCTAGGGGAAGGGCCTTCTCTGTTGTGGTGCCCACCCTCTGGAACCAATTGACCTCTGAAGTCTGCGTTTCCCCCACTCTCCCGGCCTTCCGGAAGAATTTAAAAACCTATTTATGCCGGCAGGCCTGGGGATGACTGTGATTGTGTGTGAATGATGAATGTGTTTGGGGTCTTTTTAAATGCTTTTTAGCTTTGGTTTTAGTTTTGAAATGTTGAAATGTTGTTTTATTTATGCTGTTAGCCGCTCTGAGTCTTCAGAGAAAAGCGGCATACAAATTTAATTAATAAATAAATAATAAATTAACTGGTGATCCAAAAGTAAAGTCCTGGCAGAACTTGTAGCATAGCCAAGGTATGAACTAGCAAATCATGGACAGAGAAATATAGCAAACTGAAGACACATTAAATATTTTCTGCCCTCATCAGAACTTCTTTTGTGACAAAGTGTGGTTTTAAATGTTTAAAATATGTTTGGGAGGCAGGGGCAAATCTTTCTATATCATATCATCTGAATTCTGCCACTCTGTTTCTCCACTTGCAATGTTCTTCCCACTACTGTAAGCATCTCTAGAACCTAACTCTGCCTTCCCCTAGCCTTTACATTTACAGCTGCCAGCATAACACATATGTCTTATTTTTGACTCCAGTTGGTGAGACAATTGAATAATTCTACACAAAAAGCAAATATATGAAAGCTAAACAAAAGGTAATCATCACAAATCTGTGATTTGTGTGTGTGTGTATATATATATATATACACACAGAGAGAGAGAAATCACAGATTTGTGATAATACACACACACCATAAGCTGACACATCCCCTATATATACATATGATAGTGAATTTCTTTAAAAAAAAAAGGTAGTACTTAAGGTGTTCCTTCTTTCAGAAGAAACAAAACTTGATTTATGTGTTATTTTGATGCAGTAGTTTTCTACTTTTCTAGCCTTTTTCAAAGACAGAGATTTCTGTTGCATTACATTAAGCAGATCCCCAGCAAAAGAAAGTGTCTGCTGTTGCCCTGAAAGATTTCTTGCCATTTTAAAAGTGCTAAATCCTTCCTCCATCCTCCATCCAATGCTTCATCAATATTATCAATCTGAAGGGACAGTCAGGCTGACAATCTATAGAAAGAAGAATTAACTTTTGCTGGACAGCACTTCAGATCAAAACCTCTGAATGATGAAGCTGCCACTATTTCAGACAGGTAGCTAGTATTAAATCACTGCAAGTCACTTCAGGTAAGTAGACAAGTTTTAGAAATTGATGGGATTTCTAGATTCTTCCCTGAGAAAACATTTGTATAAAATACAAAACAATAACTATGTAATGAGAATTATAATAAAAAATACTTCTATGCCATCTACTGGGGGTTGAGAAGTTATTTGTATACTTCATATTTTAATGTAACATTTGACCATATGAAAATGTTAACGTGTTAACAAAATATATGGTTTGTCTTTTTCCTGTATATTTTTAACCTTTAACCTTGAATCTGTGACTGAACAAAAAAATAAAATAGATGAATTTCCAAATTGCAATAAACCATAATCTGGATAGTTTGGTTAGAGCTTAGTGTGTTGGTTGAAACATGTGGTTTGTACATCCCTGTTTATGACATATCACATTGTCTGAAATCAGCCAACTGTGACTTTTTCAGCAAATGATGATTTTGTGTGATATATGAATTTAAACACTATTCTCATACACCTTTCTGCAGCATCCCATACCAGCGGTTTTTCCAGTGGGCTACTTGCATATTCAGGAAACATTGATTTATATAGGGACAAAGAACCTATAAGAAGAACAGAGAAGGAACAAGAAACATTCCCCCCCCCAGGTATCCCAGATAAGCATATTTCAACTCACCCCATAAAAAGGGGAAACAACGATGGGGGTAAACAACAAAGGGGATTGGACAATAGCCCATGGGACATCTGCTCCACGATCCCTGCCAACATGATGGGAGAGCTGGGTTATTCTACCAACATGAATAGGAAAGGAAAACAGAGACCTACAATGGAAAGCGATGTTTGCCCTGCACGTGTGCAAAAAGAGCAAAAGAACTGATGAACTGATGTGAGCAAGTAATGAGGAGCCTCAAGAGGAGGGGGACAACTAGAACCAGTACAGTATACTCACAGACACCTGAGGAGGTAAACAGCGTCCCTGGGTGGAGGAATGTGTGCAGGAATTCAGCTGCCAGGGATTGCGTCGATAGGCGTCCAGACCCTCTTGACACACACCCTCCCTCGAACGCACACAAGCATAGTCAATCCAGGGAGGATCTAACAGACCATGGAATGGGGCTAGAGAGGATGATAGATGTGAGACTGGACGAGCAGAAACAGACAGTGGTTGGATCCAGTAGGAAGGAAACAGCAACTTTGGAAGGCATTAACACAATAAAGGACATGGGTCCTTTAAGAAACCAGATGGAGAGAATGGATGGACTGGTAACCAGGTCAGGGAGCTGAGTGCAAAGCCGCCCTGCATCATAAGAAGGACTCCCAGCAATCTTGCATCATGCTCTGATGATGTCAGTAGTGTTGACCGATAAAAGGCTCAGCTTTTAATTAAACAGCTTTGTTTTTAGTATTATCCTGGTGTTTGGATTATTTTATAATATATGGGTTTTGTCCCGTGTAAAATTGAAAGTGTCTTGGCGATGTTTCGATGAAGTCTCATTCGTCATCTTCAGGCTGGTGTTTTCAGCTTCGTGCTTCATTGCTCCTAGAATTTTACACGGGACAAAACCCATATATTATAAATATATGAAACAGCTAAAATCTCACATTGCTCCTAGAAGCAGAAGCCGAAAGCACCAGCCTGAAGATGACGAATGAGACTTCGTCGAAACGTCGCCAAGACACTTCAAATTCTACGCAGGAGAAAACCCAAATAACCAAAGACCTACATACAAACACCCGCGAAAACCTCAGAAAACATGTATATGTGTGTGTTTTCTGAGGTTTTCGTGGGTGTTTGTATGTAGGTCTTTGGTTCTTCGGGTTTTCTCCCACGTAGAATTTGAAGTGTCTTGGCGACGTTTCGATGAAGTCTCATTCGTCATCTTCAGGCTGGTGCTTTCGGCTTCTGCTTCTAGGAGCAATGTGAGATTTTAGCTTTTAGTTTTTAGTTTTTCTATCTCGATGGCTTCTAAAAATGCCCTCACAGCATGAACAAACGAGGTGATACCTCCTGCCTACCAGCCATTTGGAAACCTGCCCTTATTGACAAAAGAGTTCATAACACAAAGAATGACACCAGACTTACACACACAAAAACCACACACGATGTCACCACCACACATCCAGGCAAAAAGCAAACCCAAACCCACACTGATGATGAGGCACGACCACAAACCAGAAGCCAGACCACAGCTGCATCATTAGCCACCTTAAACCCCTCCAATCCATACAAGAAGCAAACTGACACCCACCATGAAGACGAGGCACGACCACGAACGCGAAGCCAAACAGCTATGCAGCTCACCATCTCTAATCCCCCTGTAACTCAGACTAACCCCTCATCCAATCAGAGCACAGCCAACCCCCTAACCAATCAGAACACACCTCCACCCAATCAGAACACAGCCGAGCTCCCAGCCAATCAGTTCAAACCCCACTGGCAGTTAAAAGGAAGAAACAGTTGCAATCACACATTGCTGCTAGAAGCACGAAGCCAAAAGCACCAGCCTGAAGATGACGAATGTGACTTTGTCGAAACGTTGCCAAGACACTTCAAATCCAGGCAAAAAGCAAACCCAAACCCACACTGATGAGGAGGCACGACCACAAACCAGAAGCCAGACCACAGCTGCATCATTAGCCACCTTAAACCCCTCCAATCCATACACGAAGCAAACTGACACCCACCATGAAGATGAGGCACGACCACGAACGCAAAGCCAAACAGCTACACAGTTCACCATCTCTAATCCCCTTGTAACACTGACTAACCTGAGCACAACAAAGCCCCCACCCAAACAGAACACTCCCCCAGCCAATCAGAGCACAGCCAACCCCCCATCCAATCAGAGCACAGCCAAGCCCCTAACCAATCAGAACACACCTCCACCCAATCAGAACACAGCTGAGCTCCCAGCCAATCAGTTCAAACCCCCACTGGCAGTTAAAAGGAAGAAACAGCTAAAATCTCACATTGCTCCTAGAAGCAGAAGCCGAAAGCACCAGCCTGAAGATGACGAATGAGACTTCGTCAAAACGTCGCCAAGACACTTCAAATTCTACGTGGGAGAAAACCCGAAGAACCAAAGACCTACATACAAACACCCGCGAAAACCTCAGAAAACATATATATTAAAGCTCACTTTTGAAAATAAAAATATCCTTGTCTGATGACACAGATAAAGGAGATATAGATATATAGATATATCCTTTATCTGTGTCATCAGACAAGGATATTTTTATTTTCAAAAGTGAGCTTTAATTGAGGATTGCTTATTTCTTTTTATTGAACTGTTTTTATTCCTTTTAGTTTCCTTTCTGTTTTTAATTGCTCTGTACATTTTTATAATACTTCTTTTTTCATTATTACCTGGAACGCCATTTTGGCCCAAGGGCAGGGCATAAAATCAGAATATAAACAAACAATAATTTTTCCATGAATGTTATTGACATACTATACCAGTGGTTCTCAACCTTTCTGAGGTTGAGACCCCACTTGCCCCGCCCATGCACGCCGCGACCCCGACTTGGGGGCGCGCCCGTGTGCGCGCGTGCACAAATAAATTTTTTTTTAATTTTTTTTTAAAAATAAAAATAAAAAAAGGCGGCCACGACGGGCGGATCTGCGCATGCACGGATCGGCCTGTCGCACGCGCCATGCATGCGCGCATCCGCCCGTCGCGGGCTGCCATTTTGGTTTTTTTTATTTTTTTTTTAAAAAAAATTTAAAAAATCAAAAAACAAAACAAAATGGCGACCGTGACGGGCAGATCTGCGCATGCGCGGATCGGCCCATCACACACGCCACGCATGCGCACATCCGCCTGTCGCGGGCCGCCACTTTTTTTTTTATTTAAAAATTTTTTAAAAAAAATAATTAAAAAAAATGGCGGCCGCGACGGGCGGATCTGTGCCTGCACGGATCGGCCCGTCACACGTGCCGCGCATGCACGGATTCGCCCGTTGCAGTCCGCCATTTTGTTTTTATTTTATTTTATTTTTTTAAAATTTTTTTAAATTTTTTTTATTTATTTTTTTAAAAAAATTTCCGGCGCGATGGGCGGATCTGAGCATGTGCGGCACGCGCGCGCCAAAAAAAATAAAAAAAATTTAAAAAAAAATTTTAAAAAAATTAAAATAAATAAAAATTAAAAAAAGCAAAATGGCGGCCGGCGGTGCCCGGCGACCCCCGCGAAATGGTCTCGCGACCCCAAATGGGGTTGTGACCCCAAGGTTGAGAACCACTGTACTATACTGAGTAAAACTAATATTTCTAAGTTAATCATGCTACACTTGTATCTGTTTGATAAATGTTCTCTGTTTCTCCCATATCAAAAGCAGCCTGGCTTCAGCCCCAAAACAGCTAGAGACAATGAGGGGACAAGTTCTAACCCAGAATTATTACCACTCTCTCTGCCATGTTGCTCATCTTCTAGAGACTCTTATCTTCTAAACACATAAAAGTTGGTAACAATGGCATGGTAGCAATTGCATAAGGACTCCACAGAGAATGTAAACTTCTGATACAGGGTATATATATTTTCAAAGGATCCACATGACTACTAAAGCTCCTTGGGCTCAGTTTTTGACCTGAAGATTTTGCATTTTTACCTCCTCAGCATAATGGAACAGAAACCAAAGGAAAAACTTTTGTTTGACCTGAGGCTCTTTTCTCTTTGACCTGAGAGTGATCCATATTCATCAGGCCCTTCACTGTCACCATCTGAAATGTTTATCAGGCTTTATCATTTCTCTAAGCCTCCTGCTCCTCATCATGTAGTTCTTCATGTGACATAATAGCATAGTCTTCGGAGAGGAGCGGCATACAAATCCGAATAAATAAATAAATAAATAAATAATGACACTCATTTGTAGGCATTTTAAGGCTGAATGGAATCCATCTTGCTTGCCGCATTACTAATATTTCGGTATACCGATATATAACTGTAATAAAGATTTGATTGATGGATGGATAGATGGATGGATATTTCTATGTTTACGAAGTCTTTTCCTAACATTTGTGCTATCATCTGTATAATCTTTGAATACACTTTGGAACCTTACATTGAGCAACATATTAAAACAGATACAGAATGGTTGAGGAAATTGGCCCTGGAGCTTTTATCTGATACCCATTCATTTTTCACTTTATATCTGAATGTATCATCCCACATTTAATGTGGTCCATTATATTGAACAATTTTAGAGATGACAGACATTTTTGTATATTGTGCTAGAAGGAAGAGTATGAGTTCTAGTTCTACCTTAGAATAAAGTTAGCTGGATGATTTTGACCAGTCACTCCTTCTCAGCGCTAGGAAGAGAGCAATGGCAAAACAAAAGTGTTGCCAACTGTACTTACAGAGTTCATTTAAGAAACAACAACAACAACAATAATAATAATAGTAATAGTAATAGTAATAAAAATAATTATTATTTGTCAGCTCCTAACCTAGGTTTTTTTTTCCAGAAATGTGGGCTGATTCTAGACAAGTTTACAAGAGACTGGAAGCTGTTGTGGATTTTTTTACATGTTAAATACAAAGACAGATGGTTAAAAGAGGGATATGAAGATTAGTTTTAACTTTGGAAGTTAACTCTCTCTGTTGACTCTCTCTCTGTGTGTGTGTTGTGTGTATACAGATGTTGGGTTGATTTCCATTATTGGATAAATAGATCTCCATATCAGGGATATTTGCTTATGTAAATGCAGATAGGAAAGTTTATAACTATTTGTAGAGCCCTTATGTAAGGGGAGGGAATATATTAGATTTTTTTTGTATCTTTCAGCATTTAGCTATGCATTTTTTCTTATGTTTAATGTTAGATGTATATGATATTTAGGTTTTTTTCTTTTTTTGCACACATGGTTTTTTTCTTTTTACTGTTAGTGTTGGATGTTGGCTAGTCTGTTTTTTCCCTTTGTTTTACATTTTATTTTGGTGATAAAAAGAATGAAAAACATGTTTGTTTAAAAAAAAGAAGTGGCTGAGTATCTGATAAATAGGTATACAGTATGTTTGCAGACTCAGTAACATATCCATAATTTGGACTGACAGTGATATAGCATATTGAATGGTTACAAAGATAGTTCATCACACTTATGAAGTGCATTGAACATTTTAAGAATGAATGCTATACTGCCAGTACCACTATACATTACTAATATTTCATACCATAAAGAATTCGACATCTGTTTACAGATACCCTACAACACATTAGCATCATGCAAGGGAATATAAGAGTCCTACTGCCTGTCATGTAATAACAAATCAGTTTAGCATCATCATGTCTTAGATCAAAATAGCTTTCGAGCTGTATTCAGTCCCCCAAAGACCTGTTATAATCCTGAGAGTTCCTTCATGCTAACTATACATAAATAATTAATTAAAAGTAAGGCTAGCTATATTATGGAAAGTTCCTTAACTAAAAGCCAAATATGGCTGTCAGCATCAGCAAAAATCTACTTCTTATATTAGAGAATAAACAATTATAGCAAAGAGCTAGCTTTATTTGTGTAGGTTAGCATTGCCCAACCTGAATACAACTCCAGTTATGTGAACTTCCACTCTCAGAGCCAACAAGTCCATATTGGGAACCTATGAATCATATACAGTAATCCAGAGAACTTCACATAGGGGAAGGCTATTATAGGTGGTCCATGTGATTTTGAACAGTATGAAATTAGGCTGTCAAAGTATTTGCATATGGAGGAATGTTGTCCATGGGGTCGCAATGGGTCGGACACGACTTCACAACTAACAACAACAAAATACGTAGAAGATGTTTATCCCTGAAAAAGTAGTCCCTTCTACACTTTATGGAATTGGAAATGGTAAAGAATATTGTCCTTCTCTTCCTCTTTTGATTTCTTTGTTTGTTTCCAACATAACATAATTGTATCATTGTAACTGGTGAATATTTTTTGCATTTAAAGCATTTCAGAATATTATGCAGAGTATAACATATTGGAAATTACATATTTACAACTGAAATGTTTAGAAACAATTAAAGAAAAATATCAAACTTTAGTAATTATTACATTGCCTCTAGCTTCAAGTCTGGTTTTTATGCAAGAAGAACAAAACAAAGTTAATGAACAAGTCTTACATTATTATATATTTCCATAGTTTCACAAAGTAAATGATAAACTTTGAACTACAAAGTACCTGGTTAGCATTTATTGAACTTGGAAGCTCATCTGTTACAATGAAAATGTTAAAGCATTCAGAAATTTGAAAGACATATTGATGGTAGGTGTGGGAAGTTGTAAACAAATGGATTTTGCTTTGCTTTACAGTATACTCATACATATTGGTAACAATAATCAACCTATTTCAAGAGATATAGTCATTTAGTGGATTCATGGCTATTGAAGAAAATCACTTCAATCAAAGACCAGCTATGAATTACTGTATTGCCTGAAGGGGATGAAAAAAAGATAATTGTTGAAATAATTGTGTTTTATTTTCAGTGAAAATTATTAGCCTGACAATGACTATTTGTTGATCTACTGCAATTTCATGAACATCTGCTAAAACTGTTTCTTAATTAGCAATGAAGTTATTTCAGAAGAGGGGCAAAGAGAATGGATTACCCAATTATAAAATATATAATTTGATTTCTTATCCAGTTTGAAAGTTACAAACCTTTTACAAGGGCCCTAATTCTAGTAATTAAGGCAACAGGCTATAAAACAGGATATCATGAGTCCAAGTACCGTCTTAGTGATGAAAACCAGATGGGTGACTTTGGGCCAGTTACTCTCTCCAGTCCAACTCACCTCACAGGTTTATTGTTGTGGGAAAAATAGGAAGAAGAAGGTATGTTGGATATATTTGCTGCTTTGAGTTACTTGTAAAAGTAATAAAGGCAGGATATAACTAATCAAATAAATAAAATTAAATTAAAAAATGATTCAAACCTAAACTGTTTTTCAGCTTTGTTTATAAGTAATTTGATCTCTTTCTTTCAAGATATATTGTTCCTACTTTCCTTTCCCCTCAAACTCAAACTCAATTCAACTCAAACAAGTAGTCCTTAATCAGACTACATCTACAAGGAGGGAAGTAAGCAGTGGGTTACCACAAGGTTCCGTCTTAGGCCCAGTGCTCTTCAATATCTTCATAAATAACTTAGATGAGGGTATAGATGATGCTAAGCTGGCAGGAATCGCCAATACTCCAGAAGACAAGCTCAGGATCCAAAAGGATCTTAACAGACTTGAACAATGGGTCCTATCCAACAAAATGAAATATAATGAAATTTAATGTGGAGAAAAGCAAGGTTTTACACCTAGGCAGGAAAAACCAAAGGTGCAAGTACAGATTAGGTGAAACCTGACTCAAAAACAGTAACTGTGAGAGGGACCTTGCTGCAAACTGCTGACTCATGTTTAAGTGATCTCCCACTAGGACTCCTAGTGGGAGATCACTTAAACATGAGTCAGCAGTTTGCAGCAACAGCCAAATACAATCCTTGGTTGTATAAACAGAGGCAAAATCACGTGAAGTATTAGTACCGTTTTATAAAACCTTAGTAAGACCACACCTGGAGTAACTGCATCCAGGTTACAAAAAAGATGTTAAGACTATGGAAAAAGTGTAAAGAAGAGCAACTAAGATGATTAAGGCTTGGAGACAAAAACATATGAAGAACAGTTGCAGGAATTGGGTATGGCCAGTCTAGAGAAAAGAAGGACTAGGAGTGACATGATAGCAGTATTTATTTGAGGGGCTGCTACAAAAAGTGGGGGACATCTTATTTTTCAAAGCACCAGAAGGCAAGACAAGAAAAAATGGATAGAAACTATTCAAGAAGAGAAGCAACCTGGAATTAAGGAGAAACTTCCTAACAGTGAGGATAACTAACTGGTGGAAAAGCTTCCCTTCAGAAGTTGTGGGTGCATCATCACTGGAGGTTTTTAAGAAAAGACCTGACTGAAATGGTATAGGGTCTCTTGCTTGAGAAGGGGGTTGGACTAGAAGATCTCCAAGCTTTATTATGATTGATTGGTTTATTATTTATTATTATCGATTGATAGAATTGCTCCTCCAGTTGTATAAAATGGAAGGGGGATGTTACAGAAACTCTAACATTGGGCAACATCATGACAAATGGAAGCTTTTTAGTTTTTCTAAATAACTTTTGCCTTTTCTGCAAAAATACTTGTATTTTCCAGAATCACTCCGTATTGTTTTGCTCCCTGAAGCAAAAAAGCAAAAGATGTTTTTGTACTTCCCTCACTTCCTAATCATCATTAGTAGTCATCAAGACTGTCCAAATTATTTCGGCATCTGGGACTTCTTCCTGGAGGAAAAAATGATGCTCTGAAATCTTAAGGGTAACAAGAAGTATAGCAATAAAAATACAAGGAGGAACCTGCTGTTGCCCATTCATGGTACTGCAAACCAACTGTTGAGTCAGATAGCCTCTCTTGACAATCATTGTTATTGTCAGTGTGGTAAATATTATTGGGGGTAACTAAATACAGAGATATCCTCATATGTGATCACATAAAAATTGCCTCTATTAATTTAATATTGACTTTGAAGCAACAACTAGGAAGACAGAAAGTTTTCTAGTAAGGGAGGTATTGGAATGTAAGTGAAGCTGTAAACAATAGGCACGTTTTACCTAAATGTAAGAAAATTGTCTAAGACTTCTCTGGAAAATCTCTGAAATAACAGGATGATATAAATTGTATTGGGGAATAGGAGAATTCATCCCCATCTTTAAAAACATGGAACATTTTTTAAGCTTAGAAATGAGTTTCGAGAATTAAAAAAAATTTTTAGTGTCATCTAGCTTGTCATCAGTGCTTGCTTCCTGGGAATATATGCTACAAGCTTTATATCTCATTAAGCAATTCATGATTCAAAATCATTAGGATTATAGAATTAATGAAGGGTTTGTTTTGTCTCAAGCTGTCTATTAAAACCAACCAGCAAATTCTTAATGTGCTGTAACTTCCAATTACTATTTTAAGGTCACATTACAAAGTAAAAAAAAAGAAGAACTTCTACATGTAGTTCTTGGACATTTTTACCACCAGTTTGATTCTTCAGTCAAGAATCCTATTATCTTTGCTTCTCTTTTTTTTTTGTTCATGATTTAATTGGAAAAAAGAAGGAAGGAAACCCAAATCCTGAAATCAAAGTGATGCATCCAAAATTAACAAAACTGAATATTTCTGCTTATATTGTGTATTAAAGTATTTTTCTTCTTTAAATCTTTAAAGGTAATTGGGTTTTTAAATGATTGGGCCAAATTATTTAATTTATTTTTAATAATTTTACCTTTTGTATGTAAATGTTTTTAATTGGGCTGTACTCCGCCCCGAGTCCTTCGAGAGGGGGGGCGGTATAAAAATCGTAAAATAAATAAATAAATAAATAAATCATAAACATATTGTCTGGGGACTGAAAAAAATGATCAGTATGTTCATTTGAACAGCTATGGAAAAAAGGGAAGAAAAATTATTTGTTTGAGTTCAGAAATGTTTCATATACATGAGTCAAGTTTTAAACCTAATTAGACTGTCATAGTTAATCTTACTAAGGTATTTTTAAAACATTAACATGATTAAATGGTTCTGTGGGAATCAGCAGTGAATACACTCTGAAAAGGCATTTTTTAAATTTTTAATATAGAAAATATGGTTGCATACACATGAAATAATTATTTAGTCAGTATGGTCCAGTTTTTCTTCCAAGTAGATCCTTCCCTTCCCCACCATCCAGTCAGAGCCGAAGAAGCTTCTGTGATGAGAAGTAAAACGTCTTCATATTTTCTTTGGCTGCTTTTTCTTTTCTTTTCTTTTTTATTTTTCTTTCTTTCTTTTATATGAATGGCAATTAATTCCTTGAATTCTCATTTACAGCCTGAAGCAATATAATCTAATGGTCATGTTACAACATAACAATCATTGTCATTTAGCAGGATTTGTATTTTTACTTATTTTTTTTTAGGAATTTGTTTTGCTCTGAAGATATTACTATAAAATATCAACAAGGACATATTATTAACATGATACATGGGTAAAGATATAATCCTGTACAAAATATTATAATGTGTTTAATCTTTAGTTTAGGTATGCAGGTTACACTTTCTTGATTCTGACAATTGGGTTATCCGCATCAGTAAGAGTCATTCAGATATTTACTTTTTCTGTTTTCATCTTTTGGAAGAAAGTGCATCTTGTTCTAACTGATAAGCTCCTCTTCATTTTGTAGTCTGTTAAAGATAGATAGAAAGGTAATCTTCAAACTGAGTTTTTTTTCTTGAATATTCCAACACGTTTCTTGAATATTCCAACTCTCCGAGTCTTCGGAGAGGAGCGGCATACAAATCCAAATAAAATAAAAATAAAATAAAATATTATATTTCAGGTTTTTTTATCAAAGACTCTCAATGTTTATATATTTCTGTAGAACTTCTCTTGACTCATAGATCTTCACTGAAGATGCGATCATATGTCAATGAAAGAGAAAAGAAAAAACACAGATTATTTGAAAGAAATTCAGTCACATTGAACAACTGATTTGCAGGCCCATTTTCAATGTATAACTCTTTTAATGGACATTTAATAATTACAGTAGTATTTAACAGGTAAAATGCTTAAAAATGTCAACAGGTAAAATGCTTAAAAAACAAAATGACCACTGCCTGCTATTCCTCCATATTGTAGCTTTCTTTAAATTTAATACTGAAGTGAACATTACAAAGTATATTAAGCTTTAGTTTACATTGTTAAGATTTGTTAAAATTAAACATAAAGTGAAGTTACACTCCCAAACAAAGTGAACTGGGCATGAGTTCTATTGAACAAAGTTAATTAGATTTCTTCTAATGTGATATAATGTATCTTTTTTTTCTACATTTCTTGAGTTTTAGAAGCAATGTTCTTCTCACAGGAAATGAAAAAAGAAGAAAGCTTGGAAAACATTTGGAAACTGAATTCCTGAACTAAGTGGATTTTTTTTTAAAAAAAAAACAAATTGTTCTTACATTATTCCATTACATTCACAATGATAAGTTACATGTCTTTTTTATATTTTTAGATATTTGTCCAATTTAACATGCTTTCTCTTGCAAACTTTTTGAAGAAAACTTATTTTATGTGCTTCTACTTCAAAAGTAGTTAATAAAATATAATAACTATGCAATGATAGAGTCATTTGAGAATAAACTAAAATATATGCATTATTTTTGTTGGTATCCATTACCCTAAATATTTCTGTTAGTAATTCAACGGGATTAAGTTATTTTTTGTATCTTCATTAAAAACTTAAAATATACAGCCCTTTGTTCTCACAGAGGCTATAATTTTATCACTCCTTGATTCCTGTTTATAATTGGTCATTATAAACAGGAAATCTATAATGTCTTGGATTACATTAAAGGATATGAGTATCTACACGATTTTTCAGTTCCATAGAGAAATTCTCTTAAAAACAAAACAAAAAAGAGGTACGATACACAAAATTCATATGTTAATGCATTATGAGCAATTGCTATGTACTCAGTTATATTTACAACTTGCTAAGATTTATTTTAAAACAATGGCACCATTTCTTAATAGAGATTTATGGGAAAAGTTATATATTGTCAACATTTTTATGCTATGATTATTAGGGAGCAATTGTACCTATGAGTCAGACTGTAATGAACTGTAAGCACTGGGATGGAAGGCAGGGGTGTGGGTGTGTTTATTTATTTAATTTATTTATCAAATTTCTATTCCACTCACCTCACCTAAGTGACTCTGTGTGGTTTATAAACCTCATATAATAATTTTAAAACATGACTGAAAGCACTATTAAAAACAGAGTTAAAACAAGATTAAAATATAGTAAAAAGTAAAAATAAAACATGTAAGTTAAGAAATAAACAAAGCTAAAAAGTTAACATGGTGGAGAGAGTGCCCTCAAGCCCCAATTATACCCATGGTTTCATAGTACTCTTAGACCCCCATGCTAAATGGCACATCCAGGTCTTAAGACTGTTTTCGAAGGCCAGGAAAGTGGGAGGACTCACCCCACTCTGGGGGTAAAATGTTCTAAAGGGCAAGACAATGAAAACTCTCATTTTAGATCCCATCAATCAAAATTCTTTAACCAACAGGATCTGCAGCATGCTCTCCTTCCCTGGCCTAGTGGATTAGATTGATGTAATTAGGGTGAGTTTCCCAGGTAGTCTGGTCCACTGCCATAAAGAGCTTTAGAGGTGATAATCAAAACCTTGAATTGGACTCAGAAGCAAAGTGGTGCAGAATGCAGTAGGGTGAGCAGTTCTTGGTGTCTCTAAGTTGGCACATATAACAGCTCTGCATAACAGAGGGACATCTTGAACTCCTCATGAAGCTACATTCTATACCACTTGCAGCTTCGGAATACTCTTCAAGAATAGTCTAATATATGTATGTATGTTTGTATGTATGTACTTATTATGTATATAAAAACCAGGTAGTGCTTAAGTCTTGAATGTTTATTTCTTTACTGGATGTGTATTTAGCTAGCAATGATATGTAAAAGCTAGTTAGATAGCAACTCAATAAATGTTATAAAATTTATTTTATTCCTAGTCTCAAGTAATTTTTGCAAATTAAAAACACATTCAAACTTTGATACTTGCAATGCTAAATATTCATAAATTTAGCAAAATGGAAGATTGATTCATAAAAGGACCATTTTAGATGTTGCATATGTTCCAGAATAGAAAAACTATAATGAGTAACCATTTTATCTAATATTTTCATATTTATATTTAAGAAATAGTTTTAAATTAACATATTAAGGTTCTTTCAGAACTATTCCTATGTGGTACCTTCATTTGATTTATCTGAAACACAAATCATGTGAATAACATAAGAGAAAACAAAATTCACCAGCCTTTTGAGTGGATTGCTTTAAGACAGGTGATAAAATTTTCATTGGAGCTTTTAGCAGAGGATGAATGACCACCTGTCACATATACTAAAAGATGCCCATATTTTCTTGAAAAACAAATGGACAAAGTGATCATCCATCAGCACGCAATTTCAGAGAAGTTCATGGATATTTCCAAATACATGTTTCACTTCAGTAACAGCTTAGTTTATTAGTGCCTTGATATGCTGAATAGGACAATTGGCCATTTTTCCAAGTTTGTTCAAGATCTGTGGATTTATACTGATAGTGTCAGCTGCTGTATATCTATTAATTAACAGTGGCCTTGGAGAACCACTTGCATATTTAATTTTCCCTTAAAAACAAACACAGCTTAAACAAGGAGACAAAGCTCCTACAGTGGAACAAATAACCATGAGATTTCCTTCAGATAAGAAAAAAAAGTCACAAAATTTGCTGATTGGGTGTTCCAGGCATATAATTTACAACAACCAGTGAACATTTCAAGGAGAGCAAGATGCTGTCTTCTATGTGTGAGCCAAAGCAGTTGGCTTTCAGCATCAGATCTACTAATATCTTCAATATTCTGAAGTTAAAGGAGCCCCCAACTGGGCTTCTCCAGGGCAACTGTGACGTCACTGGTTAATCCAGTGCCTCAGTGCTTCTGAAAGAAATATGACAACAACAAATATTCTGAAGTACTAAAACTTTCTGTAGCAAATGGCACTCAATAATAACTTCAGAGTGATGACTATGTTTTTGAGAGTTGTGGAATTCAGCAATACATCTAGTTCGAAAACATGCAGTGATAAGAGTGAAACAATAGAATGACCATTTAAAAATAATTTGGAATAAAAGTCAGTAAATAGTAAATCTCCTTTCAATTACATATAAGCAGATTTACACAGTAGACCTATTATTGTGCTGCAGAGTCCTACATTTAGCCTATTGCATCTTCATTCATTAAAATTTATATTTTCATGTTAATTGAAAGTTGTGTGATCCTCACATTGATTTCTAGTTTTCAATAATCCATGGAAATGGGGAAGGGTTAATTTATTTTCACCCACTCCTAACTACCCCTGATCACCAGAAAGGTTTCAATGTGCTGTGCTTGAAAAACACATTAATTGTAAGAGCTGTTTTCAGCAATGCATGTCATTTAGAATTTCCCAGGCTGATGGGTCATCACTACAAAATGTCATGCCTAGTTACCTCTGTCCGATACTATTATGTGACATGGCTGATGATGCTGCTTCAGCCCAAAGAAAGTGAAAAACAAGTGGATTAAATTTTCAGAAGTCTGTAGTTAACAGTTTCACAAAAACAAATTACTTCTAAATACTATCCTTGCTTACAAAGAGGAAAATACATGCTGTGCAGAGAACAAGATGTGAGCAATATTTATTTCCAAGACCCACTGAAAGCAGCATGTCCTGCTGTGTTTGTCAGGTGTATGTTAACCATAGAAAAGAGCTATAGAAAGAAATCACTATTAGGATATTAGCGGAGGTATGGCTACAAGCATGTGTAAATTAAGGATACTTGACAATTGTTTTATTTTCACTTGCCAGTAGATAGACTTGAATTATCCATCATGTTAAGTAAGCTACAGAGTAAGATATTGGCCAAACTGGACCCCCCAATGTGGTATAACTATCTGAAAGTTTCCAGTTGTAGAGAGTTGATTTATTCTGCTCCTCTGATTGTGTACTTTTAGACCAGACACTTTTGGTTTACTTAGTCTGTGAAGCAAGATAGCTCTTCCAGTTCAGAAGGATTTAGCAGGTTGTCATGGCTGTTGTGGTGACAGTGTCATTTAAAGTTTTGTAAATTTAAGCAAAGCAGAAGATGCAAATTAGACCCACACAAATCTCAGAACGTTTCAGCAAATCTCCCCCCACCCAAAATCAATGCTATGAAATAAGTCCAGGGCAAATGACAACAGTAAATACACACTGTGGTGAACTTCTGCCAATACCATTTTTCCTAATAATGCAACATTGATTACAACTATTTTTTCACTAGAGATTTATAGCATTTTGTAGTATCATCAAGGTATCACTCCATTCACATAACAGTAACGAAGAAGTGAAATGTTATATTGCCACAACAATGGTTGGATCATGCTAGAAGACATATACATTATTAGTGGGGAAATAGCCTCAGTAATTCATTCCAGAGAATCAGAGTTGAAAAGAATTCAAAATTCAAATACAATTTCCTGTGGATTCAGGAATTACATTGTTCAAGAATCATTTATAAGAAGCTTTCAAGATTTGCTCAAAATCCTTTAATCTAGGAATCTGAGTATTACTTCATGATCTCAAATGGCTAATAAAAATTGAAAGCAAGTATTATTCAAATAAGAATAAAGCTCATCAAGAAACCAACACAGATAGCATACAAATGTTGGACCAAACAATTAGTTCTTGAACTCTCCCCTGAAAAGGCAAGATAGAGAATAGCAAGGCCAGGGACACAACAATCATATTTTTTATGGAAAATATTTCTAAACCAATAAAAATACAATTAACACATTCCAATCATATTATTCACCTAATTTCTTCTAGCCATGGTTCCTAAATTTTAGAATATATTAAATTTGCTATGATCAGTATACACTGGTATTGTGTTTTGTTGTTACTTTTTCAAACAGAGTGTTAGCAGAAGGTTTAAGCATACTGAAATAAATTTTCAAAGAAAATTCTTTGCCTTATTTGTAATCAGGGTTCTTTTCCTAGTTTGTTTAATCTGAAGGTGATGATAAAAGTTTTCAGTACATGGTAAAAATAGACAACTGTGCCATTTCTTTCAGTATTGTAAATCTTCAAGTTTCAAAAGCACATAGCTTCTGAATTAAAATGAACAGAAAAATAAATGCAAGAAGCCAGAAAAAAATGGTCTAGTTCAGCGGTTCTCAACCTGTGGGTCGCGATCCCTTTGGGGGTCGAACAACACTTTCACAGGGGTCGCCTAAGACCATCGGAAAACACATATTTCCGATGGTCTTAGGAACCAAGACATCGCTCCTCTATCCAGCCGCCGCCCTCCTCCGCTTCCTCCGCCGGCTCCTCCACCTCCAGAGAGCCCTTCTCCAACAGCTCCTGCTCCTGTCACCGCAGCACCATCGTGTGTGCCCCCGACACTGCCCCAGGCCAGCTCAGCTGCGTGGGCAGCTGGGCCAAGCCGAGCCAGGTCTGGGCCGCTGATGGCGCTGCCGCTGGGCTGCTCTGCCACAGCCGCCACTGCTGGCTGAGCTGAGCTGCAGCACCAAGCCGGTCCCCACACCTCCTGGTTGCCCGGCCATGCTCTGCCCCCAGCCATCCTCTGCGCCATGCTGGAGCCTCCCCCATGCCACCCGGCCTGCCTCCCTTGCCATTGGAGGCCGCCTCATCCCTCTGATGCCTGGCATGGCCTTGGGGCTGGCGGGCAGGAGCAGCTCCTTCCCAGCTTGCCGGGCTCTGGGCCTTGGAAGTGGCCAGGTGGTGGCAATGCTCGCATTTGCGCCCAGCCGGCCGAGCCGGGAGGGAGAAGTGGCAGCTTCTGAGCAGGAGGTGGCACTCTGGCTGCACCCATCTCATGCGCGATGAGTCGGGGAAGGATTGTCACCACCGTAAAGGGCTGCACGGCATGGAAAGGGGCTCCCATGACCCCACCGCTATGATGGCACTCAGAGGCTGGAGGGGCGGGTAGGTCCCGGGGGCAGCTGGGAGAGGAAAAGAGGTGCTGGGATGAGGATGGGAGGGCTGCAGCTTGGTGGGCACGAGAGGACAGTCAGCGGCTCTAAGGCGCGCAGATCCTCCACGCGGCTTCTGAGGCCCCGGAGGTGACGCCGCTTGGCTCTCTGCCAGGCTCTCCAACAGAGCCTGCCCCTGTACCCAGACAATTGTGTGGAGCTGTTTGTGCATCCTTGCCTGCGGGCAAGGCTGTGTGCCCAGGCCGAAACGCAGCACTTTTCCTACTGCTTCTCCTCCCGTTGGTCAAAGAGGCAGATGCGATTTCCCTTTCCTTGGTTCTTTTCATCTGTGCTGGAAAGGACAATTTGGGCTATTTTATTCCTTTCGCCTCCTGTCTTTCTATCAATCGAGGCAGATTACAGAGCCGCGATCCACTTCTGCTAGCTGACAACGGAGCACCTAAATCAAAGGAGAAAACTCATTTTGGAGCTGTAAGAAAGGATCCCTCTCCCCCACCCCGACCCCCACCACAAGCAGCGCCACAGTTTGGAAAGGGGCTGGTCCGGGACCCTTAGCTATGGGGAGAGGCCGGCAGCAGCTCTGCTCAGATATGGGGGACAAAAAAAAAACCGGCCGGAAGGGAAGAGAAATCATTTGAGCAGACTCCATTTGGGGCTACCTTTGAAAAATGTTCGGAGACTTCAGGTAATGCAGAATGCAGCCGCGCGAGCAGTGTTGGGCTTGCCTAGAAATGCCCACATTTCGGCATCACTCCGCGAGCTGCATTGGCTGCCAATTGGTCTCCGAACCCAATTCAAAGTGTTGGTTATGACCTATAAAGCCCTACATGGCATTGGACCAGGTTATTTATGGGACCGTCTGCTGACTCATGAATCCCAGCGGCCGGTTAAGGCCCACAGAGTGGGCCTTCTCCAGGTCCCGTCAGCCAGACAGTGTCGCCTGGCAGGGCCTAGGGGAAGAGCCTTCTCTGTTGCGGCCCCGGCCCTCTGGAACCAACTTCCCCCAGAGATCCGTGTCGCCCCCACCCTCTCCGCCTTTCGTAAATTGCTTAAAACACACTTCTGATGGCAGGCCTGAGGCAGCTAACACCTTGCCCCTAGCCAGTGTATGTTTGTGGAATGATTGGTTTCTTTTTTAATTAAGGGTTTTTATATTTATGTATATAATGTAATTTCTATCATGTTGTGAGCCGCCCTGAGTTCTCTGGAATAGGGCGGCATAGAAATTAAATTAATAATAATACTAATAATACTAATAATACTAATAATACTAATAATACTAATAATACTAATAATACTAATAATAATAATAATAATAATAATAATAATAATAATAATAATAATAATAATAATAATAATAATAATAATAATAATAATAATAATAAGGCTTCACGGCTCAAAGCATTGGCACCAGTTTTAATCCGGGCGTTTGTGCTTTCTTACCCCTGTGCGTGTGCGCCTGTGCATTTTCCCTGGCGGTAGCCAAAAAGGGAGGGGAAGAGGCAACGGGAAGCATCCTTTGATACATCATTTGCACTCCCACCTCCCCAATCAGGCTTATTTGGAAACCTGGCTTCCTCAATCAGTCACCAGGGGTTAAAATATGTTTCCCCGTCAAGCATTATAAAGCACCTTTTCCTTCCTTCCTTCCTTCCTTCCTTCCATCCATCTCCTTCCCTTCCCCTTCAATCTCTTCTTCCTTCCTTCCTTCCTTCCTTCCTTCCTTCCCCCTTCAATCTCCTTCCTTCTCCATCTTCTTCCTTTCTCCTTCAATCTTCCTTCCTTCCATCCATCTCCATCTCCATCCCTTCCCCTTCAATATTTCTCTCTCTCCTTCCTTCCTTCCTTCCTTCCTTCCTTCCTTCCTTCCTTCCTTCCTTCCTTCCTTCTTTCCTTCCTTCCCCCTTCAATCTCCTTCCTTCTCCATCTCCTTCCGTTCCCCTTCAATCTTCTTTCCTTCCATCTCCATCCCTTCAATGTCTCCTTCCTTCCTTCCATCTCCATCTCCATCCCTTCCCCTTCAATCTCTCTCTCTCCTTCCTTCCTTCCTTCCTTCCTTCCTTCCTTCCTTCCTTCCTTCCCCCTTCAATCTCCTTCCTTCTCCATCTCCTTCCTTTCTCCTTCAATCTTCCTTCCTTCCTTCCATCTCCATCCCTTCCCCTTCAATCTGTCTCCTTCCTGCCTGCCTTCCTTCCTTCCTTCCATCTCCATCTCCATCCCTTCCCCTTCAATCTCTCTCCTTCCTTCCTTCCTTCCTTCCTTCCCCCTTCAATCTCCTTCCTTCTCCATCTCCTTCCTTTCTCCTTCAATCTTCCTTCCTTCCTTCCATCTCCATCCCTTCCCCTTCAATCTGTCTCCTTCCTTCCTTCCTTCCTTCCCCTTCAATCTCCTTCCTTCCTTCCTCTCTATCCCTTCTCCTTGAATCTCTTTCTCCTTCCTTCCTTCTTTCCTTCTTTCTTTCTTTCCTTCCTTCCTTCCTTCCTTCCTTTCCCCTTCAATCTCCTTCCTTCTCCATCTCCTTCCTTTCCCTTTCAATTTTCCTTCCTTCCTTCCCTCCGTCCCAACATTTTTGAGCAAGGAAGAGTAAGCTTCTCCAGCGAGCATTGCTATATTGTTTTTGTAATTAATCACTATGCTTTAATTATGTTCAATTCGTAACAATGAAAATACACCCTGCATATCAGATATTTACATTACGATTCAAAACAGTAGCAAAATTACAGTTAAGAAGTAGCAACGAAAATAATTTTATGGTTGGGGGTCACCACAACATGAGGAACTGTATTAAGGGGTCACGGCATTAGAAAGGTTGAGAACCACTGGTCTAGTTGTTAAGGCACCAGGCTAGAAACCAGAACCTGTGAGGTCTAGTTTCTGTGTGACTTTGGGCCAGTCACTTTCTCTCAGCCTAACCCACCTCACAGAGATATTGTGGGGAAAATAGGAAAAGGAAAAAATATTAGGCATGTTTGCATATTAGTAAATTGGAAGCAGTTTTGTTTTGTACAACAGTTGTATTGACATGAGTTGCTAAACTTTAAAGGTTTTTCCAGTTAATAGACACAGCCTACTTGTTCTGATGCTGAAGCCTCTTATGAACAAATCAGAAAAACAAACAAACAAATCAGATCTTGCTTCCAGTTGGAGATTTGTAGATTAGCATTCCTTGTCATTGCAAATTCAGTTGAAATAAATCAATATACTCATTGCATCTGTGATTAGAGCCCTTTGTGTAATTGCATATCTGTTAGCTTTCTGACCATTTCTTTAAAGCTAAATTGTACAGTCATGCTATACATATAATCCATTACTATTTTACACATTCTGTTTAACCATAGCAAAAAGTTATCCTGAACAGCATCAGTGTTTATAGTACCATACAGAATTATAGAAAAAACTGATCACAAACTTTCCACAGTAGCTTTTGATTGATTTCTGAAAGTTGAATTCTCATTGCTATTGATTGGTCTTACACTCTCTCTTAAACAATAGAGAGATCTTACTTTAAAAAGCTTAAAGGTAGTGAAAATTTAGCTTTCAAGTTAGTTTTATTTAATGCTGTATTTGTTTTCTTTCTTTAAGAAAAAAATAACAGAATAAAATTTACCACTCACTATAAATTTTATTTTCTCACTCATAGCAAGTTGCCACTTTGAAGGTGAGTCGTACTAAAAATTCAGTCAAGTTTATTGTAGCTGGTTGGAAAACATGATTGTAAAAGGCATCTAATTCTAACACCTCAGCATCTAATAATAATGATGATGATAAAGTTGGAAGAGACCTTGGAGATCATCTAGTCCAACCCCTGCTCAGGCAGGAAACCCTATACCATTTTGGAAAAATGGCTGTCCAGTCTCTTCTTAAAAACTTCCAGTGTTGGCGCATTCACCGCTTCTGGAGGCAGGTTGTTCCACTGGTTAATTGTTCTAACTGTTAGGAAGTTTCTCCTTAGTTCTAGGTTGCTTCTCTCTTTGGTTAGTTTCCACCTGTTGCTTCTTGTCCTGCCTTCAGGCGCTTTGGAAAATAGCTTGACTCCCTCTTCTTGGTGGCAGCCCCTGAGATATTGGAACACTGCTATCATGTCTGCACAAAGATAATAGAGTTATATATATAAACTCATGAACAAGTGAGTGAAATGAACAAGATGAAAAATGCACTGAGACCTAATTCCAAGTGAGTAAGCATATGAGTAAAGCCATGGAACATTAGACTGATTTTATATGGAAATATAAAATGGAAGATTCTAAAAAAAAATACAGGTTCAATTAGATTATACAAATAAAGCAAAGAAAATTATTAAGGAACTAAACAAATTTCCCATGAGGAAAAGATTATAGCACCTAGAACTTAATTCAAAGCAAAGATAGCTAAGTGGTGACATGGTAAAAATATATTAAATTATGTTATAGATCAAAAAGCTGGATAGAAAGTTTTTCTTGCTCTGTCACCACTGTGAAAATGGTATATAAATTACTCGATAATACTCCTGCTTTCTGTAAAAACCATCCTCTTTACTATAATTGAAAATAACAGGCAGACATTGAATAACACTTACTGTTAAATATTCTAAGGAAATATTTAAATTCAAGAGCTTAAGTAGATGGATTCCAGTTTCCCTTTCCTCACCCCCAAACAAACTAATTGATTGCTCTGGTTGATTGCACTGGTTGATTCATTATGTGCGACTAAGTCATGGTTGACTCTTAGCAACCATACAGATAGGTTTTCCCTAGGTCAATGATCCCAAGCAGTTTCTTCAAATCTTCCATTGGTGTACCCATCATCACTATAACCGAGTCTATCCAGTTGCTATTGGTTGTCCTCTTTTCTTTCTTTCCATCTTTCCTAGCATGATAGACTTCTCCAGAGAACTAGGTCTTCACATAATGTGTTCAAAGTAGAATAGTTGACCTGATCATTTGACCTGATCAAGTGAAAAATCTGGATTAATTTACTTGATTAACCATTTCTTTGTTTTCTTGGCTATTCATAGTATTCTCAGTTTCATAGCTACTTCATGAACTGCCAGTCTACTGCATATATCTTAATTGCTGTTTTTCTTTTACTATTGATAGTTGATTCTGTAAAGCAAAAGCTATCCATTACTTTAATATCTTCATTGTACATTCTAAGGCTGGTTGCTGTATTTGTTATCATTTGTTTGGTGATCTTTGTATTTATTCTTAATCCCGTATTTTCACTGCTCATTGACCTTCATTATTAGAAATCTGAGATTATTTATATTGTCCATTTTCAAAGTAGTGTAAACAATACAATAGAAATGAATATTTCTTTCTCCAATTTTAAAATAACGCTATCTGTCCACTAGCAGCCTTATAATATTAGTTTGAATTTAGAAACTCTTTCTGAGCTCCACATCCCCAAATTAGTTATTAAACAACTAATGGCTACATTCAAGTTTGCAGACTTGTTCTAGAATATGAGACTGAGATCCCAAAACCTGGCAGCAGTGGTAGCTTGGGGACTCTTGGCACAAGAATGGTGCTGGCAAGTTATGTTAGTATTACAACGCTCAGACTTGCAAACGTCCAGTTACCACTTACATGTACATAAACTTATATCCCTAAGTATTCATTTAACTTTATAATTGATTATGTGTCATCAAGTCATTGCTGACTCTTACAACCACTTAGATAGATTGTGTCAACTAGAAGTTTAATCCTGGTGAGTATTTTACTCTTAGATTAATTTAGTTATATTGTTTTAGCAGTTATATTCTACTTTTAATAAGCTGCTATAATACTTATTGTACTGCAGCAAATGTTACATAATTCCTCTTGATGTCTTAAGTATATTTCAGATTTTCAGTCATTTTACTGTTCTTTCTAGATAACATCTAGAATTTCTTCTGTGTGTCATGACTTCCCATTCTTTTATGATGTTGTTTGTTTAATTTTCCAGTTTGTGCCTGTAATAAAAATAATAACGATCACTGTATGTCAGCCAACAGCTACTAATTTCTGTGTCTCTTTGCCGCCAACTAGTGGTCATTATAGTCAACACTGTATTCACCAAGACTACCAGGCTTGTCTACAGTTAGTTATAACTGTTGCCTTATCCCTACCTATATTAATGATTGTGGCGTTAGTAGACTTGCAGGTGAATATGTGGGCAGCTATTGTTTTTGCTTGCTTTTGTTTAAAAAGATTGTCCAGTTACCAGTGTTTAAATGCCAATCAGAATTGAAATATTTGCAAATTCCAGCAATCTCTTTCCTTCAATACATATTTAAAACCTTTTTCATTAATTTCCTATCTCTTCCTCCCTAATTCTTGTCTATATACTGAACATACAGCATAACATACTACCATAGTATAGAATATACATACTTCAAGAATATGCAAATAATAATAATCCACCTCCCCAAGGCTCTGATTAGTCAAAATATTTACAGTGAAAAATTAATGTTCAGACATCCTGGGCAGCGCATTTGGGAAAAATGAATTTGTTGGAGAAATTTTCAGATAATATAAATTGCTTCTAATTCTCAGTGTAAATAATAGGACTTAAAAACAAGATTGGGCCAAAGCATTATTGCTATCTCCTTTAATTTTATATATGGAACAGTTATTTATCAGTCTGTAATGTGGATGACAGAATAGTATTTTCTATCACATATAGGAACAGAAAACAACTTTAGATGCTACAAAGATCACATTTCAAAAACATTATTTTTTTTCAATACCTCCTTGCCTACCCTTTCCTGAAGCCCTCCCAGACATCTCTATTCCAAGCAGCTGTTTATGTTGCCTAATGGAAGATTAGAAATATAAAGTCATGTGTTTTACTTTGGCCATGTTTTTAAATTTTTATTTATTTATTTATTTATTGGTCTGTCATGTTCTAAAAAATCAGTAAGCCAGATCCTAAGAGATGGAATGTATGTACTCGCCGAGTCTAATGTTCCTGTTTCTACTTTTTTTTTCACCCTATATATAGGTAGATAACTCTGCAGACTTACTTTGAACATATAAATATATGGCACTTCAAACAAGGAAATATGATGAAGGTTTGCTTTCACTTTTATTTACAGCCAGAGATAACATAGATTAAAGCAGCACACATCTTTATTATTTCCTGCTGTTCTCTTTACTATGTATATGGTCTCACTGTGACCACATATAGATTATGTTGCAAAGATTTTGGAAATGTTCATAGAGTTTTTATTTTGAGTATGTATTACAGTTTGGAGCACTGTTAAATAAGAACACTAACTAATAAAGATAGAACCATAGTTGTCACTGAAAACTAATGAGCTTCTATATAAATTTAATGAAGGAAACCATCTAACAAAAGTGCCAATTTGAATATATTAAGAAAACTTATTGGGAAAATTTCTGCTCTATTAGCTTTTCTTTTCCTTCTTTTCAAACTAGCCACTTTGCCCTTAACCATAAAACAGTTTTCATGAGAATACAGGTGAGCTTTTCCATGACAGTGATGTGTACTCTGTCTGCTGGCACTTGTCACTTGTATTAAGTTCAAGGCAAAATAATTGTGTCCTGCTCAACCTCTATGTTTGAAGAAACACAAGAGAAATCACAAAGGTATACAGAACAAGTATGAAGTGATTCTTGTGAGATTAGTTGTCTAATCAGCTTAAAATGACACCAGGCCTGTATTATGCTGCAGCTGTGAGGACAGCAGTTAGATATGCTACCCAGCAGATTAAGTGATTTTCTCTTCCTGGCTTGGCAAGATTTTATTTTCCATTTAATCCATCAGAGTTTAATTTGCAATTTATTTTAGGTAAGGAGCCAATTCTCACTACACATTGCCCTTCCTTAATGAGTTGTATTTGTTTAATTTGTCACAATGAGGTGATGACAAAGTTTAGAGTATCTTGATGATCTCTTGTGTCTGATTTATACCATATATATTCCATTGTTCACATTTTAATTTATTTATTCAAAACATTTATATATATGTCAAGTGTTTATTTTTTAGATTGCACCCTGTAAACCCAAATATGGGAGGAAGGAATCATTCTTTCCTTTTGCTTGTTTCAGCTCAACCCAGAGCCATCCTGCAAGCACAAATATATATATGTTGTTTAAAATTGTTGACAAAGAAATAAGGGATTTCTGATATAGCTATTTCGAGTTTCTTAACTCTCTTCAGTCAGAACTCACCCTTCCGGGATTCGAACCAGGTTCGAATCCCGGAAGGGTGAGTTCTGACTGAAGAGAGTTAAGAAACTCGAAATAGCTATATCAGAAATCCCTTATTTCTTTGTCAACAATTTTAAACAATATATATATATATATATATATATATATATATATATATATATATATATATATATATATATATATATATATATATATATATATATATATATATATATATATATATATATATATATATATATATATATATATATATATATATATATATATATATATATATATATATATTTGTTTTCTGAGGTTTTCGCGGGTGTTTGTATATAGGTCTCTGGTTCTTCGGGTTTTCTCCCACGTAGAATTTGAAGTGTCTTGGCAACGTTTCGACAAAGTCACATTCGTTATCTTCAGGCTGGTGCTTTCGGCTTTGTGCTTCTAACAGCAAAGCTAGAAGCACGAAGCTGAAAGCACCAGCCTGAAGATGACGAATGTGACTTTGTCGAAATGTTGCCAAGACACTTCAAATCCTACGTGGGAGAAAACCCGAAGAACCAGAGATCTACATACAAACACCCGCAAAAACCTCAGAAAACCTCCCGCCTACCAGCCATTTGGAAACCCGCCCTTATTGACAGGCGAATCCCTAACACAAAGAATGACACCAGAACCACACAGGATGCCACCACCACACATCCATGCAAAAAGCAAACCCAAACCCACACCGATGATGAGGCACGACCACAGACCAGGAGCCAGACACAGCTGCATCATTGGCCACTTTGAACCCCTCCAGCACAACAAAGCCCCCACAACAGTCTAGTTTTAGGGTGCATAAAATGATACTAAATCCAACATGAATCCAAGCAGATTTATTTATTGTTTTTATTTGTAACTGCCCAACTTCTATGTGACTCTGGGCTGTTCACAGTATAGAAAACTAAATAAGATATATAATGTAGCTAGCAACAAGTTAAGAAGGAACTAAAAAGGAAAGAACAAGAAGGTGAATCTGGTTGACAACATAAAAAAACATACACCGATGAATAGATGTCAGATGGTATCAAGGCACAGAAGTTAAAGACAATGGATGAAGAGATCCCTTTAATTGTCTTCTGCCAATGTAATAAAGAAATACAATTGTTAATTTTTCTCCTTTATGATTGACAGGGCACAGCCATTATTATTATGCCTTCACAAAATCCAGTTGGATTCATCCTGGACCTAGACTGTATTCATTCAAACCTTCTGCCCCATATTTGAATACTTCAACATTATGGATATCATGGACCATTATAGGCAGCAGTATAAGACAGAGATTACTTGGAAATCACTGTATCCAGGGCTAGAAGGTTTCAATAGTTCAGGACTCTATCTACTTAATGAAACAACAGATATTTGACAATTCAAAGCACACTGAATATGTCTTCCCCCTCCCCCCGAATGGAGATGAAATGTTTTCAGCCAAATCGCCAAGCTTGGAAACCAAATCAACAGCCCAATTACCATACATATTCAAACACCTTTCAACAACAGATATGTTTGAAAAAACATTGCTCAGAGCTGTCACAATGTATCAGGATTCCATCAGCCCCAAGTTTGGTCCTTGTTCTATGCTGTGGACAGCAGTCCAAATTGCTCAGACTGATATATCACTTCTAGGATTCTCATATATGGAACAGTCAAATTACTACCAACCTCATAAATTGCTGAAATGAATAATTATTATATTTTAAGGCAAAAAAGTAATTTCCATTAAAAAAGCACTTCAGATTTCAGTTTCACCATGATGCTGTTGTTGATACTTTCCTCTTTTAATGACATTGTAAGATGTTTCAGAAATCCCATATTTGTCAGACAGCTTTGGTGAGTTAGATTATTTTTTAATATATCATCGATGAAAGTCATGTTTAGACTTTCTTTAAGAACTACTGGACAACCTGTCACTGTCAGTTTCTAGAACGTTTCTTAGAGCAATCATTCTTTCTCCTCTCACCCCATTTCCTATTTTTAGACCAAAAATTGTGGTTTGCTATGGATGTCAAACTTGATTCATCTATAAAATCATAGCCTAGAAAATAAGTACTTTTCCTCAAGCTTCAGGTGGACCTGCACAGAATAAGAGTGAGACCTAAATAAAGATGACAATCATTTATACAATGGACAGGGCCTATGACAACTCATTCAACAAAGTGCTGAAAGTATTTTCTTTGAACTTCTATTCTTAATACCATTGCAGTTTTATAAAAGAATGCTCTTTTTTTTTCAAACAAATTTTATTGGTTTTTTAATTTTTACATCGGAGTGCTCAAGAAAAGGAGAAGGGGAAGTCAATCATCCAAAAAAACAAAGTCATACATATATAACTGAAGTTAGTACATTAAATATTTCCCTCTGTATTTCCCTCACATGATATAACAAATTTAGTTTAATTTATTTCTTCATAAAATTCAGTCAGTCCAAACAATCATCATCCTGCTTTTAAGCTTCATTAATTTCGATTAACATATTCAAATTCATCTTAAATAAACATATTAATAAGACTTCGGGTATCCCTTCTACAACATACATCATATTCCAACAATAACATTCTAATATTTTCACATATATTCCATTTCTTAATTTAATAGATTATTCGTTAATACCCTTTCTTCTCTTATCATAAATCTCTCTAGTTTTTCTTCTATTACAAAGTAATTTTCTTTTTTTTTAAAATAAACTTTATTAAATATATACAAACTTTAAAAGTACAAATGTACAATACAAAGACAAAGACATAAAGTATAGATTAATTATAGTTGTATCTTAAGTTGATATCTATAGTTATGTACAAACAACATTTAACAGTAATATCAACTATTTGGTTGATTCTTATTTATGTGCAGTCTATACAAGGTATAGAATAATTGTGTCTTATAAACTGAATAGATATACATAGTTAATGTATATATATAGATATATACAATTTAACAGATATACACATCATATATTTATTCTGTCTTTAATTATCTAAGGGAGATTATCACATATTTCGGTTTAGGTGATATGTCATAATTTTCGGAATTCTTATCAAAATATGTCGATTGGGGTTTTTAAATATATTTAGGTCAGAGGATGAATAAGATTGTCATCTATATGCTATTTATTAGTATTGCATTTTATTTATATTTTTAGGGTTCCAAATATTTTTTTGCTTCTAGCCATTCGTACCATTTATCCCAGGTCTTATAAAATAATGTGTCTTCTTTGTTCTGTATTTTGAGAGTTAGTTTATTCATCTCAGCTACTTCGTTTATTTTATTGATCAAGTTCAGAGTTGATGGGGGTTTTTCTTTTTTTTTTTTTAAATATTTTTTTTATTAAATTTTAAAAACTTTTAACAAAATTATAACATAATAACATAATAACTCAACTGAAAAAAAACAAATAACATATTTAACAATCACTACAAATAGCTGCTCGGAACCCCCCCCACCACATCCTCCAACAACCTAAACCCTCTTCTATCCTTCTAACTACATACTTTCGCCTTTCTGTACATCTTCCCTCCACTCACGTCTATTCCCTATCTCCACCCTCTAACCCTCTACACATACCTAACCTTCACTCCACCTTCCTCACCATCCAATGCGGTGTCCAGACTTTTCCCGAACGCCCTAAAAAAGAAAAAATCTATTCCCTTAATACCCCCAACTACAGTTGAGAAACATAATCTATTACTTATTATCTCCCTCCCCCCTCCCCCCCAGGCTTCCCAGAGTGAATACAGAGTAAGAACGCAAGAAACCCCGCTAAACTACTATTTTATAACTATTTTATAACTATTTATCTGTATATCAAATCTAGTTCTTTCAATTGATATTTCTTTTGCATATAGTCAATCCATTTTTTCCATTCCATCAAAAATGCTTCATTTGAGTGGTTTTTCAGGTATGCTGATATCTTAGCCATCTCCACAAGATGGGTAACTTTTAGTGTCCATTCTTCAATAGATGGTATTTCAGATGTCTTCCAATATTGTCCCACCAACAATCTTGCGGCCGTAATCAAGTTCAAGATCAGCTTAGTCTCTATGGTGGTACAGTCCTTTGTAATACCCAACAAGAATAACTGAGGTAAAAACTCAATACGCTTTTTCAAAATATTTTGAAGAATCCACCATATTTTTATCCAAAAAGCCTTAATTTTTTTACAAGTCCACCAAATGTGAAAATAAGTAGCGTCCATAGAATCACATCTCCAACATTTGGGTTGCATATTTGGGTACATAAGCGATAATTTTTTTGGATCTAAATGCCATCTATAAAACATTTTATAAAAATTTTCTCTTAAATGCTGAGCTTGTGTAAATTTAACATTTTTCACCCATATTCTTTTCCAAGTTTCTATCATAATTGGGTGTCCAAAATTACCTTCCCACTTAATCATACAATCTTTAACTAATTCAGTTCCAGAATCAATTTCAATTAAAGCGTCATATATTCTTTTGATATGCATAACTCTTTGGTCTCTAGCTTGTATAATTAATTTTTCATCCTTTAAAGAAAAACCCATCTTAACATCTTTTTGCCATCTAGCTTGAAGTTGTGCATGATGATACCAATTGTGAGCTATACCTTCCTCCTTTAATCTATCTAATGATTTCAGTTCTAGGCTATTCCCTTCTTTAATTAAAAGTTTATCATATGGCACCACATCCTGAATTTGTTGTATACCTACACTCTGTATTGCATGCCTGGGAACTGTCCATAAAGGGATTTTACCACATAATTTATAATAATACTTTTTCCAGACACGCAACATAGAGTTTCTTAGTATATGCTCTTTAAAGCTCCTATCCAATTTTTTGTCGTAAACTAAATACGCGTGGAACCCATACACTAACCCATATCCTTCTATATTCAATATTCTTTCATTTGTTAAGTTGATCCAATCACTTATTGCCACTAGAACTGCAGCATAATAATATAATTTAAAATTAGGCATTTTCAAACCACCTCTCTCTCTTGTGTCTTGAATAATTTTGAATTTAACCCTTGGTTTCTTGCCATCCCAAATAAATTTGTTTATACCTTTCTGCCATTCCTCAAGATTCCCATCCTTTTTAAGTATTGGCAACATTTGAAACAAAAATAAAAATTTCGGCAATACATTCATTTTAATTGCGGCTATCCTACCTAACATAGATAATTGTAATTTTTTCCAATTCTCCAATTCTTTTTGTACCTTATTCCATAAAAATTCATAGTTATTCTTATATAATTTCCCATTTGAAGCTTCTATATGAATTCCTAAGTATTTGACTTTTTTAACTATCTCACATCCCGTTATTCTTTGATGGGGTTTTTTCAAGTTTCCAATTTTGGGCATAGACTAATCTGGCAGCTGTAATTATGTGTATTGTTAAATATCTATCTTCTTTAGTTATCTTATATCTTATTATTCCTAATAAAAATAGTTCGGGATTCATTGGAATTGTTTGGGTAGTAATTTATTCGAGGTATTTTTTAATTTTTTTCCAAAAAATTTTGGCCGATGTGCAAGTCCACCAAAGGTGGTAGTATGTCCCAATTTTGACTTTACACTTCCAGCACTTGGGGGATGTATTGGGAAACATTTTTGCCAGTCGGTCTGGGGGGAGATGCCAGCGATAAAACATTTTAAGTATATTCTCTTTGTAGGCGGATGAGATGGTAAGTTTATAGTTAATGTTCCAGATTTTTTCCCATTCTGCCAAATAAATTGTGTTTCCTATATTTTTTTGCCCATGCAATCATATTACCTTTAACTTCTTCTTCACACATTTCATCGTATAATAAAACTTTATATAGTTTAGAAATAAGTTTTTGGTCCGCTCCTAATAATATTTTATCTAAATTGTTCATTTTTTGAAATCCATACTTTTGGTCTTCCATATATTTTGAATTAATTTGAAAATATTGCATCCAGTCTAAAATGATTCCTTTTTCTTTTAAAATTTGAGTTGAAATTAATTGATTATCTTCTGTTAGGATTTGGTGATATGTCATTATTGTGTTGGGGTTTAATAAATTAGGATATGTTATGGATTCATTTGGCGAGAGCCATCTTGGTAATTTAATATAAAATTGTCTTTTAATTTGGAACCAAATTTCTAATAAATTTTTCCTTATGTAGTGTTGTTTAAATTGTATATATGATTTATTTTTTGTCCCAAATAAAAAAGAGTGCCAGCCGAATTCAAGATTAAAACCTTCTAAAATTAGTATTCTCCTGTTTTTAAGTTGTATCCAATCTTTGATCCAGACAAGTGCAGCTGCTGTATAATATAATTTCCAATTTGGAAGCCCCATTCCACCTCTTGATTTGTGGTCTTGTAGGTGTTTGAGCTTAATTCTTGCTTTCTTTTTAGCCCATATAAATTTATGTATTGTTTTGTTTAATTTATCAAAAAATTCTTTATTTAGTTTAATTGGAGCTGTTTGAAATAAATACAGTATCTTTGGAAGGACATTCATTTTTATTATAGTCTTTTTTCCTATCTACTATTGCATTATAATCATTATTAATTTTAAAATTTCTATTTCTTGAAGTTGTTTATAAAGCTTTTTATAAAATTTAGTTTGTTGTGTACTTGGAGCATAAATTGCAGCTATTGTTATGGGATTGTTTCCCTGATCAATTTGAACGATTAGAATTCTGCCTTCTTCATCTGCATAGGTCAATTTTGGATTTAACCATGGTTTGATGTATAGCACAATTCCACATTTTTTGACCTGGGCTAAAGATACGAATGGTTCTCCTAATTTTAAACATTCCAATAATTGTTGTTGATTCTTTTTAACGTGTGTTTCCTGTAGGCATATAATTTCTAAGTTTTGTTTAATCAAATTATAAAATATTTTATTTCTTTTCTTGGATGCATTTAATCCATTAATATTTATAGATAGAAATCTTATTTCATCCTCTGCCTTTTGTGATTGTTTAAATTGTCTATCTTCTTCCCTTTGCACCTGCTTGCGATCTTGTAGTTGCCCCTTCTCTTTCCTCGTTACCATGTTTATTTTTCAGTTTTGAATCAAGTAGGTTATCCTCAGAGCTTAATTCTTCTTTATTGTTTCGTTCTCTCTCCTTATTTTCTTTACGTTCTAATTCCTCTATTTCCTTAATATTTTGATCATAGAAATCCCTAGCTTCCTCTACATTATTTATTTTATGTTTCTTATCGAATAGGGTAATTAATAGACCCTCCGGTATCAACCATCTAAATGGAATCCTGTGATTATTTAATTTGGAAGATAGAAATTGAAAGGGTCTTCTTCTTTCTCTAATGCGTCTTGGAATTTGTTTAAGGATTGTAATATCTCTTCCTTTGTATGTATAGGTGTTTTTCCTAGCTATATTATATATTTCTTCTCTTGTGGTTTTCTTAGTGAAACGTACATGAACCTCTTTTGGAAAATTATTTCGGTGGGCGTAACTGGTGTATACCCGATATATTTCATCCAATTCCTTAATTGCTTTTTGTGGTGTGATATCCAAGAAGCCTGCTATGATCTCTGCCATCATCTGAGGGAGATTTTCATCTTTAGTTTCTTGTACATTTTGGAATCTCAGAAAAAAGGCAGCTTTTTCTAATTCAAGGTTTAATAAGGCATCCTGCATATCTTTAGTAGTTGTTGTCATGTAAGTCTCTGTTTCATCAATTCTTGCCTCAATTTTTTCATTTTTTTCTTCTATGTTTTTTATTCTTTGATCATTTTTTATTAAATTCTCTTGAAATTGCTCTATCTTTCCATCAATCTTGCTCACTCTGTCGTCTACTTTTTTAATATCTTTCCTCATCGTTTCCATATTTCCAGTCATTTTTTCATAATTTCGATCTATCGATTCCTGAAGTTTAATCATCATTTCTTGCAGGGATATTAATGTTATTGGAGAAGTCTGAGAGTCTATCTGTTTTTCAGGTAGCATACTTTCTATATTTCTGGTAGTTTGTGGAGTTGTTGATTGTGGTGTTACTGTAGTTTTTTTTGTAATTTTAGATTGATACATAGTTGTTGTCTTAATAATCTTTTGAATAGTTTCCCAATTGACCATATATATCTCTAATACAATAATTAATTTATCTAGATTTCCATTAAATCAATAATTCAATAATATAGTAATCAATAAAGTGATAAGTAATATAGTAAATCAATATTTTACTGTATAAATATCTCAATTGTTTAATTGATTTCAGAAAAAAGAAAGGAAAGAAATATATATATATATATGTGTGTGTGTGTGTGTGTGTGTATATATATATATATATATATGTGTGTGTGTGTGTGTGTGTGTGTGTGTGTGTGTGTGTGTAGGTCTTTGGTTCTTCGGGTTTTCTCCCGCGTAGAATTTGAAGTGGCTTGGCAACGTTTCGATGAAATCTCATTCATCATCTTCAGGCTGGTGCTTTTGGCTTCTGCTTCTAGGAGCAATGTGTGGTCTAAGCTGTTTTTTCCTTTTAACTGCCAGTGGGGGTTTGAACTGATTGGCTGGGAGCTTGGCTATGTTCTGATTGGTTAGGGGCTTGGCTGTGCTCTGATTGGCTGGGGGGTTGGCTGTGTTCTGATTGGCTGGGGGAGTGTTCTGTTTGGGTGGGGGCTTTGTTGTGCTGGAGAGGTTCAAAGTGGCCAATGTTGCAGCTCTGGTCTGGCTCCTGGTCTGTGGTCTTGCCTCATCATTGGTGTGGGTTTGGGTTTGCTTTTTGCGTGGATGTGTGGAGGTGGCATCCTGTGTGTTTCTGGTGTCAATCTTTGAGTTAGGAATACGTTTGTCAATAAGGGCGGGTTTCCAAATGGCTGGTAGGCGGGAGGTATCATCTCGTTTGTTCATGCTGTGGGGGCGTTTTTCTATCTCGATGGCTTCTCTGATTATTCTGTTATTAAAATGTTCAGTTTTGGCAATTGTTCTGGTCTTTTTGAAATCAATTTCATGTCCTGTGGCTTTAAGGTGTTGGACCAGGGAAGAAGTTGGTTCCTCTCTTTTGACTGAGTTTTTGTGTTCACGAGTAGGTCGCTGGGCTGTAAGTTTTGTTTCTTTATGATCTCTATGAACTGGAATGAGTTGGTTACTTGTGAGGTGATGGATTCTGCATACATACATTGGACAAACCAACAGAAGGATAAATGCACGCATTGAAGAACACAAAAACTCAGTCAAAAGAGAGGAACCAACTTCTTCCCTGGTCCAATATATATAAAGTATATAAAGTAAAGTAAAAGTAAAGTAAAATATATAAAGTAAAAGGGAAAAAAAGAGAACAATATATCAATATATCTCCCACCACACAGGCTTTGAATTAATTTATCCTCATTATATTATATTATATTATTCTTAAACTCACTCAAATTTATCTATGTTGTTGGTTGTTGATTCAATTTTCAGTTTTCCAAATCAATGAAAATAATAATAATAAAAAAAGAAGTCAATGTTCAAATGTTGATTCAATATTCAGATATTTCAAATATTGAAGTCCAATAGGGTCAAGGAAGGTCGATACAAAATCAAGTCTTTTTATAGTACAAGTCTGTTATAAGAAAAGATTCAAAGGAATGATTCAATATGTCTGCTCCTTAGCTCTTCCGTTTGTCCTTCTTCCGGTTGAATTTAACTTATCGTTCTCCAGTCTATAATTTTTCAAATTTCCAGTCCTTATTCCGCTTTTCCCCTTTTTGTCCGGGAACCAAATTTAGATCCACGCCGATACGGTTAAATTAGGAGAGTATCTGAGGCCAATTTCAAATCTGTAATCACTATTCCGATATTCTCCTTTCTTCCCTCTACCCGTTTTTACTTCTTCAAAGATTTTGGCCGCTATATTGTTTTCTTTTTGGAGTTACTAATTCAAACAGAACGAGGAAAGGATACGAAGGGCTTCACTCACCAGGTTTTCTTTTACCGATTAAAGAGTCTCTCTTTCAAAGTTCTCACCATAAATTCTTCTCCTTCTATAACTAGATGACTGCGCTTCTTTCTTCCATCAGCTGTGTTAACCTGTTGTGTCTTCGGGCCGGCCAGGACCGGCTTCTTCAGCTCCGGCTCGAGTCGTTTTTCGGCTTTCCCAGGGTTTGCCAGGCTCCTCGGATGCACGAGAAACTCCTCTCTTTGATCGCTGTTCCCTGCAGGCAGCGATTGCAAAAAAGCAGCCAAACAGAGCCAAAATGCGAAGATCGATCCCGGAGCTCCCCAGGAAGGCTCTGCGACGGCACAACCGGAAACCGGAAGGGTCACAAAGTAATTTTCTATATAACCAGAATAAAAAATAAAGAAACATTTCAACCCATTAAATCAAGTTTAAATCTCAATCAAAATAATTATCATGTCTAAAACAAACATATCATTACACAAATTACCATCTTACCATCTTACTAATTTCACATACTCAGTTAATTGTCAAATCAATCTGGATATCTAAAGCCTTTTTGACCCAATAAGTGAGATTTTAAATCACATTTTTAAATCTAACTCTGGCTTTTTTTCTGTGCCAAGCTGGTTTCCATGATGCTGCATTTATGTCATCAAATCTCAATATTTGAGTACTGGTGTTTATCAACAAATCATTCTGGTCAAAGTTCTCCTCCTCATCTTTCAGTATCATGTAGCTAATCTAGTCAATTTTGTTCCATATTATAATTACAGCTTGATTATGCAAGTTGTCATAATTTCCAGTAGATCGCATCTGGAAGTCAGTTCCTGTTGGTTTTAGAAGTGAGAGTGTTTCAGTTGAGGTCATTCTTTGGTCTTCAGAGTTCTCCATAGTTTGTGAAATATTCTCTTCTGTAGTAATTAGTTGACTTGTAGAGTGATCAATTAAAGTCTCAGTCTGGGATTTTGGGTCCAAAGTTTTTCTAAAGTTCAATTGATCAGTAGGTTCTTCTTCCATCTCATTAAATTGTGTACACTGTTGCACTTCTTGGCCTATAGGGTGATCTTTTAAAATTTGAGGCTCAGTTTGTGGTTCTGCAAAATGATCTTTAATTTTTCTCCATGATTTCATATACTCTGTAGCTTCCAACATTTTTCCAGTATAAGCTTCTAATCAAGCTGTGGGTAAGATTCTTCCATTTCCATAGTAAAATAATCTTTTAGTCTTTTAATAGAAGATATATTTATTAAAAGTCAATAAACATCCGCCTCCACAGTTTCTAGATCACAAAGTCAACCACAGCTATTTCCAAGCCTTAATCTTTTCATTTTTATTATTATTTGAAAGTCTTTCCGCAGTCACCAGCAACCCTCCTCCTCAGTGGTCGCCCCTCCAGGGCGACTTTCAACCCCCTTCGGGGTCTACCAGCAAAGGAAAATCAGCCGGTGAAGAGACAAGTCTTTTCACTTGATCGCAGTCGCCGCAAACCAGAACCGGAAGACATAAAAGAATGCTCTTAATGGTTAACACTATTGATGTCTATTGACCAGACATTTTTAAAGTACAAGTAGTCCTTGACTTACAACCATTTATTTATTGACTGCCTATAGGCATATGAATTAAGACAGCTTATAACACTTATGACCACTGCAATATCCCCAGGGTCATGTGATCAAAATTCAGCCACTTGACAACTGATGGCAAGTATTTATGACAATTGTCCTGTCTCATGGTTATGTGATCACCATTTGTAACCTTCCCAGCCAGTTTCTGACAAGCAAAGTCAATGGGGAAAGCCAGATTTTATTAATGATCACATGGTTTATTTATTAACTAGAGTGATTCACTTAATAACTGTGACAAAAAGATCATAAAACAGGGCACAACTGCCTTGCTTAGCAATGGAAATTTTGGACTCAGTTGTAATTGTAAGTTGAGGGTTACCTCTATGTGTCAATATACAATTAATTATTTTTATAATAAAATATTCTCTATTGCCAAGTATCATTATCTGAATTTTCATTGTTCGTGGCACAGAGCAAAGGTAAAAGAATCTTCTTAAAGCCAGATTGAATATCAAATTCAATAAGAATAGGGACTGACGCATTTATCTTAATCCACACATAGAAGTTTGGTGTATTTTTCTCCAATGTGTGTCATCTAGATAAGTTTGGGGGTAATTTTATATTTCTTGGTTTACTTTGTTCATTACATAAATTCATATGGCTGGCAATAACTACTTGGCTGGATCACTGTGTATCAGTCAGCATATTGTTAATGCCAAACTGATAAATGACCTCACTCAGTGGTTTAATTTAGATGTCAAACAGGACAAGTGATAATGACAAATGCTATGGCACCCCACAAAGGAGAAGACCAAAGGAATAACTCTTCCCTTGTCAACACCAAATGGAACCAGCTATTAAGAAGGAAGGAAATCACCATAAAACAATGCCTTCACTATCCCAGAAAGATAGTGATATTTTTGATGGAATGCATTTTCTATCTTCCATTTCCTCTGGCAGGTTCTGCTCTGCTTCCCTCAAAAAGTTTTCTGAAAGTTGGGGAGGTTTTCTAGAGACAATTTGGAAAGATCTGGAGGTGCAAGAGATTAGAAAAATAATTTTCTTCTTTATTGTTTTACTGGCAGGTTTATTGCGATTCTGTAAGTATTTGTACTCCAAGCATAATAGTAACATTACTAATGCCTCATATTCGAATTTTATGTCACATTCAAAAAAAAAGAAAGGTGATGCATTCATATACCCTGATTGACACCTTTTATAATATAGATTTGCATAAATACTTCATTAATTAATAGATTGTATATTATGAGTGGAACAATCTTAGATAATTTTGCTTTCCCAGAAACACAGAGACCATTATTACTTACTGTTTATCTTCTTTTACATATCATATGTCAGCATATACACCCACATATAAATATATAATCCAAGAGATGTGAAATATAAAATATGTTTTTCAATATTTACATGATTATCAGTGAAATACAAAAATAGTTTTACATATAAAAGAAAGATGAACGAAAGTCTGCCTCTTCATTTCATTAGCTGTTACAAATTAGTGTAATATTTCAGCTTACCTGTTCAGTCTCCATAAACTAATTTAAACTATTTCTCCTTTCCTACTTTTAGAATTATCCTTCCAATTTCTTAAAGCAGCAAAATATTTTCAGAACACACCTCATAATTCCACTCAGAAATATATCAGAGACACAGAAATATACTGGATTTAATTATACATTAGCATTGTATCAGACAATATCCACAATTCAGGCAGACCTCACTTAAAGACCAATCACTCTTCAACCATTCAGAGTTATGATGGAACCCCCCTCCCCAAAGGTACTGATGGCCTGATTTCCAATGGCTGCACTTTAACTCATTTTGTGTGCTTGGCAACCAGCTCCCATTTATGGCCATTTTATAGCATTCCATGGTTATGTGACTCTGATTTTTGCCAATTTCTAGAATTACATCCAGTTTCTGGCAAAAAACAAAAATCAACTTTCAGTATAACATCCCAAAGGTGCTTTTTTGAAAGGCAACTGGACTTTCTTGTTTTTCTTTGAAGACATTTCACTTCTCATCGAAGAAGCTTCTTCAGCTCTGACCGGATGGTGGGGAATGGAAGGATTTATATTCCTTGCAGGCAACTGGTCATTTGCATTCTTTTAGAGAATCATTGAGGCCACTTGGAAATTTATTTGTGTCCTCAAGGTCATCTGAGTAGTGCAAATGGGTGTGGAGTCTTGGAACTGCTGAAAGAACTGTGTTGTGGAGCTGTGCTTTCTGCAGAATGTTTTTTTTCCCTGAATCCCTTCACTGTTGAACACAGGTGCAGGCTGTTAGGGATGAGTCTGGGTTGGCTGCATCTCAAACTGAAGGGCAAATGGATCCAGTAGTCTGCATTTTTTTTTCTAGAAATCCATTCATACTTCTTCAAAGAAAAGCAGGAAAATCCAGTTGCCTCTTGAAAAAGCACCTTTGGGACAACCATGACCTGAATGACTGAGAATCTCCATAGACATTCGGTATAACAGATTCGTTTAATGAGTGTAAAGCATTAATTTAATGATCACAGTGTTGGCTGAACAACCACCACAAAAAAGGTTGCAAAATGTGACATGGTCATATAGTGACCTACTTAATGGCTTCCATGACTTACAATCATAATTCTGGGCATAATTATGGCAATAAGTTGTGGATTACTTGTAGCGTATGCTGAACTAGTGAGGTTGTATGGGCAAATTTCTGTCCTTTCCACTAACATTTCACAAAATGTTAACTAAGTAGTTGCTTGTAAAATCAGGAGTGGATGTGCATTCAGATTCTATATATTCTATATCCTATTCAAATATTACAGTGCCTAGAACAGGGGTAGGCAACCTCGACTCTTTTATGACTCATGGACTTCAACTCCCAGAATTTCTGAGTCAGCATGAAGTCCATGACTCATAAAAGAGCCGAGGTTGCCTACCCCTGGCCTAGAACATCTACAATCAGGACATTTGGATTAAATTTTGCCTCTCACTAGTACACTCAATTATTGTTGGCTTCTTGTAAATATCACATGTTCAACATAATTGCTGGTGTGCAGATAGTTTTGGGCACATCTGGTATTCTCTGTATAATATCTGTATTCCTGTCTAATTTAAACTTTTACCAACAGTTTAATGCAAGGGATTGTGTAGGATAATAATAGTAAGAGCTTATTAATGAAAATTGCAGCACCAAGAGAGATTCCTCCCACAATCTCTTTGATGAGCCTAAAATAAGGAGGAATTGCTATGTCATCTGTTCACAAAGGGATTGCCACAAATCTTCTATAGCCCACCAAGTTTCCTCATCCTGGTCAGGAGAAGATTAATCAGAAATAAATTAAATAATTTCTGTACTTAGATTCTACTATTTAAAAAGGGAAAGAAAAGCAGGCAATGGGGCATACACAGAGAAAACTATAGAGTAACACAAGCTCTATGCCTTGTCAGCAGCAAGGCGTGAGTGTCAGGAAAGGTGAAAGGAACCTACTAACCTATTAAGCTCAGAGGAGGGAGGTTGTTAGTTTGCAGCTTCTGCTTGGTAAGGAAGCACTGTGCCCTTAAGAAAGCAACTTACGCAATCTGTCTTCCAGGAGTTAATTGAAAAAAATGGGTCAAACACAGGACAGCCTGCAAAAAGCTGATATAATTTCTGTAATGTTAGTGACGTGCAGGAAGGTTATCTGGACTACTTACATCTTCAGCAATAACATCTGCATAGAAGGAGAGTTATGAATAAATTGATGTTCATTCTTTTTCTATATATAGATGCATCATGAAAAGGGTTTTTCTGCATTGCTGCATTTGGGTCACTGAGATAACCAAGCTGAACAATCTTGTAGATGAATAAAACTATCATGATGTGGTTGGGTGATTCTATTTCTTTTAGCTCTGCTTCTCTAAGGGCTAGTCAAGGATTTCAGGTAGAGGGGAAACAAATTAGGAATCAACCTTTTCTGCATTCACAACAATGGTGAACTGTAACCATGAAGTTTTCTGCTGAAGCCTGGATGTTGCAGGGAGAAAGTTAGTGGGAAGGCAGTAGGAAGCTACAAGTCCAAAGCCAGTAGGCAGTGTCTGCTGCTGGGTATGGAAGGGAGCACCCAGTTTGAGATGTCAGGTGGCTTGGAAAGTGTATGCTGGTGTGTGCCAGAGATGCTGTCTGGGTCAGGGAAGGTGCCAGGGGGTGTGCAAGAGGCATTGTGTATGTCAGTAGGGTATCTGGAGGGAAGATACCCAACTCATACCATGCCATGTCCCATTTGACCTGCCTGACCCCTCTTGTGCACTCCCGAGCACACCTAGGCACCCTCTCCAGGCCCTCTTCCCAGCCCCCTGCCCCCCATATGCCGTCTGTGACTGACAGCACCTCTAAGTCACCCCTGCAACCCTCATGCATTCTTCTTGATATTCACCATCACCCTGTGTGTCCTACCTGATGCCTGTGGCACATCTTGCACAACCTGACCACATCATGACCTGTCTTCCCTCTAAATAACCAACCTGGCCTACTTTTTTTTCATTATCTGTCCTAAAAAGCAGTACATCTTTGTGAGAGTGATCACTTTTTCTGCACATGAATAAAAAATGTATTGCATATACATTGCCTGAAGGATTTCTTAATGAGTCTTGCTGACATATGCTCAGGCTTATGTTTCCTCTGCATCCTATGAGGTACTCGACCAATCAAGCCATCCTTGATTTAGCTAACCATGAATATGTTCACATAAGCACCATGCTAGGCAGTCAGGTTGCTTCTGAATGAGGTGTCTATGGAAATTCTTAGTCATCCAGGTCATGAATGTCCCAAAGGTGCTTTTTCAACAGGCATCTGGGCTTTCTTTGTATTCCTTGAAGACGTGTCACTTCTCATCCAAGAAGCTTCTTCAGTTCTGACTGAAGGGAAAGGAAGGATTTATACTCTTTACAGCCATCTGGAGTTTAGCACTTTTTCTGAGAGTCAATGAGGCTAGTTGGAGGTTTATCTGTTGCCAACAGGGTAACCTGAATACTGCAAATGGGTGTGGAATCTTTTTGGAACTGCTGATAGGAATGTGTTGGAAACAGGAGATAGGCAGTGTCGTATTCTTCCCTGTCTGTTGAAGAAGGATGTTCAATTTTAATGTAGATGGCCTCTTTGATACCTCTTTCAAAACAGAAGTCCTTTCTGTCCAGAATGTGGACTTTGGTGTCTTCAAAAGAGTGGACTTTGTCTTTCAAATGCAGATGGACTGCTAAATCTTGTCCTGACGGGTTTGTTTTCCTATGTTATGCAATGCATTTGTGAAGTGGTTGTTTTATTTCTCCAGTGGACAGTTCTGCACATGTCTCACTACATTGTACTGCATATATTACATCTGAATGAGAGCTCTTCAGCTCATCAAAGCAATGAATTCTATCTTTTAAAAGTAATATTTAATACACTAGCAAAAAAAGGTTCCTTAGGTTAATTCTTGCTTGATTTGTGGAGTAAGTATCAAGATTTAGCTGTATTTTTAATATCTGAATAATTAATTGATCATTAACTGCCAGAGGCTTAGAGAGAAAAAGCAAACATGTAAAAGTCCAGTAGGATCTATGACCAGATTCAGAAGTAGAGCAAATGTTCAAGGATAAAAGACATCCCTAGCATATAATGATGCACATTCCATCTTTGGTTTAAAAGGAATAGCAGAAGTATTATTTTCACCTTGAAATTTCAGCCAATCATAGAATACTCTGAAATGTAATTTAACATGGTTGTTAGAACTCCTTTTTCCTACACTAATTTCCATACTGCAGGTATTTGCTTAGCTAACTTCTGTTGTTATATGCCAAGTCATTTCATATCCATGATTAATATTCCTAGACAGTGTCATAGTCCACACTGTTTCTTACTTCTGTAACAGAAGTTAGTTAGTAGTTCATAAAAGACTATTGTAAGTAAAAAGAAGAAGAGTAAAGACAGTTGAGTGTTAGAGAACAGTCAGTCCTAGGCTGCTGCAGATTTGGCTTGTTACTGAATGTACATTTTACACTGCTTACACTATAGTTATACAATATGAAATGAGAAAATAACATCGCATAAATATTAAGGCTAAACAATGAACAATGATACATCACTCACACAACCTAAATGCTATACTTGAACTGGTTTAGAGATAGGCTGCCAGCCTTTTGATATCAGGTTATGACTTCTGTGAAAATTCATAGCTGCCATTGCAAAGAATAAGAATAAGGGATATAAACCTATAAAGCTTTCTTTTGTTTAAAAAAAAACTGGCCATTTTTTTTTAGAAAGAAAAGAGAAAATGCTCCTATTACAAAATTAAATAGGCTGAGAAACCATTTATAACAATAGCAAGGTCCGAATTCATAAATATATAATGGATACTATCATTAATGCTGATTCATGATATGGAAAACCTCATAAATCGCCAGGATGAAGATTATTCTACAAGGACCTCAGATCTGACATAGATTTATAATGCCTAAATCACTGGCTTATGAAAACAATCCTCAGATAAACAAATGTCTTGTTCTATGATCTGTTTCCTTAAAATTGAAAAACTTCTGCCCTATTCAGACATTCAAAAACAGCATTCACCATCCCTGCCAGGATTGCTCAGATTATTCTGGCTGCTCTGATCAGTCGCTTGGCCACCATGAATGTCTGCAGGGAGAGGCCCTATGCATACTGAAGACAGAAGTGGATTTTTTTTTTCATTTTCAGGTGTCCCAGGTACAATGTGGGTGAGAGAAATAGCTAGAACTCTTATCAGTAGAGTCCTCATGAACAGAGCTTGAATTTTTTTCCTATTAGTGTTTTATGCGAAACCAAAGCTGCTGACTTATATTCAAAGGAATATGAACATTAAGTTATGCATTCTAATTGATGTGCCAGTTTATAATCCACTAGGATCAGAGCTCTACAGGAATAAAAGAAATAATGGCTGTAAAACATGTTGAAATTAATTCTGTGGTAATTTGTAGTAATCCTTATTGCCAGAACATTGCAAGACGCAGAGTTCTCATAAGGTAGCTAAACTTCTAATTTCTTTTTTCCTACAGAATTCTGATCATTTTTGAACAATAAAAAAATAGTGTGGAAGGGGAATACATATATTATGTGGACGTTTGTTATATTGTTTTCATTCAGAAATGCACAAACATTGAAATCTTGTCAGCAAACTTTTTAAAAAATAATAATTTTAATATTTGGCTATTATTTCCTAAAATGAAAATCCATGGAGTTGTCATTCATTGGAAAATGTACATGAGCATCTGAAGTTCAAAGTGGCTTTGGGATCTAGGAATAAAAATTACAAGGAAAAAAAGTATAAAAATGATTAAGGCTCTAATACATTAAAACAAAATAAAAATGATGTGATATTAGATGTGACATTTTTAGTGGTACGATGAATAATTTATTTTAAAAAGAAAGGATTTTTAAAGGAAAAGACTTGAGAATTAGAGCAACTGATGATGGGTGGAGCAGGGGTATCTCATGTGCGTGTGTGTGTTTCTGTGTGTGTGTGCGCGCGCGCATGTGCGCGCATGCGCACGTGTGTATCTCAAAATAATCCATAGGTAGTTTTAATCATGCAACTGAAGGCCCATCCAATTTTTATACACATTGTGAATCAATGTAACTAAAAAAAGGGTTGGACTACAATATCTGGATTTTTTTGACCCCCATCCATTGTCAATTTTGTAAGGTAGTCCAAAGAAGGAAACATGTCCAGGTGAAATAACTCCAATTTATTGTAACTTTTAACAGATTCTTGCAAATCAAAATATACATTTCTCCCTTGTTGCCTTTACAACCTAAGAAAATAGAAAGGGTCCCTTCGGAGACGTTTGCCACACCTATATTCTTTATGGCAGGCTAAGCTGCTGCTTATCTGACCATTCCTCCGGCTGTGGCTCTTTCCCCTGTCCCCGAAGGTCAGTGAATGGGATTTGGTGGTATGTATATTTGATAAATTATGACTGGTTACACAGTCAGAGAGATGTTTAGACCAGATTTGGCATGTTCCTTTGCCTCTTGAATTCTTCCCAAAGACCTGGTATGGGCAGGTGTTATTGTTTCATAAAATTGTTGCAGGATGTAAGCTGTTCCAAGTAAAGCTGCCTTTTGCAATTGACTGATGGTGATTTTGTTCAAGTGGTGCTCCAGATGTTTTGGAATTGCATGCAAGGTACCTATTACTAATACTACTATCTTTATTTTCTTTTGCTACAATCATTCTATTTGCAGATCTTTACATTTTGTGATTTTTTTCCCCTCTTCTGTTGTCTCCAGCAATGTCCATTATCCAAATCATTTGTCTTTTTTATCAACAGTTGTTAACTCTGGACTGCTGTGTGGCAGATGTTTGTCTGTTTTAATTCTAAAGTCCCAGAGCGTCTTAGCTTCTTTATTTTCTACTATTTTTCTATTTCCCCAGTACTTCCTTGCAGGCAACTGATATTTCTTCCAGATAATCCAATGCACCATTGTTGCTATTTTGTCATGGCCTTGTTCATAATCAGTCTGTGTGATCTTCTTGCAGTAGCTAACTAGTTAACTAGGTGTTTCTTCAGTTTCTTTGCAGAGGCAGTATTTGCTGTCTTTTTGTGTCTTCTCAATTTTGACTTTATATACATTTGTTCTTAAAACTTTCTTAGTCATTGTCAGGTTTTGCTGTTATTTGCTTTGCCTGATAGTTGTTTTTTTTTATTATAAAAATTCTTTTATTAAAACAATTAACATTGAACATAAAAACATATTATGCAGCAATCATCATGACACCTGGTATACAATACTAAGTATTGGTCTTTGATTTTTTAATGTAGCAATCATGTGGTATTTATCGTTGTCATGTCTTTTTCCTATTCTTAGGTGTTAAACACCTTAATGGTATTTTTGCCACTGAGTTTGGACTTTAAGAAGTTCTTCATTCTTTTGATATATTCACTATTAAGCTTCTTCTTGACTTCAGTGTGCTTATGTTATCAGCCTGAAGAATGCCCAGGTATTTTAGTGATCTTTATCTAGACTCTTGATATTTTTTTCATTGTGTGCTAGCCCTTCAAGTAACATGCAATAAACCCAGTACAAGAGTATTTCTATAGAAGACAATATATGTAACTCAGGGCTGTGGAGTCCTTGGTGCTCTCTGATTATGTTACTTAGTCTTTTAATGAAACATCTCTTTGCCTCTAGATATTTCATTAACAGACTAGGTAACATCATCAGTGCTAATGAGTGTGATGTTTGATCCTACTTTGTATGCAGTAGCTTGTCCTGCCAGAGTTGGTGGGGGTATGGTTTTCTCCTTAGAAATTCCTTGGTTAGTGGAGTTCTAGAGAAGAAATGCCAAACTAAAGATGACTCCACTAAAAGTAAAGCCAATGGCTGTAGTGGAATGAGGGGAGAGTGGGTAGACCAGCTCTTTGTAATTCCTCTCTGGACAAGGAGAGGCCAACTATTGTTCATATCTTCTCTATTTAGTTACTCCTTGTGAGGAGACCATAAGACAGCAATTTCTGGTAGCCTAAGAGCACCGGAAGACACGGAAATAGCTATTTTGCTCAACCCATAGTCAACATGCTTAAAGACACTGACTTTGCATACTTCTTTTTCTAATCATTTTCAGAAATTGCTCATTGCCTGCTTTTCAGCTATTAGAAACTTTTGGATTGACAGGTTTTAAAGCACTGGATAAGTTTTATTCAATCCTTAGTGAAAGAGGTTTAAATACTAGCTTAAGTATTAAGAAAAATATTTTGGAATAAAGAGTAAAGGGGTGATTAGAACTTTGATTTTTGGCAAGTTACAAATAATAGTTCCTTGATTAGGGCATTGTTTCAACAGAGATGCCTCCTAAGGCAGCATTTCTTCTTTCATAGAAAGGCTGTGACCTTTTGTTTGATTCGTGCATAATCCTTTTCCTAAGAAAGCAAAGGACTGAAGCAGCTACAGGCACTTAGCAAACAAATAGACCAGACCCCAAAAGATTGCTGTGTTCTTTTCACTGTTTATGTCTATATACTTCAAATACAACTCTGAACTATAATAAACAGACTGAAAGGTTTTATTTGATAAATAGAAATCTCTCTCCTCTATGGGCAAAACAGAAAAGCCATTACACAACACCATCTTCAGCAAATTGTGATGACACCAAAGTAAGGTTATGTACACAGAGAATTGTTGTCACATAATTGTGACTTATGTTCTTGCATTCTAATGTATAATGCAAGTAAGTTGTCACATTTGCATCATGACTCTGTGACAAGCATTCTCTTTTTCCATTTTGGCCATTCCTCCAGAAACCCATGCCTTTACATTTTCACTCTCAGATTCACTCTTTGGCTGTGGAAGTTCCAGGAAACAAAGAGAAAGGGTGGATTATATATTGAAAAGTGGAACATAAAACATTGAATCTTAGGGTGGAAGGGACTTCAGAGGTCTTCTAAACCAGCGGTTCTCAACCTGTGGGTCGAACGACCATTTCACGGGGGTCGCCAAACACCGCAGTCGGCCATTTTTGGGGGGGTTGGCCATTTTTTTTGGTCCGCCATTTTTTCCCCTTTGCGATGCGGGCCATCGCGCCGCGCATGCATGATGTGGGCCCACCATTTTGGGGGGGGGCACGCCATTTTTTTTTGGTCCGCCATTTTTTCCCCTTTGCGATGCGGGCTGTCGCGATGCGCCTGTCACGCCGCGCATGCGCGATGCGCCCATCGCGCCGCACATGCGCAATGCGGGCCGGGTCCAGCCCCGGAAAAGGTTCAGAACCGCTGTTCTAAACCAATCCCATGCCCAAGACATGAGAGCTTATAACATTCCAATCACCTTTACCCTTATTATAATCAGTTATTTTTACTTTTTAAAATTGATATTACTTTTATTTACTTAATTGGTATAGTCTCTAATTCTGCTGGTTGTCTAGAAGACTTCTGGCTGAGAAGTATGATAGCCAGCACTGATGATGTTACCTAGTTGGGTAATGAAAAATCTTCAAGAAAACAACCATCACTACAGAGCACCAAGAACCTCTCTTTTCAAACCTGATCTACAAATATTCTCCTTTATTAGTATGAAAGCTAACATGTAGTTTATAAAAGGAAAAAAAAATCATCCAATCTTCCTCCTTTCTCCTTATTTTTCTATAATGATTGCTCATCATATGTCTTGTACTATACTAATGCCTACTTCAGATATTTAGATTCTGACAAACATGATGATATTACCTTTAGGAGATAACTTGACATATTACATGGCTAGAATCTGGAGTCATTTTACAGAATTCTGCCATGGTAGTCAAAATATTGCTTAAAAGAAAGGTGAGCATAACAAAAGCCACACTTTCTGTTGTTAACAGCATAGTATAATGTAGTAAATTAACTTTGCCATATTCTCATGTCAGAGGAAGACAAGTATATGGACACATGCAGGCATAGTCTTGGGATTTTGAGTTTCAGCTGGGCTTTCTGAAATTGTCCCAGTGACTCTGATGCCTAAGAAGCACCTAAGATGCCTAGGTGATGTTTGTGCCATTACAGCTGATTATAAATGCATTGCCTTATGGACCAGAGTTAATTAAAGACTTGAAGCTGACAGGACAGCATGCTAAGCTGTCATGAGCTTTATTTGGGTTTAGATGAGTTGTGTAAACCTCAAGATAGTTTTTTCTAAGAACCCAATCAATTACAGTATATTCAACAAATTATAGTCAAACAAAAAATGGTTGCTCATCTTGTGTAAAGACACATTAAAAGTTTTGCTTACTCTATACTTAAATCATACCACGTCTGTACATCTTGAGTGAATGAACAAAATGACTTTGATTACATGATCCAGACAAGGTTTGAAAAGATATCTTTCTATGGACCCCAGGCCCTAATGAAAGCTTTTTTATAATTAGCCACCTGGGTCCAAGGGCTCTGATTATGTGACTCAGGTAAGACCTCAAAGATTAATTTCTTTGGTTTCCAAAGCTTGGATTCTGCAGAATCCATGGTACTTCTGAATACTCATCAGTGACTTTGCTTATAGTTGCTTTTCCCATATTATTCTGTGATTATGACTAAGCTCCTTAATTAGAAAATAGCCATTCCAATTACCAATTTAATGCTCTTAGGATCAGTGTAAAAGAAGCAAAAATCCCCATTTCTTTCAGCCAATATATATATATAGGCTATAAACAGCTATTTTTTAAATTTTATCTTCAAATGACAAGCAAACTATCATGGATTGTGAATTACCTTTGGTGAGTTGATTTAACAAGTCAAGTTGTTTCAATACAAAAATTTGTTTTTAATCTTAAATTGAACTGATTTCATTTGGGAAATAGGGAACTTATGAGGGCACAAGCATGGATCCACTCATCACATTGACTAGAAAATGTTTGATTTGCACTGATGCATTAAACTGATTCAATTCAATTCAAAATTTCAGTTTGAAGGAGCGATTCAATCAGATCATATTTTAACTGAATTCTCATACAGTGCTATCAGGATGATATATTCTTGATGTTTATCTGTGTGTATCTATAAATGTATATTTATATACATTTAAATATATATTCTCCTTTCCTCATCTTCTTTATTCCATTCTTTTTTCTTGTTTATATTCTCCTTAGTTTTGTAATTTTAAATTTCAGTAAAACTTGTTATTAAGAAAAGGAGGTCCTAAAACCACAAATCTCTTTCCTTTCATTTTTTTCTATAAGTTGCTAAGGGCTTTATATAATCTGCCTGTGAACTGATCATCAAAAAGAAAAAATAGTAGTAACCAACAGGTAGCTGTCCTGTTCAAAGCCTGTTGGTGATTTTAGCTTTATAATTAGTGGACACAGTATAGTCATAGGGGAGCCTAATGTCACAGCTTCTTTGCTTCTGACATAAATCCAGGATAAGGTGAGTATTTGAAGACTGACACTTCTTATTAGATATTATATAGAAAAGGCACAACATGGAATGACCTGCAAAGGGAAATTACTAGGCACCGAGCTAGTTAGGATATTCTTGTATAGATGCCAAGTTTGCTTGACAGTCATTCAGTCAAACAATTTAATTCTCATATTTTTTTTTTTAAAAAAAGAAACTCAAGAAAGACCTTTTATTTAAAATCCTTCAACAAACCCAACATGTCAATAATATTTACTGTAACTGTCGTTTGCACAAACAGAGAGCACAAAGACTTCTAAAACCTTCTAGCTGACTTCACACTGTCAGGTGTAGTAGCTCTATTATCTTTAGTATTGATTTAATGAGCCTGACATCTTTTGGATTCATAGTAGCTGAGAAAAAGCTGTTTCAGAGACATGGCGACTATGGTATGTTGCAAGACTATATCTTTCCATGGGTCCACATAAAATCAGTTTTTTTAAAAAATGTGTGATGGTGGGTGGGGGGAATGTATGGTGTGACATCTGTTTTTAAACATCATGAATGCAAGAAAGTCCAATATTGCATTCACTTTGGGAGAGATGTCTGAATCCTTATGCTACCCAGATCCAATATATCATTGACAATACATTACTGATGTTTTGCCTATCAGTAATTACTTATCTCTCATAATATGATCTTCTATTATTCTGTTAGTGGGATTTAGCTCAGTTAAACAGCCAGAAACCTCTCTGAAGCTTTTTTTTATCTTCCTGGATCAGATAAACCATTTCGTTTTCCTTTGTTTCTGCCTCATGCTAAGTATAGCTTTAACTATTAAGTCCTTAGTATTCTGTTTTGAATCCTGTAATTGCCCTGTGTGCTGGCTTCACTGTCATTTTGAAAACTATCACTCTGGCTGCTACAGATCTCTTTGTTCTCTCATCTTTTCTTCCTTTTTAAAAATATAAGCCATACCAGCTACTGATCCCTGTTTAATATCATTGAGCTAATATTTCTATTCCTCAGAAACAAAGCTGCATGTTAATTAATCACACGGTCTTTAATAATCACATTTTCAATTTTAATGTGAATTTCCCCATATAAGGTACAAGTATCTTCATCTTCAGGCTGGTGTTTTCGGCTTCGTGCTTCTAGGAGCAATGTGTGATCATAGCTGTTTCTTCCTTTTAACTGCCAGTGGGGGTATGAACTGACTGGGTGGGAGCTTGGCTGTGTTCTGATTGGGTGGAGGTGTGTTCTGATTGGTTAGGGGCTTGGCTGTGCTCTGATTAGATGGGAGGTTGGCTGTGCTCTGATTGGATGGGGGAGTGTTCTGTTTGGGTGGGGGCTTTGTTGTGCTCAGGTTAGTCTGAGTTGCAGGGTGATTTGAGTTGGTGAGCTGCATAGCTGTTTGGCTTTGTGTTCGTGGTCGTGCCTTATCTTCATGGTGGGTGTCAGTTTGCTTCATGTATGGATTGGAGGGGTTTAAAGTGGCTAATGATGCAGCTGTGATCTGGCTTCTGGTTTGTGGTTGTGCCTCATCATCTGTGTGGATTTGAGTTTGCTTTTTGCGTGGATGTGTGGTGGTGACATCCTGTGTGGTTTTCGTGAGTGTGGATCTGGTGTCATTCTTTGTGTTAGGGACTCGTTTGTCAATAAGGGCGGGTTTCCAAATGGCTGGTAGGCGGAAGGTATCATCTCGTTTATTCATGCTGTGTGGGTATTTTTCTATCTTGATGGCTTCTCTGATTATTCTGTTATTAAAGTGTTCAGTTTTGGCGATAGTTCTGGTCTTTTTGAAGTTAATTTCATGTCCTGTGGCTTTAAGGTGTTGGACCAGGGAAGAAGTTGGTTCCTCTTTTTTGACTGAGTTCTTGTGTTCTTCAATGTGTGCACTTATTCTTCTGTTGGTTTGTCTGATGTATGTGGTGGGGCAAGCAGTGCATGGAATTTCATATACTCCTTGATTTTCTAACTCAATTTTGTCTTTGGGGTTTCTTAGGATGGTGGATATTTTTCTGTTTGTGCAGAATGCTGTCTTGATGTTGTGTTTGTGGAGGATCTTGCTGATTCTGTCTGTGGTGCCTTTTATGTATGGGAGGAGAGCTTTGTCGTTTTCTTGTTCTCTGTCTTGGATTTTAGTGGGAGGTTTTTTTTTATTAGGTTGGTAATCTTATTTCTTTGGAATTAGTTGGATGTTAGTACATTAATGAGAGGGTGTAGTTCGGTTTTTAGGTGTTGTTCGTCAGCTAAGCGTTTTGTTCTGGAGATGAGTGTCTTGGCTACAGAATTGATCTGTGCTGGGTGGTGGTGTGAGAATATGTGCAAATAGCGGTTTGTATGTGTTTTCTTCTGGTAGATGGTGTGTCCTAGGGAGCCATTGGATTTCTTGTAGACTAAGACATCCAGGAAGGGAAGTTGGTTATTAGCTTCTGTTTCCATGGTGAACTGTATTTTGGGGTGTAGGCTGTTGAGATGTGTGAGGAAGTTGTCCAGTTTTTCTTTCCCATGTGGCCAGATTATGAAAGTGTCGTCTACGTATCTGAGCCAGAGTTTGTGATCAGATTTTTCTAGAGCTTGGGTTTCAAAGTGTTCCATGTAGAGATTTGCAATGACAGGTGAAACCCAAGCTCTAGAAAAATCTGATCACAAACCTATTGGCACATATGACAACACCAAGGGAGGATTAAATGGCCCACCCCCCCCAAGATCCGTAGCAAGGAGAACTGGATGAAGAAGAGTGAGAGTAATACGGAGGTAGATGCCACCAAAGGGGAGGAGGATGAAAGGGTTCTATCGAGCCTAGGAAACAGCAATGTGAGAACAAGCAAGAATGCTCAAAGGAGGGATAGAAAAGGGCTGGGTGCAGATGTCAAAGAAACAACTAGAACACAATCTAATCAGCTGGTACCGATGACGCGGTCTAGGAGCTGTGTGCAAGAATTAAGTAACCTTATTTAAGTTGTTCCCATTAACTAGCCTTAACCCTGATGATCCTACTTGGATTCTCCTGGTGATCGTGAGTTGTTTATTTTATGAAACGTTGCCAAGACACTTCAAATTCTACGCGGGAGAAAACCCGAAGAACCAAAGACCTACATACAAACACCCGCGAAAACTATGTATATATATATATATATATGTGTGTGTGTGTGTGTGTGTGTGTGTGTGTGTGTGTGTGTCAAGTGTTTATTTTTTAGATTGCACCCTGTAAACCCAAATATGGGAGGAAGGAATCATTCTTTCCTTTTGCTTGTTTCAGCTCAACCCAGAGCCATCCTGCAAGCACAAATATATATATGTTGTTTTAAAATTGTTGACAAAGAAATAAGGGATTTCTGATATAGCTATTTCGAGTTTCTTAACTCTCTTCAGTCAGAACTCACCCTTCCGGGATTCGAACCTGGGCAGTCTGCATGCTAAGCAGATGCTTTAACCTATTGAGCCACAAGTTTTCTCCCGCTTTGTCAGTAGTCAGGGAGTAAGGATATGTGTCAAGTGTTTATTTTTTAGATTGAACCCTGTAAACCCAAATATGGGAGGAAGGAATCATTCTTTCCTTTTGCTTGTTTCAGCTCAACCCAGAGCCATCCTGCAAGCACAAATATATATATGTTGTTTTAAAATTGTTGACAAAGAAATAAGGGATTTCTGATATAGCTATTTCGAGTTTCTTAACTCTCTTCAGTCAGAACTCACCCTTCCGGGATTCGAACCTGGGCAGTCTGCATGCTAAGCAGATGCTTTAACCTATTGAGCCACAAGTTCTCTCCCGCTTTGTCAGTAGTCAGGGAGTAAGGATATGTGTCAAGTGTTTATTTTTTAGATTGCACCCTGTAAACCCAAATATGGGAGGAAGGAATCATTCTTTCCTTTTGCTTGTTTCAGCTCAACCCAGAGCCATCCTGCAAGCACAAATATATATATATGTTGTTTTAAAATTGTTGACAAAGAAATAAGGGATTTCTGATATAGCTATTTCGAGTTTCTTAACTCTCTTCAGTCAGAACTCACCCTTCCGGGATTCGAACCTGGGCAGTCTGCATGCTAAGCAGATGCTTTAACCTATTGAGCCACAAGTTCTCTCCCGCTTTGTCAGTAGTCAGGGAGTAAGGATATGAGTCAAGTGTTTATTTTTTAGATTGCACCCTGTAAACCCAAATATGGGAGGAAGGAATCATTCTTTCCTTTTGCTTGCTTCAGCTCAACCCAGAGCCATCCTGCAAGCACAAATATATATATGTTGTTTTAAAATTGTTGACAAAGAAATAAGGGATTTCTGATATAGCTATTTCGAGTTTCTTAACTCTCTTCAGTCAGAACTCACCCTTCCGGGATTCGAACCTGGGCAGTCTGCATGCTAAGCAGATGCTTTAACCTATTGAGCCACAAGTTCTCTCCCGCTTTGTCAGTAGTCAGGGAGTAAGGATATGTGTCAAGTGTTTATTTTTTAGATTGCACCCTGTAAACCCAAATATGGGAGGAAGGAATCATTCTTTCCTTTTGCTTGTTTCAGCTCAACCCAGAGCCATCCTGCATGCACAAATATATATATGTTGTTTTAAAATTGTTGACAAAGAAATAAGGGATTTCTGATATAGCTATTTCGAGTTTCTTAACTCTCTTCAGTCAGAACTCACCCTTCCGGGATTCGAACCTGGGCAGTCTGCATGCTAAGCAGATGCTTTAACCTATTGAGCCACAAGTTCTCTCCCGCTTTGTCAGTAGTCAGGGAGTAAGGATATGTGTCAAGTGTTTATTTTTTTAGATTGCACCCTGTAAACCCAAATATGGGAGGAAGGAATCATTCTTTCCTTTTGCTTGTTTCAGCTCAACCCAGAGCCATCCTGCAAGCACAAATATATATATGTTGTTTTAAAATTGTTGACAAAGAAATAAGGGATTTCTGATATAGCTATTTCGAGTTTCTTAACTCTCTTCAGTCAGAACTCACCCTTCCGGGATTCGAACCTGGGCAGTCTGAATGCTAAGCAGATGCTTTAACCTATTGAGCCACAAGTTCTCTCCCGCTTTGTCAGTAGTCAGGGAGTAAGGATATGTGTCAAGTGTTTATTTTTTAGATTGCACCCTGTAAACCCAAATATGGGAGGAAGGAATCATTCTTTCCTTTTGCTTGTTTCAGCTCAACCCAGAGCCATCCTGCAAGCACAAATATATATATATGTTGTTTTAAAATTGTTGACAAAGAAATAAGGGATTTCAGATATAGCTATTTCGAGTTTCTTAACTCTCTTCAGTCAGAACTCACCCTTCCGGGATTCGAACCTGGGCAGTCTGCATGCTAAGCAGATGCTTTAACCTATTGAGCCACAATTTCTCTCCCGCTTTGTCAGTAGTCAGGGAGTAAGGATATGTGTCAAGTGTTTATTTTTTAGATTGCACCCTGTAAACCCAAATATGGGAGGAAGGAATCATTCTTTCCTTTTGCTTGTTTCAGCTCAACCCAGAGCCATCCTGCAAGCACAAATATATATATGTTGTTTTAAAATTGTTGACAAAGAAATAAGGGATTTCAGATATAGCTATTTCGAGTTTCTTAACTCTCTTCAGTCAGAACTCACCCTTCCGGGATTCGAACCTGGGCAGTCTGCATGCTAAGCAGATGCTTTAACCTATTGAGCCACAATTTCTCTCCCGCTTTGTCAGTAGTCAGGGAGTAAGGATATGTGTCAAGTGTTTATTTTTTAGATTGCACCCTGTAAACCCAAATATGGGAGGAAGGAATCATTCTTTCCTTTTGCTTGTTTCAGCTCAACCCAGAGCCATCCTGCATGCACAAATATATATATGTTGTTTTAAAATTGTTGACAAAGAAATAAGGGATTTCTGATATAGCTATTTCGAGTTTCTTAACTCTCTTCAGTCAGAACTCACCCTTCCGGGATTCGAACCTGGGCAGTCTGCATGCTAAGCAGATGCTTTAACCTATTGAGCCACAAGTTCTCTCCCGCTTTGTCAGTAGTCAGGGAGTAAGGATATGTGTCAAGTGTTTATTTTTTTAGATTGCACCCTGTAAACCCAAATATGGGAGGAAGGAATCATTCTTTCCTTTTGCTTGTTTCAGCTCAACCCAGAGCCATCCTGCAAGCACAAATATATATATATATATGTTGTTTTAAAATTGTTGACAAAGAAATAAGGGATTTCTGATATAGCTATTTCGAGTTTCTTAACTCTCTTCAGTCAGAACTCACCCTTCCGGGATTCGAACCTGGGCAGTCTGAATGCTAAGCAGATGCTTTAACCTATTGAGCCACAAGTTCTCTCCCGCTTTGTCAGTAGTCAGGGAGTAAGGATATGTGTCTAGTGTTTATTTTTTAGATTGCACCATGTAAACCCAAATATGGGAGGAAGGAATCATTCTTTCCTTTTGCTTGTTTCAGCTCAACCCAGAGCCATCCTGCAAGCACAAATATATATATGTTGTTTTAAAATTGTTGACAAAGAAATAAGGGATTTCTGATATAGCTATTTCGAGTTTCTTAACTCTCTTCAGTCAGAACTCACCGTTCCGGGATTCGAACCTGGGCAGTCTGCATGCTAAGCAGATGCTTTAACCTATTGAGCCACAAGTTCTCTCCCGCTTTGTCAGTAGTCAGGGAGTAAGGATATGTGTCAAGTGTTTATTTTTTTAGATTGCACCCTGTAAACCCAAATATGGGAGGAAGGAATCATTCTTTCCTTTTGCTTGTTTCAGCTCAACCCAGAGCCATCCTGCAAGCACAAATATATATATATATGTTGTTTTAAAATTGTTGACAAAGAAATAAGGGATTTCTGATATAGCTATTTCGAGTTTCTTAACTCTCTTCAGTCAGAACTCACCCTTCCGGGATTCGAACCTGGGCAGTCTGAATGCTAAGCAGATGCTTTAACCTATTGAGCCACAAGTTCTCTCCCGCTTTGTCAGTAGTCAGGGAGTAAGGATATGTGTCAAGTGTTTATTTTTTAGATTGCACCATGTAAACCCAAATATGGGAGGAAGGAATCATTCTTTCCTTTTGCTTGTTTCAGCTCAACCCAGAGCCATCCTGCAAGCACAAATATATATATGTTGTTTTAAAATTGTTGACAAAGAAATAAGGGATTTCTGATATAGCTATTTCGAGTTTCTTAACTCTCTTCAGTCAGAACTCACCGTTCCGGGATTCGAACCTGGGCAGTCTGCATGCTAAGCAGATGCTTTAACCTATTGAGCCACAAGTTCTCTCCCGCTTTGTCAGTAGTCAGGGAGTAAGGATATGTGTCAAGTGTTTATTTTTTTAGATTGCACCCTGTAAACCCAAATATGGGAGGAAGGAATCATTCTTTCCTTTTGCTTGTTTCAGCTCAACCCAGAGCCATCCTGCAAGCACAAATATATATATATATGTTGTTTTAAAATTGTTGACAAAGAAATAAGGGATTTCTGATATAGCTATTTCGAGTTTCTTAACTCTCTTCAGTCAGAACTCACCCTTCCGGGATTCGAACCTGGGCAGTCTGCATGCTAAGCAGATGCTTTAACCTATTGAGCCACAAGTTCTCTCCCGCTTTGTCAGTAGTCAGGGAGTAAGGATATGTGTCAAGTGTTTATTTTTTAGATTGCACCATGTAAACCCAAATATGGGAGGAAGGAATCATTCTTTCCTTTTGCTTGTTTCAGCTCAACCCAGAGCCATCCTGCAAGCACAAATATATATATATGTTGTTTTAAAATTGTTGACAAAGAAATAAGGGATTTCTGATATAGCTATTTCGAGTTTCTTAACTCTCTTCAGTCAGAACTCACCGTTCCGGGATTCGAACCTGGGCAGTCTGCATGCTAAGCAGATGCTTTAACCTATTGAGCCACAAGTTCTCTCCCGCTTTGTCAGTAGTCAGGGAGTAAGGATATGTGTCAAGTGTTTATTTTTTAGATTGCACCCTGTAAACCCAAATATGGGAGGAAGGAATCATTCTTTCCTTTTGCTTGTTTCAGCTCAACCCAGAGCCATCCTGCAAGCACAAATATATATATATATGTTGTTTTAAAATTGTTGACAAAGAAATAAGGGATTTCTGATATAGCTATTTCGAGTTTCTTAACTCTCTTCAGTCAGAACTCACCCTTCCGGGATTCGAACCTGGGCACTCTGCATGCTAGGATCTTGCATCTTGCAGGATGGCTCTGGGTTGAGCTGAAACAAGCAAAAGGAAAGAATGATTCCTTCCTCCCATATTTGGGTTTACAGGGTGCAATCTAAAAAATAAACACTTGACACATATCCTTACTCCCTGACTACTGACAAAGCGGGAGAGAACTTGTGGCTCAATAGGTTAAAGCATCTGCTTAGCATGCAGACTGCCCGGTTCGAATCCCGGAAGGGTATATATATACCCTAATTATACCAGAAATGGGAATCCTGGGTAAATCCATATAATTGAAATAAAATAGTCCGAGGACCAGGATAATATTAAAACAAAACTGTTTAATACAAAAGGTAAAGCTAAGCTTTCGTCGGCCAACACTGCCGACATCATCAGAGCATAATACAAGATTACTGGGAGTCGTTTTTATATTGCCGACGGCTCTGCGCCCAGCTTCTCAATCTAGTCATCAGTCCATCCATTTTCTCTACTTGGTTCGTTTTTAAAGGGCACGCGTCTCTTGCTGTGTTGGTATCTTCCAAGGTTACTATTTTCTTTTTCCTTGGCTCAATCACTTTCTTTCTGCTACCATACGTCGGTTGCTTTCACTTACACTTATCCCCTTTTTTGGTTCTATTTAGGGGTTCTATCTGATCTTCCTTAATGGGGTAACATGATTTGCTTCACTGAAAAGACAGCTTGATTTGATTCATTGGATGGTTTTGAGAAATTATGGGTAACTGCTATAAAAGAAGACTCTTCTCAGCTTTCTTCCCCATGCTGTTCAAAAGGCTACAGTTTTGGAACTGCCCAGAATATACAGAGGAAACCATTCAGCCTAGAAGGCCTGGGATGCAAAAGGTGTTTTTCAAAGTATCTGGACCAAACAGGTGATAACTTCCTCTGCAGCACTCACCAAAGCTTTCATGATCTGTCTGGAGGAGACTGTTCTCCAAACTAGACTATTCAATATTCACTGAAGTTGCCCAGCTTGCAAGACCTTCAAGGCACACTGCAGACCATCCCACAGTAGAGCAAGGTGAAACGACATCATCACTTCACTTCTCCTTAAAAGCAATGGCAAAATTTATCAATGAAACAATGAATTTTAAATTTTATGACAATTGTACATTCTGTTTATTTACTTACAGTTTATTTTCCATCCACTCTGTCCTCTTTTACTTGCTTCTTAATTATTTATTTTATTCTTTAAATCCTTAAAAAATAAACCTAAAGGAAAAAAGAAGAAGAAGTGAGAACCACATTCTTTGGGAAGCAATTTCAAGAGGTTGCTTCCTTCAAAATTTTATCAAAACAAAGCATCCCTTTCAACTTTCACACTGTAGAAGATACTCAGCAGGAATGAACAATGGTTGTGTCTGAAATAAGATAGCTTCTCATATTGTGATAATTTTTGGTGAAACAAACATTTTGTTATTCATGATTTTCTTCTTTACTAGATATAAAATACCAGTTAGAAAAAAATATGGTGAATTACTGCACAGACTAATATCATGGATTTCTTTGGTCATATTTTATAAAATTCATTGAGAGGAAGAACAATACATCTGCAGTAGAAGTGCAATCTCTGTGATGTATAGTTAAATTCTAATTTATAGTCCTCAGGATTCCATGGGAGTCCTTCTGTTAGAGCAGATATTAGGAGGGTAATTCAACTGAGCCCACTCCAGTCTGAATGTTACTCCTTTGTTTCTCCCACAATTTATATGAATAGATTGTTCCTGCTTAATACTGCAAAATTATTGGGGGGTGCCATCCATTTCTTGCGAATTGCTACCATTATGCACACAATGCTTAATGCTGAATTTGGACACATGCGTCCCAACACCCCCTCTCAAGCATCATTCTCATTATTTACTACATGCTGTGTTTCACGTGATAGTAGCCAATATCTTTATCAGCAGTGGTCTGAACATTTCATAGGCTGGAAATTGATTTTTACAGCAAAATGGAATAGTTACTCTCCCTGCCACTCTATATGTTTTAAGATGAGAAAAATGTACTGAAGGTTTTTCATTCTTTGTGAATTTAAACTTTCCTGCGTTTTCCTTCTCTGATTTCTTATTGAGAAGCCTGCCCATCTTGTTTCTATAATAGGTTATGATTAATCAATAAACTGACTTTTGCCATCCCTCCTCCAGAAAAATATAGCAGAATCATACAGAATGAGACTGGGGAGGATTAAAGTCTTTGCCTGCCTATTTGTACAGTCACTTTGATATTAATTGTTGGTATTGTTTTTCACAGCAGGTATACCTGTAGGAAAGCTGGCACTCTGACTAAATCCCCTTCATCTAGCACATGCCAATTTGCCAATTGATGAGTCTCTCAACTCTGGAAGCAAGGGTGTGCTTTGAAAGCTCTTGGCTGTCACTCAGATCCCCTAATGCTCAGTAGCTCCTGTTCCCTTTATGAACCTGGATTTCTTGTCAAATGACAGACCTCAACAAATACTATTGTTTTACACTTACAAAGTAATGGGCAAAGACATCTGGCAATAAAGTGTTCAAACAGCGCCTCACGAGCAGCATTTGTTAGGCCTTTAAAAAAAAGGAATCAAATTATCCTGGATTCATTGTTATTACTTTTCAGATGCGAGATTTTTCCAATGTGCAGCCTATTCAACAGGCATCTGAATAAAGCTGTAAATAATTAACTTGCCTTCAAAAAGTGACTTATCCCTAGACCTGTATTGATCACAATGCACATTAGGTTCAAGACTGATGTAATGCTTTAACCAGTCTCTGAAGGTTTTTGTTTAATTTTCTAAAAGCTATATATGTCACTTCTATCTAGCAAGACAGCTCTGGTAGAAACGTTTCATCTTTATTAGATCTGGGGGGGGGATTGCTATTTGCATACCATGAAGAAGAACAGGCAGGTTAGAAAAAAACAGTACTACTATGATCAAAGTAAGAATTTCTTCAATAGCTAAAAACTCAAAATAATAATTTAAAAATAATGCTGAGAGAGAGAATCATGGATTTTCTATATCCTCAGACAAATACTTGTACTTTTTAAAAATATCTCTAGATATCAAACTAAAAACTCAAAACATTGTCTTGGTAACATATTTGGCTGTATATACTGTATCTTCCTCCCTGGAAAGACTAAGGACTGTACAACCCTTGAACCCTTTATGTGAAGTGCTTCCACATCTCTATTTTTGCTAAGAAATATATAATGGAAATACAATTTATATTTGCTTTCCAAATATAGAGATAAGCAGTGCACTGCAGCTCCCAAAAAAGCTAAAGCAGTCATAGGCTGCATTAACAAAGAGATAGAATCAAAATCACATAAAGTATTAATGCCGCTTTATAATGCTTTAGTAAGACCACACTGCATCCGGTTTTGGTCACCATGATATATAAAAAAAAAAAGATGTTGAGTCTCTGGAAAGAGTGCAGAGAAGAGCAACAAAGATCATTAGGGGACTGGACGCTAAAACATATGAAGAACAATTGCAGGAATTAGGCATCTCTAGTTTAACAAAAAGAAGGATCAGGGTGATAGCAGTCTTCCAATATTTGAGGGGTTGCCACAAAGAAGAGGGAGTCAAGCTATTCTCCAAAGCACCTGAGCGCAGGGCAAGAAGCAATGGATGGAAACTAATCAAGGAGAGAAGCACCCCAGAACTAAGGAGAAAGTTCTTGACAAATAGAACAATTAATCAGCAGAACAACCTGCCTCCAGAAGTTGTGGGTGTACCAACACTGAAGATTTTTAAAAAGAGATTATCTGAAATGGTACAGAGTTTCCTGCTTGAGAGGGGATTGTTGTTATTCTGTTTTTCTGTTCTCTGAAAGTTCTTCTTAAAACAAGCAACAAAGAGTTTCAAATTCAGCTTAAACCCAGATAGGAAGACCTTGTCTGCAAAATTGCTAACTTTCTGAGATATATTTCTTTTTTGCTTATTTATAAACAATTAATATTTAACATTAAAAATGTAACGAACGGAAGTATCCTTGGAAGGTCAAAATCATATCAGCAACATATTTTTAAAAACCCCTCATTTCTGCCAAGCTTCCTCGATCAATGCTGCAGATCACATCAAAGAAGCCAATAAACTGGCATGGATAAGACTGCCAATTTCCAGTTGCATCGTAAATATCATTTTTTCCCTCTATTATTTGTACTCTGTAACACATAGCAACAACCAGAATTCGATTTAGGTTCATTTCTTATAGGTGAATGAGTTCAGGTTGATTTATTCAGTCATTTTATGAGTTTTAAAAAATGGCAAAATTTTAGAATATGACAAACGTTGAGAACAATAACATTGTAGTATCATTTCTCCTCAATGACCTGAACTACCCCAACTATTATCTGTAATTTAGTACTTTATAATCATAAATTGTGTTTTTTAATCTCTTTTTCAAAATAACGATGTACATAAGTATACTATGCCATTAGAATTCTGGAACAAATGAACTAGAAATGATTCTCTTACCCTCTCAACACGGTTTGCCTCCCTCCATCATCAAATAATAAAAGTATAAGTATCTTGTAAGCTCCATGTTAATTGCAGATGATCTCCCTGTATCCCTTATCAGTTGGTAAGAAAGAGTGTAAATGTTTCTGTTATGGTGTCATTTCACTGTACACATTTCATGAACATCACCACGTACCTCTGATAAACTTTGAGACCTAGCCTTACTTCTGTTGTCTCACTTTGACAAATAATATCTTTTTTCTGCCAGAGGCCTGCAGAAGTTGACCTTCAGGAAATGCCATCCCTCAGAGAAGATATTAAAAATTGTACACTATTTGCCAATATTAGAAGGCAAGAAAGATTTTGTAATATTTTGAATCATAAATATGTTGAAAATAAGCTTTGTCACCCCTGAAGCAAGAATAACAATCAGAGTGCTTTGGAAATCATAAGAAAAGTTGATCCAAGGGTACATTAATTCTTGACTGAATGTGAACAGGCTCACTATAACACAGAATGAACCTTTTATGAAATTCATAATATCTCAACTAACATATAAAATCATAAGATATGACAAACCTAAATGCTAACACTATCAAACAGAAAAAATTGAACCTTTATAACAAAAAAATCAATTGCCATCTAGTATTTTAAGCATTATTTTACACATATGTAATCAATAATTGAGATGTGAATTTCTTGTATAGTTTTATTTAAGAGTCATTAAATAAATAACAAATGCTAGCATGCTAAAGATATTAGTGAGTGACATTAAATGGTTGATATGGTAATCATATATAGTTTCTAATAGGATACTGACCAAAAAAGGTTTTTGCTGCAGTTTCACCTTTTTTTGAATAGTGTTGGGACATGTAAATTGAAAAATATATCTTGATTCCAGACATCAAGGACATACATATGAAATGCAGTGCTTTGAACTGGGCTGTAGGTACAAAATAGGTTTCTAGACAAGGTCATATGGGTGGTAAAAGTTTTCCAGATAAGTGTTCCAAAAACAATAGTTTCTTGGGGCAAGCAGATTGATTCTAATTCGAATAGAATTATTGAACAAAATAAATTTCACTACTCAGCATGATTTAAAATTTGATGAAATAGATTTAATTTATTTTTTAAATTCAAAAAGACATATTTTTAATTCAATGAGTCAATTCAACTTAGTAATTCAATTTGGAAGCTAAATGTAATTAGCTTAAGATTTAGCACAATATGGCTCTGTATCAAAGCTCCAAACTGAAATTTTGCACAACTCCAGTACTTTCCAAACTGCCGGGGTATCAAACTGCCGGCCCATGGGCCGGTTACATCATACGGAGGCCATTTCCACCCTAGCTCCAGCAATGCAAAAAAAGTCACAATATATCCCGACATGTCACATGATGCAGCAAGTTTAACATCCATGATGTAGAATGTATTACTATACTGTAAATGTAAAAAAAGACAATGCTAATCAACCTTTAGCTTTGACCTCTTAGGTGTAGGACTATATTCAAGAATTGCACATTTAATTTTTGAGAGAGAGAACTAGAAGTTCTTCCAGTCTTACAGTGGGCTATCAATTGATTAACAAGATTCCTACATTTGTCTCTAGCTTCATGTAATTCATCTACATTCATTCTCTCACTGCGCTCAATCAGTAATTCACAGTTTTCATATCCTCTGTGATGCTAGTTCAAAACAAGAAATAGAATTGGATATGAAAAAAATCTAATAGTGTCATTTTGCCAATATTATGGGAAGTAACTAGTTATCTGTTAATTGATATTAGCATTTTTTTCTCCTACTTATATTTTTTTCTGGGTAGAATTAGTAGATTAGTAGATCAGAGGAATACTATAGAGTAAATAGAATACTTAGATTTCATCAAAATCTTTCACAAAGGTTCTCATGATAGTCTCCTTAATAAAATGGATTAGTGTTGGCTGGATGATATCACTTTTAGATTAATACACAGTCTGTGGAATGACGACATCTCAAAGTGTATTCATTAATGGATCCACTTCAGTTTTGGGGAAAATATTGTGTTGTGTGCTACAGTATTCTTGCTGTTTAACATTTTTATCAATGACTTAAAAAAGGAATTTGAGGGGACATTTTTCAAGTTTGCAGATGATAAAAACCTGTAAGAAGAGGCTGATACTTTGGGAGAATAAATATTCAAAACAGATCTAGATAAGCTTAAAAGTGGGATTAAATAAATAGGATGGAATTTAATAGCCAACATAACTCCTGGCTTGGAAACAGCACATATGAAAGAGATCTGAGTGTTCTTATCAATCACAAATTACATATGAGCTAACAGTATTATATCAGGTACCTCAGAAGGTTGGACAAGAGAAAAGATGATGACAGTAACCTCTCCTGGGCTGAGCTCTGTATTGATTGTTGAGTTGCTGAAACATTAACACTAACAGCATTACTTTCTTGCAAATTTGAGAAACAAAAAGAGATTAAGAAGAATAAGAGATTTAAAAATAGCTCAGGTGCTAAAAGATGTCCTTGAAACCAGAAAGACTTCCAAGGTAATCACAGATTAGTAAAAATGTCTCTCCACATTCAAAGGTTCAAGAAGATTGGACTTCCTTGAAATGGCTAGTAAATATATTGCTTCAAAATGTGATTTGCCCCTGGATCAGCGGTTCTCAACCTTTTCCGGGGCTTGACCCCGGCCCGCATCGCGCATGCGTGGTGCGACAGGTGTGCACGCATCGTGCATGCGCAGTGCCACGGGACGCATCGCAAAGGAGAAAAAAATGGCCAACCCCCCAAAAAATGGCTGACCCAAAAAAATGGCAGGCCCACATCGCGCATGCGCGGTGCGACGGCCCACATCGCAAAGGGGGAAAAAATGGCGGACCCAAAAAAAATGGCCGACCAAAAAAAAATAGCGGGCCCGCATCACGCATGCGCGGTGCAATGGCCTGCATCGCAAAGGGGAAAAAATGTCGTACCAAAAAAATGGCTGACCAAAAAAAATGGCGGATTGCGGTGTTTGGCGATCCCAGTGAAATGGTCATTCAACCCCAAATGGGGTCGCGACCCACAGGTTGAGAACCGCTGCCTTAGATAGTGAAATAACCTAACAATTCTACATTAAATCCAACTATAATTCAACCAGTAGCTATGCAAATAGAGCAATCTAGCAGAAATTATTGAAGAATTATATAAAGAAAAAAAAAGCCTGTTACACAGTTACAGGATTTTAGCAAAAGAAAGAATAAAAATTAGAAAGGTAGTAGCAGCAATAGCATGCTATGTTGGGTAAGGTATTAGTCCCAGAAATTAATTATTGTGTTGTGCTGGTTAGATCCTGTTTGGAATAACTAACCAGTTAAGGGCACTGCAGTTCAAAAGGACAGTAGTTCAGTTTACAAAACAAGATGACATAGATGAGATATGAGAATAATCTTCAAATAGCTGAAGAACTGGCCCACAGGAAAAGGGAGATTGATTGTTTGGGTTGGATTGACTGATTGATTACATGCCATTACAAAAGAATGGACATTCTTTATTGCCCCAGATGGCAGGAAAAGAACTGAAAAGTCTTAAAAGTATAGTGAAGAAAGTTTAGATTAGACATCAGGAGGAATTTCCTGACTGTATAAGCCATCAGTCAATGTAACAAACTGCCACATGAAGTGATGACTTCTCTTTTTCTACAAGTCTTCAGTCAAAAGTTTTGTTGAATCCTACACCAAACAGATAACCTTTAAGGTCCCTTCTCACGCTATGATTCTAAGGAAAACTAGCAGTATTAATATATCTACAGGGATTAAATTGAAATTTTCCTTTCAATATACTGCTCTAGTTTTCAGCAGTATAAATTACAAGGATCTTATGCATACATTTTTAAACATTTCTCTTCAGAGTGTCTTAAGAAAACATTATTTTTTTAAAAATGGAATACTGTAATCCTGAGTGATAGACATGGCAAGTTTATAAATCAATATAAATAAATACAATTTAAAAAGTGTAATTGCTCACAAAGTAATGAATATCACTTGACAAATAGAATTGCATTGGCAATATATTTAATTTAACCTGGATGCCATTTAAGAATTAAAATTATTTAATTTGTATCCTGCTTTTCTTCTTTTTACAAGAAAATCAAGATGGTCAACATACCTTCCTCCTATTTTCCACACAACAACAACCATGGGAATGGGTTGGGCTGAGACAGAGTGACTGTGTAATCTTATTGATTACTTCAGATCATGACACTGTGGAACTGGCAATGTATCATAACTAAGAGAAGAGGTCACTAATAACAAAATCTGCTTTCCCTATTTTCTGCTATGAACCTACTGTTCTTCATATTTAAACAAAACCCAGAGCCCATATTTAACAGTTGCATCAAATCTTCAGAGTAACAAATTGAATACATTGAGGAATATTCATTATTCTTCATAGCATTATAATGTTTTAAAATAAGTTCTATAAATGCATTTCCCTGGCACAAAATAGCCCAATTCACTCCTAATGCAGGTACAGAGAGACTGAAAGTGAAATCTTGGAATTATCAGGACCAATTTTTCTACTCTTCATTTGCAGCTATGGAAACAGCTATCTAGATTTAATTTTAATACATTGCCATTTTTTCCCATTTAGATCCAATAAATAGCTGCAGGATATTCAGATAGCTTCTACCATCTGAGACTTGCATAATGTTCCAGGGCAATTTACCTGTTATTTTCAGAAAACTAGATTAGCTGCAAGTCTGATAGAAAGATGTTCATTTTAAGGATATGGGCATACCAATCTAAATGTTATTTATTAGGAAAGAAAATAATTGCCAAATTGTAAAAGATGGCTAGCACTTCACAGGCGCACAAACAGAGAACCTGCATGTAATTATTCTACTGTCAGATTTAAGAAAACTTTGACTAATTACGTTGTCAAAAAATAATCCTACTAACAGAGTTTGTAGAAAATGTAGATTCAGCAACATGTGTTTTTTTATCCAATACCTAGCAAAAGATATTAATAGTTCTGAATTAATATGTGGTTTAAAAGCCTCTTCTTATCAGGAAGTTGCAAGGAATCATATCTGACATTCCGTCTTTCTTTTCTTGCCTGGCTACTTTGATTTCTTACCCAGTGTGAATTCTTTAGGAAGAGTAGGAAAACAAATCTAAAATTATAATATACTTACATGGCAGTTTTATAAATTATCTTTCCTTTCCTTTTTATTTTTGGGGGAGGGGAGGAGAAGAGTCTGGTGCTAATTCAAAAACTATCTAGAAATATGGGAGATCGAATGTACATATTTAGTTCCTGAGCATAACCCCCATACACTGTGCAGACTTCCAAAATTACAGAAAATTGAGAATGTATTACTCATTAGGAGTTTTACATATGTCACAGAGTTAGATCCCAGCTTTTAATTGGACATTTTGGTTGAACTGAGATAAATATGCACTTTTCTTTTTGAAATGCCTTGCATGTGCACTTTGTCAGGTTGAAAACTCCATTTAGCTACATCACTTTTTTCATTTCTTTTTCAACATATTTCAAGATTGAAGAATATGAGGGAACTGTTTGCATTGGATTAAATGTTTGCTAAAGTTCAAACTATCTTCTCAAGACATACTGTTTGACAATCTAAAATTCAACAACAAAAGATTTATGAAGAAAAAAATAAAATGAAAGAAAGGGAAAGTGACTATGTCATTGCAAGCAGCTATGGATATTGCTGTTTATACCTGAGTGCCAATGTCATCAATAACTCTGTTGTATGTTTGGTGTAGATTATATATTTAGAAAAAAATGGCATTCCAATCAGAGCAAATTTCTCCCAAAGTAATTTCCACTCTTACATACCATTGTGAGGAAGGAGGGAAGGAAGGAAGGAAGGAAGGAAGGGAGGGAGGGAGGGAGGGAGGGAGGGAAGGGCAAGGATTTTTGTTATGCAAGTCGGTGCAGCATTTTATTTTTTTATATGTAAAAGCTTTTTTTCCATTTTCTAATCACCTTTTCAATAATTGTTTTTCTTGGATTTCCATTAAATCATGAAGGAGCAGTCTTTTCAAAATGGGAAGTGGGATAACTAGGAAAAAGGTATATATATATAAAGTGATAATACCAACAGTTGTCTTTTTTTTGTAACAAGTTTTATTAGTTTTTCAATTTTACATCCAAATATTTAGGAAGCAGCTTGGTGGTTGGGTAATCAATGGTCCAATAACAAAATCTTTCATATATATCTCAGGTTACATCATTAAAGGTTCCCTCTCTATTTCCCTTAATTATTATATCAGATTCAAATTAAAACATTGCTAATTATAGCTCCATCAATCAATACATTTGTCAATGCAATTTTAGATATACATATCCAAGTCCTGTTTTGAATTTTACCTAATTTTGATTAACATATTCCAATTTAGGCTTTAATATCCATAATATTTAGACTTTGGGTAACCCAGAATTTCCTAGTTTCATTACAGAGTAGTTATCATAACTAAGCTACACCTATTATTCAGTTAGTTACATTCTTACTTTGTTTCACAAGTATATTCAATTTCTCATCCTAATACCTCATCATTTACTAATAAGATATCTTTTGTAATCACAAACCAACTTCCATATTACAATTCAAAGCTATAATCTAATAGCTAATTTTCATTTCCCTTATAAATCTAAGTCCTAAATATTAAATCAATGAATATCTTTAAGAATCTCCTTAATCCATTAAGTAAAATCTTAAACTCTTCCATTATCAGTCAACAAAAGAGCAAAAGGAAAAGAAGGAGATCCCATTTTTAAATCTAACTCTGGCTTTCTTTTTGTGCTAAACAGGCTGCCATGCCAGTGCCTTTAAATTCTCAGATGTGCGTCCCTTCATTCCCACACGCTTTGTTTGAATCGAGGGAGAACATCCAGTTGTTAACTTTTCAAAGAAACTGGCTCCTTTGTAATCAGTAGGTTGTTGCCCTGATAGTTCAAGTCTCCATGTTTGGGTTAAGATATTTGTCATCAGTTCAGTCTGGTCTTCTTCTTCCAGTTTCATCTGATGAAAA